>CM053170.1:70589535-70766241 GCA_012977825.3 Pteromalus puparum
GGTCTCGCGACGCACTGCAGAATTCTGCCTCTGTCTCGTCGTCGCGGCCCCGCCCCCCCCCCCCCCCCGATGCTGTGTATATCGTGGAAGTATATAAATATGCATAGGAAAAGTTATTTTTGCGAAAATTTCCGTTCCTCGAAATTCTTTGCGTATAGTGCGTGAATTATGTGCGTGAAAAGTTATGCGTATATTCTTTTGAAAATGCGCTTTTGTGGATGACGAGATGCAAGTTCTATCAAAATATAAATATGAAAACACGAAATCATATTTCAACGCGAGTAAGCTATTATATTATACAAAGTATAGGTATACTGTTTATAATTTTTTTGGAAAAATCGGCCTTTCCTCGGAAGCGTAAGACGAGCGAATATCATCAGGCATTACATACTATACACGCGGCTACATGTGCAGCATTACTGGTCGCGTTGCCCGCGCTTCACTATAATATATAACATAAAACACGCACATGCATCGCGCGTCGGCAATATGCACTTCTGGGAAAACGCGCTTTTGTGAAAATTCATTCTTCTACGCTCTAGGAAAATAAAATTGCCGGAAGGCATGTACTATATGTACGCTTATACACCATATAGCGAGCAATTACCAGCGCAATGAGCCGTTGCGCGAGCGGGAAACGTCATCGGGTCCGATTATCGGAAGGCAAACTGAGTTGCACGCGTATACTCTGATTATGCATTTATTAGTAGCGCGAACGAGCGATTTACGCCTATATGGTTTGTTGATCAACTTTTTTTTGTGGAAATATACATACAACGTTATATAAACTTTACATATATACATTAACCTCATGTCTGCCGAAAATTTGCTTATAAGCAGGACAATTAGGGTTTCCCGAGTTTTATTAGCTCGTGCGGCGATGTGATATAATAATAGACATTTGACTGATTGATATTTAAAACGCGTCCACTTTCATTATTATGTCAAGTATAAACTTATGCATAGGAAGTTCATGATTAAAGTGAGGTCGGCGTGTCGCGCGTATGAAAGGAATACAGATGCTTATCAAAAACAATAATATACATATATTCGGGGATCGGTATTCATCCCGACGACCGCCGCTGCGATGATGATGCTATCCTTCTTTCATATAGATTTATTATTATTTTTTTTTTTTCAAATTAATTGTTTATACACGGCAGGAAATTTATAGTGTCAATTAAATAGCTCGCGCACGCTCAGCCTTGATTATATCTCGCTATTTTTTTACGACTTTTTGTAAATAAAAGCAGAAAATTTAATTGACGGTAATTGCGTTTATGTTACAACAATGTGCGTTACGTTTTAGAAAGCGCGGTATTTTGTTCAATAAAAATATACGGTCGATAGGTATGCACTAGTTGCGGCATAAAAAAATAAACAAAGGCATAAAACTTAATTTTTTGCATTTTTTTCACTCTGCGGCTACTTGCTGATGAAACGATTTTTCTCTATATGTATAACGTTTAGTAATCCCACTCGAATCTATACGGAGGTATCGTCTAATAATAAGATATATGTATGCATTCAATGAGATACATTTTAATATCACAATAAATGTATACAGATCGAAATATGTATCATAAAAAACGCACGCGTTGTAATCGTATATCAACAACTTTTCTATTTAACTTATTCTTCGTTTAAGAGAGAACGAAGGATAAGCTCACAGACTCTGGAACATAATGCTGCACGAAAAAAAAAAACACATCGATCGGTTGCATTGACAGCGATAATATCACAGGTCAATATACAAACGCGACCGATAAATACCCATTGACGTGAGCCATAAAACGATCGATCGATTTTCCTTCAAAATCGCCGATAGTAAACAATACCGATCATTCGAATGAAATCCCAACGAACAAAACACGTGTCTATATATCGTATATCGCTTTGAATCATCATAGCTGCGCAAAATCGGCGCACAACATATCGATACATGTATACCGATCATCCTCGTGCCGGTAATTACGGCGACGCGTCGTCGATCCTCTGGGGGCGCAATTATACCTTCGAGAGCGTAAGCTTGACTTCCTGGATCGCATCGAGTAAACGCGTCGCGCGTGTGTCTATGTCGCCGCGGCGGCTCCCGAAGATCGGCGCGGTGGCGCTGAAAGAGAGACAAGAGCCCCACTTCGAGACGCCGACCGACTTTAAAAGCGACGCGCCGGCTCGACGCTCTTTCAGTTTTCGTTTTTCTCCGCCGGCGGACTGTTCTTTCATACGCGGGGGGCGTGTGACTCGCAGCCTGATGCATAAATGGTGCCTTTAATAGTTACCGATTATTCTTTCACGAACTATACCGATAATCGTCGCCGAGTATGTTTTAATACAAATAATAATCGACCTGTTGGTATTGATCTCGAACGACATCGGATATTGTATATAGTTAGTTGCTTACATAGTGCGAAGGGAAGAAAAATGATGGACAAACAGTGAGTAATCGCGATAACAGCGAGTTAGCCTCTGCTTTTATCAAGCACTGTGTATTATAGTAAAACAACTCGTCGAGAGAAAGAGAAAAAATGCCAATCCTCAAATGAGTCGAAAATCTTAGTAGCCCAGCAGTGTCCGACCACAACCGGCGAGGGAAGAGCGACAGTCGATCTAAGCTGCTTGTAAAAGTGAAACCATCAGCAGCGCGCCCCCCGAAGAAAGTATAACAGTAAATTATCTCACCGGCTGATCTCCAAAACCTGTCACATACAAACGCACAATATAAAATGCGTGTCGGCAATTTATTCCCCTGTCTGAGGGGCACGGACCTCCAGAAGGACGCGCAGCCCGCCGATAAGAAGCTACCGATCGTCAGTATAATCGAAGACGCGGCTACAACTGAGAAACCTGCAATCAAAGAGCTCGAGATTCAGGAGAACGAGGAGACATGTCCCGAACGCGGTAGTCTCTGGCTTCAGTTCGCAGCGGCTATCAGTGGTCAGTATCGCATACACGACGCTCTATATCAACTTTTTCAAATTCCTCTCGCTGTATTTCAGAGAGCAGAAGAGAGGAATTTTTCCGGAGAAAAGTTTATCTCGAGAGCGCGTTTTTTTTTAACCGCTGCGATGCAGACCCTTTTTTTCGTCAACCCAAGATTAGATGCAGCGCGCGAGCGCGGCGTCTCGGTTTCGTAAAGAGCTTTCGAAACTAGTCGGTCGCTCATCCCACGCGGGAGACTCTATAGCTGACGAGACGATTTTTTTTTTTTTTTGGTAACGAAAATAACGAAAAGAATATGTGTGTGTGTGTGTGTGTGTGTGTAATGTGTATTATACGCTCGAAAAGTATGTAGGCGATAACTGTATAGGATTGTCGCGCTTGCTCATTAGGTACCGAGTGTTAAACGTTTCGCTCTTCGCGTTTTATACGCTTACTTATTTGAGAAAACATAAACTCGAGTGTAGGTACTTTTCCTCTCAGCGGACATAACTTTTCGGCGAAACCGCGTCGTTCGCGGATTACTTGCAATTTTTCGCGCGAAAAAAAAAAGGCAAAATCACGGGATCACCAGTAGCGGGTAGATCATCGCTTTGTAATTGCAGACAGAGACTCGCGCAGGCGAATGATGTTCCGCGTGTGTACACGATTGATTAGCCAGTATAAAACTTTTCGAAGCTCTTACTTATCTGGGAAATAATTGAGAGCCACAACTCTAACGACGTTCCTGTGGTTATGGAATTGAAATAAAAAATCGTAACTTGTGCACTAACGACACCCGTCAATGTTTTTCATTTGCGACTCGAAAATTCATCCTTGAGAGTGTGTGCTGAATACAGCCGAAGAAGCTTGGATTCGGTGACAAGTATTATAATAATATATGCACTAAACGTCAGTCTTGGAAAATAATAATAAAGAAGACAAAAATATTTACGTCGATCGTTGGACTGACGACTATTTTCAAAACTACGCTGCGCTACTATAATACGCGATATCCTTCTAAATGGACGTATCAATGGATCAGAAACGTCATATACTACTATACGCAGACACATACGACAATTGTTTCGACCGAAAGCGGTGGCGTGATGTATGCCGTGTGTGCGTTTATAAAACATAACAAGTCAATCCTTATGCCTCGGACATATAACGACGATCAAATTGAGTCGCGAAAATGAGAAAAATCTCGGCCGGTATGACGTGGGTTACGGGATCGATCTTAACTCGAGCGAGGGACGCGACTCTAATACACATATATACTTACATAAAGCTCAATTTACGAAATCACGCTACGGCTATTTTTGCATTACATAAAACTGAAGCGTATAGTGCGTTATGACTTCGTCTTCTCAGACGCGACCAAGAAGCGCTTGCAAGCTCATGATGGAGCAAGTGGTGCATTATGCCACGCGCTTCGGGAAATCTTTTTTGGTCAAAAGCGTAGAAACAAGGTTAAACGACACGGAAAGGATGAAATTCAAATTGCAAAAACCAAGATTAATTCTGGGTTTTTCGAAGATCTTTGTAAACAACGCAATGATGCAAACGAAACAAAAAATCTTGTTAACTTAAAGTCCAAATTCGCTAACACGCGCATCAGCACCATATCAAAAATCGATATAGGTGATAACGATATATAAGTATATGATTCATACAAATAAAATCCTTGTACCAAAATGAAATTGTCGACATAATTAGATACGAAAACGTCATTCGCCCGCATTAGAATTCATCGCGACTCGGTCCCCCCGAATTCGCAGTATAGCTCAGCGCGAAATAAAATCGAATCCTCGATAAATCAAACTAATCGCATTCCCAACGCGTCATCGCGTCGCTCCAAGGCTTTCCCGGCGCGCGAAAGGCCGCATAGTGCTGCATGTAGTACATGCGGTCCCCTTTTTTGGGACCGACTTTCCTATACTTATAAAAATACACACACTTACGATTTCCGTTCCGGCATTTCCGCGCGTACGCCAGCCACCTGTACGTGACTTGCGGCTCTTCCGCGTGTAGATGTGTGTATTTTCGGTCTCTATCCGTCTAATGTGGGAATGTGGAGTATAACGGCTGCACGCGCGTGTATTAGTTTTTTCTATTTAGAGGCGAGTTATTGTCTCGCTTTTTTTGCGCGTTTTTTTTTTTATCGAGTGTATGTACTATGTACGCTACATATTATACATTAGGGAGTGTAATGTGTTTTGCTCTTTTAACACGATTTTTTTTCTCCACGCTTTTAGCATCGAAGAGAAAAATGCTCTTCATTGAAAATCGAGACGCCGAGCAAATAGTCCAGATATGTATAATGTACATACGTATACTCTTTCCTTATCATCGCACAATAAACAAAAGCGCTTATACACCGCAAAATTATCGTTCAAAGAAGAATTGCCACGCGATGAGAAAATGAAATTCAGACTCTCGACTATATATGTATACATACACACTGTCGCGCGCATCCATTAGCATGACATATCAGATGGTGTACAGCCGCGCGAGCGCAGGTAACTGACCACGAAGCCTCGAAAAATCGCTCTCCGAAACAATCGCCGCAATGGATCAAGATTCCACGCTTTTCGACAGTCAAATTACAAGTGCGTCACACACAATACCCATCATCATCCATGAACACACGGAGAAATAAGAACTCGCGTTGCCGACGTCATCGGAACAATGATCGTCGCGTCGCAATGACGGCGATTTGTTGCCACTAGCCCGCGCAACGTCGTCGCGCACGGATTACGTTTGATTTAGCGTGCGCGCATTAATTAATAATTCATCCGACGGCGTGTCTCGTCGGAGTATATTTATATTTCGTACATTATACATATACACGTGCGAGCGCGAGTTCCTCGAGTAATTCCCTTACATAACAATGCGTGTGTGTTATAGTCGTCGCATTCCGATGCAATATATAATACTATTGTAACTATAGGAGGAGTGCAGTGAGGCTGACGGTTTCGTCCGAGTTTACGACTAAATACGCACGAATTTAATTAGAAATCCGCGTGAGCGCCATCGGAAACTTTTAATTTTTAGGTGTGCGAAGATCTGCGTGTATACCTATATATAATGTAGCTATAAGCGCCGCGATTACGTGATGAATAATAATTAGCCGTCCAGCTTAAGAGGGATAGAGGCGCGCTTGATTGAGCGATAAAGCTACGTGCGCGCGTGCAATTATCAAAATTAGTGTCTTATAATTCAATATCGCGTAGTTATAACCATTATGTCATGTATATACGCGATTCCTCGGTGTAGCGGGCCCAGTGTTTTCCTCAAAGTTCAAGCTCGGCGTAAATTCCTCTTTCAGGTTACATTAATCGAACGCACATAACGATCCGCGCTCATCGCGGCTGTCAATTAAACCTCTCGCAGCTACTTATACTTATACTATTGCAAATGGAAACTGCCGCTTTGGCTGACGACGAGTAATAAACATACGCTAATAAACCTCTTGTCGTCCTCCTTTTTGCAGCAAGTTTCGCAGTGATGGCCTGCGGCGGCTACTTGGGCTGGACGTCACCGGCTCTGCCACATCTTCAGGGGCCGAACTCGGAGTTCCCGGTAACGGTGTACCAGGGCTCCTGGATAGCCTCGCTTTACACCCTCGGCGGCATCATCGGCTCCCTACTCAGTCCTCTGCTGATCAACCGGCTCGGTCGTAAGTTCTCACTGCTGGCGTTTGCCATACCCCAGCTGGCCGGATGGGGCCTCATCATCGCCGCCAGGTCCTACGTCATCCTCTACGTGGCGAGGTTCGTCGCCGGTATAGCTCACGGCGGCATCTACAACGTCGCCGTCATCTACTTCGCCGAGATAGCCGACAAGGACATCCGCGGGGCTTTCGGTACCCTCCTGAAGATGTGCACCAATCTCGGCGGGCTATTCGTCACCACGGCCGGGGCGTATCTGCCGTACGAGAAGCTCAACCTGGTCTCACTCCTCCTGCCGCTGGTCTTCGTCTCGACGTTCATCTTCATGCCCGAGTCGCCGTATTTCTTCCTCATCCAGAACCGGGAGGACAGGGCGACGCAAACCCTGATGCAGCTCAGGCGGCTCAAGCGGCCCGAGAGTGTCAAGAAGGACATCGACGCGATGCGAGACGCCGTGATCGAAGGCCAGCGCAGTGGCCAGCACGCGCTCCGAGAGCTTATCATGAACCGGGGCAACCGACGGGGTCTGTGGATCCTGCTGAGCTTGAAGGTCACCCAGCAGCTGTCGGGGCACATGGCGATCGTCGCCTACACGCAGGAGATCTTCAGTCACAGCGGCTCGAAGCTCGAGCCCCAGTACGCGGTGATCGTGTTGGGTCTGGCACAGCTGGCGGCCGGGCTCGCCGCCGCCAGTCTCGTTGACCGGGTCGGCCGAAGGATCCTGATCCTGCTGTCGGGCTCGTTCGCCGCGGTGTCCCTGGCGCTGGTCGGGCTGTTCTTTTTCATGAAGTACAGCCTCGAGGCCGACGTCTCAATGATCACCTGGCTGCCCATCGCCGCGCTCATCGTCTACGAGATCATGGTAGCCCTGGGTATCGGCACCATTCCCTACGTCATCCTCGGCGAGATTTTCCCGACGAACGTCAAGGGACCGGCCGTCGCCGCTGGCATCATCATCGGCTCGATCTTCGCCTTCATCGTCGGTCTCGGCTTCCAGGCGCTAAACAAAGTGGCCGGGATACACTCGACGTTCTGGTTCTTCTCGGGCTGCTGTGCCGCTGGAACTCTCTGGGTGTACGTCATCACGCCCGAGACGAAGGGAAAGACCCTCGAGGAGATCCAGGCAATTTTCAATCCTCCCAGTGAGAGACAGGTGAGGAGGCAGGACGACGTGGCCTGAACTACTGCAACGAGAGATTGATATTGTAAATCGATATCACTGTGTAATATAATAATGTGCAAGAGATTCGCTCGCGTTCGTCGACTTCGTCTTGCATTATATTCATCAGTCGAATAAAATACTCTGAAGTACGCGTGACGGATGTGAGGTAGATTCATTCTCGTATGCGAGGCACATTCATACTGTACATATTCGACGCGCAGTGCCTGCGCGACGGTCACTTTATTATTAATCGTTTCAGTGCATTTGCCGAACCTCTATTTCATCATTGTCACGTATAATTCCTCGCTCCTATTCACCCGATATACATTGTAAATATATTTATGCATACTGACATATGCAGATCCCTACTAGCACGTATATAGACTGTAAGCTGTTATGTTATATGCGTTTTACTCCGTTTTTTATCATCTACGACATACGTTGCATCGTGTGCGATCATAATCCAGTTATACCGAGTATTTGTTCGATTAATTGGAAACCACAGTGATCTTCGCTAGGCGAGTACTCATTATTGTGTAAACATTAGCGAGAAATTACTTATGTAAATCAGCGGGACTTGTGAAAATTCTCGCAACGCTGCGCCGCCGACTATCCAATCATAAATGCAATTTCGCATGACCTTGCGATCCTCTGTAGACACGCAGTAGGTACACACGTCAATTATCAAAAGCATCAGTTATTATTACTACAGATCTTTGCGGCAGACGCGGCGACGGTATTACGCGTTTTCAACAGTTCGGCGTGTATTTTACTGTGTCTATAATACAATGCGGGAATGTGGTCGGCGAATTTTCCTGCTCTTTAGCTTGGATTGATGATGTTACGGAAAATTAACCGACTACACCTGTAATTCATTATTCATCCGAGAATGGATTGTTGAATGATCATACTTGGCGAAAGAGGATATTACGAAGAAGAAATAAAGGACGTGAAAACGTCTGTGTTTTTTTTTTTTTTTAGTAAAATAAATAAGTTTATTTATGGTACAAAGACAATCGATTTGTACGATTTATGTGATGCGATCTGATGAATAAGAAATCCATTCGCTCTTTGCATCGCGATTTTATGTCACGATTAAAGCAAAAACCGATGTATTTTATTCCGGAGATAAATATTAGCTGAAATTCTCAATTCCTGATATGTCTATTCAGATCTAACGAATTTCATTTGCGTATTTCCTTTGTATAATTATACCTAACTTAGATATTACAAGAATTGTCTATTTACACGGTCATAACATTGTGATCAAACAAATAAAAAAAAATTAATAAAAAAATTTCCTTTAGCTTTCACTAAAAGAAACCTAGTTCATCGTATAAAAAATCTCGGCAAATTGTTGTCGCAAGCGACGAACATTGTTGCATCAATGAATTTCACTTCTTTAAAAACATTTTTCCCTAACGTTGCATGTTATTTTTAACAAGTGCACGTAAGAGTTCTTTAGCGTGTTGTGATATAAAGAGAATCTTAATATCAGCAGTGATTTTTTGGCTACCACTACGTGGTAGATTCCGTGTCCGTATAAATTGTCTGATTTCGCCGCTTAAATTTTTTCGTATTTGGTTCGACTTTGGCATCTGTTGAAAAGAGAGCAGGATGATAAGTAACTAGTAAGTACAAATAATTTTTTTGATAAAAATAGTGAAAATGTTTAACTAACCATTACCGGATGCTTCTTCTACGTCTTCTAATCTTCTTGGACTCTTGGAAGAATTTAAATGGGCTTGCACTTCACTTTCTGTTTCATCTATGGATGTGCTCGCATTTTTGACAGGGGGTAACTTTAAAGAAGACATTACTGCTCTAGGAACCAACTTAGGTACTGCATCAACCAAATTCGTACTCTTTGGAGAATTAGTTTGATCCTGTACTTTTGATTCAGTTTCATCGTTTATAAAAATGGTACTTTCATTTTTAGCAGCAGGCATTTTTAAGGGCGACATGACTGTTCTTGAATTGTACGTCGGTACCGTATCAATTACAAATTGCGGTTCGTCGTCCGATCTCTCCATGGATTTTTCATCCTCTTCAGTAGAAAGTGAATGGTCAGCAGATTGAGGGTGTTTAACAGGCGTGCTGCTTGCAAATGAGTTGTCAGCTTTTTCGTTATCTTCGGGAATTTTCGCTGTCATTTTGATCAAAGCAAACGGGTCATCGATTCCTAATTTATTACAAAATTCAGTAGTCTGATGATTTACTGACAAATTTGGCTGATCGACGCGCATAGATGAATTTTCAGGATCGTAACGCTCCACTGTCTCTTTGAAATTCAGTGGAACAGTTAAATCATAATTGAGTTTGTGATGTATTCTTTCCTTTTCTTCCGCAGAAGGAACAAACTTCCATCTAACTTGATGGTGAGGTCCAGGCATATAGCTCAGGCCATTTTTAACACTAAGCAAATGATTTGTCAAGTATAATATTGTAAGCCACTCTAAATCATAGGACAGTTTGATGGGCAAACTTTCATCATGATCAATGTCTATGGCTTGTATAAATTTTCTTCTTGGTAAACATTTATCTAAAGCCAAAAATTTAGTTGTCTTACTGCAATCCTCATTTGGAACAACAGCAGCAAACTTGCAGTGCAAATGTGCTGCAAACCAATGTGTTGGGTAGTGTCGCTTTAGTACTTCCATTGCTGGTGGACTACCAAGAGTATTATTTTCAATATCTTCCCTACAAAGATTAAGAAAATAATTATTATCCATAAAATAAAATTGCTCGATATAAGGTATGAAATGTAGAATACTTACTTAAAGAAAGCTTTTTTTCTAAGTAATGCTTTCACATTGCCATAATCTGTGATTCCCAAGGGCCAATCATGACTGACAATAATATCAATGGGACCTGAGAGCTGTTTTAGAAACATAAAAAAAATTAACAATCTTCTTCAGAAATAATTCAATATGCATGTAAACATGAAAAGAAATAATTACCTGTTTCAACCTAAATATATCCAGGTTTCTGATATGATAAGCACTACGCATGGTATTGTTATTATAAGGTGGATACTCATGATGGCCTTTCATATAATCATGACTCTTATAGATGCCTGACATTCCGGCTATCCTTATTCCTGCTACTGTCACGACACCTGCATAACCTAAATAATAAATATTTGGGGCAGCCCAGCCACCGTACGGTAATTCCTGCAGATAGTTTGAAGCTTCATGATTGCCACCGATAAATATTGTAAGCACAGGAGCTACTTTTTCTCCAGTATAATATCTATAAACAGATGATGTTGTGAGAAATGTGCATATGTAAACAAAACCATTACATGGACAAAAATTATACTTACTTGTAAAACGTGCCCATTTCTTTGTACTTATCAGGTACAGCCATGCATTTGAGATCCCTCAAATTTCTCGTGGCTTGAAAGTCTCCGCAGCAAATGAGTAAATCAACTTTTTTCCCATCGACTTTTTCAGACTCGATGATGACATTGTAAATTGATTCAAGCTCGCCGTGAGCGCAACCCTCTATGGCGATCCTCATATTTCTTAAAATATTAAATAAACTATGTCTTCAGCTATTTATCTACACCTTCAAATCACTGTCAGAATTTCATTTCAATTCAATAACAACGAAGATAAACACTAACACTAGATGCTCCTTAACCTATAAGGTTCAACAACAGTTGGGAGAACCTAACCAACAAATCTGCGGCTCTGGACGATTCGTTGAGCTAAATGATGCTATTCTATTCTATTCTATTTGTGATTAGTGGCACCAGAGGTCTGTACGGCCATCAACAGACTAAATGATGCTACTGCTTATATTGTACGGTGCAGCCGGTGCAGCGTTGGCAACCGGAAGTGCAGAATATTGCACCGAATAGCTAACTTCAGACCGAACGGACATCGGCGTACAAAACTATAGCAAAATTTCGCTATTGTGCGTGATATGAAATTGTTCGGAAAAATTATATTGACTATTGATTAATATACTTTACAAAGAACAAGAATGAGAATTATAATAATATAAAAGGAATTTCCTACAATTAACTTTGCAATGAAAATAGACAATATAACCTCTTTTACACTTTAATCAATAATAACCGTTTGCAAAACCATGCAAGAATAAAAGAGAAAACGTATTGAATTAAAAGTTTTGGTGTTCGATAAACATGAATCTGATATATACATTAAAGATATTGTTTAAACGATTTTATTTAAATATATCTTGCACATCGAACGAAGGCGGGCGAAAGCGAGCAACAAATTAATCTATAAGACCAAACCCCCCAATCCCACCTACCCTGCCCGCAGTGAGTTTAATAATAAAATAATAAACAAAACCGAAATGCGCTTAAACCCACCTGCCCCACGTGCAGCGAGTTTAAAGAAGTCCAAAAGTCAATTCAAACCTAGATTTCGCGCCACAAAATAGCAGACGACAAAAGTAACTAATTTACTTATACGTATAACAAACAATAAAAAGAAAATTATAAAAAACTAGGGCATCACTGCCCTCCGTTATGTAATTATCTACCATTTTATAAAGTTTGACACTTATAAATAAATATCTCGCCGAATGGCATTCGAATAATGTCTCAAAATCATATAATTCGAATGCCATTCGGCCAAATAATTATTTTGTGGCGCGAAATATAGATTTGAATTGACTTTCGGACCCCCTTAATAAAAAAAATAAGTCGACACATCTGGGATAGGTGAGGGACTGCAAGAAACAAATCTAAATCCGAAATGCTTGAACGGTTGAACCGAGCTACCCACGTGATGCGTGTTTTAATTTCTATTGGAAAAATTTGTTGCGCTTATTATTGGCTTATTATTGGAGGAATTCCTTAAGGCGAGCGACTGCAAGCAACAAATCAAAAAACCAAAATGCTTTAACCCACCTGCTACACGTACAGTGAGTTTAATAATGAAATATACGTCAGCAAATTGAAGAAAGGCAAGCAAATCTAAAATCAAAATGCTTAAACCCACCTACCCTGCTCGTAGCGAATTTAATAATAAAATATGTCGGCAGATCGGAGGAAGGCAAGCGACTGCGAGCAACAATTCGAAAACCAAAACTCCCAATTAATCCCACCTACCCTCCGCGCAATGAGTTTAATAAAAAAATAAGTCGGCACATCGGAGGAAGAATCTCGGTGCGGAGGGTAGGTGAGAGCTTTGGTTTTAAATTTGTGTTGCTCGACGTCGCTTGCCTTCCTTCGATGCGCCGGCATATTTTATTGTTAAACTCGCTACGAGCAGGGTAGGTGGGTTTAAGCATTTTGATTTTAGATTTGCTTGCCTTCCTTCGATGTGCCAATGTATTTTTTTTTTATTATTAAACTCACTGCGGTTATATTGTCTATTTTCATTGCAAAGTTAATTGTAGGAAATTCCTTTTATATTATTATAATTCTCATTCTTGCTCTTTGTCAAGTATATTAATCAATAGTTAATACAATTTTTCCGAACAATTTCATATCACGCACAATAGCGAAATTTTGCTATAGTTTTGTACGCCGAATGTCCGTTCGGTCTGAAGTTAGTTATTCGGTGCAATATTCTGCACTTCCGGTTGCCGTGCGGCCGTGCGCTATTGGCAACTGCCCGATACCGCCACGATCCTGTCGGATAAATTTGGAAGCTGAGGAGATGTCGTCTATATTACCCATATATTATATCTATATATATCAAAGACGACAGTTCGTCAGCTTCCAAAACTTGCCACCTTATGGAAATTAACACAGAGTTTTGGCGCTGCAGTATAGTTCAGATGCCAATTGGTTAGCGAATGAATTTAGAGCACCAATAGCGTCGTCGATTTCTCGAACGCGGGATATCTGAACACTTTTTCGATGGAGCGTCGAAACGCTATCTTCATCTACGAAATTCGATTTACCTTGACAGTTGAAAAGAAATCAATAACAATGATAAGAAGCAAAATCTTAGTTACGTGCACTAAACACACTTGTTCTCGTATGATAAACGAATCCAAACTTCGAGACAACTTGACTGCACGATAGGTGAACACAACTGCTCTGTGATGCTCAAACAGCCCCGCAGCCGCCAGCAAATGTTGGAATTACCCCCACCCCAACAAAGTCGACCACTTTGCAAGTATACAAGATGGTTCGCTGAATCGCTGAAACGCTATGCTCCGTTCCGGGAAATTTTTAGCTAATGTGCTTGTAGATAATTCTTGAAACTTCGTTTATACTTGAGTATATGGCTGTGAACTTATTTAAAAAAAATGTGACAAGTCGTTTTTCCTGTAAGCCACAGATACTTATTAGTATTAATATCTGTGGCTTAATTTATCTATGACATAAGTTCACTTTCATTATTATTCGTTTTATAATGTTCGCAGACTTATATATAGTACGTAAGATTGGAGCAAAAGAGATAGGGCGTGATACCGGTTATATGTATGTACATAATATTATATTGTTTTTTCAAAGTATTTACTAAAGTCAGATCGATTATTCGTTGTTTTTCCAAGATAACTTTTGGAATGTCTGGAATCGAGTTGAATAAGGCAATATTTTGTTGCAAATATAATAAACAAAACATCACATAAAAAACTCATTTTAAAATGGACTTGTGTTTGTTATATTCGGGTAAAAAATCTGAAAATCGCACTTATTTTCGCATAAAGTGGATCACTTATGTTATTTTGGTTATCATTAGCCACAGTATTAATATATCGAGACTAAAATATGCGACATTAAAAATTAGTTGAATTTAAACTGTACTCCGGATAATCGCGGCAATGTAAAAAGATAATTTATTGAAATAAAATATAGGTGCTTATTATATATCTACCAATAGATCATTTTTCGCAAATCAAATCCCGCGGTGAAACTCAAGTTTCGTTCGTTCCACTGTCGGAATTCCGAAAATTCGCCGAAAATAAAAAGCGGCGCACGACATTCGTCCAGCACAGTAGCCGAGAGAGGCTCTCTCCAGACATTCCACATTCCTCTTCCATAACGTTTAGCTCCAACGGAATCCAAAAGACCAACAGTAGCTCCCCTCTCTATCCGTGTGCATATATAGGTATACGTGGGCATGTAAGTATATATTGCATTATCTTTTTGACCTTCACGTGCTTTATCGGTTAAAAGCGTATAGCGTTAGCTCTGAGATTTCCGCTCGACTCAAGACTAAAAAACAAGTTTCGCTCCACTTGCTCCGAGCTACTCGCGAAGGCAACACTTCACGACAAGACACTCAAATACCTACAGCAGAGCTGAGACTCCAAAATGGTGAGTTATCATCGTTTTACCCCCTGGACTCTTTCATTTTCTGTTCATCCTCGTAATTATAGACCGGTTACCGATGGACACGTTATCGCGATTATCGTCATTATAGTTATTGTCGCTTCGACATATCATTTTATTAATAGACACGATAATGGATTCGCTCATCGCTTGTTCCGCGATTCGAATCTCCACATCACAATACATCGTACGATGGTCTAGCAATGAGAGAAAAGTTTTTCGAATAATTACGGCATAATGAGAATTTACGTAAACGTTGTAGATTATAATATATCCGAAGAATTCTTGCGTAATCGCTACCTACCGGGCGACGAGCCGGACGAGCGACGAATGCACTTTCCGGAAAACGATGCTCGTGCATTTTGTATTTTGATGGGATACCAGTTGCACAGGTCATTGGATTCGTCGTCGTGCCATACGAATACGAGTAGTTGTGTATGCGTTTCTATTCGATTTGTGACGTCGTGCGTACTATATAGCTCAATGAATGTACAGCAATTGAAGCAATTGATCTGTTGAACTATAGAGCATCCCACCCAAGTAGTCGTAGAGTGCACTCCTATACTTTGTTGACATTTTGAATGAAAGGAGTTTAAAATGGTAATGAGAGCTAGATATTTATAAAAACAGAGCTAGGAAATGAAGAATTATTAGACGACTACCAAAGACTAATAGTTGAATTACATTTTTGCAGGCTGCACCCATCAATGTTGTTGTTACTGGAGCAGCTGGGCAGATTGCCTACTCCCTGCTGTATCAGCTGGCTGCTGGTTCGGTATTTGGACCAGACCAGCCCATCAACCTGAGATTGCTGGACATTGAGCCAATGATGGGGGTTCTCAAGGGAGTTGTCATGGAACTTGAAGATCTTGCTCTTCCTCTTCTCAAGGGTACAACAATTTCTGTTGTAAAGAAAAGAATTTTTGAATTAATAAAGAACCGTCTTATAACACAATCATTCCATTTCAGATGTGCTGCCCACTGCTGATCCAGAGCCAGCATTCAAAGATGCAGCAGCTGTGTTTCTCGTTGGATCCATGCCTCGCAGAGAAGGTATGGAACGCAAGGACCTTCTTGCTGCCAATGTCAAGATCTTCAAAATCCAGGGAGAAGCTCTTGACAAGTTTGCAAGGAAGGATGTCAAAGTTTTGGTTGTGGGTAACCCAGCCAATACAAACGCTTTGATCTGCTCGCACTATGCTCCTTAGATTCCAAAGGAGAAATTCACAGCCATGACAAGGCTTGATCAAAACAGAGCTCAGGCAGCTATCAGGCAGCTGCTAGAAAGCAGCAGATCCATATGNCCATTCCAAAGGAGAATTTCACAGCCATGACAAGGCTTGATCAAAACAGAGCTCAGGCAGCTATCGCTGCACGCCTGGGTGTTGGAGTAAGTATAAAATATGATTTAACAAAAGATATATCTATTAGTATTCTTACTTTTTCATTTAATCTGTTATGCAGATTGACAAGGTGAAGAATGTGATCATTTGGGGAAATCATAGCTCAACTCAGTATCCTGATGCTGCTCAAGCCACAGTAGAAGTTGATGGAACTTTGAAACCTGTTCCAGAGGTTGTCAAGGATGACAAATGGTTGAATGAAGTATTTGTGGAGACAATTCAAAAACGTGGAGCAGCTGTCATTGCTGCGAGAAAAATGTCATCTGCCATGTCAGCAGCGAAGGCTGCAGGAGATCACATGCGTGATTGGTGGTTTGGAACCAAACCTGGTCAGTACGTAAGCATGGGAGTAGTATCTGATGGAAGCTATGGAATCCCCAAAGACATCGTTTTCTCACTGCCAGTAACCATTCAGAATAAGCAATACAAAGTTGTTCAAGTGAGTAAATTTACGATTTTGACGTTGCATGACTTTTTACGAGACAACTCATAACGAGTGACATAATTTTCATTCTGTTACAGGGACTTAACATTAACAGCTTTGCCAGATCAAAATTAGACTTAACTGCGAAAGAACTGGAAGAAGAGCGAGCTGAAGCCAACACAGTCCTTCAGCAGTGACTAGATGGCCCAAATAATGAAAGTAATGGAGGAGAAAAGACAATATCCAAGTTATGAAAATTTATTGTAGAGTATGTATGTGCTGCTGTGATTGAATATGTAAATTGTTGTACCAAGACAGCACATATTTTGAGTATGTGTGGGCCTTGACCACCATGTGCATTTAGCAGTTTTCACATGGTATCCAAAAATATTTGGAACACGGGAATATTCTAGGAATATATTAATAAAAACTCGTTACTCGTAATACACTTTGTTTATTCTTATTACCCTTTATCACAATGGTTAAAATAAAATAATAATTCTCAAGAATACGTTTCACTTATAATATAAATGATGAATAACATAAGATTTGCAATAGAGTCCACGACTTTAGTTTAAAAACTTTATACATAGTTTTAGCAAGAGATATAATTAAATACAACTATTAGGTATGTATATACTAACTCAGCCATTGTATTAATCTTTTACAGATTTTATTAAGATGACAATTTTTTGTGAACTTTCTTTGATTCACATTTAACAGAGAAGGAATTACGTACTAACAAAAAGTAGCTTTTAATATTTCTATATTTTATTTTATTTCCGACTAAAGATGCATATTTATATGTATTCACTACTTACAAAATCAACTTATACAATAATAAAAATAATAGTATCTGTCGATAACGTATTTTCATTTATTCTTTTTCCCCCAAAAACTTGATACAACAATATTAATATAATAATAATTTACATCGCCGTAGTGGCAACTAGTTTTTCTTTCATTTTTACGCTGTGTTAATATTCGCTCTCTTTCTCTCACACATTTGTATAATCTACATCACACTCAACACGGAACGTGTTGACATTCTTGATGCAAGTATACATACGTTTGCCGGCCCGATTTCATTTTACCGTAGATATATAAATAGTCTATTATAAAGAAAAGGAGCAGGAATTATTAGTATTATTCTTTTCAAGTACACTCCTTTTTTGATGACGCTCAAAAATTTGACGTTACACATTCATGAGGTTCGGATTATAATATTCATTATATTAGGAACGCATAATGACATCTGTGTAACAATCCTTTGAGCGTTGAAACGCGCGAGCTTGGTCTGGTAACATCTTTGTGGTTATTTCATAATCATTTGTGATGTTTAGAACTTGGCTTTGATCACACCCTTTGCTTTATTTCTAACTGCAAGAACTATTCAATTATATTGTTTTAATAATTATGAAGTCACCCAAACACGTAATAAATGTATATGTATACTCTATTGTTAAAAGTAAGCATAGGATCAGCAGCAGGGAGTGAAGGGGTATATGCACGCGCTGGTCAAGGTATTTTACAAAAATTGACTATGTCAATAGTATTATGGACGAGTTTCGCGGTTATACTTATTCCCGCAAGCGTAGAAAAATCACCCTCTGTATAGCCTTCTGCTATAAATGGTACTTCCAACACACGCACATCAAGTAATACATTTTTCATTTTGTTGGACACACTCGAATCCGACGACAAGGACAAATCATCGTACGTAAAATGTGCTTCTGTACGCGCACGTACATCCAACATACACCGTACATCAAGAAAACAAAACTCGATGAAACTTCGAACTTTTACTACTTTGCTATCCTTTCTTGAAGATATACAAAATGATCACCCAACACTTGTATTATTATTAAAGTAATAATAAAGTTTGCGCAAAAAGTTTCTTAATTCAGGTGGAAACCTCTTTCACGAGTAGCGGCAAGAAGTCTTTCTTTCAGAATTTCTTCGGTTGGATACTCAGGTAGCTTCAAGTAATGTACACAAGTATTGACCGATGGATAACCTCCGGAACCTGCATCAACTTTTCGAACAACAGTCAGTCTGGGATGTAGATTGCACAATCCACCTGGAGGTAGCGCTGAACAGCCCGTGGCAAATTGTAGAAAAGCTTTTCGCTCTGGGCCGTTGAGGGATAACAAAACGTTGATGAATCTCTGGAAGCCAGGACTAAAGACAAATTTGTTGTTAGTTATTTCATTATTTATATTTATATAAAGAAACAAAAACAAAATATTTTCAATTTACCTTTCTCTGGTATATCCTAATTTTGGCTCTGTATAATTTAATAAATCTTCTCTAGTCCACTGTGGATTCTGTTCGCCACAAAGCATAGCTCTAATTTCTTCGGGACTAAAGGCATATAATTTTTCCATAGGGAAGACCTTGGAGAAACCTGCTTTGAAGGCTTCTAGCTGCCTAGCGATACCGCGATCGAAACAATAGTTAATAGTCAGTTCAGTATACTCTTTAGCGTTTTCTATAGTAACAGGAACATCCATGCCTCCCTCCTTTAACTCAACATGATCATATTTAAATACTTTAGAACTAGGCGAATAAGTCATTGTTAAAGCTAAATCTTCTATGGGGACAGATGTTCCCGAGGGATGTGATATATAAAGCGTTTCTCCAATAAAACTATCCTCAGCAGAAGAGGAGTGGCCCTCCGAAATAGCTCGCTCGCGTTTAGAAACTAGAGTCTGTATTTCTTTTAAGAATTCTCCTCTAACGGGGTCAACTGACACAAGATCGTTGATATCTAGAATTCCATCATACCAAGGTGTGGGTTCCAGATCGAAATCATCCTGTTAAAAATAAGAAGCGTTAATTAATGTTAAATTTTTATCTAATGAGAAAAATGAATGATTTCGGCTGTTACATACCCGATCGTCTTGGTCTCCATCATCCGATATAAAACTGCTTGCCATGCTCGATGACATGCTCTCCTGTGTTGCAACATTTGACGTTGTCAATCCAATTCGCTCGTTGACGTTGTTTGTGATGTCGCCTCGGCACATCAGTTTTAAGAAAGGTCGTGATAGCGGCAAATCAACTAGCCGATTGTCCTGCAGAACTTTGGCCAGGAACACTCCAAGGAACCAGTAATATCGAACTGATCGATCGCAAGCTTCTGAATTTTGGGGAAGCGGCGCGGGAAATAGTCCACTTGAGCGGTTAACGTAGTAACCAGCTGATCGCGCATGATCATTATTCTCGAATTTGTACTCGCCATCCAAACGTGGATCTTCGTCATCGCACAACCACAGTCCCAAATCTTTGCGCTGGAGTTCCGCGGCAACGAGCGCAAAGAACTCGAGTGTTGGGCCCAAACCAGTACCTTCTTCGCCAACGAATTCCACTTCCAGAATGCTTTTCCGACTTGCATGAACCTAATAAGGTAAAAGTATTAAAATACTTATCCTAAACATGTCTATTGATAAACAAAGAAAATAAAAAAAGTTGAATTACCTTAAGAACCTGTTCTGCCCAATCCAGCAACTTATCTCCTCTTGGCACACTTACTCGTTCGTGCTTCAATCTACCTACTCTGAACTCGTGTACATCATCCCGTCTTGGACTAAGCCCAGGTGCTCTTTGTCTTTCCAGGACAGCATCACGCTGCGTCTGTAGCCAAACTATCGAACGCGAAGCTCCAAAAGCTGTGCAACTAAAGTAAAGACGACGAGTTTCGAAGGGCAGAAGGAAAGGGCAACTTCTCGCCAGCTCCTCGCACCAGCTAGGCAAAGCACCAGCAGCCAAGGCCAACGGATCCTGGATTTGCTGGGCGATCTTGTTCGTGATCTTTTTCGAGGTGAAATCGTCAGGATGCACCCAGTTTGAATCGTGTTCTTCCTCCTGATGAATATGTATCGTTCGACTGTTGTTCAGACCGACACTACTGTTGTTCGTGCCAAGTACGTACACGTGGCGCAAAAGTTGCAATACGTCCTCGACAGTGCAACCATTCGTATTTTGATTTCCGTTACGAGAATACAGATTAACTATAGGGGTTGCCCGACCCGATGATTCGTCGTCTTTAGCTTCTTTGTATATTATACTGAAAAGTAAGAAGTCGACATTGAAGTAATCATTGAAGAGAAATAGCAACTTTTTTATATTTGTAACAATTCTTACGTATAAATTGGTTCCCATATTCTCCTGAGCTTTTCCTGTTTGCTTCCTAACTCAGTGAGTTGCATCAATTGCTGCACTGATTGGAAAATACTAGCGTGAGGTTCAACTAAAGGTATTTCTACATCAGAAACTCCAGGTAGGCCAGGCCCTTTTAAAGAAAGAGATAGTTTTGGTCCAGTTATCGTTGCTGATCCAGTGTTTGCCGGCACTCGAGCTTCACTTCCAGGTGGCGGAATTTCTAAATCTGTAGTCTGAAAACATTGTCAAGAAAATATAAACTTGATGGTCTCTATCAGATCTTAAAAATATTATGAAATATGAATAATAGTTACTTGATTGACATTGGTTCTACCGGGTCTTGGATCAAAAGCAGGAATCAAGGCAGAAAATTGGCGTTTCAGTACAAACTCATCATCCCAAGCTCGTCTCTTGCTACTTGGCGGTGCTGCTTCTTCCTCCATAAATGCAGCAAGTAAATTACGACTAACCATCACTTCTTGGTATTCTCCTTCGTCGCCGCCCTCCTCTTCATTCTCCTCATCATCATCCACCTCCTTTAAAAGTTAAAATCAAATTATTAGTAAGGTTAAACAAATATTGTAATCAGGTAACAAGTAAAAAACTTTCTCGCTCGGAGAACCCGAAAAACGCGAAAGAAATTTTGATAAATAATTTTATATATACAGATTAGAAGATGTAAATGTTGATTGTTAATATGTTTATGACTTACTTGTTCATCATTCTCATCGTTATCATCATCTTCCTCGGCTAAAACTCCATCCTCATCATCTTCCAGTTCCGTTAAAAGTGTTGGTCCTCCACCTACACGTGCTCCTCCCACACTCGAGGCCGCAACTTCACCACAGGCCTCCAAGAATTCTTCGAGACTGACCTGTACAAAAATACATTGAATAAATAAAAATATTTAAGTACATTGTACAAAGACGTTTGAAATAATTTCAATGAATCGTAGTAAAGAAGAGCGGAAGTCATTAAGCATTTAGCAACGCAGTTGGATACTTGCCAGTTCGCTGTCGCTACTTGTACTGGTCAAGGACATGGTAAGAGCCTGCCCTAGACCACCACCGCCAACTCCGCCCGAGCATGTCGTTGTACCCGGAATTTGGCTGCTACTCGTCAAGCTTGGGTAACTCTGTGCAGTGCCGAGCAGACCACCAGGGAAATTCGAACTTAGAGCTAGTCTGACCAAACTAGAAACTGGATTCGATCCTCTTGAGTTCGAGCTGGGAATGGTGTTTGAAGCTATATGTTGGCTAGCCGCTGGTCCTGTAAATAATTTTTCACTTAAAACTCACGTACACGTTTACCAACGAAAATAATACAAACTATTTAATTTATATTATATACTGTCTATGCTAAAGATTAGCTTAAATTTAAAAATGATCTACTGACCTAGAGTTCGCCTACGAGCCATCGCCGCGAAAGTTTCAAGCAAACCAGATGCTGGTACTGGTTCCAAGGTATTGTTAGTAGTATCGCTACAAGCAAGATTCGGCACGGACACGGACATAGGATTGGTGGTAACGACGACGGGACATCCTGCTGCTGTATTTTGTGAGGATGAGCTTGCGTCTTTGTCCCGAGGACAGCAATCCTTCGAGCCTGGACGCGGAATCACAAAATAATGACAATGATGGTACAATAAATGAAATGAAAACAATAAACGTGTGCTATGCAACACAAACAACAGGTTCAATGATACAGCGAAATGTAAATGGACATGTATATCCCAACAGTTAAAAAATCAAATGAGCCAAACAAATGAGAATGAAAATTATTTTACAACAATTTCAATATCTGGAGGGGATCAAATACTTGTAACTTGCGTACGAATGAACCTGTTAGTAAAATGATGAAACTTACCTTCGGTAGCACCAATGGCTGCAGCAGCTGCGGCGGCCACCGCGTGACTTCTCGGAGCAGGTCGAATTCGCATGGAATTTTCATCTGATTCACCAGATACACTGATCCTAACTGGAACTAGGCCAAGTAACTCACCACTGAGGAAACTATTAGTGTTATTTCGTAGTCTGTCGGCTCCCTCTCGCATGCGGTCGAGTACCTCCGCTGCTTCTAGGCTGAATAAACCACTTGCAGGCTAGAAATTATTAAACAAAGTTAAATTTTTTATGTTATACTTGTGGAATAAAGTTTTAATCGTTAGTTCAAATATAAACGCAATATTTCCTACCTTGTTTCCACCGCGAACTGCTGATAGTAGCGGTTTAGAGCTGTTCGACGTTCTATTGCTGTTTCCATTTCCAGACGCTGTTGCTGAGGAACAATCCGTGTTCAAAGCTAAGCTTTCAACAATCGTGGCCAGATCACTGGTGACTGCTGCAGTATCTGGTCTTGGGTGTAAAACGACTGACAGCTCGCCCGTTGAGTTGACGCCGCTTTCTCCTGTGACGGCTACTACTGCTTCGGCGCGGGCCACCGAAAGGACACTTTCTGCTATGGACTCGGCAGCCTGCTATAAAAATGACGATTAATTGATCGTATATTTTCAACAGAAAGAGGTTTTACATATACTAATAAGTAATTTATAAGTTATACTTACTTTAGCTGCAAGATTATCAGCGCTTGCAGCTTGATCTGTCGAAGCAACAGAACAACGAATTCCCGTATCAGTGCAATAATCAGGTAGACTAGGAGTACTATTAGATTTACGCCCAGTCAATACACTACTACCATTCTTAGTTTTGGAGGCACTATCAGTTGAAGTTTCCATACTAGTATTACCACTGCAAACAAGTCTCAAATCATACTTTCCCTCCGCACCCATTCGATAAGAGTTTGAACACCCGTTATCCCACGTGACGTCGATCCATCCGTTATGAAGTTCTCCTGTTACAGTTCCTTCGCCTGTACGAAGAATAAATACAAGATTATAGCAAACAAAAGCGTATTCACGTCAATTAACGAAATTAACCAAATTGCTCACCAGGAGGTACGCCATCCTGATCTCTCCACTTCCAATCCAGACCTCGAGCAACTCTAGCACCTGCTACCAGATGTCTCAAAACTTGTGATCGAATCAACCGCCGTTGTCGGCGCACACAAGCCTCAGCCTCTTTGGCAGCTCGTCCTAAATCTTCGCAAACACCCGTGACCTCACCGTAAACCTCGAAACCCGATACCGACAGGTAATGGGTCTGACCTGAAGCATTTTTTCCTGTTTGTTGCAACCTTAAATGACGCCAGCCTTGAGAGTCGTCACTCAGTGCTGGTGGCTCTAAGGTCCAAGTAGCAGTACTTCCCGGCTCGTTTAACGAACAATCGTCTACGTGGGTGTAAATCGTTGTCCAGTTTATACCGTCTTTAGATGCCTATTTTGAACAAATATATGACAATTTCATTGAATTATTTAAACAAACAATAGAATAGAGAGATTTCATGCGCAGTTATGTATGATAATTACCTGAAGCATCCAATTTCTTAAAGCGCTTTTACCATAGCCTCTTGCATGCCTTAATGTATATGCTGTTGGTATAATCCAAACTCCTAAATCTATGGAGAACCAGGCTCTTTTATCATCATTGGTATGACAATTCATAGCAGATGGGTCTCGACTGAGAATATCTTCAAGGTGCCCATACGGCAAATTACGACCGTCACTCGAAGTAACTATTACGAGGCCATATTGACCAGGATTCACCCATTCAGGACATGTTCTAAAAAAGAAGGACGTTTGGTTAAGTAATCAAAAAGTCACCGCATGCTCGTTTTAAAAGCTGTAATTAACTTTCTTTTTTCTTACTTTGCATTTGTTCCTATCCAATATAATACTCCATTTTCATCAAAGTCATGTTGATACTTAAAGTTTATTTTATTGCCTTCTTTTAGTTTCTTAACAAAAGTAAATGTAGCTCTGTCATGATCGTGCCACTGCTTGGCGACCATTTTTAACAAATGATTTTCTAATTGCTGTACAGTACTAAGTGGTTCCATTTTTAAATTTCTACCAGTTCTATCAATCAATGCACTTTCACCAGTTGCCTTCTCTAATCTAAACCTCAGCCGTCTCGTTAAAACCTATGAATAATTAGACCATTATAGTCATGGATTTATAATAAAAACTTTCACGCAGTCTATCATTAGATTCACTGCAAAACGCGTACCTGCAATCCATATCCCGATCCAGGTGTATCATACAGATAAACCGGCAACTTCTCGATGGATTCTAGCACAGATACAAGTTTCTGTACGAGTATCTTTGCAAAGTTGTCACCTTTATCCGTATCTTTGGACTGAAAACAGCTCTTAAATACGGCTATTCTTTGAAGCCTTAGCTTGTTCATTCTCGGTGAGAACTGTTGCGCGCTAGTGTTAGGTGGCGCAGCAAGAAGTGCCAGGAGCGCCTGTATGAGGCCACTGGAATGCAGTTCGTAGGCTGATACTTTACCCTCATCGTTCAGGAGGATCTTTAACTCATCCAAAGCACTCTGTAAGATTCTACGCCACTCGCGACTGCCAGATTGTTGTTGCTGTTTGTGGCAGGCTTTTTCGATCTGGGTAACAATTGCTGCTAGTTTAGCCACGACTCCGCGAGGCTGAGCCTGGGCTGCTTTGAAGTAACACTCGTAGATCTCTTGGGCCTGGGTCTTTACTTTTTGTTTTATTGCTTCCATCTTTGAGCGCAAACGCTTGCCCCGCTTTCCTGCCCATCCCGCGGAAAATTCTGGACCTATTATATTTTTAATGTAAATAAAAATTTTTTTTTCGCGGTTTGACGCCTATTTTAAGTTGAATTTATATGTAAAGAATACATCTTGGTTTCGGCGTGCAGAATAAATCTTATTTTAGGCGTCAAATACAACAATAAAATTACCAATCTCAGTACATTTACCTAAACTGGTTTCCGCAGTGAAAGAATGCTTCGTCCCTCTGTTCGATTCGAAAATGAAACCTGGTAGATCTTCCCTCAAAATTGTGGCTTGCTGTTGTCCATCGCTGTTGTGAATGCACAGTTCGCTATCTTTTTTGCTAGACAGAGCCCAATTACCGATAACCAGCCTGGTTGGCCCCGGTCTTGACAATATAGGCTGACTGACAGAATTGGGTTTCACCTGACTGCGAGCCCGCTGCAACTTTTCCAGAAATTCGCCGCGATTTTCTGCAATACATATTTCGCAAAACGATCCTATTAAAGCATCTAGTCAAACGTCATTACTTTTTGTTTAATTTGTGCCCGCAATACTCTGTTTTTCTTTGTTTGTTTTTAATAATGAGAATGAGAGTCGAGAGTTGAGTTATGTGTATGGATGCTAAACGGCCGGGAGCCGTACCTACCTTCAGTGGTCAGAGACTCGGTGTTCCTCCCTCCCTTTCCTGTAGGCAGTCGGTAAAACAAGTTATTTTCTAAGCTATTCTCTGCGTCCCGAGATCATTAATCGTATTCGCAATAGAGAAAATAAGAGACAGAGATAGAACGAGATAGAGAGGTACGGGTAGTGGATAAGATGCAATGTGATTTGTAGCACGAGCAGAGCAAGTGAAAAATACGCAGCGTAATGAGACGCACTGCATGCATACATTACACGTTTTTTCACCGCATTATGTAACTGAATATCTGATTTATATTCAAAGTTCTCAAAGCGTCTCATTACTCTGCACAAAACGAAAAAAAAAAACAACATATTAGAAATGTCACCACTACCTGTTGTGTCGGTGCCTCCTTCGGGACTGCCGCTTGAGTACATTGTAGCCAACTTTCCATCTAGGATGAATCTAAACCAGCCGTTGCTTCCATTCGATAGCTCTAGAGCTGCTGCATCTGACCATACGTACAGACAGTCGCGACCACGGCAGATACACCAATCCCTCCAGTGGTAGGCCTTGCCCACTAGCAGTTCCTTTGCATCTTCAAGCTTCTGCTCCTCCGAGTTGGTCGTAGTTGTAGGTGTTGTCTGAACTACGCTACTACTGGCTTCTATTTCTGGTTCTGGAGGAGCATCCTGTGGTCCTGCTAAGGCGCCGACTTTGGAAAAAACTCCAAGACGGGCAAAGTGTTCCAGGAACTCGTCCTTGCCCTTGACCATCAGATCTTGTATCATCTGCAGCACCACCAGGTGACCATCCTCGTCCTCCTGTGTGCGAAAAATAAAAAATGGAGGTTTCCGATTAGTAATCACTTTAGTGAAAGGTAAGTTTGTATTAAACGACATGAATCTCGAGTATTAGAAACTAGCAGATGAACGCTTGCAACATATGCGGTAAGTTACACTCGATCCCTCGAGTCTCGAGAGTCTCTGAGACATAGTAAAAGTGTCAAGTCGATTTAAGTACGCAGTACCTATATGTATCTTCGTGATACGTCTCCTAAATCAGCAAGCCTTTATGAACACTCGGTTGTTCGGTCTGACACAAGCAAACTTGAACACATAAAAAAAAAAGAGAAAGGAACGTCTTTTTTGGTAACATGGGAATCTCAAGTGCAAATTCAACGTCAAACAAAGATTGGTTATACATTCGTTAGCTGATATATATCACGCATTATACAGAGATGGGCGGATGATGCTCGTAAATACATATTTAATGTATATATTGAACGGCAGCGCGCGTTCTCGAGCAGGCACGTGAATCGAGAAGGCGGAGCTCAGAAATAGTTGTTTGATGGAGGTCTGTTCGAGAGTTAGCTTTGGGTTAAGAGTTACAGAGATATCAGTAAAAACCAACGGTTTTAACAGTACAAGTACAAAAATAGAGCAAAGATACAGTAAGTAGCAAGAATCTGGGACGGACGTTACCGTCTTGACGAGAATGTAGTACTGGGAAAGCTTGCGCGCAGAGAATGGCATTTTAGGGCCAATAAACGTTTCAAGACACGGAGGCGGCGGTGGTGAGCTCGACGACATCGCCGAAGACGGGGAGCTTGCTTTTATATCGAACTCCTGCCGACAGAATCCCGACCGGGCCATGAGTACATGTGCACAACTATTTACATTTATCACTTGTGCGTGTTTTCCGGATAACACTGTTTCGTCGTTTGCTTCTAAAAGGAAAGACGACTTACCTCGTTGTCGAGTACGTTGGCAATAACTTCGACGAGCATAGCACCACAGCCGGAGGTCTTGTCGGCGCCACAGGTTTCAGAGAGTAGCTCCGGCTGAATGTAATGTACCATCTTGCGTATGAGGCTTAAACTCGCTTTCCTCACGCTGGGCAGCATCGTCGACTGGAAAGTCGAGCAGAACACGGGTAGCAGTCTTTTCAGATATACAGGAGCCATCTCAGGGTCGCCCTTGGGCTCAGTAAATTCCTTGACATCGTTTTCCAGCTTTCTATCGTCCTGGCTTGGCTGTGGCAACATCCACTCGCCCGGGGATTGTAAGATGGCTGCGACCTCGCGGTGACCCTCATCCACGCGTTCTCTTGCTTTATCTAACGGTGTCTTTCCATCCTCGTCGCGGAGATCTGGATTGGCTCCGTGTCTTAACAGGACTTTAGCGATAGCTGGTCTTCCGAAGCACGCAGCATAGTGAAGACTCGAAGAGCGCTGACCTTTGTTAACATCAGCTCCTTTATCACAGAGAAACTCGACCATCTCCTGGGTGCCGAAAGCTGAGGCCCAGTTTAGCAGGGTCTGTCCAACATCATCCATAAAGTTCACCTCGATACCGCCCGATTCTATCGCCTCGATCAGGGCGTCGGTGTCCTTGGATCTAATACAGTCTATCAGTTGCCTATGCGATTTCTCTCCAGCACTGTCGAGTCGACGAAGTCGTGGTAGAAGTGGCCCGGATGAGCCACTGCTTGCATTGGCCCGGCCAAGAGCCGACCTGCCTTCGAACAAAAGCACCAGCAGCAGATCTACTAATCGCATGGAATCTAGAGCGCATCGCTCGTCTCCTTTCAGAGCTTTTTCAATAGCGTCCGGCAGCTCGGAACGCAGCAAGTCATGGGTTATCGAAGCTGAACCACGGCACAGAGTAGATAAGAGACTGATGATGGTCGATACGGAGGCACAAGATTTGGCTTCGGGTGCGGGAATGGTCGTAGCCGCGACACTCGGTGTTGGCGGAGTCTTGGGGTTTCCTGGCGTTGTGTTTATCGACGAGATGGGACCGGCTGCATTCGACAATCTACAATGCAATAAAGATATATGAAATATGAAAAGTAAAATATTGATCGCTCTCCTCGCAAAATTAACACCCTACTTATTTACAAAATCGTAAATATTTTATGAATTTCAGTGTCTTCGTAAAGTAGAAATATATAAACTAAACTATTTAAAAATTAATGGTTTCATTATCTATAACTCAAAGCACGTTTCGACTCTATAGCGCACATCGGTAAAAAGAAGAATAAAAAGACGGAAAAAACCCACCTATAGAGCAATTCAGAAACCAATCCATTGCTAGCGAGCGGTGCCGGATCGGTACCGCGCCTGGAGAATCTATCAGCCAGTGAAGCGAAACAGCGCAGCGCGCCGTCGGCCACATGGGCGTCCT
This sequence comes from Pteromalus puparum, assembly GCA_012977825.3. Taxonomy (NCBI): domain Eukaryota; kingdom Metazoa; phylum Arthropoda; class Insecta; order Hymenoptera; family Pteromalidae; genus Pteromalus; species Pteromalus puparum. The sequence continues at coordinate 70,619,008 of CM053170.1, forward strand.
CGTGACGCAAAAGCGTCGAAAGGGCCTCCACGCAGTCGGGCAATGACTTGTCTTGGGGCTCGACTTTTCCACAGAGTCGCGAGACTACGGCCATGGCCGAGTGCAAGGTGTCGCGATGCACCTGAGCGCCGTGCTCGCGGATAAAAGACAGAGCGCACGGAAGGCCGCCAGCCTCGAAGACTGCACCTGCTTCTCTGGCGCAGACCAGTTCCAGAACCTGGAAATAAAAAACATCGATTTATTAATTTCGCATGAGACTCATGTGTGCACGAAGCTTCGGTGAAAATAAACGAACGGAATAATGAAACGCTATTTTAATGTTGATATATTATTGATAAAAAATATTGGTCAGTCCTAAAAAAATTTTTTTTTTAATAATAACGTTACAAGTTAATGCGAGTTATTTTAAGTTCTTTCAAAACACATACGAGACAAATGGCTGGCATTTTTGTTCTTTTATTTACATTTGAACCTGGAAGGCATAAATGTAAAAGACAGAAAGGTCACTAGTACAATAGCAGTATTTACTTGAGTATAATTACCAAGGGCAGCTAGCTCCCACACAATTATTTCATTATATAAGCCAATTCATCTATAGGAACCTATTGATTTTATTATTTGCTAAATTAATTTAAATAATTATAGTTGTGCGCCCGCGCGCGCGCGCGCGAGTGTGGGTTTGTAATTAATTACAATATTGCATAAGCCAATAAAAAATCATGTCTGCATACGTTTTTGCTGGAGTGATAATAATTTTAGAATTAGAAGAGATTTGTCATAAATAGCACATTACGATACTACTACTAGTAGTGGCATAAGTCGCACTTTACGGCACGGCGTGTGTAAGCGCCCGAGCGTAGCGGGTGCGCTTAACGCCGTGCTATAAAGTATGACACGTGTATCGTACAATATTTTATAGCACTGACTGCATAAATCCGCCATGTTACGCCTATTCGTGGCCTAAGCAGGCCGTTTTTGCACCGTGAGGTTAGCGCCCGAGCGTAGCGAAAGTGATAAGCACGGTACAATAAAAGACTACTTATGCCACGGATAGGCGTGACATAGATGCGGATTTATGCCACACAGTGCTATAAACAAATTTATTGCATTCATGCTATTTAATCAAAATATAATATTTTATTTCATGAACCAATGAATGTAAATTATATTATAAAAAAATATTTATAAATAGTAGTTTGACTGACGCAATATAGCGATAAGCAATTATTTGATTTAAGAAAATTTCCATGCCAAAGGTAAATAACTTTCATTTCTTGTGAATCACTCAGTGTGACTCATACTGAGCCCAACATGTTTTCCAGTTAAACAATAAATTTGTGGGCCAAGCTAAATTCTGTGGTGAAACTGTTTATTTTACAAACCTTTATACACTGTTCAGCCAGGTCTCTGCTGGCTCTTGATCCAAGTCCAGCACAAGAGAGACGACTGCAGATGGCCTTGATGGCACCCTCCATAGCTACCACTCGTCGTGTACATTCTGCAGAGACATCAAGATAATAAGTAATAGCTCTGGCAGTCACCTCCAGAACACTGTCTGGGGCCAGCTCATCCAAAAATATACGACAAAGGGCTGGCAAAAATGTTCTCGGTGGACAGCTGCAAAACAAAAGCATCAATTAAAATCCATAAATTCCAGACATCCATACATAACTCCCAAGCAAACAGATACCTCTCAAAGCATCGATCAACGTTATCAGACATGAGCAGCAGCATGCAGAGCTGCTCCAGCGCTATCAGTTGCATGTCTCTTTCATCACCCTGCCCCATGCTCAGCCACTCGAGCAGGGTCTCCGGATCTACCTCTGCCATCTTGCTCTAGCTTCTTTGCTCCAATTATTCAATTACACTGCACTGTCACTAGAAAACACTGGACAACTCCTCGACTGATAGTGGAGACATTGGCCTCTCTCAGCAGGCCAGGGCACTTGTGTAGGTATATAACAGCAGAGACAAAGCGCGCTCGCGCGTCCACCGTGATTCAGGCCAAATCCGAGCTCTCGGAGCAAATCTAGAACGTTGAACGATCCGCAAAATCACGAGTGCTGGCACTGCTGTTTTCTTTAGGCGCGTTAGGTCCGACGCGAGAAAAATGTTGACATTCTAGCGGGGTCAGTCTCGAAAAATATCAACATTGACCTCCCGTCAGTCGATCCTGAAGTCGGTCTTCATCCGGGGTCTCTCTATTAGGTGCACAACTAGCACGACTCGCACTCTCTCTATCACTCTCGTATTAGGTACGTATTTATCAACGTCGCAGTGTCTCAGCAGGCGAGTAGTAGAGAATCAGCTCTCCTCGCTTCCAACAGCAGCAGTAGCAGCATCGTCATCACGTCACAGTAGCGCACTGCAACGGTGCTTCTCTCTCCGCAGTGTACGGAACGAATTTTCGTTCTCCCTCTCGCTCGCTCGCGAGTCTCGCGACGTCCTCCTTATCTCTCTTCTCTTCTCTGTCTCTCTCGCACTCACGCGTGAGCAACTACCTATAGGTATACGTATACTATACGGATATGCTGCGCCGCGATGGTCAGAGACGAGACACTGGGCCGAGGCGGACGTGAAAACGCCGAGAGCCAGGCTCCTCTTTGTCCGCCAGCTCGGAGTTTTTATTTTTGCACTGCACACAGTCTCGTATACTTAAGTACCTCTATACTCTCCGTATAAATACTCCCTCTCTTTCTCTTTCCTTTCCAGAGCTCTTGCAACGAGCCTGCACACTGTGCAGTGTGTGGAGGCTCGGACTCGCGATGTAGCAATAGGCGCTGCACAGACTATACTGACCAGGGTATACTTGGAAGTTGGACGACGTCGACTCGTAATGGAAAATGGACGACTCCCGTCGAGGATCGCTTGATCGGTTCTTATTTTCTTGCTCTCTTCCTGCACGAAAGGCAGCAGCTACTCTTCAGCTCTCATATAACGCTATAGATATACGCGATAGGTACGATACACTATAGGACTATAGGTACTCTCTGCGTGGGCGCGCACCAACATGTCTAGCTTTATCTTTCCATCCCGCAGCCCGCTTTCTTGCACTTTTTGCAGTCGTCGTCGTCGTCGTCGTCGTCGTCGCGCGAGGGGATTCGATTATTTTCGGACGGAGCGGTGACGGGGAGAGAGCAGAGCCAACAGCAGATATGCGCCTACGTCGCCCCCTACACTACCTCGACTGTTTTTATTATTATTTGTTATGTTTCTCTTTTCTCTTTTTCTCGCTCTATTTTTCAAGGGTCTGCGTGATTATAGGTAATTCCGCATTGCTGCGATCGATTTTTCGGAGAATTTGTTTAGCGCGGGATCTTGAGAGCTGATTAGATTGACAGTCGGTAAGCTGGGTCGCGAGCGACCACTAATCCGAAATGAAAAAAACGGTATGATGATATATATATATATATATATATATATATATGAGATCAAATTCCATAGAATTTTCCAGAAAGGTAATATCGATAAAAATCATCTTTTGGAACAGATTCATGCGTAAATATCGCAAAGCTGCAATTCTCGCAATGAATTAAATTTCCAGTGTACCAGACTCCAGATAGGCCGATGAATTTTCCGTCCAATCGGAGCATCGGGCTCAGCACTCTCAGCAGAATCGAACCTATACATACTTACATTTGTCCCTGAAGACGGCAAAAAGCTTGGAAGAAGAGCCCGGAGAAGCCGAAGACGCCCGAAGACTGATATATCATAAGTGTACACTGCTGCGCGAGGCATACGTGTGATTAAAAGGCTATGCGCAACTGCTGCGCTGAAACGAGAAACGAGCTCTGCTATATGGACGTGATTCGCACGACGTGTAATTTTCCAGGCTCATCGTCGCAATGAGCAACGCGCACTCAATTTTTCCGCATACGAGTTGACAGTTATTGCGAGTGTCGTGCACCTGCAGCCCTCCGAGGATAGATCGGTTTTTATCTCCATCGTGAGGAGCACCTAATATCTAAGAGTCGCTCAGCTGCGGCGACTTCGCTGCATTTGTAAATATAGGAAAGGAGAGGAGGCTGAAAGGGCTACACGTCACATTCCAGGCAGTTCTCTATTGTTGGCCTGACTTTGTTGATATTAATATCTAATTGTATGCTTAGATGCATTAGCAGTTTTTCGGTGTGGATATAAGTATATTATTGAAGATCTGAAAGATGGCTGCGAGCACTGATGTTTACGATGATCTTTATTTGTGAGTAATGAAAATAGAGATGATTATTTAGTTGCTGACTGAGATGGTTAAGCTGTAATTAATGAAAATTTAATGATTCTTTACTCATTTTCAGATATGCAACTCCAGACAAATTCTACATAGAACCTGTTAGAACAAAAATCTTACTTGTTATAGATAGGACAAGTCATCAGATTTATACTCAAGGTAAACTTTTTTTTGCAGAGTAATGGTGCAGTTGAAAATTAGTGGCCACTTCCATCATTGAATTGTTTTATTTTTTCAGTTTCAAATCCTAGTCAAATTCCTCAGACTGCTAGCCGCAGGAAAATATGGGGTATTATAGGAATCGTTCGGCTGTTAGCTTGCCCTTACTTAATAGTTATAGACGATGCACAAAAAGTTGGCACCTTAGCGAATCAAGACATTTTCAAAATTGTTTCTACCTTTATAGTACCCTACACAAGATCAATGACTCATTTGGACGAGAAGCAGATTCGCAACAACAATACCTATTTGGAAATGATAAAGTCTGTGTTGAGTACACCTCATTTCTACTTTAGTTATACGTATGATCTAAGTTGTACAATGCAAAGGCTTCACAACACACCACCAGATTTCCTTCAGGTGCGATAATGTCTATTTATATGACAGTTTCTATGGCTAAGAAGATATAAACTTTCTTGCTTAAATTCTTCAAATTGTTCTCTGCAGATGCCACTACACGAGAGAGCAGATTCTAGGTTCATATGGAATTCATATTTGCTACAACCCCTTGCAGCAAGACCAGAACATCATAAATTCTGTCTTCCAATCATACATGGCTGTATCCTTTCCATCTTTATTTTATAGATAATTATTTGATTTCAAAAACATTATATATGAAAAATTTTCCTTAATTATTAAAATATAGTTGTTTCATTGAACACTATTGTGATCAATGGAACTCCATTCAATTGGGGTATAATATCTAGACGCTCAATTCATAGAGCTGGTACAAGACTTTTTTCCCGTGGCATAGATAGTAATGGAAATGTTTCAAATTTTGTTGAAACAGAACAAATTCTAGAAGTGAACGGTAGTAAGAGTTCATTTGTTCAAACTCGTGGTTCCATTCCTCTATTTTGGCAACAAGCTCCCAATTTAAAATATAAGCCAAAACCACAGATAATGCCAAATGAAAATCATTTGGTGGCTTGTGCTAGACATTTTGAGAGTCAAATATTCCATTATGGGAAACAAATTATAGTCAATTTGGTAAAATATTTTTAATTATTGTTGAATTCAAAAATCTTAAGTTTGCTCTAACATTATTATTACCTTGTCATTTGTAGATTGATCAGAAAGGTGCAGAGGCAACTTTGGAAAGGTCATACAGGGATATTGTGCAAGAATTAAAGAATCAGAATATAAGATATGAAGCATTTGATTTTCATGCAGAATGTCGAAAAATGCAATGGCACAGATTGGATATACTAATGGCTCGTCTTGCTCCTGATCAAGAACAAATGGGTTACTTCTTATTAACAAGAGATGGAGTATTAGTATCTGTTCAAGATGGCATTTTCAGAACAAACTGCATTGACTGTTTAGATAGAACAAACGTAGTACAGAGTATGTTGGCCAAGAGGGTACTTTCAGATGCTTTATCCAAATTAGAAATTTTGAGAAATGTAGATGAGCATCCTTCAGTTGAATTTTTATTTAAACAGGTAATAAGAAAAACTTTTTTTTTATATATTCTTAAAAAAACAACACACCAATGACTGTTAATTTTCAAATTCACATACAAATATTTTTGATGTCACAAGGTTTGGGCTGATAATGCTGATATTATTAGTACTCAGTACTCTGGAACTAGTGCTCTGAAGACAGATTTCACCAGGACAGGCAAGCGAACTAAGGTGGGAGCTCTGAGAGACGGCATGAATTCTCTTACTAGATATTACAAAAATAATTTTGCTGATGGTTTCCGACAGGTAACAGGAAAACTAGTGATTATTGAATAATAATATAATAATATTCTAAGCAGGATAAAGTCATACTAATGACAATTAATTTATACTAATGACAATTAATTTTAGGATTCTATAAATCTATTTTTGGGAAGATACATGGTACAGGAAGGTGAATGTTTGACAGTTTCATGTCCACTAGAATCCGAAAGAAACTGGAGATACGCTACATTCCCACTAATTCTTTTGGTGGCTTCTGCTATGCTAGCTGCTCAGATGATTTTGCCTACGAGGTATACAACAGAAATCCTACTTTACATGCTGTTTTGGGCAGCAATGGTGGCTGGCACTTTTACGACAATTGTTCACCATGGCAAGCAATATGTTGACAAGCCTAAGTTATTGTAATATTAGTGATAAATCTAATACTGCGCCCAAATAATGTTAAATATATATTTTATTTAATACATTAAAGAAAAATTGTATTATTATCATTATTATTACTATTGTAAAAATGTGCAAGTCTCGATTAAAGGTATTTAGAAATTTTAACAATCCATAGCTGTATATTACAATTCATTATCAGACAAAACTTAGAAAAAAGGCTAACGCTCGCCTGGATACATATGTGTACATTACAAGCTTGTATTATTTAACAAATGCTGCAAAATTTCAAGCTTGCTCAATTTTAAGTTTATCACTGTTTTAAATTAAAATCTTGTTCAAGATAGCATGCGCGCACGATTGTTCACAAAATTGATTTCCTATGCACGAAAGTTATTGTGTAGTGGGAGGGGATCCACCAGTGTCGAATTGGCTTTTGTTTCTTAGGAGATAAGAGGCCAAATAATTGATTGGATCTGGTGGCCTCTCCTTAGCCAAGCTGGAGAGTGCCTGCAGCAGAATAGGTACAACTGTTTGGTCTAGATACTGCCTGGCTGGCAGAGACTGCACCTCTACCCTGGTCTTCTTTGGTGGAGCACTTGCCAGATCTGCGTCCTTGTCCATGATTATTGATTTCTAGAATAAAATAAAATGAAAATAATTAGGTACTTGGAGAGTAAAAGCGAATTGGCTTCGGTAAAAGTCGGGCGTTGGGTTTATAGGTTAACTTACTTGTGTGGCATCCGGCAGAACATTTGTTATGGACGCTGCCGAGATGGTTTCGCTTCTATCGTCCGCCGTGGTCTCTAATGAAAAGTAAAAATGAACGTGGAGGTTTTAGTGAAAGGTTTATAAGCAGTACAAGAGAAAGTTGGAAGCATTCGTATACGAAAACATACCAGCAGTCGACGCCATTACGCAAACAAAACTTTTGATATGACAATTGGTAATGCCGCAGCCTTCGGTAGACAGTTTCTGCTGCAGTGACACGGCTGTCACCTAATTATGAGAGAGGTTGCACCGCAATGATTATGAAGAGCAAATTGCGAAACTGATATATGCAAAAAAATAGATAAGACTTTCGGTATATATGTATACTTATGCAGGGTATATGTATTATAGATATAATATTCGACGCCACGCTAATCGCATCAACTCAATTAGAATCGCGAAATATCAGGAATATACCTAGAGTAGTTTTATAGGACGAATGGTCTACGGGACGAAAATCAAGTGCAGCAATTTGCATCAACAGCTGATGTTTTCAAATTAGATGCTTATACAAGCGCGGTTAAAATTATCTGACTTATATGAAATATGGTATATTATTTTTGAAAGAAAAAAGTCGGGTTTGTATGCGATAGATGCGATAATGATAAATAGAGCTTGATTATTTGCGATAATCAAAATTATGCTTATAATGAGCAGGCGCGTTTTACATTGACTTAACGTGCGCACACGGATACCCTGTTCTATAACCACTCTCATTCGATTCCTTGCGAAAAAAACACCCACATTATAGGCCCGGTGGACCCCTTGAATCGACTGCCAAAATTTCGATTTTCGGAAAATCCTTACGGTAACTTTAAAACATGTAAGGTCCTTATATAATCATTTTACCCCATTTTTACCGTTAGGTATATATTATGGGTAATTTTGATCGATTGTTATAGTATATTATACAAATGTATTATAGCATATGCATATGCTGATCTGAGTTTTTGAATATGCTTAATCGGGACCGCGTGCGAGCGTCTTAGATCGCAGATCGCATTATATACATAATATACTCTTGAAGTTGGCTGGGTTTGATATGGGACTAATCATGGCTAGTTTCATACGAAAATACTGGAGTGCATTTACTGCATAATACAGAAATATAACCTAAAATAATAAACAATGTGGATGTAGCGACTATTAGCGAGATTGTCTTTTTAGTTGACAATGTTAGTCATTTGGTTTGACTATTTCTTTGCAAAAGTTACCTGTAAAAATAATAACTGTTTTATTAATAAATTATACGGTACGAAATTCGCACTTTTAATCTGCAAAATGTAGCAGACAAATTTGCATAGAATCCTATTTTTCTATTTTTCGTCTGGTAAATGGTACAAAAGTGTATTTTAACTTTGCTACTAATCTAAATGTTGTATTAGAATAAATGATCTTCAACAATGCCGGTCTTTCAAGAATCATGTGCGGAAGTATGTATTTCATTTTCTTTTTTGGCAACTAAATGTTGGAAAACTATTTCTTATCAGAATGTTTGTTATTAGCAAATACAAGCTCAGACTATAATCATCATCCATCCTGGCTCCAAAAATCTACGCATGGGAAGAGCCTCTGATGTAAATCCAAATACTATTTTAAATGCTATTGCTAGGAAACGCCGTCCAAATGGGTTATCTTATCAAGATTCGTTCTTACCTCCTTTGGTTCCGCGTACAAAAGAACTCACACAGGCAATGGAAGAGTCCCGACTACAAGTTTCCCACACCCTTCAGTCCTGTCTACAGTCTGATGGTAGAAGAAGATATGCTACACCCCCACAGCAGATAGCAGCATTCAATCGTAGATCAAACCCTGAAGTCTTGTCACCTACTGTTACTGATTGGGTTAAAAGAGAAGAGGATACTATTGTAGGAGATGACATTCTAACATTGAATCCCGAAGATGGGTACAATATACATTTTCCATATAAAAGAGGAGAGTTGAACATACACTCTGGACCTGGGGGAAGCTTACGTTCAGTTCTGGCTGACTTGAAAGCTATTTGGGAATATGTTTTAACCAAAAAAATGGATATACCCCTGCGCGATTTGAAGCACTATCGAGCAGTACTTATAATTCCAGACATTTACAACAGATTGTATTTAAAGGAATTGACAACTCTACTCTTATGTGACATGGGATTTGGAGGATGTTTTTTGTTACAGGTTTGTAATCTGAACTCTCAATTATAATAATGTTGATTAATAGACCGCTAATTTCGAAAATATTTCAGGACCACGTAGCCGCAACTTTTGGAGCAGGCTTGGGTTATGCTTGTGTTGTAGATGTAGGCGAAGAAAAAACGTCGGTATCTTGTGTCGAGGATGGTATATCGCACAGGAACACACGAGTTCGCATGGACTATGGTGGTGGTGACATTACACAGACTTTCTTCTGGTTATTGCAAAAGTCAGCCTTTCCATATAAAAACTGCGATCCGGCGAACCGTCTCGACGCGATGCTGTTGGATCAGCTAAAAAAGGACTTTTGTCATGTTGACTTAAACGTCTGCGGCTCGCAGGAGAAAACATTTAGTGTAAAAAAGCCCAGGCAGCCGGCCGAGAATTATACTATTCAGGTAGGTAATTTGGAATTTAAATTATGTAAAACAAAATCTTATATTATTGATGTTCTCGTTTTAGCTCGGAGATGAGTGTCTCATTGCTCCATTGAGCCTCTTTCAGCCAGAGCTTTTTAGAGTAACTGGGGCTCACAGTGTTCACATTCAAAAACGTTCAATGGGAGATTCGGAAGATCCCCACGACGAAAACTATCTGAGAGAAACAAGTGTATGTATATATAAATTTTTATTTTCAACATTTATTATGCTCTGCTTAAAATGTATTCATTGTTACAGCGAAGAGGTATGAAGGAAAATTTGGAGCAAACTTTAGAAATGCAAGAGGAAACCGCGATACCGGCTGCCCCAGGCGAGGAAGAAGTAGTGGTTGACAACGTGGATTCAGCTCCGATTTCTCTTAACAATCGGGAACTTGATGCGCCAAGAGATTTCGTTGTTGGTCCTCAGCAACTTCTTGGTCTGGATCACGCTGTGCTTCAGAGTATCGATAGATGTCGTAAGTATTTTTATTATTAAAATGTTTCAAGGATTTGTTTGTTGACTGCTATTAATTTTCTAAAATCTTGTTACAGCTACAGACGATTTAAAACGTAAAATGTACAGTTGTATACTTGTTGTTGGTTCAGGAATGAAATTTCAAGGTATCGGAATGTGGCTCCATAATCGGATATCGCTTCAAATTCCGTACATGTATCGGGCAGGTAAGCTTCTCAATTACTTCGATATTTGTTCAATTTATGCAGCAGGAAATGATAATGTTTGTGTATGAAATTTTCAGAGCAAATGGATGTCATAACTATGCCTAAAGAAATCGATCCGGGCATGACCGCTTGGAAAGGTGCGGCGATTCTGAGTTGTCTAGAGTCCGCGCAGGAACTTTGGATCGGTCGTCAGGAGTGGGAGCTTGTTGGTGTTAGAGTTCTAAGAGAACGGGCACCTTTTATGTGGTGATGAATGTAGTTAAAAAGATTTTAACTGAAATTTATTTTTGTTTAATTTATAGTTAAAAATATATTGAATAATGTATAACACAAAATTTTTATACAAATTTCTGATTATATTTCTTATTATTAAGAAGATGTATATAAATAAATCTGCAATTCATTATCGATACATGTATTATTTTTAATGGTATGGTATCTACAAAAGTATGATTATCAACAGAATTCTATCTACAGCATAAAGTATATTTACAACAGCATAAAGTATATTTACAAACATTACAGATTTATAAGCTTAATTTTGGTACTATCATTAGGATGGAATTGAATGATAGCAGCTTCATATAAAAAGTTGACAAAATCAAGAACATCTGGTGTAACATCAATATACAGGTCATCTCCACCCTTGCTCAATGCTCTTGTAAGAACCTATAAACCATTATTATTTGTTTCATTAATAATTTTTTCCCCATTATTTCTATTATGTACTAAATAAAGTTATTAATATTACATCCAATAACTTACGCATAGTAGTTCTTGAAAACCAACATTGCCTGGAAATAAGGCATCTACAACTGTAGCCTATAAAATGCAGAAATTAGTTTATTTTAATGTTCTTCCTTTTTTTATTAGTCAAAATTTCAATACTTACCAAATCTTTTTTAACTTCTTGGAATAGACGTTTTGTCACAACCATTTCAGCCTCATAATTAGTTGTTTCACTCTCTGATGCATTTAAAGATGCCTCTTTAATTTGTTCGAAAGCAGATTTTTTATTTTCCATACTGTGAGAATACATTGAATCAAAGTTTATTATGCTATATGTTGCCATAGATTTAACAAAATTATAGAAGATTTATTACGTAGTATGAAATAAAATTTACTCACTAAGCAATATCAGTTTCTAGGTCTGCTATTTCTTTGTCTGTGACCTTATCAAGTTCTTCCATTGCATGCACTTCATCTTCTAATTCCTTTAAAGCATCAGCGTAAAAATCAGGTGTATTTGTAATAGGAAGATTTTCCGGTTGCTCAAGGGCAGCGAATTTTCCCATGGATTGCACAAACCAAAATCTTTTCAGACGGATTTCTTCAGCTGGTGTATTTGGTCCTAATTTTCTTACTTCGTTATTCTTAATAATATCAATCATCTTCTTGATTTTTTGCTCTCTTTCGTATTTCAAGTCTTTCAGATGTTCATAGGTATCCTCCAAAGTAAATTCCACTGAATTCATATCAACGTCGTTTTCAACGTTTAAAGCCATTATAATAAATAAATTTAATTGGGCAAATTGTTAACAATAAACTAAATAAACAATGTATCACAGATCATTCCAACTGACGGCTTTTTGGCGGGATACACTTGCTTCGACATGAAAGATGCGAAAGTTAACGCATATAAATACAAACACGCAATTCAAGAATCATTTTGAAAGTATTTATCAATTTCATTCTCTCGCATCAACTTTTTCTACAAGAAAATAACACATTTGTCAGATTCATAACTTGAAGTCTCTCACTCAGCACTCTTCCGATTGTTTACGTTATACGTTACGGCAACCATTATTTTTAAATCGTCGACATTCCATTTTGAAGATGGCGCTGTAAGTTTGCGCGTAGTTATGAATGACAATGACAAAATATATATTTTTAATTGTAATAACAAATATTTGATAAAACTCCCGGATTATAAAGTAAGTATAAACACAACATTTCTGTAATCAACATAATTACATAAATCCTGGCAAAATGCTCTTCTTTTTTCAATCATTTATGGTTATAATGGTTTCGAATCACCTGACGAGTTGACCGAAGGCGGCGCGTCGCACGTGCGTTTCGCCTGCTGCAGGCTGCAGCTGTGTTTTTGTGCGATGTTCGGATGTTACGACGATTGAACTTTTGGCAGTTTGTATTTTTGCGATAGGGAATAAATATAATTATTAACAAACGTCATGCTTTCGCGAGGTCTGAACTTTGGTCTGCGCTTTTCTTCGCGTCGGGTAGTAACACAGATCACATCCAGAAATGCGGCCTCAGGTAAACAATGCTAATATAATGATTTAGGTTAGGTTTCAAGTACTGCTTACAAGTATTGTAGCTTTATCAATATTTTTAAGTAATAATTTAAGTTTAAGATGTACTTGGAATTATATAATTGCAGCAAAATCTAAAATCTTGTAATTCAAATTTATTAAATCACTTTTTAGAACCTGCATATGATAAAGATCCAGCTCCTTATTTTTTCAATGAAGAAATTCAAACGATTCTCAAAACTGTAACTCGTCCATCAACTGAAAAAGTTTTTAGAAGGCAATTGAACAGCGAAAAGCTTGTGGAACCCGAATACAAGTTTATGACTGACAAAGAGTTGGAAAAAGCAAGGCATCAAGCTAATCAGAAAATGTGGGAGCGCTTGCAAATGCCTCCTGTTGTGAAAATCCGAAAAGAAGACGGTCGCGTTTTATCAAAGGATCCAGCTCTACAAGGATACAGTGATGCTAAATTTGTGGTCACAGACATTACATTTGGTATAAGCAACAAAGAACGAATAATCGCTGTTCGAGAACCTGATGGAATTCTGAGAATGGCATTCAACCATGAAAAAGATCGCTTAAATCAAGTTTACTTTCCTATCCCAGGTCGCGAAATATTCATGCCTAAGATGTTTCAAGAAGAATACCTGGAGGTAATTCTATCGATCATTTTTCATTTGAAAAATTAATCATGAATAAATAGGATTTTGAATTTCAAACAAAAATCAAATATTGTGTTTTCTAATATGTTGTCAACTTTTTTACAGGCTGTGCTGGATAGAGAAGATTATGAATTTATATTAAATCGGGCTTGCATTCAATTTGAACCAGATAGTGAAGATTTTCACAGGGTTACTAAAGTTACATACGATCGTGTGTATGACAAAATGCACTTTGATCATTTAAGATCAACTAGACACTTTGGTCCAATGGTATTCTATTTGGCTTGGAACAAAAAAATAGATAACCTGCTAATTGAGAATATACAAACAGAACGAATTGAAGATGCTGCCTTGGTAATACAATTGTACTACAAACTAAATCCTAGTGAGAAAGCCATCAAAGAGGAGGATCATGTTAAGTTAATACAGCATTTCATAGACAATGAAGCAGGTAGCAAAGGAAAGTTGGTCCGTGCTCTTCAAACATATTTAGAGGTACAAGCAGAACGAAGAAAAATTGAAGAAAATGTAGAAAAACATATTGAAGAAACAAAAGGCAGTGACGAGGAAATAAAAACTTAAGTGAGATAAAAAAATTTGTATTTTTTTTACTTAAACTTTTTATTTTCTTTAGCAGACATCGTTATCAAATTAATCTTTATTTAGAGTTGCATCATTGCCTAGCACTGAATTGTACATTCTAAAAAAATCAGTTTTTTGTTTTGTTTTCAAATAACACTCTGTAAATTATGTTCTTTTTGAGACTCAGAAACAAAACGATAAACTATAAAATGTCTAGTGCATTGTACAAATATTTCATAGTTATTATTGATAAATAGTAAAGAAATAAAACAAAGTTTTTAACAAAATTACTTTTTGAAGAATTAAATTTAATTCTACCTCTGCGTAAAGTAGATAAAAACGGAGACTAGTCAGACCACACAGTCACCATTATTAAGTATTTTTAATCTTTCACAGAAACTGATTAAATTACTGAACCAAGATAATATTTGGTTTTCTTTTAATTTATATTACAACTGCATAAAGTTATTCTTATTCACACATGCCTGATGACTGATGTGTATTAAAAAACCGACGAATCCCATCTCCCGAGCGTGTTTTTATTATCGCGGTAGGCGAGTCTTGGTCTTGGAAATCGTCCGAAATACCTTTTCCTACTTAAAGTTCTGCTCCGATATATCGTACATGTTACAGATAAGGAGGGATCCAGATAAAGTCCGCACTTCGTCTCGTATACCCAAAAGCGCCGTCGTAATTTTTCCCACTCCATAAATTTTGTACAATACTTCGAGATACCGAACCAGAAGAATCACATTTAAATTCGCAGCTCTGCCCCTTGCTTAAACAGAAGTCACTATTATTCCGGACCTTGGTCGTTTCTCCGGCGACTATATTTCACTCAGATGAGACGTCGAAAGGGTAAAAGCGTTTTTTCTCTCGCCTATTCGTCCTGGCTTAGACCCACATAATCAATTACGTTACGCCGGGTGAGTTCTAGTGCCACGCGACAAAGTCATCCGAATGGACGCGCGTAGCTCGTGTAATACCTTTACGGCGATCAATTTTCATTTTTTTTCTGTACATAAATAGCTCCAGGGCTTGTGTCTGCCTACTCTCGGAATACAGCGAATTCGTGCCGTAACCATCGGAGCTCGCCTTACCTATTCCGGATTCATCTACTTAGGCATGTATATTAGACGGGTATTATATGTGTAAAGGGATTTTCCCAGAATTTCACTGAATATCATCGCGCCGTGGGCTTTTTTCCTTACACACTTAACAGATTCTCTTAATTGTTTTAATACTCACCTATAATTGCCGTACTTATTTATTTTCACGATTACTGATGATGGCCGTCCATATATATAACGCTTTCACCGCTTTCAAATGAAATATACGAACAAACAAAACACAGAAATAAAAGTGGAAAAATGTCGAGTGAACACTATTCCTTTTATATATTGCCTAAACGAAAACACACGAAAAATTTTTCCTCCAGTTTCACAGTATACAGAGCCCAAAAATCAAATTGCAATTTCCATTCCATACGCGCGCTGTAGATATAACTTTTTCAAAGCTTCTCCCCTTACAAACGTAAAAAAAAATACCGAACATTTTCCAAAAATATTTCCGCATAGCTATAGCCCAACAACAACCCCGCGCACAGGCCCTCCCCTCTTTCCACGATCTCCCCCTCCCTGTCCCGAGGGGCGAGCGAAGCAACAAGTTGGGTAGGGGCTCGACGAGAGATAGCGGCGGCGGCGGCGGCGGCGGTGCGAGCTCTCCAAGCTCGCTCTCGGCGTTCCATAGTCTCGCTGAAACTACGTCCGGCGCCGGTCGGTTGATGTCTGCAGCGCGCTATATGCGTGAGTTCGAAGACCCGACCGCACTTCCTCTCGCATCAGGATATCTAAACTCGTACTTGTTGTATTCGCTATATTCGGACTTTTTCGACCGACGCTCGCGCGGGTATTTCTTGACGCTTCTTCCAAGAATTTCACCAAAACACATACCGAGAGAGAGAGAGAGAGAGAGAGGCTGTGGATGGAGGCGTCTCTGTTTGAGCCGCAGCACGTGTGCATACACGCGGTAACACGAGAGAGTGCATTATTGTCGCGATGATAGTTTGCAGACCATCATAGTTTATTAGTTGTATGTATGTACAGTGCGCGGATAACGTGAAAAAAACAATAGAATCGCGTGACGCTGCGGGAGCCTGCGTTATATTCAGCTGCGGAGTAAACACAGAGACTGCTGCATAGGCGAAAAAATTGGGTCGAGCTAGGAGCCAAGTACATCTGTCTCGATGATAAAGGATGCAGCTAGGCGCCATTATTATTGTTATTGCTGCTGCCGTTTCCACTGTTATTATTAGTGCTATACGTACCTACCGTACTAACAACTGCTACAGGCTGCTGCAGTAGAGATTTGTCGTCGATCCTGTCGCCGGAGGTGGCCGCAGATGATATGACGTTTCCGTGTTTGCGAAAAAACAAGAACGGCTACTACTGCAACTTAATCTTCTTCGCCCGGACGAGCGACGGTGCCTGCAGCGACGGCCGATGACGGGCTGCTTGGCTTTGAGACATTTCGCGGAGGGGACTGTGTCTGAAGTTCGAGGGACTGCAGTCGGCGTTTGAATTACGACCAACTGGCAAGTGCTTATATCTCTATTGAAGTTTTAACGGAAAATTCAGCGGCGAGATGGTGAGTTCGATTATTTACCGAATTAATTTTATATTTATAACGTTAAAAATACAATTGTTTTTCTGTCTTTTCACTCGTGAATTTCTGTATGCGAATTTTGTACCGAAGAAAAGTGTGTCTTCTTATCTCACCGAAGTCACACGCTTTTCAAGTTCAACGAGTGCATGTAATTAATGATAAATTTTTTTTTATTCATACGTCTCACAGATACTAATTAGATGCAATTGTGCGCGCAACGCGACTGCGAAGCAGATTGCAAAAGATACGCGACGAGGTCGAGATTGTCAACTGATATTGAATCCGTATTAAATAACAATAGCGCCTCCTTTCCAGATCAATGTCGTCGACTCGTCGCACGAGATTTTACATACTTTTAGATTGCTTTCAAAGAGTCCGATCACGTATACGAGAGAACTCCATCGGATCCAGTATAGTATGTAGAGCTATAAATATGATATCGAGCCGATTGATTTTCAAAGTTCTACTTCCGTTGCGAGTTTGCTTCCCTTCGACGAATTTCGAATTATAGAGAGCGAATACTTAGTCAATTTTACCCCGAAACGAACTAGCAAAAGCCTTTTTTGACTGAGTATTCACTCGCCAGAAAATACAGGTGTTACGTATGACGTATGGATATTTGGAAAAAGGCAAAAATCACTTTGTAGATAATAGTGAGAATCTCGCTGATTTATTTAATTAATTTATTTCATAGGTATATAAGTGGAAGAAGTATCGTAAAAATCGGTTGTAAAATCAATCTAATATTAGCCATGACGATATACATTGATTTGATCGCAATCTACGGTATTCGTTAATGTATTGTCATTCTCACCAGACGAATAGCGACCAAAAACTCTGATTTATATAATACCACATATTTTATATTATATTTTATAACAGATTATTTCGTGGTAAACATAAAGCTTTAAAATTTCTTCTGATTCGATCTAACGACATGAAATTCAAATTACTGTAAGTACCATAAGTATACTCAGAACAGCTTTTTGCAAACTTTTTAATTACAAAGCTGCTTATTTTACAAACTTTTCATTTCACACTTCTAAAAATATGTGCATATACTTTTCTGTCAACTGGATGTATATTTCTATACACATTGCATGCAGCTTTGTGTTATACGCAGTGTAACAAATGCGTCATTCGCTTGAAATACTTATTTCTCCCCAGCTCATTAGGTAAAGTGTATACGTGTTTGCGAAACAATGCAAATGTATCTGGGACGATTAATTGCCGTTCGTACGATTAAGCATCAATGCATTTCAAAAATTACACGTGGATACACATGATATGCGTCGTCGATGAAATTAACTGGCGCCACCAGTGAGTGTAATAATATACTTATACTCCGCGGATATGATTCGATAAATAACGCGACATAAAAGCAGAACAAATCGAACAACTCATCATTGCCCCGATGAATTGATTAATTGCATTAAGCATTACTCCTTGTTCGAAATCCCCTCACGAATGGTGGTCACTCAATGGTGGTCCGCGATAAAGCCGCCGGAAAATAAAGGAAACAAATCGCAATGATCGAGAGCTCTATATCTCACACACATACACAGGCTCTATGTAATATATATCTAATCTAAAGCCAATGAGCTCTTATCTTTTCTCTCGAGCAGAGATTTCTCGTATACGCACACACGCGCACGGACGACTCGCGTCTTTTTTTCGTGAGAAACGCTAGGTAAATAATACGCGCGATGCAGTAGTACCTATAGCTATTGCGCGGACGGTCGATGATTTTTCTTTATCTAACTCGCCGCCGGCGGGGGTTTGCGGGTGGATGAAAAGAGCATACTCGACTTTTGCAGCTTTTTTCGCTGTTTATTTATGACGGCTAATTCCTTTGCTATTTGAAGATTGAGAAATTGCGTTTCGAGGTAAAGATTGCGACAGTTATTATATTATAGAGACTGAGGCGCATGAATAATGGTAACCATTAGAATTTTGCGAAAATAGAATAACGAGTATACACATATGATGCGCTGGAGTCGGGGTATATGTATATGGACGATACAGTGCACAGTACACAGTTCTCGATAAATATGAAACAGAGCCTTGATAAAACTTTTCCGAAACTCTTCATTTAATCAAGTAGGCGAAAATAATAATAAAAAAATATCATTGCGCAATTTACTCTCATAGTGCACGTCTATTTGGCTTGACTTTATACACACATATCGCTATATGGCTTTTCAATCAGGGAACACACAGTACGAAGGTCGACATAGAACCGCCTCGCTGCCTCATAGCTTAAGGCAAACATTTATTTTTGCTTTTATAATAGAAAAAATTGCCGTCGAGTGCTGCAGCGCCTACACGAAAAATAGTCTCTTAGTTTTTTAATTTTCGATATTGCCAAAGATATAAGTACAATTATTTCGAAGCACTCGAAAGCGAATGCCTTCGGACGAAACAATCAGCGTAAATAGTGCCTGAGTAACTTTTCTCGGTGTCGGCGCTTATTAAGTTTATATATATACCTATCATTCTGTAAGCTCCAAGCTCCAATGACTTATTAATTAAGAAGACAATCACGGCTTATCGGCTCAGCCGTTCAGGGGTAATAGGTATATGTATACTACAACTATCGGCGATAAGATCCTTTCGAGTGATAACTTTGAATTGCCGCATTGTTGATTGTTGTTTTCGCCGAGTAGCGCCGCTCTTATTTTCTTTTGATCGCGGAATCTTGACGCGATTCGCGAAAAAGTCTGTATATGATTGTGATTATAGCTTTTATCTATTATTTATGTGGATGAGCGGAGGTAATTGCGGCGGCGTTATTAATATCTTACAGGCAATTTTTCAGCGATACAAGCAAGCAAACAATCGAACGTCGATCTATAGCTCTACAGGGTATTTGTAACACTTGTATAAACGTCGTTAGATAACGCGAGTTTTCGAGATTTTTTTAGTTTTTGTCACTGTATAGGAATTTAAATGATTTTTATCGATTAATGTAGAGCTGTATAACAGTGATTGATTTGATGCTTAATTTCGTTATAACACAGATATAAATGATCACTTAATTGATTTATTGCTATAAACCCAGGTGTTATATATCACACATTTCATTATTAACTATTTATTTCTCTTGACCTGAATTTCACATTTCACAGAGTTCTCACTCGCGACGGAGATGAGGTTTTTCATAGCCGCAGATCCCGAAAAATTTTTTTAGTGTGCAGAAAACTGTTCAGCCTTATGATATTGATTTTAATTGGAAATCAGCGATAAACGAGATCTATCATCGATTCGATACACCTTTGATCCTTTGTTTTTCGTATTCAAATACAGTCTATGTGTAACGGGGTTGCGAGAGAGCAATAGGTAAAAAGTTCGTTGGGTGGCGCGAATTCGAGTAGACGGCACTCTGATAAGAGAGGTGAAATCCAATTGGGGAAATGCGCTCTGGCGCATAACGTTTTTTCCGTACTTTTTAGGGATTATTGCTACTTTTTCGTTTGGCCTTTTTACAATGATACAATTGTTGGCGCAGCTATAGTGCCCACGTTTTATCCAGTTTATATAACATCGAGGTTGTATATTTATGCGAAGTAAAATAATTTCGATGTTTTAAAATGCTCATCCACGCAATAATGTAGATGTAATGATAACTAATAAGTAACTAATAATTAATCACGAATCGGCGTAGTGATATAACAGGCGTCTCAAATAACAGGTGTAACGATATTAACGATGATATAAATTAAACATTACGAATATATTTTCGCTGCGTAAATTTTAATGCAAAAACTTTACTTGACATTACTACAAATACTGCGTAGATATACTACTGAATTAGTGGATTAAAAACATTTATCTATGAGTATAGAGAAATATGCTGCTTAAAGAACAGTTCTTGATTGTTGTTTTAGCAGCCTGTTTTGTTTTGCTCTGAATTAAATTTCAACTGGCTGCTTTAATGCGCATGCAAATAGCTAAATATGTTTGAATTCGTTGAAAATTCGTTCGTCATCCCATCCTATAATTAAATATTCCACTTTGCATAAACTTGATTATGCATTTTATAGCTCGAATGAGCATACAGATTTACACTGTATTGTACATCCGCACAAAACTCGCAGTATATAGTGCAGAGCATAAAGAATTAATTGAACCAGCGAGTCGGATTCCCATTGAGCTCTCTCTGTCTCTCTTTCTCTCTCCAGCTGACTGATGCAGCTTCGAATAAAAAGCTTCAAAGCAAGACTACCGAGTATAAACATTCCTTTCGCCGAGAGAGCTTAACAAAACCGGCGGTGCTCTTTCATTTTTAATCTCTCTTCTGACCTCATCGCTCATTGCGCTATTACTGCAATTCTCATTTTAACGAGAACACATCGAGCGATCGTTGCGCACTTTTGGTAATGACGGCGTGTCGCGCGCTCCTGTAGATTAGAATTTCGCGAGCTGAAACGTTTTTCTTCGTTACCTATAACGTGTACGGGGAGCACATCCAATTAACCGGCGCTGCATTAGTAAGCCAGCTCTCCCTCGTTGGGGCTAAGTAAATTCGGCTTCTCGCTCGTGCATGGCCTCGCGTACTTGCTTATATAGAGCTTGTATTTGTCTTGTTATACGCCGTGGGAAATCGAAACGCGGTGATTTTTTCACCGATGCTCCTATACACTAGGGGGAGGGTAGGGGTTGGAAACAGTCTCTAAATGAATAACGACCCTCGGCAAAATCAAAGCTAATCCGAAAAGCGAAGAACTCGGCAAATCCCTTGGTATACTTCGCACCCTTATCAAGCAGCTTGCACTAAACTCTGTCTGTTTTTCGTCCTCTATCCCTCTTGACTCAAATCCCCTGAAATCTACATGAGTTCTTAGACACTTCGCTCGCTCCCTCGCGCGCTATATCGTCCCCACATCAATATTCATAGTCAGGCCTGTGCGCCTTCTCCCACTGATAAAACAATAGAAAACGAGCAAAAATACAAACTGCGTAGTATATGTGAACAAAATGTTGGGAAGAGGAGAAGACGTAAGAGGCGTATATGAAAAATTGAAGGCGCCAGTACGGCGACGATCTAGACGCACGCGCGCGCGTGGAGTCTTGCGGTATATAATAGAGACAAAGTGCGGAGACGCCGCCAGTAGTACAGGTCCGGCTGCGCTACGGCAGTGGCAGCGGAGATGGAAGGGATATCGGCGTATGATTGGAGGCTTACTTTTCATTACCGAAGGATTTCGATAGAGAAGTATAGTCGCGACGCATTTTTCTCTTATCTGTTGTATAACTCTATCTCTCGCGCTGCAACAGAGCGTGTAAAAATAAGGGCTTGAAAATTTTCCTCTGGCGATGAATATTCTATTATTTGCACTAAAGGTAAAAGGGTCGAGTAATATGCATGTTGAGCTATACGCATCAAGAAAATAAGCGTAGGAAAGCGTCCTTGTATAATATACTTGCCGATGTGCGCGTGCATATAATGATCTGGTATAACTGCGATGCTGATGTTGCCCGCGTAGCATATATATTATGTTTCCGATAATAGCTGCGTTCCGTATATAACGATATTATAATGACACGGTACCCGCGTGTTGTGCTTTAAAATACAATTTTTCAAATACAAGAACATAAATGGTCGGTATGTAGAGACGAGGAAAGAGAAAGCATAAATTTCCGAAAAATCCGTGCGGAGCGAACTCTCCACACTCCACATAATATATAACGTCCGCATCAGCTGTGATACCATGCCGTCGACGAACAAGTTGAAAACTAGGCTGCGGCGCGGCTGTATACACACGAAACGTGTTCGTCCTATATATTTCACTGAGTATATATACTGCATGTAAGCATTTGCATGCGCGGTCGCCGCGCTGCCTCGGGCGGATTTTTGATCGGCCGTATGGGGGGTAAGTTATTCGCCGCGCGCACAAGAGTGAGATAGAGAGTAGTGAGCCACTTATAGTCTGCGGTCGCTGATGTGTACAGAGAGTGCAGAAATATAGGATCTATAACGTATAGAGCAAAGTGAGATGAAGTGACACACACACTGGAGGGGCTATGTTATAATGGGCTTCTCGGCGAGTAATGAAGATTTTTTGGTGATGCTTATATGCGTTCGTTTGTTATTTGTCACATTCATGAAATGAGATATATTAAATTATACGTGACATTTGAACTGTACGCGTTGAATGTAGAATCTCGCGGTCTTGGCTTTTGAGAGAGTTATATATCCGACTCTTTCTGACTCAGCGTTTCTGGCGATCTTTCTCTTGCGCGCGGCCGCAATTCGAAGTTTAAATTATTCCTTTGAAAAATAGTAGAGAGAACGAGCGGGAAAAGTGCAGTCCCGCGGATTTTCCCATCTTCTCCGTGAAAATAAGAATCTTGCTCGAGGCAAGCACTACTGCATTACAGAATAAACGGAATTATGCGGTTTGCTTCGAGATATATAGATTCTCGTATGCGAGCACAGCCTGCATAAGTAGAGAGAGAGAGAGAGAGAGAGGGAGAGAGAGAGCGAATTACGTGCGAGCAACAAAAATTCAAAAATCGATCGGGACCCAATAAACCTCCCCCCCGGACAATTTTACGCTCTATTAACTCGCTCGATACGATTCCGTCGTACCAAAATCAAATCTTCCAAAAGGCTACCTTCCGAAATTTGCGTCACCCACCCTATACTCCTCGAACACAGCAGCAACCCTCGATCAACCTCAAAAGTAGCTCCTCGCCAACAGTCCAGTCTGAAAAAAAGTGTATTCGTCACCCTCTTCCATACCTCTCGAGATCGTCACGTCCCCGACTACGCGAGAGCTGCATCAGCAATCCCTTCGGACGAAAGAAAAAAAATCGACGATGCCCAGTGCGCAGACCTTTCGTGCGTGGATCAGTAAAACGCGGTATATATAGATGAGCCACTCAGCTGCGTGAGGGGGTGTCGATGAACTTGGCCGAGCGACAAAGTTATGCGTGACAACGAGTCTCCGTGGACGCCGACGACTGGGATGTCTCGAGGCGCTTCGTTTGGGGAATTAGCCGTACTGGTGGTGGATTACGCCCGGATATGGATTGAGATGGAACGGGCTTTGGAATTGCGAAGCTACAGGAAGCTTTAGTTCTGGCTGCAGCACTGGTTAGTTTGGGATGTTTGCAGGCTTTCTGCATAATGATTTGACCAGAGCTGCGTGAGATCAAAACGGATGTGTGCGGACGTTTCGCCAAAGATTCGTGAGGATCAAACGTACAACACTCTTTACCAATTCAACGCTTCCATTAAGATTTGCTCGATTAAACATTATTTTGTTAGAATCATGCATCCGCGCAACAAATCACCTTATAGGACACAATTATCTGTAACATCAATGCACCACCTCTATATATAAACACTGTACCAGCAGCACAATTTTGTGCGTAGGCAGTCCATACCCTTGTCTCGCGCATATTGCTTTATTACACACCCACGCAGTGTTGCTTTCCCGCCGCACAAAGGATCATGCCTCTCGGGCATGTGCTTTTTAATTTGGAATTTGAGCAGGCCTAATGTTTTTTCGCACGCTATACGGTAATATCCAAGATTTATATCGTCAGACTATGCTATAAGCTCGTTATAAAGGACACAAGAGAGACGAAAATTTGTGATTCGCCTCCCACACGCGGTGTCATGAAAAACAGACAGTAATTTGAATGCGAATTTTATGCCCTTTGTGTCGCACAGGAGGAGCTTTTTATTATTAAAATTACAGAATTTATGTATCATTTTTTTTTTTTAAACAAAGACCGTGACTGTATTCGCCGATTTCTACTATATCGGTGTATGAATAACCTTGCGACCTTTTACACGCACTCTTTCGCGTTTCAATGCTATACTCACAGCGATTCAACCAGTAAGTCCAAAGAAACCAAATCGTTATATTCGTTCAAACAAAATTATTATATTGTACATAAGCGAAATTATGCTTTACGTTTCGTATAGATCAAATATTAATCGCGTCTGTAGTGATAAATCTAAAATCCATACGGCCGCGCACGTGCGAGTTTAGAAACTTATTTTAAAATACCTAATAGAAATCATTCCTCCCCCGCGCGCAAACGGCATAGTAGCTCAGACACACGGATCCTCAACGATTCTCTCTCCCTCTCTCTTACCACCTACATCGATAACCTCAATCCCGCGCGTATACCTACTCTTGAAGTATAGCGCACATAACATCTATATTTAAACTTCTTGATCCCGATGACATAACGGATGCGCACTTTCTGCAAAGTACATTAAGATTTCCATCAGCATCTCGCTGCAGCCCGTCTAATGCAATCCGTTTATAGCCTTGCCTCCGCATCTTGACGCGCGCGTGAGAAATAGCTCACGATTTTTCAATAGAGTCGCTCGAAGGCATATACCGGACTACACTGCTATAGAGGAAGCGATACGAGGCTCTGCGCAGAGCAGAAGTTGGTCGGTGCAGCAGCAGCGTCGGAAACGATTTTTCAGATAAGGCACGAGTCTTTCTTGCCTTGGGGATGAGAGAAAGAGAGAGATAGTTGGCCTTTTCTGGATTGTTTGAAAGGGAGGGGGAGCTACTTATCAATAGTCGGGATTTCCAGCTGTCTGAGGGATGGAGCCGTTTATACACACAGTACTGGATGGGGTGGATGCTTCGAAATTGAAAATTTTCCTGCGTGGGTGCAGCCGGTTTTTTCATTTGGAAGAGTAATTTTAAAAACCGTTCCAGCGCAGTGATTGGAATTTTTATGCTCAATTCAGGTTCCATACGGGATGCGATCCATTTCTCCTCTTTGATTGAGTTAACACGTGTACCCGGAGCAAGAACCTATTCAAATAAAGACCAGCGTCGCAACCATCCGTTTCTCTAGCATTCGACGGATCGACTCTATAACACACACGCACGCAATCCGCATTAATTAACCAGCTCTCAACCGTGTCGAGTGAGCTTAACGTTATATTATAACACTTCGCGGCAGCCGCGGAGCCGAAAGTCTCGTCCGATCCATCGGAATCCATCCTGTGTGCTACGGCCCTTATTACACTCTCGGTTCGGCGAACGCCCTGTTTGTTCAAGGGATATTCGTCGCGCGCATATGTTCCCGGGATTAGCAGAAACAGGGAGAGTTTATATTATTATACCTATATAGCGTAGAAACATAAAATATGTTACTGCCCTCGGAGCTTGATGATATGCAGGAGTCTGATGCTGATGCGTTGCTGGGTTGTATTGTGCGGTATTAGGCTTTGGCATTAGCCACACGTGCGCCACTATGCGTACATAAAGTGTAATACTCGTCTGATGGTGGTCTGTTTGATATTGGTCGAGAGCAGCGGACTGGTATGGATTTAGGCTGCTGTTGGGTCTGTTTAAATATTGACGCCGTGGTTCTCGGATCTCGGAACGTAATAGGGAACAGACATGGTTTTGCTATATACATATAAATACTTATATATACAGTAGAAAATAGCATAAGAGTACATTATGTATCATTTTTTTGCTGATTTAGTACCTCTAGGTACTAATATGATTAATTAAAAATTCATATGTTTGAGTAGTTTTTAAAACGGCAGCTCTCCAATATGGCGGCTTGAAGGATAAAGACCTAACCTAACGTACGGGCATTTGAGTACATAAATTCAGTCATCATTAATCCATTTTGATTTTGAAGCATTATCTCTCATCTCTATTATGATTTTTGAGAAAACAATAGGGTTATTTTATGTAGTATTAGAATTTACATGCGTTTATACATCTATATATATTTCCATCCTTCGAGCCGCCATATTGATCACGTGAGCTCTCAATCGTTTGAACGTATCATTAGCAAACCGAATTTTCAAAACAATATTACTTAACAAATATTGCAGTAAAAATCATAACTCTTGTAATTTTGTGTAAGATTTAACCTTAACTTTATTTTAAAAACGGTTTTAAAAATCATGTCTGTTCCCTATTGAAAGTACTCTGGTTTTGTACTATAGTCTTATTCGAGGAATAAATGCGTCGATGTTCTTTAAAACAAACGACAAATACCGGACAAGTCGTACCGAAAAGCGAAAAGAGCTGGTAAATATGTTAAATGAAGCTTGTTATCCCCCGAAGTGGCGTAATAACAGCGCTCGATGTACTCACTCACCCTTTGCGTAAATAGCTCCTGGTACTTACTCTCTATCATTACATAGAATTGATCTGAAAATACACCAGTAAAATCTCAAGAAGCTTCAATCATCAGCCGCATCGAACATTCTGCATCGGAATCTCTTCTTCCGTATAATACTTGAGCTTATATCGCGTTTAAATCATAATAGCGCCGTATTTTTATCATTTTCAAAAGAACGCGAAGGCATCACTCAGCAAGGAATAATGCATAGAGAAGAAGACTGCACGACACGCCTTCATTTCATTTTCTCCGTATGTAGGGCGCAAAAAAAGCGACGGCAAAGAATTTTCATCCCGAATTTCTAGAGCGTGTGAAGTGAGAAAACAGGTTACACGGGAAATCTTCAACTCGTTCGAGGAAAGTTACAAAGGACATGCGCGAATCGATTGAAAAACGGAAAAATATAGAAATCGCTTGAGAGCTGATGAGGTCGAGAATCGCTTTGGCAATTATCGGCTATCCCACCTTTTTTTTCCTGACAATGATGCAGTACGCAGTCTACTCGGATAATTTTGTTGCCGCGTCGCAAGCTTTTTCGATTTCTCTTCGCTCTTCAAGTGCGTATAGTGTAGATGCACTGCTGCTTTATAGACAACCGATGCGGTTAACGAGGTTCTACTTTCACACTATAGTAATATATACTACGCGTGGAGGCGGCTACTTGCATTGATTTTCACTTTGTCCAAAGCTATTTCTCACCGTTTCTTCCACTCGAAACGCACGAAGCCACCGCGTATTCTTTGCTCATTTATCTCCCGTGCGTGCGCGCGCATTTCTTCGCACTTGTCGCGGCATCGCATTATTTTTGTCCGTGAAACGATGCATCTTCTTCAGCTCCTGCGAGAAACTCATTCGGAAATCGCTGGTGTATTCGAATCTCGATATTAACCGCGTGACCCACGTATTACCCACGTAATATATCATAATAATAAAATTATATTGAAAAATCGAAGCTTTTAGCGAGGGTATTACGTGGTTGTATTCGCGGAAATTTGCACCATTTTTCTTATCTCTTGTTAACACAGGTACGTTCACAGAATAATCTTCGCGTGAAATATTGCAGCGTGTTTTAAAAAATCCTCGAGAGCAAGAGAGAGAGAGAGAGAGAGAGAGAGAGAGAGAGAGAGAGAGAGAGAGAGAGAGAGAGAGACAGAGCAGCGAAAAAGGGTTAATACTGCGGCAATCCGCGTGATAGGGTACTATACAAAAGGCGTTTTTTTACATATATATAATGCAACTCCAGCGCTCAGACCGTGTTGGCCACCGCGAAGTTGTGTATATATATGCGTACGCGGAAATTTATTAATATTTCAGATATTTCTTCCCCGTCGCGCGCTGCCTGCCGAGCGAGTAATGCGGCATTCCTTTTAATTAATTTTTTTTTCTCCGCACTCTCTGCTCCCAACGCTCATTTTTCTCCTCCGCTTGGCGCAATCATTGTTCCGCTGCTATGAAAGATTTTACGAGCATAGCTGATATTCTGTCTATAACGCATTATGATCTTAAAAATTACGATTTATTTACGGCACACAGACTCGCGACTTCGCTTTGATCAATATAGTTCATCTTCGCCGAGTGTATCTTTTAAAATCGGACGACAGTCACACTCTGTGGTCCATATTTTGCGTGCGAAGAGATATAACGCGCTCGTATTAGCTGGTGCGTCTAGTATATGTACATTGAATGCAATCGAAGGGATAAATTTTGGTGTAACGGTTATATATTAGTGTCCATCCGTAAATCCTCTGCTATATCTACAAGAATACAGCCGGAGAGTTGACTTTTGATCGGCGGATTTGCCCTATTTAGAAGCCCAGCTGTATCGCAGTAGCCAGTAGCGATGAATGACTGAGCTCTGCGGGCGTATAATCTGTGCAATTTCGAGGCTGTCAGATTGTCTATGTACGTTATACAGTGTAAATTATACCAGATTGTGTTAGAACCTTGGCGCGTGTTTCTATATAGATCGAAAAATAGCTTCGCATGCATGAAATAGAAAAACTTGCTGGTATTAATTATAGATGAAAAAATAACATGTACGTGCGCGAAACACCTGTTGACGCAACCGATGACCGCATCAGAAATATCCGAGTATACCATCTCGGCGAAGCTTTTATTATTGTTTGGGATAAAGCTGGGTTTCTTTAGGGTCAATAATTCCACACTTAGATCCAATAGATGTAGCGAATGTATTGCGTAGACTTTATTGTATGACATCGATGATTAACAGTTATTATTGGCTAGCTGCTGCTCGCACCAAAGGTCAGAGTGCATCTGACTCGTACATCGATCGCTCCCGTTCTGGATCCGTCGCTACCCCCCACTTATGGCTAATTGCCGCCTAATCCGCCGCCGATGACCGCCGAGGAGTCGCGGAGGGAGAGAGAGAGCCGCGCGAACTTTGAATTACGTCAAGAAGGGCTGCCGCCACGCCGCCTCGCTCCTCAGCCGAGAACGTGCCACGGCTCGCCTTTCGGCTTCCCCNTTTCGACTTCCCCTTGCAACGTGGGATCCTCAGAACCGCGGAGCAAGCTCCCTTCGGGGTCGTAGGCAGCCTCAGGGTGACAATGTCACCCTTAGCTGGGGGCTAGAAGCCACAGAACCGTCGAGATGGTTCCGCGCTATGGGAGCTCGGCCGACGCGCGTGCACCCGTCATTACCGACTTCTGTCCGCTCCCCCTCGTCGCGGCTTTGCCTTACTTCTATCCGTAACAATTATTATTACACACGAGTGCACGTATATTTTTTTAAGCAAACCGCAAAAAAGACAATTGAGTATCCATTAACAAGATTCACAGTCAGCTGCGGATAATTGAAGAACAAAGGATAATAACCCACACTATTATATACGTTGACGCTCATGATATGCTCAGTGGGCAGACTAATCGAGTCTCTAATACGATGACGACGACGTCACAGCGCAGCGAATATTTCCCGAAGGATGGATTTTACTTTATACGCGTACATCAGCTGCATCTAATTTTATTTGCCGTAAATATATAGATCACGGATATTTATTAATAGGTCAGAGATTTTTTCCCGCGAAATCCGTATACATATATATGAATGATTCAGCATGTCGTCTAATATATGTATTGTATAACAGGCGTATTACTTTCTTCAATTTGTCTGTGTGTGTAAAGAAATAATAAGTGAAGACTGTTAGTATAATATACAAATAATTATAATGTGCCCAAAGACTGTAGCACGTATCTATACTTAAATTCAATTGCTTTTCCTTCTGTGCAACTAACAAAGTGTCTACAAATATATGTACTCATGAGAATACATCGGCCGCCTCTGGAAACTTAGCTCGTTATCCTGCAAATAATAATTTAATGCATTGTGCGATTACGATCCGCCTCTTTTATTCGAAACTTTGCAGTGAGAATTTATTTGTCAGAAGTTTTTCGACGCAGTGGCAAGTAAGTATACGTCTACAGCGACTTTGAAAATTTCCGCCGCACGAGTCCAAGAACTATTCTCCGACTGCGATCGAAGTTCGCCGACTAAACATCGAGTGAAATTTACACGCAGCTACAGTTGTATAACAGTGTTTCGCGTAGTTAATTTGAAAAATTCGGTACGTGATGTTCGACGAACATTTTTCAACTCCTAATACTATACCTATATACAGTGTATCTTACTTCGTTTCGTTGGTATAATTTCAGTCTTGCTGCATTTTGCGACGAGTATAATGATAGTATAGAATCTAGAATACGTTGTCAGTGAGCCAAGCGGAAAATGAATTAGTCAAAGGAAAAGTTTTCTAATTTTAACTCCGATCGTGACTGTACACGGTAGCTATACTTGATTGTACACTATAAGCGATAGCTACTTGTGCAAAACACTTGCACCGTGAGAAGCGTGACTTCAAAGGTGCCATATATATACCCAACATACTATCTCAACCAACGACATATATATATATATATATATACACACACGCGCGCGTTATCGTTCTCTTGCATGTCACTCGGCGCATTTAAAAATGCGAATGCGCGAAGAATAAAAGATTAGCAGTGAAATTCCGCGATCAAAGCTTCGAAGCAAAACAACATCACGTCTGAAGAGAAAAAAGAGGCTTTACCAGTGCCGTCGTCGTTGGTGCAGTGCAGCCGCAATCGATAAGAGGCTAACACGTGGATATGCATTGACGATCGCGCGAAAACATTTATTCGTAAATAATAAGAAAGTCAGGGGTTACGATAACAATCAAATTGCGGTACTTAATATAGCACCAGCACTCGAAATTGATTTCATCCGAAAGAGCCATCATATTATGCAAAATTAAATTCTCTTTCCTCTATATTGTCGGAACTAAGGATTATATAGAGGTATATTGCCTTTGATCATCGAACGCAAGAGAATTACGCTTATATATGCATATGGCCGGGGCTCATAGGTATGACTGTCGTGCAGGCATCTGCGCAAGACCGACTGTCTGGTTAGAATATAATACGTAATAAATCTTTGCTTGCAAATAAGGGCGTGGATGTGAGTTGAGTTAAATCGCAGCTCTTTTCCTAAGAAAAGTATTAGTGTTCTTGTGCTTCGTAGAAAAGTGTATAGGTGTGGGTAGATGTTTGTCGTTGGCGTGAATATTTGTGAAGCTGTAGAGCATACCAATTACCAACTGTTCCAGATTCCAGGAGATGAGGAATGTTGAAATGTGATGAGTGCTTATACTTGTTTGAAGAATTTTTTTACATCCGTCAGTTTTTGGAATCACCGAGTGACAAATGTTCAAAATTGGAGCATAACCTTTCTAGGTCGATTTTCAATATTATAAAAATCCAGTGGAAATAGAAAATAATATATATGATCAATTAAAGTTCGGGAAAATAGCTTTAATTATCAAATTAAAATTACTTGAATTTGACATAGTCGCGAGATTTTCATAATTTTTGTTAATTAATTTGACATTTAATTTGGCGACCGACTGACTCCCGAAAACTGACGGATTAAAAAAACTTTTCTCATATAATATAGAAATGCAGCGACTATAACTAAGCACCATCATATATTCCCTCAGGCATTATTACAACGTTCAACCTTCAACCCTTATATTCCGGCAACGCATTGGAAAGCCCAACGTCCATCTCAATTTGCATTATATTATCAAACTAGCCGCGCCTATGCATATCTGTGCTTCACGTGTACCACGATAGCGTACAC
Source organism: Pteromalus puparum (assembly GCA_012977825.3). NCBI lineage: Eukaryota > Metazoa > Arthropoda > Insecta > Hymenoptera > Pteromalidae > Pteromalus > Pteromalus puparum. Next base: position 70,651,070 of record CM053170.1, read on the forward strand.
GCGCGTCATGTGCCAGGATCGAGTAATTGAGTCTTCTTCGTTGGGCGGTACACTGCGTGGCAAGTGACTCTGCGGGATACACCTAGCACGCGATCGATTCTCTCTCTTTCTCTCGGCTTCTCGCGTTTCATTGCTTCGAATTAATTTGTTGTAGCGCGCGGCCCGTTTCAGCCGGCGCTGATCGATTGGCTTTCCGCGAATGAGCTATATGAAGGGTGCGGACGACTACTTATATACGCTTGGTTATGATGTGCCTGCCTGCGTTGACGCGATGCCGTAAATGTCTTTGACTTTTTTTTTGAGCTGCGGGAAGTTTTTTTTTTTGTCGGCGGGGAAAGGGTAGTTTATCGTTTTTGGAGTGTGTGGTCGATATAGAGCGGATTAATTGATGATAACTCGTGCGTGTGATATCGAAGTTGGGTGGACAAGGAAGAATGAGCATTGACGCATCACAGTTTTGGGCAGCTGTTAGGCATAAAAATACCATTTGTTTATTACTCGTTTGTTGAGCTGCTATAGAAATTAATTCTTCTTTATACGCTGTAATTGAAAGTTAAAAGCATATCGAACAATCCAAACTATTGTGCCTAGCGGCAAAAGTATTATACCGTCTCGCGATTATCGCTCAACGACGAAAGAATTCAAGCAATTATTAGAACTTTTCCCATAAAACACGAGGCCACCTCTTCTTCTTCTTCTTCTTCTTCGCTTCTTCCTCTGGCATCGCCGTTGGCAGCCAAGTCTGAAATTTACGGTCCGTCGTTAATTACGCCGCAGGTTTTATAAAATTCCTGGAGAAAAATCGAATGCAGACGTGCGACTGCGGCGTAGACTATACACCTTCCACTAATGAAATCATCTCGTTTTCCACCAGACAGGGTATGAAATAAAGCGGCGCATTTTTCAGCTCTCGCGCATAATTGATTTTTGACTCCGCAAAAGTCATCTCCAAGTTGATTCGAGACCTAATTCTAACCTCGAGATAGATAAAAGTTAAAGGATCGCTAGTGCTGATAGCTGGGGAAATGATTGCAGGTTTTAGCCGGAAATTGCGAGCGACACGGTGTCGTCATCGTCTGTTTCTTGCACAAGTGTGGGTTCGGATGATACGGCTCCGTACTGTCGCCGATAGCTTGGCGCAAAAAATCCCATTATCTCTCCGATTTTTGCCTTTTACAGTGAATTATTTACACGTCAGCAGCTTTGAACTATCTCGGAAAGGAAAGAAATGCTTAATGAGACACGCGCTGCGGGAATTAATTTCGGTTCAACAAACGGCAAAGACCTTAAGCTCTCGAGCTTAATCTCGTAGGCCGTTAATTTTGGCCAAAGTGCGATCCCATTCGTCAAAGTCTTGTGAATACTCATAACTTCGCCGTGAGAAAGTTAAAAAATTGAAAAGTAAATGAATTTGTCGGGTGTATACTGCAGCAAGAATGATCAATGGCGCTTGTCTATTGATCAAATTACTCCACAGCTATATCTTAAATTAATTTTGAAGCTTAGCGAATTGAATGTAAATATGATATTATCTTAACCAGTTCTATATGACAATACTTGCATTGCCCATTAAATTTTCTACCTCATCAACAAAGTTCCGTTTCAGACATCGAAGCAATTATAACTTCGCACGGCTCTTGTTTCACTAATGAACATATTTCAAAAATTGTTTCCCTCCGCAGGCATTTCAGACTAATAAGTTTTAAGCGAATGTTACACTCTATTTAACTAGCGATCTGCAGACAGATAAAGTTAATCCATCAACAAGCACCTTCGTAATACATAGATTGACTGAAAAAAAAGCTCGGAGTAGATCAGCAGGTCGCCGCGTCGGCTATACTCCTTTCGTTTAGCGCATTGTCTGCCGCTGTTTCTACATCGTTAACCCTGTCGCTCGCCGTAATCCTGAAATAACTTCTCGGTAGTATCATGCAGGACTTCGATCGCAATTAATTCGCGCAAATTGACGAGCTACGCGCGGTGCATCGACTTGTGCCTGTGTATGTCTATATATACCTATACAAAGATATATAACAAAACACGTTTCTGCGATTCTCCAGTGCTACTCTGCCATTTTCTTTGCTGTTTTTATTCGCGCGCTCTCTTTTATTTTTTGGAATTTCCACACTGAGAAAAGAGGATACTCGAAGCAAACATAATTATACTTGCTGCAAGCAGATTGACGGCAAGCAGAATTTTTATCTTGCTTCGAGTATCCTCTTAAAGTAGATATACATCTACATATAGATACATATAGATCTCATCTTGCTTAAAGTAGATATACATTTCCGTCAAATGTATGTCTACTTGCAGCAAACATATTTATACTTACTGCAAGCAGATTGACAACAAGCAGAATTTTTATCTTGCTTCGAGTATCCTCTTTTCGCAGTGCATTTGTAACGCGTTCGTGATATATGCCGCAGAGTTATACATTCGCGTATATATAAAAGTATGAATTTAACTGTTATACATCATATTTGAGAAGGTTTTTTATTTATTTTGTTTTTATTCGTACATTGAAGGAAGTTACGCGGAAAGACGCGTGCTTAATGCTTGTATAGCGAGGCCAACGCGCGAGGGAAAACAGATTTCAAAGTTAAATCCTCGTTGAGGCTTCTCTCGATTAGTCGGCGTAGAGCGGAAAGAACGGGATGCCGCCTGCAGCGAAAAGTTTCCGTATAACATCCGCGAGTCTGTTATACATATACAGATATAAAACTTTGGGATTGTTAAATGGAACGTTGCTGTTATATAATTTCATGCGGACCAACTTGATTTGTTATGTACTGCTATTACATTTGCAATGGCGAAGAAATCCGCAAAAGCGCGCGCAAAAAGCAAAATTTTCCAATTTAGCAACGTCTTTTGTCGGAGGGAAACACTGCCACCGATTAAACAATACTTTTGTTATTACTTGTTCTATATCGTATATCGTTTTTTTATTTCCTTATATATATAGATTTTTACATCCGTTTACATTCTTTCTTTTATTTAATACAATATTGTAAAATAACCTTAATTATATATTCTAAATATTATATACTGATCGTTCTATTTTTAGATCAATTAAATAAGAGATTATATATTTACCGTCAAGTTTTTTCCACTGACTCTATAATCGCATGGGAGCCATTAACGTTTCGATTTTTTCGCAAATGAGATGTTAAGTAGCTAAGTGAGGGAAATCCTAAAAAGCTCACTTATATATAGCTCCGCTCTCTCGTATTCCCCTTGGCTCAATGTAAATGGGAATTTATTTCCACTCGTGCGGAAGATTAACGTAGATTGCGCATAATCGCGCGTTTAATGAGATGTGCGGCCAATTACTCAATTCCATGTTTTATACAAGTCCGGGTCGATGAATTTGTCTTTGAGGGGTGTCTAGTTGGTCCTGAATCAGTTGTAACGTTTATGTGTAACACCTATACATTAATATCTTATCATCTTGATGATCCAGCACCCGCACGATGCCGTTTCATTATGCGCGCGCTTTTCAAACGAAAACAGGCATGGTGGATATCTGAGCAGTAAATAACACTATTTAACCTACAAAAGTTTATATCTGCATAATACTTTGGTATTTTTGCATGATTTGAGCCAATATATTGTGAGACTTTCTCATTAGTTTTACGTGTTCATTTCGTTGTTAACTACTTACTTTCTACGATTCGCCGACAGTTTTCTCAGACAGTGCTTTGGTTAAAAAAACATGACAAAAGTCACTCTAATACAGTACTTGCTGCTGATCATTTATATCCCTTTCATCTCCCTCTTATTCTTAGTTTTTCTATGCCATAATCACCTCCACTCGCTCAGTTCAGCATGACTATACGTATGTACAGTCACCGGACAAAATAAGAAATACATGAGAAGTGTCATGGCTGACATTCCAAATATTCAAAGTTATTTTGTCCGGTGAGTGTACATAACAACCCTGCAGCCAGCTGTAGTGCAAAACTTGGCAGATATATAAATAGAGCTGCATTGCAAAAAAGCTCTCGCGCCAACGCAGCTGGTACACACACAAAGGAGACGTTCACGAGTGTATATGTATAACTCTCGCAACATCGGAATTGCAGTAGTCTCCTACAGCGCTCGTGTTTTCCAATTAGAAGCTAGTAGTCGATTTATACTGGCGATTGAAGCACTCGCTCCCCTGCACCCAAACAAACTATTATAGCGTATCCGTCTTTTCGACACGGCGCACGTGCAGGATCGGAAATCCGCCGCTGATGCGCCAGCAGTATATAATAGCAGTTCGCAGGCTTAATTATAATTGGAATATGAGATGAAAGCTACTAACTCATCTCTCTCGCTCTTCCCAAAAGACAAGCGCGGGGCGATATATATCATGGGATGCATAATTTCTTAACCTTGCATGCTTCCCTCTCTCATGAGTATTTTTCGTTTACTGGAGCTGCGTTCGTTCGTACAAACGATCGCTTTAAGATATATTATATACCTGTGCCTTTTGCCGGCTGCGCGAAGTAACTCGCGCTTCGTATATAACGATTGGCTCGAAAATATCGGAAATCAGTCGAGCTAATACGGTCGCTGATTATTTTTATCGGAAGTGGCTGGACTGAAACGACGCAGTCAATGCTGTATACGTGAGACTGATTTTAATTGGTAAGCAGTAGGGGGTGGCTCGAAACAGGTTTCTATAGAGGATTATGTGTGTGTGTGTGTGTGTGTGTGTGTGTGAGAGAGGCATAAGTGAAGAAGTAGCTTATTATAGTTTCGACTTGTTGATCACGCGCCGACGTTGAGGACTGCGCATCCGACTGATAAGTTTAACTTTGGGATGAAAATGGTAGTGTTTTTTCAACGACCTCGTAAGTTTCATACAAGAGACATCTTAATAACGAAACAATTATAATGCCATAACTCTGATGTCGAGCAGATACACTTGTCACCCGCGTTTATATACACCTGATGATTCCGGCGCAAAATGCAACCTCGCACAGTTTACATTAACAGAGAAAACTTTCACCTTCAACTAAAAGCTCTTCCCTCAACTTGATCATCTCGAGGGCGCTTTTGACGGAGTGAAATGCAAATGTTATGCGCGGGTATTAATCAGGAGCTCGCTTTACGCCCCTCACGGCGGGAAAACTCAGTTATTAATACGATGAGTGCAGCTTTCAGGAAACGTCGCCGCAGCTCGTGTGATGTCTCTCTTTTCTCGGCCCGTTGTATTATTGCAGAGCAAACGGCACAGCTAGGTCGAGCATTTTTCATTTTAACCGTGGGCTTTATGGCACGTTTGAGAATTGCAAGAAAAAAAATTGTCGAGTGTGTTATGCGTAGATATTAAAAGCGAAACGAGGTAACGAAGATTGCTTCAGAAGGTTCGAGCAAAGACACCGGATACGCGAGTGCATGTCGAGAAAATAACTGCCTGGGGGGTAGTAAGTTTTTCTTTTCAGACAGGAAAATCGATCGGTTCCCGCGCTTCCGTAATTGTTAGGAAAACAAGCCGCGTGCAAAATGAATATTATCATTACCTTGACTGTATTATACGTATATAAGCTCGGAGCTTGACGTATCTTTTTACTCCTTTTGATATCGAATTTCCCGCACTCTTCAGTCAAAATTAATGCACAGCTTATTCGCGCATTTGCGCCCTTGTATAGTACCACGTGATGCGCAACAACACGTGTACATAATATATGCGGTTAATCGGTAAGCTGCTAGCCCTGTAGCTCCTAGAGAGATGTGTATACGTGCATGCATGCGAGCTTATTGCATATCAGCTGCGCATTGAAGTGAAGTAGATGCCGAATATTATAGGTAGACGCAAACGGGAGATCGGAAGACCTATATGTATCTTAGTCGATGTAATATAAAAGTCGCCTGGGCAACAAAGGCGAATTAAGATTTTGCCTTTATTCTCGGAATACATTTTTCCTCTCGCAGTAGTTTATATTTATATATGCGCGACATGTCGATCTCCAAAAGGGTTGATCGCTCTTCTTTGAATGTACGCCCCCGGGCATTCATTGCACATGTATATTTATACAATGTCTCTCTGATATTGAAGAAGACATCGAACGGTATACACGACACTCGTCTATAAAGTATCAAGCGCTAAAAGGAACTCAAGGATTTGCCTGCATACGAGAGCTTTTACGACATGAGAAGCAGTTGTTGGAGACGACAAAGCAGTTTTTATCATAAACTCTTTCTAAATTTGAAAGAGTGAAAAGTAACTCCTTTATATATACAGTTAAAATTAATCCGAGACTGGTCCGTTAACACCGCGCGCGCATACACACACACACACACACACACACACACACTATACTTAATACGATTTCGAGTCGAACCATAGGTAGAAATCCCGTAGAATTTCCAACTCGTTCCAACTGGACCACGCCCCTCTCGTATACATTCCTTATCAGCCGCAAGAGACAGAGCGCAAAGTCCGCAAGTGCACCTGCGCCCGCGCTCATAAGCTATATATATATATATAAGCATTAATTATGCCGAATACACGAGGTGTTTATCTCCGAGCAAAAGCAATGCAATCGGATGATTGGACTATATAATATAGCAGATACCCGTATATGCTGATGCGCGTGTATCAGCTGCATATATAATAGCTTCTCGATCTATCTCTAGATTCTGCATAGTTTCGTCGCTTCAGCTGCAGTGCACTGCGCGTGGGCGATATATATAGGATTGACGAAGCCGCAAATGCGCACCGGGGCTTCCCTGTGTTTTCCCCCCCCTATATACTGCGATGTGCGTACGTATATATATAGCAGGTTCTCTTAATTTCTCTGGGAAGAAATAGGTCGACTGATTGATCAAGTGTGTGTGTGCATCGATTTAGCCCTATGATAGGTATTATATAAGTATATAATAAGATCCAATAAACGCGTGTGACTTTGCGCTGCAGCCCACCACTAGCTCGTTGCTCATCTGCTTTTAAGAGTGATAGATGGGTTCTCGATAAATGCGCGGCGATATTGCTAAAAGGCGCTGAGAGCCGCGGATATAGTTGCGAGAATAAAGGAGAGGGTAATCCGGCGCTGCTATAGGGAGATTGCGACTTTTTCTATCTATAATATATATGTAGCGATACTGTATAACACGCTTTACTCAGCTAGTAGTTCGTCGTTGTATACTGCGAGTTTGTATGCCGTATACTGTTGCGCGATTTGCAAGCAGCTTTGCGTTTCGATGGGAGAAATTGCGGAGGCTTTGCGCATCGCTGCGTGTAATATACTGTAAGCTGCCGCGTGTATAACGAGAGAGGAATTATTGTTGGGGTATAAGAGATTGACAAAGTTGTTGTACGAATGGTTATTAGATATAGGTATATAACATGGAAATTTATACATAGAATAGAATGATGGAAAACTGAACTCTTCTTCTTTTTCGACCCGACTTTTCTGCCAAGCTTCTGTATATAATAGCTGCCTTATTTTGAACTCGAGAGCTGCGTCGAATATAATATAGGTTATTATTATATTGTTAAGCATTCTTGATATTTTTCGATTATTATAATTTAATTATGTTGAACCATAAGCGCAAAAACCAACGCAACATATATATATATCGAATCAAACGATCAAAAAGCTTTCGCCTCTCTTATATATAAAAGCCAGAATGGAATCGGCTGAAATTCCGCTCACGCCATAGCCACCATCAATATCTCCCAATAAGTAATAAGCTTATGCTCACCCACCCTTTTCTCCACCGCCAGCTCCCGCATCTCTGATGAAACAAAGCTCGCTTCCACGTCCATCATAGCCATCAGCTAGCGCTATATTCATCACAGATCCGACCACGTCGCTCTATACGCTTACTTTCCCCAGAAACATCAGAGGCGAAGCGCGGAGGAAGAGGAAAAAAGAATAGATCAACCGATGCTCTTCGGTTAATTGTTTGATCGGACACACCCCCGAGCGCCGCCATCCGCAAATTACGCTCTGACCACGTGTCAGCTCTGTGCTACACTACGTTCCACCCGTCTGTATATCACATATTTTTTCCTTTGACTCTATCGCATAAGCTCTGCGGAGGTGCTGTACATCCGTGTGTATGTAATAAACGCTTTAAAACGGCGGCAGAGGGTAAGGTTTTTTTGCGATTGTAGGCGGCGAGGTGACACTCCGGAAATAGAGAGAGGGACTCGACTCAGTATGGAGAATTTATGCTCGGCGGCTCTTTGCGGCTGTCAGGCTGAGATAATGTAATCCTTTGTCGCCCGCGCTGGTCCGAGAATCGTGGTTGTGCACACGAAGTAAAAATAAAATATGCTTGCTCGATTTATGTCCCATCCGCTAGCTAGGAGAGAGAAGGAAAGATATAAATTTTCCCCCCTTTGAAAATTCAAGAAAACCGTGAATATATAATATCGGTAAAGATTGGTGCAGCTGCTGCAGCGTTAAAGTAATTGGATAAAATATAAGTTAAATGGATTTTCGTCCTGTGTCCGCGTGTCGAGAGAGAAGTTATAATGCGTTATCGACGTTTTTCCGGCAAATGAATTTTAGCACGTGCATTTGAATCATCAAAAGTGCATTAGTGCGCAAAAGCAGTGCGGCAGTATAATTGGAATAAAATATGCATCCAAGAGACCCTGCGGAATTGCCTGCACGTGTGCCATCGCGGGAGAAGGAAGATGCGTGCTTTCTAAATACACCTTCATAGGAATTGAAAAAAAAGAGAGTCTGAATTGCCTCTCTTTTGATAAGTCGCTTCACCGCGTACGCGCGGGTTGAAAAGGAAACATTTTTATACCGAATCGTCCACACTATACTTACTTTGGACATATATTCTACTTTCTGGTCATAGCCACGCGCGCGGAGGAAACAATTTCGACCAATTACAGTCCATTCTCTCTATACTTCGTCTGCGGGCCAATCTATCTTCTATAGAGAAGTGTAGGAAGAATCGTCGTCGCGTGTAGCATTAGGTGAAAAAAAGGATTTCTGAGAAAGTCTCCGCGGATACATAAGTATAGTGGCTCGAATCTCTCTCACACTCTCTCTCTCTCTCTCTCTCTTTCGTTTTAATGCTCCTTATTTCACCGCGGCGATTGGGCGTTCATTATGCGGCGCGTAACGGCTTGTTTCTTTCAACAGCGTCGTAATATCAGAAGAAAGAGATTCCGCTATATGATATTCAGAGATGCTTTCCGATGCCCTATAATGCATGAAACAACTTGCAAAATTCAATCTCATAAGCCTGTAATAATAACAAGCCGCTTGTATTAAATCCTTTTCCGGAAAATTTCCTATTGATCGAGGTGCCGGCTATTCAAAAAGATAAAACTCTATTATTAAGACTCGTATAATAAGAGTGTATAGAAAAATTATATCTTTTAAAGAAAATGGTATTTTTTGACATCAGAAACCCTCTCAAAGTTACACGCATTTATAGAGACTTTGCTCTTTTGCAGATTTTGCGACTTGAATTAAATATAGCTTATAGGATCGATAGCCTATGAGATATATTAAATTCTTTGTGAACCTTAGCGGAATCCCTTTCCCTTACCAGACACAAGGTTATTGCAAATAACGAGAGCGCGCGCAGAATCGCGGGGTGAAATCGATACGAGCAAAAGATTTGAATGATGAAAAGGATGAAATCGCAAATACCTGTTGCTGCCGCGTTCAGTGCAATATATGAATAGGCCAATGTTGGAGCCGCAAGAGGCTTTTTCATAATTCGCAGCTTTAGCTTTCACTCGAATGCAGCAGTGAAGTACATATACTTATACGTATTCACACCGCTGCGTAAAAACTCGAGGTGAATTCAAAAGATACGCTTCGCGCATTCAATTATTGCCTTAATACGTTCTTTTACGAAGAGAAATTTGTCTTTCAAAAACAACACGTGTATAGGTATACGCCACGTTAACTCTATCGGTGCAAAGGCAGTTAGTGCCGTCAACGTTTGCCGAAAACGCGTCTATAACTACTCGTATCTATACTGTAACGAGAAGACGTGGTTATAGCCATTGATCGAATTTCAATTTAACGACAGCATCGACATTGACGTGCTGCAACCCGCTCGTTCCAAAAGTTTTTAAGGCCAGTTCGTTGTTTTACTCTAGTTTGCATATACCTGTATACGCCAGCAGCACACTATAATAGTCTATGTTCGCATGCATATAAATCAATCCAGCATACAACGATATCGTCTCTGCAAACAGCCTTTGACAAATTTTTAAACAAAGAAACCGTGACGAGATGGAAACGTGTTTTGGATTCTGTAATAGTTACGCAACCTCAATTACTTATATAACACTGATGAACTTGTCCAAAAATACCACGCGCGCGAACCAGCGGTAGATATACCTATATACCTTCGCTAATTCGCGCAGCCAATATACAAACACAGCCGTAGTCAAACAAAGCATACGTGCACCGCTTGCCAACAATATTAGCGCTATATATTATTCCATCGGCTCTCCGAAAATACCGCAACTTCAGCTGAGCGGCACAACTAGCTCGCACGACGTCCTTCTAATTTGCCCGACTGCACAAGTGTCGCGCGCGCGACGGCCAGCTCGTCTCCCCGTATAGACTTGCGTGTCTGTTTGCCTTCATCAGTAGAACGAGTCTGTTTACGAGAAGAAGGAGATTAACGTGAGAGGCTTTTTACAGCGCTTTTATGATATATATATATATATATATATATATCTTGCGTGATTTCTATAAGGCTCTGTGTGTGTATATACAGGCTATACTTTTTTATGGCTATACGGCCGGCGACTATTATTCTTGGACTTTTATTTTTGTTTGCCTTTTTTATCTACTTACCAGTCATACAGTCATTATATGGAGGGTGACGATCGCGGTTATTTGCGTTGTTCGCGTAGGATTGTTGTATAAATGTTGCGGAGGTTACATGAAATTTATATATAATTCGCGATGGAAATGCAACCCGGCGTTTGTTCGATCGTTTGTTTTCTGAACACTATTTGCGTTCGTTATATACGAATCGGTGATCATGTTTGATTGATTTGATTTGATTCCATATTATAAGAAGCGATCAAGCGGCTCTGTGCGTTTGTTTACGGATTGAAATGCAATTGAAATGCAAAACGTAGAGAACATGAGCTTGCGCAGCAATTAAACCTATATAGTACACATTTCTGTTGCGAAAATCGTAACCACATAATACGAATGCATGTATCGCTAATATATCTGATGCTTATAACACTATACATAAAATCCCCGCAAAGCAATTTACAATTAATTAACATATCCCACGCATATATCACATATATGTATAGTATATATTATAGACGTAGCAACTCTGCAACGACACGTACGCGCATCAAAGTGACGACCGCGTCAAACCGAGTAAAGTAAACCCTGCGCGAGTTGGCGTGTGATATTGATTAGCTCTGCAGCAGCGAAAGGCGGTATACGATTACACACCACCTCGCGACCCTGATACGATGTATATATCGCTGTACTCGCGTTGAAGTAAATAATTAGCGGACCGATAAAAGCCCCATTGATAGGCTGCTGAATTTCGCTAATGATTTACAGCTACGAGACGCTAAGCGATTCATCACCGTGCGTCGCCGTGGATAAAACTTCGTTATAATACCGTCGCGAGGGATGAAGGCAGAGCTGCGCAGCCCAGTTTTATATTGTACATAGCTCGGTTTCGACGGTGTCTTGTAACTCTCGGCTGAAAGGATGATCTGGATTATGTCGATGTGGGTGATTTTTGTTTTTCTTTCTTAAAAAACGCAGCAATAATTCCTTTGTGCTATTCCACTTTAACCGTATTAACCGTAACATATATGTATTAATACATATGATAATAGGCGCCAGTGTGTGCAAGCGCTCGATCGCACATTATCGCCGAAATCGCTCAGCGCAACATCTCTTCCATTTCATGACTCCGAAAACAGCTGTGCAATAAAAACCAAGCACCAACCGGCGAATAAACATTTCGTCGACGTATAATACACTGCGCTAATTTTCTCCACCTACTACCACTATACATATAGAAGCACACACCGTCCTACAAAGCGCAACGTCAACAGTTCCGCGCGTCAGCTAATCGGTCGTGTGTTACGTATACTGTGTAGGTAACAACAACAACAGCACATGTATCCCGAAAAAAACAAGCCACATAATGTACGAATTTCTTGACTCCGAAAAAACCTTAAATTTTCATGATTTTTCCATATTGCTTCCTCCTAGAGGAAGCTTTGTAATAGTAAAATTTTTAGTTTCGCTAAAACTTCATAGAAACATGTTTTAAGATGTTAGAAGTTCTAATTACGTGTTTTTAGGAAATGTCCGAATGGATGTGTGTGTGTGTATATATGTATGTATACCGTGATATTTCTGAAACTACTCCGTCAATATCAATCAAATTTGACATGCATATCTATTTTTGGATTCTGAATTCGGGAAAAACATTTATTTTTTTATTTTTTCAATTACTTTTTCTTTTATGGCCATTTTTTGATTTTCGAAAAACATATTTTCGTTTTTTTTTAATCATTCCATTGTTGCAAACAATTCAGCTAAAATGCATTTGAAAGATAATAAAATTACCTACTTTTCCCCGTTTGGTCCTCGGGATTGACCGCTCCGTTCGGCAGATAAAATGAAAAAGGTGATTTTTTTTTAAATTCATATCTCTGAAACTAAACATCATAACCTCACGAAAAAAAAATATGTTGATGGGTTACGTGTCAAACTATATTCCATTAAAATTTCAAGTGATTTGACTACTTATTGCTTCCTCCTCAAGAGGAAGCTTTGTAATAGTAAAATTTTCAGTTTTGCTAATACTTCGTGGAAACGCATTTGGAGGTGTTTGGAGTACGAATCATACGTTTTTAGAAAATGTCCGTGCGGATGGCTGTGTGTGTGTGTGTGTGTGTGTGTGTGTGTGTGTGTGTGTGTGTGTGTGTGTATGTACGTATACCGCCATAATTTTGGAACCATGCGACGGATCGTAATAAAATTTGACATGCATATATTTTTTCTGTTTCTGAATTTAGGTGATTTTTTGTTTTATGATTCTGACCATTTTATGGCCATATTATAGCCATTTTTCTATTTTTGAAAAAATATTTTTGCTTTTTTATAATGATATGATTTATACAATATATTCAACAATAGTGTATCTAAAAGAACATAAATTTGTCTACTTTTTCCCGCAAGATTTTCTAGATTGACTGATCTGTTCATTTTTTATGATATAAAAGGTAATTTTTCGATAAACATATATAACTCAAAAAATAAATAGTTAAATGTTTTGAAAAAATTCATGACAATAAAAAACAACGATATCTACTAGTTGTAAAAATTTTAAGCAATTTTGGCGACTAGTTTTTGAGATAAAAATCAAAAACTAAAAAAAATGTTTTTTTATATGTCGTACGATTGCGGGAGTAAAAAGGTTTAAATTGAGTTGAATTTTTAGGAAACGATTGATCTTTCGATCACTTCGGCTAGGTTCTTTTTGTAGCTTATGAAACCTTTTAGTTTAAAAGATATTAAGATTCAAATTCTTCAACTCTCACCCTGTATACTCTGTGTGACTGAACATTATTATTTTTGTTAAACCATATAATTTGATAATTAAAGCTTAGTATATTTTGAGAGTTTTCATGGTTTTATAAAATGTCCGTGCAGATGGTTTTGTCTGTGTGTGTGTGTGTGTGTGTGTGTGTGTGCGTGCGTGCGTGCGTGCGTGCATGCGTGCGTACGTATACTGTTATAATTGTGGAACTACGTGATCGATCGTAATAAGATTGGACGTGCATATATGTTTTCTGATTTTGAATTCGAGTAAACCTATCCTTTTAGTATCGAATAGTAGCGAATATTTAAATTAAAGAATGAGTTGATTGTCCCATGTAATTATCTTCCACTAGCAGAATAGGAGGAAGCTAAGTGCCAATGACTTGGCAGCGGTTTTTTTTTTCAGTAATAAATCGAAAACTGAAAAAAATGAGTTTTTTTGAGTCTAGATTACGGGCGTAAAAAGGCCTTATTGCACTTGAGATTGTGGGAAAAGGTAGATATTTTATATGTTTTGGCCGAGTTCATTGCGCAGCTTTGAAACCCCTATGGTTCTTAGAATATCAAGGTTGGAATTTTTTTTTTGAAAATTTTTTGATTCCTTATATCTCTAAAACGATGTAGTCAACTGCTTCAAAATTTTATTTGGTGATTCACCATAAACAAAAATATCTGCTGTTAAAATTTCAAACGATTTCGTTGAGCGGTTCTTAAGTAAAGAGCTGAAATGTAGAAACTGATTTTTCTAAAAAAAATTTGGCTTCTACAGCAAAATAATTAAACTTAGAAATAATTAAAATAGCATTCAGATACTGTATTTTAAAACAATATTTTATTTATTGGAACAATAAATTTCGTTGGAGGAAGCTACGTGCCAATGAATTGGCAGCGGTTTTTTGAATTGTAGACAACTTTTGACCAAATCAAGCATTGTCAACGCATTTTTTTTTAAATTAAAGCCCTTTTATCGTTCTTTCATCCTAGTAATCTGAATTTTCCGTTTGCACCTTCGGAAATTAAGTATACATGCCATTGAACAATGGCTATTTTTGGTTAAATTTAAAGGGCCGAAAAAACAGTGTCACAAAGCAGTTTTCTCATGTTCCACTGACTTTTTGTACATTTTATGATATAATGAACAAGATAAACAAGATAAAGTTAGAAAGGTGTGCTCGCTTTTTGAAAATTTGCCATTTCTCGACCCCAAAAAGTGACCGATTTGCGTAGATTTCCTCATATAGTGTATGTGAGAGCCGGTCGCGTCGTCGTCTGATATAACCAGAGGAGATCGAGTCACACGACGCACGGAATCTAATCTAATCGAGTTGGCCGATCGAGACGCGTGTGTATGAGTATTATACGTATAAAAGTGCCTCTTAATCATAATAGACTTTCAGGCTGAAATGGATGACAACGATCAGGTGGTACCCTGGTACCCCTTGAGATTTCGAAATGGAGATTCTTGTCAGCCGCGGCTCACGCGTTTCATCTTCGTAATTAAAAATCGATCCTCAAGGTAAAAATCTTTCCTCGATTAGCTAATTCTTTTTCCTCGGGAACCACGCAGCCTGGGAGTGTATTACCTGCGACGCGTGAGTATATGTGTGTGTGTGTGTGTGTGTGTGTGTGTGTGTGTGTGTGTGTGTGTGTGTGTGTGTGACCTCTTCTCTCTCGGTCCCCTTTTCAATGTGGTTTACGATACAGGGGATAATTAATTAGGAAGCTTTTTGGGGTTATCTAATAGAGTCATTTTTCTTATCATGGCGGTGTTTGTTTCTTTTGGAAGAGGAATGTTCATTAGTTATAAGTGGTGAGAAACAGAAAAAAACCGACGTGATGACTACTTGTTTCTGTTTAATAGCTCTGATACATCAAGCGTGACCTGTATTTATTTTTTTGACGTTGTATCAATTGAAACTTTACAGGCTTTCAAGCTTTCAACTCTTTGAATTTTCATTCAACAAACAACCGGTATATCAATTCCAGTTATTAAATCGTGACAAAATTGATCCACCCAGTTTTTCACTAATTGGACGCCGTATACTTATTCAATTCAACTTTGATTGGGTTGATAGAATCATCGGTACGAAAAAAGCCCAACTACTACCTCTACTCGCCAAAAATATTCGCGTTCACGTAACACATTCGCTCTTATATTAATTAATTATCCGTGATCTCCTTGCAGAATCGAAAAATCCTTTAGTTTCTAGAAATATATACAGACGAATTAAGTTCCAATTACTTTCCGCTTCTATTCTTTTTCCATTTTTACTGCCTCCGTGCGGCCGTTAGCAGGAAACCGCACTGGCCACATACAAGAGCGCGGATTATAAACCGAAATGCCACCGGCAATTAGTGACTCTTTTTATTCATCTTTCTTTCTGTTCAAGTGGCCGCACGGCTGTAAAAACGTTTTAATTTTTACGCGCGCTGGAAGCGTCGAGTCGCGCGCTTAATTTCAAATGGCATATCGCTCATTTTCATTTAAAAAGGATGGACATTGGATTTGATGGCCGATAACATTTTTATCTGAGTAAATCTGAATTAATAATGTATCATATCGGCTATATTATCTTCTTATGATAATCAGGATCGGTATCTCATCTGCCTCGTAAAAAGTATAACTTTGTGTTGATATGAGCATCGGTGGATCTCTATCGGAGCTTATGTATAATAAACACAGACGCGTGCACGTGCATGATTGTAAATATTTTATTTTCTCAAAGGGTTTCAATGTCCCTTTCAATGACAGATAGACGACTGATTTGCAATTGTATTCCGCAATAAACTGTCAGTTCATAGCGCTATGGTCAAAATGACATACTCCGTTTAACTGTTATACATTATGTCACGTTATATTCGAGGACTATTATCGCGTCCGTGTCAAACTTGAGATTAATCTACTATGGGAATTTCGCAGAGCACAAACACCGATAACAGAGTATTATTGCATCCAGAATTTTGCAAAACCAACTTAAACTAATTTCAACACGGCGCAACACCGCTGACATTGATTTTAATAACTTCGAATATGCTATTACAATTATCGTATTCATCTGGATTTCGCTCTTTGTGTGTGATAACTGAAGTGATTAAAAATCTGATCTGATGATTTACGTAATTTATCGTAAAACAATCAAAACCATGGCCACGAAGCACTTTACCCCATTCACGACAGCCCATCATCCGATAGCCATCATCTGCATCCGAAGTCAGGCGCTGACAAAAGTTGCGTACGTTTATACCGTATGCTAAGTATATATCATATCGTATGAGAGGGTCGCACGTCGCGTCCGAAGGCCTGACGAGTTTCACTGTCCTCCACACTTCAAGCTCTCGGCTATAACGCTCAGCGAATAAACGAGGAAATTAATTGTAGTCGAGGGCGTATACGCGAGAACATTAGATGCTTAGCTCGAACTTGGATAACGAGTTCAGTATGTGGAGACTTGAAATCTCCGGCGGCCATGGGATTTAGCGAGTCTTTAAAAAGTTTGAGAAAGCATCAGAGGAGTGAAATTGGAGCGTATATATAGTCTGATAATTATGATAATTATATAATAACTTGATGCTAAAACCAAAGAGAACTTTATTTTAAAAAATGTTTGCTTTGCATGCAACAACCTGGTTTTCCTCTATAATAAAAATAAAAACAGTTCCAAATCTGCAATTAGCGCTCATGACGGTATAATAGCTTAAAAGCGGAATAATCTGCAAACTTTACTATACATACAAGCACTGCAGCAAAGCCATTCATTCTATATAGTATATAAGCCTCGTAAAAGCCATAGGCTTTCCTCTGTGCGAAAACCGAAAATTCTCAGCAAGATCTCGACATAATTTCATGAAATACGTTACTCAGCACACAACAACCCTCTTACACCCCTATCCAATTTCAAAACTTGCAACAGTCTAACCGCAAACATAATAACTGTCAAGGCGGATGTGGCTCGGCGAGAGTTGACGATGAATCGCTTTTGGAGCGAGTTTTTCATCCCTCGAACTTTACTTTCGCGCCTCATGAATTCTTCCCTCCTCGACGTGCGCGGTCGCAAAGTTCCTACTTGCGGAGAGTATGAGTATAGGTACGAGGAAGTGAGATTTTTTAATCTCAAGAAAGTTGCCGCTGAGAGAGTGAGGTAATTAAGACAGGAGATAGCACTTGCGGGTTCATGTGATATGGGACACATTGTTGGGAGTAAGCGGTGATGTGTGTGCATTTCGTTTAAAAGTTTTTTCAAAAAAGTTTTGGTGGGTCAAAGGATAACGTTGAAACTTTTAACGGATTTTTTTCATAGGTATTTTAAAAATATACTTTACAACGCACCGATCGAAGCATTGTGAAATCAGATCATTTACGATAGTGATTTCAAAAGGAACTCGCATAGCGAGACATCAGATATTGTACAGATAGCGCGTGGTTTCCCGCCAGAAAACGTCCTCACGCATAGGTATATAGGTATTTCCATTCGAATCGCGCCCCCGAGAGAAAAAGATGATCTCGCGATTATCCGGTAAAGCGTCCGACTGTAAATGTATCTCGATAAACAGCGGAAAGACCCAGAAAAAAAGGACTTTCTGCGCAAACGCTCTCGCTGGCCTTTTTATATACGGTTTATATATACATGTTATCAAAAACAATCGCGAGGGAAAATGAAATTTTAATAAATGAGCTGTATAGTGGTCGAAACTTCCGTTATTCGCAATGCTTGACTGCGTCGTTATTGCCACCCCGGGTATTATTAGCTTCGAAATTTTAACTCCCCGCTGGCGATTGTATACGACAATGCATCCGTACAGAACAAGTAAAATATAATCTACGTGTCCTTTGTTCAACTACAAGATTCCTCTAACGAACCCGAAATAATGATGCATCATTTCATCGGACACTCCGCATCTCTCTCCGACTCGCCGACTGCAGATAACGTATAGAAATAATGAAATTAGGCGAGGCCGAGAGTTTCCACATGCCGTACATAGAGAGCCTCGACTTTATTGAATCTCCGCGCGTCATCCCTGAAACCCGACAGTCATGTTTTCCTTCAGCGCGGGCCAACTTTTTAACGAAGTTCGGTAGTAGTCCTGGCACCGCGAAGGGAAAAAGTTTTACACACAGCGGCGGCGAACGGCTGCATGTGGTGCGGTGTGCGTGTCGACGCCGTATTTTTTCTCGATCAAAGTGCGCGCTTTTCACTCAGGTCGCGCCTTTTCGCTGAAGGGTGAATTCTATTTTGAAAAACGTGGGACGACGATGCGGAGCTGAAATTCCCGCTTGTTTTTGCGTAGGTGTTTATAGGAATAATATGTATGTAAAATAAAACAATAACTAACCAGTATTTCTATGTTCTCGTTATCTCTGTTGTTAATCCGGACCTGCGAACAGGAAATATAACTGTTTTCCTCTGCAGGATTTGCGGCGTTATAGTGTGTTATTGTGTGAATAATATCAACTTTGTATCGGATGCAAATGTTTGTAACTCTGGAGTTAAATAAATAAAAAAAAAATAAATAAATAAATATCGATTTTTGTTTACCTTTCATGTGCTTGTAACGGGATATTTTCCAACTTCATTTGCGGATGTGTTGAAACACATCAAAATGTTTTTGAATTACAATCTGCTGGCAACCAACAAAACGGGTACACGCTGATATATACATAAATGATATTACGGAACAGTATTTTTATTTCATATAAATATAATGCAATCTTATTGTACAAGATCCTCAAATATGACAGAGGGCGCAATACTCCCGTTATACGTAACCGCATTGTTTTCGTGTTCCAGGAGGATGGCGACTACAACAGTCCGAGCATACAGGGAAAAATCCTTCAGGAACAGGCGCAGGAATGCAAAAATGGCACTAGCCTTCAGTCCGGTACGTATAATTTACTTTTTATACACAGGTCCATCGCTCAAAAAGCTCCTTTGTTTATATGTATTCTCTTTTGCACGCGGAACTGTCTTCTCTGCAGCCTGCATTGTTCGCCCCCCGGTACATAAATCCGTCAGCGAACAGAGGCGCTTGCTGAAATTATTTATTTTTCATTTCGTGCAGACGAATTGGCGCTTTGCAAAATTTCGCGAATGGCGCGGTGAATAAAGCGCCGGGGACCGGATAAAGCTGGAATAAGGGACAATGCTTGAAATCAAGCTTTACTCAATAGCGTAAACGGCAGTGGAATTTCAAAACTCTCCGTTGCAGATTTTGACGCGCCAAGCGTCTATAGCATCTGATGACATTCATTCCCTGCATTCAGTACGCGTGGAGAGAGAGAGAGAGAGAGAGCAGAGGATCCGCGCCAGACTTCCTATTGTCGATTTGACAAAGCGCAAACTTCGTGAATGTGTGGATGGGCTTTCTCCGTGACGGCCACTAAATTTTACGCGTAAATATCAAAGTGTATTTGGAAATTTGTCATCGTTTGTGTGAAAAAAAGGAACGAAGAGTCTGTCTATAGTTTTCCATCCATCTATAGTATACTAAATCTTTAAAAACCACATTATCCTTCCATGTATAAAAATCAAAACAAGTCGACAATTGTGATAGTACTGTATAATCCTTATATAAAAATCCTCTTTGAGAATCCGGAATCTCGATCTCGAACTCTATCTCGAAACAAGTGAGTGGAGTGAGTCGCGATAAGCAAACATCGCAAATGTAAATAAACAATAAACTGACGGCTAAATTCAAATGCGCTATTATGGGGCTAGAATGAGCATGAGCTGATGCTTGCGCGCGCGATAAAAAATTTCATCTCTATACTATATACAATAAAAAAAAATCAAGCAGGGTTTAAAACACATTCTCTTCAAGACTTTCCCTAATGGGCGTCCTCTTCCTTCGAGGACGCCCTCCAACAGTGGATGTCAGCTAAAACAGACAAAATTTATTAAAAGTAGCTGAAATAACAGACGGAGTAATGAAATCTGAAACAGACAAAATGTATTGTAAGAAGCTGACAGACAAAATATATTATAAGAAGCTGAAACAAACAAAATATATTATAACCTGAAACAGACAAAATATATTATAAGCTGAAACAGGCAAAATATATTATGAGAAGCTGAAATAGACAAAATATATTATAAGCTGAAACAGACAAAATATATTATTATAAGCTGAAACAGACAAAATATATTATAAGCTGAAACATACAAAGTATATTATTATAAGCTGAAAAAGACAGAATACAAGATTAAATTCATGGAGCATAAGAATGTATATATTTACACATATAACGGAATTAAGCCAAGTATATCCGTAGCGTTGCTTACTCATCGTGGAACCCTCAGAGCTAGACTTAGACTACACGGATCGAGGCCCCTATCGAAGATACTTGATGTCGGCAGGTAAAAGAGATCAGCTCTGAATCTGAAAAACAAACAAACAAACAAAAAATAGGCCAGAAGATAAGAATGTATTGTTAGTTAGTTAAACGGTTACATGGCGGCCTAATTCACAAGAATCAGAAAGTGGAATAATAAACCAACATAAGTATAAAAAACGGAAAAATGACTCTAAATTTAAAATTGGGAAAACAAAGCAACGTCAAGGTGGCAGGCGATCATCCAAAGTGACCTGTAACCGATCAAAATGACGAGAAACGACCCCTGTATAGGGCTTTTAAATCCACGCCGAAGCGTGACAACCTATGGAAGCTGAACCCCATTGCCAAAATGAAAAGCCCAGCGCCAGCTCCTAGAAAGCCTCAGCTGCTTGACAATTGCATTTTGGAATGTGTTGATTCATCAAACCACCGGTATAAGGATATGGGGAAAAATAGTGATATAAAATAGATAAGTAAATTTAACTTCGGCGAAGGAGAGCTGAAACCATCTGGAATCTCGCGAAGTCCAAGAACCGACTGAGCTGGACTGTCGATCCGGGGCTCCTTTTGTACCCTCGATGACGCTTGATCGCGAGCGAGGAGTGGGGGAGGGGGGTCCTCCCAGCTCGCAGGCCCAGGTCCGACTGAGCTGGACTGCCGGAGCAGCGTTCCTTTTATACCCTCGATGACCAGGGCTCCTTTTATACCATCGATGACCATCGAATTCAAATCCCTCTCCCAATAAAAAGTAAAAGTATATTGATCTTTTAAATACTTTCAAACCTTGAACTACCAAGCCATACTCTATAATTTAATAATTCGAAATCTAAGATTTTCATGAGCAAGATACTCGTAACAGTCAAATTAAGAAATATGCGCGCGCTCTGTCAATTCTAGTATTATACAAAGCTTAATGCATGAAACAAAAGGCATCTCATGCGATTTCGTTAAATATCCTACCTTATGGCTTGAATGGTCAAACAAGCTTTTACGTTACAATCTCTCATTGCCTTGACGACTTTCTCTAAGGAGTTTAATTGAAAATGAAAGACAGTCCGGCATTGTTATCGTGCGCAGCGGAGACTTCCCTGGAATTTTATTAACCCCAAGATCCGCACGCGAATTGCAAGTTCTTTTCGTCGGCTCTCTACACTGCCCCCATTTTTCTCGGAAACAAAGCTGATTCTTTGCTGTAGAATATAATATGTGGTTTTTGAGAATCCAACAATAAATTCAATTTAAAACTACAAGATGAGAACTTTATTTTCGCGATGAGTTTCGTTGATGAAAAACGGTTAAAACTCATCATCTGATTAGAGAACATCACCTGTTCTTCTCTCGGGATAGTTTTATGCATTCATTGAATTGCAGCGATTTAAATAAACGTTCCTTTTAATAAAGTCAAGAGCCAACTGCCCTTTACTTGTCTCTGCTTCTTTATTTTTCCATTGAGAAGCCAATCCTTCGGATTACGGTGAATATTATCATTTAATTAAAAAAAAGTGTAATGGAAGCGTATTACTACATTCATTTTTAGTTATGATAGTTTTATTCATCTCATACTACAAAAAGGTCTTTGTTTGCAGAGTTTATTGTTTTAAGCAAATGTAAGAACTCAATAATAACAATGCAGAGAAATTGCGAGTTTCATTACAAATAAAAAAAAAAATTACAAACAATATTATACCATAATTTTTATTTATAGTGTAAATGTCTACTTGTTACTTTATGTTCAAGTTAAAACGTGAGTTGGAAAGCGCATAAGATCTGTATTCAGTAAAAACCCAGCACAAATAAACATTTACGTACTTGCCAAATGTCCAGTAATTTTGATAATCAGTAAAGTTCACTGACTGGTGAGTAACGAGTATTGTTTTGGGCACTTGCACATGTATACAACAAGCACAATTCAGGCTTAATTATTTTTTGACATACAGCCCCACGTAGAAAATAAAACGCAGAAAAAAACACATCACGCTCACGATATCCACACATAAGCCACTCGTTGACAGCCGTCTTTCAATTAGTCCACAAAGAATTCGAATAAATAATTCTTCTATCCACACACACGCCCACCTACACACGCGCTTTGTTGGGACTCGACACAGACGTTCAATTACACGTGACGAGATTCGAGCTTCGAGCACATCAAAGTTTCTCTCTCATTGTCACTCGAAATGCTCCTCTATTGTGTTGCTATTATGTATGCTTGTATCTGATTTTTTATTCCTTGTGGGTATACGGTTGTGACTACTTATACATCTGACTTGAGCTTCGCGAAAAGTTTAAAGAGTATATAAAGATGATCAGTTTACAATATACTTGCTGAAGACGAGGAGTTTCCAAGCCGCTTTTATGGTACACTCGGACTAACTACTCTGTGCATATTATAATTAGCTGCGCTAGTTGCGCTTTTGTTATTCGTTTCTTTTACGCTTACACAATGCGTAACATCGATTGTATTTCTTTTTTACAGCGTCCAGCCTTCAAAGGATTTAATTAAGCTCGATCGAGTAGAGAAGATTGAAAATTGCTGAGATTTATTATACAGAGCGCGTTTACATTGCGTTCGTTGCAATGCTTTCCCGTGCAATAAGATTGAAATCATATTATTTCAAAAGTATTATTATCGATTTTGCCTTCGTATTTGCGATGAGATATATATAAGTCTAAAATTATATACGACGATCTTGACAACAGCTCATTACGATTCTCGTCCACTCTCTCGCAGTTTCTGAATTAAATACACTTTCTACGTAGAGTCGAGCGAGCTTTGAGAGTAAATCTCCCGCTTGGGGGATAAGAGAAGTGGATTTCACAAGCTCTTGTGAACTTTAAGCGCTGCTGCAGCGACGATATATAAGTTTCTCGTGTATGCGTGCGCATAAATTTCTTTCTTCCCCTGTGCCCAGGACGAGGACACTCCTGCGGGCATAAACTTCATTCGCGTAATACAAAGGACTTTCGCTATCAAGATAATGCGTTCGAGAATAAGGAAAACGCGTAATTTATTCATAACTTTCAGCGTCGCGTTCAATTCAACGAAAGGATCACGAGTAAAGCACATATACGTCGTTATACGCACATATGAATATTCATATTTTTTTCACATCTGCAACTTTTCTGTTATATAAAGTGTTTTAAACCTTTCATACCTATACAAACCTGCAATACATGAGACTGGTACAGCTACAGGTTTTACTACAGCTTCTTTCATATAATCAGAAGATGGATACCTATTATATATATGACGTGATACCTATATCGGGTCTCAGATATTGGCAACTGCCCGATACCGCCACGATCCTGTCGGATAAATTTGAAAGCTGAGGAGATGTCGTCTATATTACCCATATATTATATCTATATATATCAAAGACGGCAGTTCGTCAGCTTCCAAAACTTGCCACCTTATGGAAATTAACACAGAGTTTTGGCGCTGCGGTATAGTTCAGATGCCAATGGTGTGCGTTTTTTACGCACAGCGCTGAAAGCTCTCCCTGCGACCATGTTGAGAGCTGGCCATCCACGAGGAAATAAAAATCAAAGGAATTAATCTCTTGCAGCTCGAGAAACACGTTTTTATTCTGTCGTACATGTCGAAGTATAGAGCATATAGCTTCAGAATGAAAATCTGCATCCTGTTTCGTAATTTTCCCACATCTAATCTGAATCTTTTAAAACTATAATCCAAATCATCTTGTGCAAAGAAATGAACAAAATCATATAAATATAAAAATATCAAGCAAATCCCTCTTAATTATAGAAGAATCATTCAAACACAAATCGGATTTTCATCTTAAATAAATCTATAGCGAGGCTAATTTTTATTGGAGTAAGAAATGATCTTTGTCAGTGCAGGTAAGC
Organism: Pteromalus puparum; assembly: GCA_012977825.3. Classification (NCBI taxonomy): domain Eukaryota; kingdom Metazoa; phylum Arthropoda; class Insecta; order Hymenoptera; family Pteromalidae; genus Pteromalus; species Pteromalus puparum. Next base: position 70,675,793 of record CM053170.1, read on the forward strand.
TAGAATCTACTGACTAGTTTATAAAAATTATAAAAATTAAGATGGTAGTACTTTTCAAAATTATTCTTTTAATGCTTACTTGCCGTCCCGTTGTCTTATAGTCTATCGATGAAACACTCGAATTATTACTTTTACGGTGTGCAATGTGTTAGATAATATTAATTAAAATGACATTTTTTTATTATAATTTAAAGTGCTTTACAGCTAGCATGTTGTCGTAAAAATCTTCACATATATATTTGTTGTAAAGAAAAAATCTTAAAACTAAATTAATAATTTGCAAAAATAGTACGTAATTTTGGAATCATAATATATTACGATTTGTCTTAATTGTAAAGGGGATACATTTTTATATTTGTGTAGGGATTGATCGTTAAGTAATCAATAAGTTGTATTTAGTATATATGAATATGATTTACTTCATACATCGTAGACTGCAAGACAACGGGACGGCAAGTAAGCATTAAAAGAATAATTTTGGAAAATACATCCATCTTAATTTTTATAATTTTTATAAACTTATAGTCAGTAGATTCTAGCTTACCTGCACTGGCAAAGATCATTTCTTACTCCAATAAAAATTAGCCTCGCTATAGCTTCAAGATGAAAATCCCATTTGTGTTTGAATGATTCTTCTATAATTAAGAGGGATTTGCTAGATATTTTTATATTTATATGATTTTGTTCATTTCTTTGCACAAGATGATTTGGATTATAGTTTTAAAAGATTCAGATCAGATGTGGGAAAATTACGAAACAGAATGCAGATTTTCATCCTGAAGCTATAGTGAGATTAATTCTTCTTGGAGTAAGAAATGATTTTTATCAATGTGCTGATTTTTAACACTTGACATTTTTAAAACTGATTTCACTACATTCATTAGCGTATATTGATAAAAATACACATAAACTTTTGTAAGCTGTAAAGATTTGACAACATCTTTAAGAATTGCATAACTTTTTAGAGGAAAAATTATAATTATGATACTAAGACACAGATTGATGAGGATGAACACATAACTTATAGTTGCCAACGTTTTACCTTGTAAAAGGTGTTTATTTAACTGATTTCATAAGCTTTCAATGAGTTTAATTAAATAAACTTGTAAAGAAATGTTTTTGATACAAACAATCTCTCAAGGGACTGTTACTTAATGTTATCGCTTTTTACGAAGACCAACGAAATTCTGATTTCCAACAAAGACTAATACAACTCAAATTTGTTGCTTTTTTCTAGAAAAGTTCTCTTTTTGTAAAAAAAAGGCAAAGTATTGAATTGCGCTAGTCTTTGTTGAAAATCTGAGTTGAAGACTTCGTAGGAAGTGGCGATGGGGCAGATGCACCCCGTAAGAACTACTTAGCGAATTTCGCTATAACTTTCGATTAGGACCCTGAAAGTCGCGGCACAATCACTATCATCCCGAGGTTAAAACAGCTTTAACGAAAGAAGGAAGATCTTGCTCATTTTCGACTGCGGAAGAATAATTAAACGTATGAGGTCTTGGAGTTGAGTATATCTGTTGCCGTTGAGAAGCCTCTGGTATACGAATCGAACGACCAGCCACGAGGGTCGTCCTTGCAACCCACGGGTTCGTCGTCGAAAACAAATGGAGAGAGCTCATGAAATTGAAGACGAGCTTAGAGTGACCGCCGATCACACTATATCGGTCTCGCTCTTGATGTAGTCCGGCATGTTCTGATAGTGCGATTTGTCGATGTCCAGTGTCTAGTCCATCGTTATGATCCAGCGCGCTTGTGTCGCTATTCTTCATCTTCATACAAAATTCTGGAGCAATTTCTGTTGCCTTGTGTATGCTCTGGTGCAAGCCAAAATTTTCGTTGAGGTTAGAATTGTAGCCGATGGGATCTTTGTCGAATTACAGTAACGAAAACTTGGTGAAGTAACAGTCGAGCTTTGATTATCCGCGGATCACGCTGCATGTACGCTGTCGAATCGCTCTACATGTCGCAGTCCAGTAAGTCATGGAACGATTTGCCGATGCCTATAGTTTTCAGCCTATAGCCCCGAGCATACTGCTGTGTTTAGTCTCTGTATCCAGCATTCACGTACACGTCATGTCTGAGACGATCTACTTAGATAATTAAGCGCTTGAGTTCCTAGCGAGCGCTCGGCGCTTATACAGACACATAATTCTTGTCTGGTGGTATGCTAGCAGTGACCGTAGCACATAACGCTGGCAGGCGGCAGTATCAGTAGTAGGTTTGAACTTGTTGCGAGATGTCGTGGGTATGCTGAGCTTTAGGCTGGACGGTCTCCGGTACTGCCGATCTCTTGAGGAAGCATCGGCTCCTCGTTGACATCTATACCTTCTCCTCGTGCTCAAACTCGATGGAATCGTTGTCGCAGACGCGCCCTGCCGCGAACTCATTCTCGTGTTCGTAAGTTCGTTGTTTAACGCGCCGCACAGTAGGAGCCGCAATACTTATAGCTGCTGTTCGAGCGCAGGCTTCTGATCCTCTTTGGGCTCGGTCTAGAGCGCGAGGTTGAAGTGTCGCTTGCTGTCCATCAAAACGGCTGTGGCGAACTCGGCTACACCGATGACATGTGAGGCATATGACCGAGTACAGGTTGACTATGATCGAGGCGGCGTCGCGCTCAGGTTAAGATTAAAGTTGCTGTAACGGAAGATTAAGAAATTAGAGCTTGCCGTCTTCGACATGTTTTGGAGGAATAAGCAAATGAGGTTATGGGAGAAGAGGATCGGGTTATACAGGCGGTGAGAGCTCGATGAAGTTTAAGTTGAGCTTGGGATGGCCGCCGATTACGCTGTTGATCTCGCTCTTGGACCTTGGTGTCACAGGCCAGCATGTTCTATAGAGCGATTGGTCGGTGTCCTCTCCAGTCCATCTATATCTCTGTATCCAACATGCACACGTCGTGCCTGTATCACTGGCAATCCATGCCGATGCGCTTGAGTTGTCCTAAAGAAATACAAATATATTTCAGAGTAGTAGCCAGCAGAAAATAGAATGCAAATTTCGTATCTACCAGACACAGGCCTGAGCTCACACCATAGTCCACGCACTGGCGCACATGCACGTATATATTATGATCTCATAGTGCTGAATGCACATACGCTATGGGCCCATCGCACATCATTTTCTTCTTTTTCGCTAAGTATTGTGAGAGACACTTATAACACTCGAGCTGCAAAACGATCTGTACTTTCGGCAACACTGATGTTTGCCTGGTACTTTTCCGGGAAAAGGTTAGGTGCACCTTGGGAGTTTCAGCAAACTATAGTGCGGCTGAACTTGTGGAGCTCAACCGAGAGAACATGACTGACGACTATAGAGGATCACAAGCTTTACGTGCCTACGTCCTACACACCTGCGTAGTAGGTACCTCACGGATGCACTCTGTCTGCTCTGCGTGCTCGGCTCCCTAGTGCAACACAGCGATATCCGATTGACCAATTCGTCGGACTGTATGTACTTATAGATGTACTTTAGGCATAAACATGTTCAGCAGCGCTCCGTCTGCCTGTGAGACTTGGCAGACACCTCTCTCTCGCTCGCTCTTTCTGACTCTGCTCTCTCTCAATCTTTTTGGTATTGGGATTTGACACACTTGCCCCGACCTCTCGTGGCGAGTAGTGGAAGTAAACGTGGCCAGGCGAAAGCAAAAGCATTGCTTAGCATAGGAATTTAAGATAAAATTGTCATTTTTATTAATAATATAAGTGCAGTGGACGTCAGAAAGTTTAGACAATGTAGAAAAAGTTCTAATAATTACTGTTAACAATTTTTGTGCAGTGGGAAATTGTGGGAGCCCAGAGAAAACCAGAATTGAAATCTTAGTTTGTATGTAAACAAGCAGAAGTTTCGGCAATCCAAAAAAAAAAGATCTGTTTAATGCATCAAAAATTGTTTTAAACATTACCAACGGAGTATAATTAAAGAAAGATCGTTGGATTTCGTAAAAAATTGTGATTTCTTTGCAAGCAAGGTATTTTTTACGAAAAAAGTGAGGTTATCCTCTGGCGTTTAAGTACATATTTAGACCTTTTTCGCCTGGGCCCGCTTTACGCGCGATGAATACAACGTATAATATTGCCATTTGTCGATACCTTACTATTATTCGCAAATACTTGGCATAGAAATTATTTTTTTGTCAGAAAACGAACTCTGCTCCATTTGACTCTGTGTTAATCTCTGGCCAGGCGGCGCCATGTTGGTTATCTATAGCTATGGTCTCCGCCCCGGTGTCAAATCCCAATATAATAAGCATGCAGCGCTCTGTCTCCGTGCGTTCGGCTCTCTGCAGCGTCGACACAGCGGATAACTCTCTTGAGTAGTTTTGTTTAATAATGGCGTTTCGTATAAATGTAAATAAATAGTTAGTTTTTGTATGTACATTTATATGAACTTCTAACCTCCCATAACCAACAATCTCAGTATTGTTGAAAGCGACTGAGCCTGAAAAAAGAGAATCGGGGAGGCGAAAAATTAAAGAAAAATCACAAATTAATTTTCAATCTTAATTAATTTGCTGAAAGAGCAATTTTTTCAGCAAAATGCTACGATAATTCGAAAGATCTAATTGAAATCTTGAAGATAGAATATTCATACATGAGCATTAATTTCGAATCAAATAATGTAATAGAAAGATTCGTAAAACGTGTTATAGCAAATTCAAAGTATAATAGGGTCGCGGTGCTCCCGACGGCATAGTGTATAAAACTTATACTACCGCGCCCCTAGATATAACTCGATACACGCATGTGTGCAGATATTTCACAGAATATTTTCTTCGGCAATATCTTCACTACTGATTTTTACACAATATACCCTGCAGGTCTTATCGAATCGAAGATACCAGTATAATGTCGCTGCCCAATGCATTGGCCCGCACAATAAACCGGAAATACAAATGCGCATGTATAATATCTGGTGCAGTAGCAGCGGTTGTCGATATGCGAATCCGGAAAAAGTGTTCTTTCGCAACACACTTGGAATCGTATGAGAAAAGGGCTGCAGCAGCGCGAGCTACAGCCAAAGAATTCGATATGAGTCTCTTTCTCTCGAGCTGTTTACGGGGATATATATCTCGAGAAAATATGGAAGGGAAACGCGTCGCCGTCACGGGCGATTAACTCCCTTATACGCGCGCGGTGCCAGTATCGACGCAACGATTTTTATCGGTTGCGAGCGATAAAAAGTTTATTAATACGAGAGAGATCGAGAAAGAGAAGGAATCGCGATTTTCCATCCGGAAATTCTTGGGATATACGCGCAAGTGATATATATACATCAGCTGATGCAGCTGCAGAGTTTGAATCGTATTTACGTATAAGTGTTTTGAAAGTTTTGAATTGTAAAGCTATAACAGGATATATTGGATTTTAACGGGGATCGATATAGGAACAAGAGAGAAAAGCCTTTGACGGCCGACACAGCGCCAAGTTGTAAAAACGTGCGCGATTACAAATTGACGATATTTCAATGCTTATAAGCCATTAAGTTCGGCAACGCGGATTGCGACAGTTTCCGCAATTTATGGCGAATTTATACACGTCGCGATTTAATAAAAAACGTGCCGATCGCAGATAGCTTTTTTTTTAAACTCGACTCTAAAAAGAAAATAATGAAAATCCATACAACGAACTCGTAGTCGAGCGAATGCGGGGTATAAATATGACGCGAGAGATCCGCTCGTCTTACGCGCGCGAGCATATATATAATATTTATTACACTTATATCGCGGATTCGATCGAAAATCGATGTCGGAGCGTCGGTGTGTAATAGTGAGAATATCCCAGTTACGATCTCCCTCGTGCACCTCGTGAATGGAAATTTCTCTCTGAAGCTCGATCACGGTTTTAATCAGATCTTCTTCACGTAATTTTATAATCGATAAACTTCGGCCGATTGCACAATTATATATACGTGAGGGAGTTTTTAAGAGTTGATCTTTTGCTGGAGGCTATGATGGGTATATATATCTACCACAATATCAAAATCCAATTGATCGCTTGGAAGATTTAGTGGGCAAGCGAAGGTGAACTTTAAACCAGTAGATAATAGCCGAGTTGAGTGGGACGCATACCCGAAGATAAGAGTTTTCGGTCGCTCCGACCCTTTTCTTCTTCCGCTGCACTCTATTTGCTGTAATGACTTAATGAGATTGAGAGTAAAAAGCGAATCGAAAATCGTTTTATGCTGACCGATAAATAATACATTTATGCCATAGTTCGATGTTTTGAAAAAAATATACCACAGCTTTTTTAAAGACCTGTTGTAATGCTATGGGTAGCGGCGAGGCTGGAAACAATGTTAGTACGCGCCTAGTACTCTACCTCTATCGCTGTTAGTATGAATAAATAAAGGTACTTACTTTTACGATGAATCTCTGGAAACTAGACAGCACTCGCATGGAGAGGAATTTCCGCAATAAATAAATTGTGAACATACACGAAATTGAGATAGAAGAATAAGAATTTATTCAGATTCTTCGCGATGATTAGAATATTGTATATAATAAAAGAATACAGTCGAGCTTTCTAAATAGGCGGATTTAAAGTAATGGAAAATCTTATTCGCGTTGTAGCGAAGTTTCGTTGAATTGACACCGATTGTCGGACCGGCGCGATACGGAGCTCGTGACTGACGACGAAAAAACTAACTGAAGTAGGCCGTGCAAGGCTTATTTAAACCATCGCATCTTTTCGAAAATCGAAGTCATATTACAAAATTAATTAGTTTGCATTTTGTGAACTCGACTCATAAGCGACACTGACACACTAAAACATTTTAGCTTGCAATGAATGCTCAAAAATTGAGATTCAGCAGTTTGGTTTAATAAGGATACGCCGTACGACGTAACAGACCATTCCGTCGATCGCTCGTAAGTTTCAAAATAAATGAAGGATTATAGATGCTCGTAAATTTCGCTAAAAGTTAATAAATATAGAAAAATGATAAAAATAATGATCGACATTATATGCATAAAGCGAATAAATCTCAACTCACCGCTTTTAATAGCAATTCGATCGCGTATATAACAGCTCAATCCCCTCTCGTCTTTCTCCATAGGAGACATACACTGCACACTGTACAATAGGCATATTATCCTTTATTCCTCCCCCTCACCATTATAACATCTATATATACGCCCGTAGTCTCTCCCCAAATACGCGTCACGCAGCGAGTCGACGCTTAAATCTTTAATACCGCGATAAAAGCCGCGTGATGCGTCCACTTTGCCGGAGAATAAAATTCCTCGTCGATCCTCCCTATACTACTTACATCGAACCTGCAAAATTTTCAGCGCCGAGTTGGATAGAGATTGACGCGACGACTTTTTGCTCTTTCTTCCGCCTCGTTCCCAGCTGGGAAAACGTATCACACTCGTGGGTATGTGGGTATGAGAGAGCAAAAATCCCAGATGCGATTGTGTAAAGGACCGAGGGAGAAGAATCAGGTTGAAAAATCGTGAGATTTATCATGGACACTATACACTGCCGTCTGGGAATGCGCGAGATCGCTGACGCTCTATACAGCTCGTATGACAAGTTTTTTTTTTTTTTTCGAAGACGAAAGTAATATCGTGAGAATTTTGGATGTGTAATCTCAGCCTGACGTATATATAATAGCAACTGTAAATAATTCACATCGCAATCGAGCGGATCGAAGTCGTTGTCATCGAGCGTAAAACTTTCACGCGTATATGACCTTGGCTGGGATGAATCTTCGGGGGGCGGGTTGTGATAACGGTTTTTATTTGTCCGATGAGGGAGAGAAAAGCCTGTTTAATTATTGAAGACTTTTCATCCTTTCGAAGCTTCCCCTCTATAAGCTCGGAATCTTGTATTATTAGGGAAGGGCGTACAAATTCGTTCGCGTTCAATTGGATGCAGTCGGGCTATGGCGAGACGTGAATTTCTCTTAATCTATAGATGCTTGCGTGTATACATTCTCATCGGTCCGTCTCTTTGACTCAACAGGAAATTATGCGACGCGTATTATTTGTTTATGTTTAATTATACGCAATAATAATACACTCGATGATTGATTTATGTTTGTACAGCCATAAATTACAACATGATAAACATAATTATTCAGTAATACGCATCACAGAATTAAATAGGTCCACTAAAGCAAGCGCATTCGTTGTTGTCCTCAGGCTGGTGTCCGACATCGTGGGATGGCATCATGTGCTGGCCGTCGACGCCACCCGGCGAAGCGGCTGTTCTCTCCTGCCCACATTACATCGCCGGATTCGATTTGCAGGTTCGTCGAGCAGCCAACTATAGAGCTGCAGCTAGTAAAAAAGTAGACGATCCAATTTTGCCCCTTTTTCCTCTCATTTCTCCATATAACGTTCCATTGATGGGCTGCTGTGCTTCTTTATTAACTTTCCTCGTCGCGAAAACGTATTTTGGTATAATGGAAAACGTGGGTTTGCATCGCTGTGGTTAATTATATTTCCCCTTGATTTTTCAACGCGAGCTTATCATTTCAATCTCGCATACGTATAATGAACCAGGCACTCGCAGCACCCGAGAATCTCCGGCTTCCATGAATCACATCTCACTACTGCACGCCTACGCATTCCATTAAACTCTGCGATGCGGCTACATATGTATGTGCACTTGGAGAATCTATCTTCTGGATCAGCGGTGCGCGTATGACTAACGACTGCGATGGCGTACGTATATCGAACGTTATACGATGCATACGATTGTTGTTATATACAGGGTAACGCAACGAAGCAGTGCATGGGAAGCGGCCAGTGGTACTGGAGCGCCGAACAAAACAACTCCTGGACCAACTACACGCGGTGCTTCCGAGATGAGCTTGTCACCGTCATCATGGAACTGCCGGACGTCCAATCGGACAACGTCACTTCTATCGGGGTACGTCCATTTTTGGTAAAAAGTCCTAATGTACACAGGAAACGGCTGCGAAATATGAAATTGCTCCACTACGGGATTATCCCCATCCTCTATACTTCGCGCTAAAAGCTTGTCTTCCACTCAATGCCTCTCTACAATACTGTATAGGAGTACAGATACCCGTATACTATACATATACGAGAAACCAAAGGAGCACTCTCTCTCTCTCTCTCTCTCTCTCTCTCTCTCTCTCTCTCTCCACCCTCATCCACGGTTCAAAGGCGTGCTGTGTCCGACTCTCTAAATAGAAGCCCCATCTGCAGTGCGTGCAGCAACGAAACATCGTGTACCTCATGTATACCTGTGTAGCTATACGTATAGAAGACTGATTTTCTCCACTGCAGGGAATCGCGTCTGTATGTCGTTGCCGCATAGGAAAATGAAGACGCGTGGGAGAGCGGGCCGCAGTATACATATTGAGTAGAGCCGCCAAGTTTCGGACGTCATTGTCTCCGCTTGATTAGTCGAGGGGCCGGCCTGTTCGAATTATAATACACAGCTGGTTCTATATATGATCATGCCGTCGCTTTGATATATATATATATATATATATATATATATATAATCGAGATCGCGGGGTGTCGGATTCTTTGCCGGATGCATATATATACCTTATATACTGCAGCGCGACCTTCATGAAAAGCTGAAATTTCAGAGAGTAATTTCAAAACTATATAACGCAGTATGATGAAAATATATTTTCTAACTTAATTACGCGCGCATATTCGTAGGCGATCCTTTTCCCTACGAGATCCACAGCGAGAAACTCTGCGATTCGTCTCGGAAAGTTCAGAGGAGGAATCCGTGGAACGAACATCGTGCGATTATCGGACAATTAATTCTCCTTGCTATAACGGAAGAAAAAAAGAACGAGCTTCAAACTTTCGACGTGTGCATAATAGCCGCGAATCATAAATGTGAGAGAGAATTTCAATTTCCAAAGAATTTTGCTCATCCTTTTTCCCGACTCGCATCAGACTCTTATCGAACACGATCGTCGCTGCAGCGAGACAGGCGTTCAATTTTTAAGACTCGAGATTTCAAACGCAAAGGCGGATTATGAATTTTTCCGAGAAACTCGTCTCTTTACTGCGCTATTTGTAGATTAAAAAGAATATCGGTTTTGCTTCCTCCTAGAGGAAGCTTTGTAATAGTAAAATTTTTAGTTTCGCTAAAACTCCATAGAAACATGTTTTGAGATGTTTGATTTTTTTTTTAAATTCATATCTTTGAAATTAAACATCATAACCTCACGAAAAAAATCGTGTTAATGGGTTACGTGTCGAACTATATTTCATTAAAATTTCAAGTGATTTGACCACTTATTTTTCCAGTAATAAATCGAAAACTGAAAAAAATGGGTTTTTTGTGCCACGATTACGGGCGTAAAAAGGCCTTATTGCACTTGATATTTTAGGAAAAGGTAGATATTTTATGTGTTTTGGCTAAGTTCGTTGCGCAGCTTTGAAACCCCTATGGTTCTTAAGATATCAAAGTTTGAATTTTTTTGATTCCTCATATCTCTAAAACTAATGTAGTCAAATGCTTCAAAATTTTATTTGGTGATTCACCATAAAAAAAGCTATCTGCTGTTAAAATTTTAAACGAGTTTGTTAATCAGTTCTCAAGTAAAGAGCTGAAATGTAAAATAGATTTTTCTCAAAATTTGGCTTCTTCTTATAGGGGTGTCTAGTGCTTCTACAGCAAAATAATTAAATTTGGAAATATTTAAAATAGCATTCACATACTGTATTTTAAAACAATATTTTATTTATCGGAACAATAAATTTAATTGAAGGAAGCTATATACGTGCCAATGAATTGGCAGCGGTTTTTTAGTTTGAGAAAAAAATCTCAAAGGTATAATAAAACGTGTAATTTCCAGAAGCGCATGAATAGTAAATCTGAAACGTTGTAATTAAAAAAGGAGCGATGTGAAAAACGACCACAGCGATGAGGATAGCCGTGCAATTTTATTCGAATGATGATACGTAATAATGTCGACGGAATCGACCAAATTGCTTTTCCATAATAAAACGTATACGCGCCACCAGTGGTCGTCGCTTCCCACTCGCAGAAATAATCGATACATCCAGCGGTAAACAGAGAGAAAACAGTGAGTCGTTTATCCGCTTCATCTCGCGTTGCTTTTATTTACCCATTCGATTTCCCCGTAAAATGCACCGGTGAACCCCATCGCTCAATAAGCACACCAGAGAGAGAGAGAGAGAGGGGGGGGGGGAGGAAAAACCACAAAAACTATAGGCGAAAAACCAAGCTCCTTCGTACCTCCGAATTATGGCAGAAAAAGAGAATAGACAAAGGGTAAATATTTATCGATAGCTTTTGTCCGATATAATTGGCTGGTAGAAGCCGGCCAGTAGAAGCGAACGAAGTGTAAATATTTGTTCCCGCCGGGACAAATACAAAGAAGAGCCACCTTTTTACCTGTAGGGCGAGAGATATCTCGTTACTCATCCCCCGGCCTTCCATACGTCCGATGTGTACAAGAGGTAACACGAGAATATCCGTCATATTTCTCGGGAAACTTTTTCTGTCTCTGTGTTTTTCTTCAGCTATACTGCCTCTATTTATGTAAGTGTATGTGTGCATAAGAAGTTCTTGTCTTTCCTTTTACAGAAGTACCTGGAGACGATAAAGTACATCTCGAAAGTCGGATACGCCGTGTCGTTCTCTGCCCTTGTCGTGGCCTTTTGCATCCTTGCCAGCATCAAGTGAGTATCGTCCTTTACATCTCACTTGGTTTATTTTATGCGCGAAGGAATCGATCTGATTTCCAAGAACCAAATCGAAACCGTGGGTGTTGTTGTGTTGTTGCCATTCGCAGAACTTTATCGGCCAGTGATCGTTTTTCAAAAAAATAATATTAAAAATATTGACCCGTACTCGTATACATTTATTTATTTATTTATTTATTTATTTATTTATTTATTGGGGTTTCGTGCTTCTCGCGAATAAAGTAAACCGAATCCAGAATGATTATTTTTGTGCAGTAAAAAAAAAGACAACGAATAAATAAAAATTGCAGAAAACTTCGCTGCCAGCGCAACATCCTGCACATGCACCTGTTCGCCTCGTTTATGGTACGAGCGTTCACGTTCCTGCTGAAGAACCTGCTCTTCGTCTCCGGAGTTGGGCTCTCGACGGACGTGCTAATCAAGAACGGCGAGAGCTACTGGCTCACCGACAAGTACGAAAGCAACTGGCACTGCAAGGCCTTCACCAGCATCTGGCAGTACTGTATCCTGGCAAATTACTCCTGGATCCTCATGGAAGGACTCTACCTGCACAATCTCATATTTTGCGCCCTCTTCGCCGACTCCAACGCCAGCATAGCTGTCTACGTTGTGCTCGGATGGGGTGAGGGAGGATTATCAACTGGGATTTATACTTTGAAGAGTTATTAGAAAAATTTAATCAATGCGAACCTTTGTCTACTAGGTCTGCCCGCCGTCTTCGTTACGACGTGGGTGATCTTGCGAGCGGTTTTCGAGGACCTTTACTGCTGGACGACGCACGAGAACGCGTGGATTTTCCAAATTATCCGATTGCCCACTACGTTTTCTGTCGTCGTAAGTTACAGCGAGTTTCTCTTAAATTAATTCGAATTTTTTCTTGACCACAACGTTTTTCTTTCGCAGATCAATTTCATACTCTTCGTGAACATCGTGAGGGTCCTCATGTCCAAGCTCAAGTCGACGGTGTCGGAGGACACCATGCGATACAAGTAATGATGAATTTAATTTAAAAAAGCGTATTATAAGAAAGCGAACCATCAATCTGCGCGTCTCCAATCAAAACTCGAATTCTCTCTGTATATTAACGAGGGCGAAACATGAAGAACCATAAATTACGGCCCTGCATGTACACGATCCCAAATCAAATCCTCGAGAACAAGGCTAGCGCGCAAATCTCTTCTTAATTATACCCCTAGCAGTCCTAATCCAGAGCTCGAACTGTAGTCATTAGAGGCCGAAAGTTCTGGATCGATTGTCGCAGCTGTCGTCGCCTTCGCACGAAAGAAGAAACCGACACACACACACACACAGCTATATCTATTCGTCCCTTTAACTCCGAGTTTTTCTGCCTTCAGGCGATGGGCCAGAAGTACACTGGTGTTGGTGCCGCTCTTTGGCGTCCACTACTCCATCTTCCTCGGCATGTCCTACAGCATGGGAGTTAACGAGACGGTCGAGATCGTCTGGCTGTTTTGCGATCAATTGTTCGCCTCCTTTCAGGTCAGTATTAGCTCTCGGTGCGGCTGACTACTCTCGGGCGTTACTACTTGCGCGAGCCTGTACTGCTATAATGAGGCGCCTAGTTTTGTTGAGAGTATATATTCGCTGTGGATTCTCACTGAATTCATAAAACATTTAGAGATGCACACTAAAGAAACTGTCATAAGTCATTTATTCAATTATTCAATTAATTCTGAATGCAGTACTACGCTCAATTAGTGCCCGAGCACGTTCCGAATCTATCTGCGCAAACTCTTTTAAAAAATTTAATAATAATAGGGACTTGCAAACTGATAAAAAAATCCTTCATTATCATTCCACTCCAGGGATTCTTCGTAGCCGTCCTCTACTGTTTCCTCAACGGCGAAGTACGAGCAGAGGTCTCTCGCGCCCTTCGAGCCCGGACGTGGCCCCGTCTGCCTCGTTTCTGCCGGTTCGGTGCTCGTCCCTCGACGCACTCGGGTAGTACCTGCAGCTGCAACACGACGACAGGAAACAAGAGTCCGAACGATGGCTGTTTCTGCTGGCCCTGCTGCCGACGCATTTGCGTCGCCTACAGACACTCGGCTGCTCGACACCACAGATCCACTCACTCGATGGCGAGTACTCAAGGTCTTCCGTCTTTCCCTTACTCTCCTACTGTATTCGTCGAGTATCTCGTCCGAGGCTTTTTGTGGAGTTTTTGCTGCTTGTTATCGGTGATATAGCGAACCATGTCGCCCATACTTTATTATATTTTAGTTGTTTAATCGTGACATGTACGATTCACTCAGCGCGGAGATGCAAACGCGTGTAGGTTTGAATTTTTGTGGCGCTTTTCAAGAGTGAAAAGCGTCTTTGACTGACTCTAACGCACTTATCTTGCCTTTATCCGACAATATTCAATCATTCGAAAAAAGTAGAATTTAGAATTATCTGACAACTGACGTCCCGACGCGCTAAATGACTTTTGATGCGTATAATCTCATCATCTATCATCCGTCCAACATCTGTGCTCGTATAACGAATTTTCGGTGTCGGTCGTTAATTTCAAATAGTTCGAAGGTTAATAAAATATTCGTCGTCTGTGCTATAGTCGACTATACAGTTATTCACTGCAATGTGGGCTATCTCGAAAAATTAAAGATTCTCGCACATGGAAATTCGAAAAGTTGTGACGAACGTCGCTCGACCCTCGAAGATCCGTGGTCTAACGCAAGTGAGATTGAAATTTGAAATGCATTTTCTCGCGCGCGCGCGCGCGGGGGGTGAAATTTTTTTAACGAATGTCCATGCATCTGTGACTCGATCGGTTTTCATCCGACTTTACGGAATTTTGCGCAGAGGACGAACGTTTGGCTTGATTTCGTTTGCGACGCAAATCGACGATCCGTTCGATGCGTCCATTTGATGACCACCAGTGAGATAAAAATTAAAAATTTATATTTGCATTAATTTACGTACCTCGCGATTTTCTTTTTTATATTTTTAGCTGTGCTCTTTTATGTTCACATTCATTTTATAAGTATTGCTTTTAACAAAAAATTAATGTGAAATCTGTCTCATTTTTCATTCATTAGCTGCAATGGAATTCGTCAGCATCAAGGGTAAAACAAAGTTGTTTGCAAATACTTAAAAGTCAGACTAAGTGTTTGCATGTTCTTTTTTTCATAAAAATCTTCATTCGTTTATGTCTCGTATTTAATCGCAAGAGTAAATAAATATGAATATTCACGTTAATGTACGGATGCTCTGATTCTGTGTGTTTTTCTATGTGTTAGAGACGTATGCATCAGGGATCAAATTGATGCATTGCGAACATACATTAAACATCATCGCGTTGCTTTGATTTGTCGGAACTGATAATGGAGCTGCAGTAATGCTAAAAGCGCGCGCATTCATCAAATGTAAATATTTGAGAACTTCCGCGAGCCATCGAACAATCGATTCATAGGCAAGCATTTATCCATTAAAATACTATAAGCGTGTAAACTTACTTTTAGTACCTATGTGAATGTCAATATTGCGGAAAGCATTCAAACTACTCAGAATTTAGATTTAATTTCAAAATATAACGGCTCAATCATCGCAAGCACTTGCGCCGGACTATATACCCTGAAACCGTAAAAAAGAGTAGACCACTCAAAAAAAAAAAACGCCGATCAAATCTCGGTTAACCAACCCTCGTAAACTCGGTCCTGCAAAGCTCCGAAAGCACTCGACGGTATATATAGATCTAGACCCATCGAATCGACGTCGTCGAATTTCGCATATATCAAGTTACCCCAACTTTCGCCATCTGAGCACCTACTGGCGTAGCGCAGTGGTAACCCAATCTCCGGCGAGCAAGGGTCAACGCGAAAAATCTCTCGATCATTCATGCACATCTGATCGCAGACGCGCACATTTATATAAATCAGTAAAGTGACGTGTAACACTATATCTTTGTGGACACAAAATATATATGTGGAAGACGAGAAAACGCATGTGCGCCGTAATGCAGACGTCGTTTCTGGATTTCGCTGGCTCTGTTCGCAGATATTGGGATCGGGACGAGGGGTGGCAGTCTAGCCAGTAGCCGAGGTTACCTCGAGGTCGCCGGAACCGGAAACAGCCCGGCCTCAGGCGGAGGAGGACAAGGCGGCGTCACTGGAGGAGTCAATCCCCAGCATCTGCTGCTGCAGCAGAGCAGTTCTTCCGCGGCCATCATGGCTGCTATGGCCAATCACAAGAACATGGATCAGAGCCTGCTGTCGTTTTGCTCTAATGTGAGTATCTACTAGAAGAGTGGAATTGCATTTGAGAGGAGGGGCCGATACTTCGCCCTTCAAATACTGTTATTTGAAGGGCGAAGTATCGGAAAATGACGATAAAATGGTGATGACGTTATTCGCGGAAAAAAATATAATATAATTAAATAACTTCTATATTATAGAAATTATTTAATTCACACAATTTCAATGGTATTGGCGGTGTTTACAAAATGTAATAGCACAAGTGCGGAATATATATAGATATACCTAAGAATTTTTTTGTCAAAGACCATTTGTTATTCTGGTTTACGATTAAGAAAATTCCCAGGATCAACTTCACATTTCAAGCTGCTCACAGTAGAGTAGTCACAGTGTACTAGAACTTGAAAAAGCGCGATACTGCATATATACTAGCTCTATTTTTATATCTGAGATTCGAGTAAATCCGAGAGTAAATCCTTCAAAAAACCGCCACTTCAGCGCGAAACGAACGCGAGAAAGAAATGACGTATATATGTATAGGTAAAGCTATGCGCTTAGCGCCCATTGTTATATATTTTTCCGTTTGTGTAACCGGTTTTAGCAGCTACAATAAGGCCTGCAATTCTTTAAAAATATTTTTTTCCGACTCGTAAAAAATATTCTATTCTCTTTATCTAATCTCTATTCAGGATTTTGTCAAAGTAGGGTATATTATAAAATTTATATAAATAATTAACTTTAGCATAAAAGACTGTTGTGAATGAAGAAGAGAACGAAAGGGGCGACAGCAGCCCACTCTTATATGCAAAGTCTGAAATCTGGCGTAAAAATATTTTCACCATGTACTTTTGTGTAAAATTTAATAAGCTTAATCTCGTCTAAGTCGATTGACAATAAAAAGAATACGGTTTTCATAAAAGCGCGCTCAGTGTATCGTCGAAACTTTGGGTTTAAAAAAAATCGCGCGGTGCTGCACCTTTGCCGCCGAGGCACGCGTTGCTTGATTAAATTTTGCTAAAAATAAATTTGAAAAGAACTGGGGCTATCGGTTTGATGTCGTCGAGGGAAAGATTTATTGTTAATAAACACTGATTTCGTCGAAGGTTATAGCAATAAAAGATAATACTTTATTTTCAATTTGCATCGATGCGTTGCAGATCTGTATCGTAATGTTTTATAATCAAAGAAGGTTAACCCATTTATTCGTATGTTTCAAGGTTGCTATAAAATTCTATGCTGTAAGTAGGTAGTATATATTTATATATGTTACCTATACGTCAATCCACTTAATCTCGTTTGACACAATTAAAAATGTTTTCTTGTTTTGAGGAGATGGTGAACGCTGATCACCGCCGTGATTTATATTAATAAGATGTCGATTTAAATCGTGTAACATTATTGCTTGCTCTTGCGTCAGTTTATTGTTTGCGAACTTTCCCTGTAACGTTAACGAAGCGCATTTTTTCGCAAAGAAATCGTTGATAATGCCAAAAGTACATACGTGCCTTGCGTGACCAAGGTGGCAATGCAAAGTACAAACGAAGTTTGTTTTTCAGCGCTCGCCGCGTGATCAGTAGATTCCATAACATTTGAAAACAATCCACGAGAGAAGTAATGTGCAAAATGGCATTGAGCTGCGTCTATTTATACTTGTATGAAAATGCATAGCTACGGTATATTTTAATACGTTATATCGTCGCTCTCTAGACGAAGATTAGCACACTTCTATGTCGCAAAGTATGCTTTGTAGGTATGACAAAAACATGTGCAACTGATTTAATAATCTTCGTACCAGCTGCATAAATCAAGTCCCGAAACACGTCTTTCAGGAGCGTGAAATTCTTCTGATGATATAATATAATCTTCGTATATATGGATATCAATTTTCTGGTTTTTCGCGCACCAAATAGAACAATGAAAAATCAATATTTCAACTTATTCGTAGATGTCGGAGATGGACACTACAGCGGTCGGCATCACCACTTCACTGGACTTGTGTGACAATCACCGCAGCAGCATCCACGGAGCGGATCAGGGCTGGTCAGACTCCGAATGCTGCCATCTGGCCTACGAGCTGCACCATCTGCACGAACAGGGCGATCCATGAAGGTCACTTCTCAGCTTTCGCCGCAAGTGCTGCAGCGAAGAGAGAAACACTGACCTCTCCGATAACGAAGACGATAGTACCTGATAACGACGATGATGGCGATGATAATTCGAACGCGAAAACGTTCTAATCTACCTCACAGACTTATAATGCCATGCTTCGGCTGCTCTCAGAACACGATATTACTGTGTACATAAACATTGCGCGAAGCTCCTCTAGTAGGATTACACGCACGGTATGGAGTAAACTTCGAATTGACTCTGGATTGAAAGAGCGAGTACATGATCGCATGGGATGAGTGAGTTGAGTTATGGGATGGTTATTATTAGAGTGAGATTTTACGTAGCTTTTACACGACAATCGTAACGTGTGTGCACGAAGTTCGTACGCGGCCGGTGATATTCAACAGAGTCCAAATCTTACATTTAAATTGATACCCGCGCGGGCGGCAAAACAGAGGCTTTTAACGAGCGTAGGATTTTTCACGAATTCTATTATCATATATAGCGTTAGTTGTTATGAAACATTGCCAGTATCTGCTTTATCGACTCCCTATGACATATAAGTTGTTAATTTTAACTCTAATTTATACCGCGCTCACATCAGCGAGGTAACGCTTTCACAGCATACCTTATGTGTACTTTAATTGCGCGGGAGACGAACGAGCTTCATCGATGTAGAATCTAGCGTTAATTTGACTGTTGTTGGCCTCTGTATGCTCATAGTTTTTTTCTTGGAAAAAGAAAACGAATTTTCCACCATTCTCGTAGCTAAGAATGCTGAGAAAATGTAAAAATGTATAGAAATTAAGCACAATATATTATACGAATGCGCCGTCACGAACGCGTGACGCGAAAGATTATTTTAATTGAACATACTTGAGTCTGATCTCACATCGACGTTAAAATGGTGTGAGATGTGATGAAATTTGCCTTTTACCTATTTTTATACGTGATTTAATATGACCACCGTACGAAAAATTCATATCTGAATTAAAACCCGTTTTCATATCACGAAACTTGTTATTATTGTATAACGTAAAGTGTAACGAATCCATCATTGTGATACAGTTGTTCGATTACACCTGTAGTAGGGATGAGAAGCCATTTGATTTATAATTTTCAGGGTGCCAATAATAGTTGTTTTTAAAAGGTCAACAATGACTGTACCTGTTATGAAACAATTTATGTGCAATCTTAGAAATCGGTCTTACAGTCAATAAAACTCGAAATCTATTTATCTATGGCATAAATTGTTGATTTATAACATCGAATGTTTATTAATGTCAATTAACTATGATAAGCTTTACAACAAGCGGGAATATTATATGGAATACAAAATTATAAAAGTGTAAGTTATTACAAATTCTAAGATTTGTAAAAATGATTTTTTGTTATATTAAACAAAGCGATTGTAAGACCAATTACTCTATACAAAAATGAGCTGATTTTAATTTATAGAAATTACGAAATGCATGTTGCATTTTATCATCAAAGCTCTCTATATGTAATGATTGTGAAAAGTCATATTGTAAACAGTATAAGTGTTTGAAGAATGTACGTTCAATATTGTCCAATCAAAAGAAGTTAACATGTCTAAAAGACAAATAAATATGTTTATCCTATATTCGCTGTATTGCAATATTATGCATCCCATTGTCGTACAAACCAAAATAAGTACAGTGTTTATTTAAAGTACGTTTAATATTAACAATTAAAAAAAATTTACATGTTAATAAAGATAAATCTCTTATTTATATATAAAATTCTCAGCTTTATCAAATAAAGTTCCTAAACTACAATAAGGATATCGTAAGCTTGATTACTAACTACGAAGTTTGTTTCAATCCTTTCCAATTTAGTGTCGGTAACCAATCTTCATTTTTTATTTTTTCATACTTGAGTTTGTTAAGGAGAACACTGTTAATTATTTTATCCGCATCGTGAGTTTGACCATAGTAGTCAACAAATCCACCCTCAGGATCAATCAGATAGATTATAACTGTATGGTCCACCTAAAATTATCCATAACAATGAGAATAAGCTTACTTAATTTAGTGTTTACTTGAAAATAAAGCAATAAAGTACTTACAATATAATCGTCGTCTTCGTCAGGAGGACCACTACTAAAATAAACTCTATAAGCTTTGCAAGCTTTCGCAATTTGTTCAATGGAGCCAGCTAATCCAATAATTTTATCTGAAAATTCTTTTACATATTTTCCTACAGCTTCTGGTGTATCTCTGACTGGATCCACAGTAATAAATATGGGCTTAACTTCAATGTTATGTTCTTTTTCTGCAATAAAATAATAATTCATATAAGTTGGCCATTGATAATTGAAAATTGCATATTCATAATTAATTAATTCCTTACCTAGTCTATCTACAACAAGCGATAGTTTTTCAAGTTCATCTGGACAAATATCTGGGCAGTGAGTAAAGCCAAAGTATATCATCACCCATTTGCCCAGAAAATCATCAGACTTGACTAAATTTCCTTCTGGATCGACTAGTTCGAACTTTCCTCCTATGGCAGCTTTGCCAATTTGACGTCTTCGTTCTTTGGCTATCTTTATTTCCTTTAATTCCCTCAGGTAATACATATAACCCAAAAGGCCACCACCTACGACAGTTGCAATTCCTACAGTTCTCCATGTGATTGGAGAACCTCTGACTTTTGGAGTCCTAGGATCCTTTTTTATCGCTTGATGTAACTGTAGATTTTTACTTATGCCTCGAGTCTAAAATAAATAAGACAACAATCAGTTCATTCAGTCTCGTATGAATTGCACCATCGCTTTCAAGAGAAGCGAGTATTTCAAATTGAATTTAAAAATGATTGAATTTTATTCAACCTAAGATCTATTTTTAGAAATTTTTCAGAATTTTGAACAATTGTCGTTGGAAAATTGCAGACGAAATATCGATCGTTATGTATCATATATGGTATCGATATCAAAACATAAGCAATTCTGAAGAATAATTGCTCGGTGAACAAATTACGATTCTTACCTGATTCGTAGAAATTCTCGTGCACCTCGGCACAAGGGCAAGCGTTCGCGCAAGTAAATTCGACATCCTCTCTGATATTTGTGTACCTATACTATTATTATACTCCAGCAGCTATCTTTGAGGTTAGGTAACACATAACTCAGCACCGCTCACACTGTGGTCGCGATAGTTTGCTCAAACCAAATCTCGCGTACTTATTCTTCTCGTCGCTTATCGGAGCAAAATAGACTCTCGGGTTGTCACGTAATAATTACACCTCTTTTATTATCGCCGTAAAATCAGTGGACATAATTATACACTACTGCTACATGTGACTTTGGAGCCGCACCGCGATCGAAAAACGGAGTTACCGGGACATCTTGCGTGCAACGGTGCAACAACGATCCTTATATTCCTTATACATTATACTGCGCCTGCGCGGATGCCAGATTTTCAAAGAAATCCGCGCTGCTTGCCGCTGTTGTTTATATTTATCTATATATACCGTATATACGTACCTATAGGTAGTGTGTGGTACTGCGGTGTGCGTATAATAGAAGAGACATAATCCGTCGCTATTAGTACTTGCGTCTACGCCGCGATTCTCTAAGATTAAACAATATATATTAAGATGCCAAGGGATTTGGAATACTCTTATATAGGTAAGAGAAACGTTTATTATTATACACCGGAGGTTATATTGTTTTCTTCGTTTTTTTTAACTATTTACGTCCGTGTGATGTCGCAGGTCCCTATTTGCGAGATTGGCTAGAGTACGTTCGCGAGAAGAACGACGCCGATCAACAGGTGATTACAGACGGCAATGAATTTCGTGTCCCGTTCGCAGGTAATAATAAATTCTTTCAGCTGCGAGCATATTACACATAAAATATAAACTATATATACTTATAAGTATAAATAGGACAGGACAGGTTCGTGCGACAAGTGACAAAACAGCAGACGACGATGACAATACACAAAATGGTATCGAGTTTGTTGACGTAGATTTTTCCTCACACTGCAGGAGTACAAACGGAGATGATACAGATGATATTCCTGCTGAGCAACCGCTACAGCCTCGACCCTCAAGCCAAGCACATGGCGGTCCATCTCCTCGACCAGTACATGGCCCGCCTCTTCTGGGAGATAGTATCGAGCTCACCCAAGCTCAATGACAAAGCGGTGGAGAAGCAGCTTCGCGACAAGATGTCAAGCCAGGCCAGGCTGGTACTGGTCATCTGCCTGCAGATCGCCAGCAAGGTGGACCTCTACAAAACCGGCCTCGACGTTGAACAGGTGAGAGAGCCGAATTCGAGCAAAAAATAGCGGAAGGTTATGTTTATGAAGAGAGAGAGAGAGAGAGAGAGAGAGAGAGAGAGAGAGAGAGAGAAAGTGTATACCGCCGGTACCGCGTATAAATGCCGAGTGGGCTGCATCTTTTTACCTATATATAATTATGATGCAAACACGATTCGCAGCTTACCTAAGTGAAGCATGCGATATTAATTGGAGACTTATGTGCTTCTATATCATTTGTTCACAGGTTCAAAATATTTTAAAGTGGATGGATTCAAAGAAAGAGTACAGTAAAACGAGCATCTGCAACTGCGAGAAGCGAATCCTCGAGACGTTGGACTGGCGGCTACCAATTTGCTTACCAATCGACGCTGTAGAATTGTTCTTGGTCTACGCTGACTTGGCCTCGAAGCCGAAGGTTCGTGACAGCTGTCTTCGACTGTTGGACGTCGCTTATCTTCGTCACAAGGAGCTGTTCGAACAAATGCATATCTTGGCTACGGGTCGACCTTACGACAAGAGCCTCCGCGTATGCAGAAATTTTCTTGAACTTGAAACCAACTCAGCTTTTCTCGGAGCCGCCATCGTTATCTGCTCCAATTTCTTCTTTTGTCTGAAGAGAAGTATCGTCGATTCTCTGGCGGCTAAATTGGCGAATCTTATTGAGATCAGTGCGGTGGACGTTTCTATAATGGCCAATGTACTGTTCTCGTTCGTTGTCGATGAGGACGATCTAAAAAATCTGCAGTTTGCGACGAGCGACGACGAAGTCGACTAACGGTCACTGCAGATGCTGAGCTTCAGTACAGTTGTTTTATTGTTGTTGATTTCACTATTAGCTCATTTTTCGAGAAAATTTTAATCATATGATATCAGGTTTTGTATTTAACAAGTTCTCGTTTGAGTACACGTACAAGAGTAATTTAGTCTTTGATCAAATTAAAATAAATATGATTACTTTATTTTATATATTCTTTTAAATAATCAAGTTTGGAGAAATTTACATTTTTTGTTCATTATGCTGTACTTCATTCATTTACATAATTTCTTGTTAAATACAAAGGCCAATTGTTGCACATATAGAAATGTTTAAACCGACGATAAAACAACATCTCGTTACATAATTGTAAGTTAATTGTTATTATTACTAGCTAATTTTGTTATTATCAAGATAATAATTATACGATTCGTTATTTTAATAATACAATGCTTTTAATAAGTCATCCAAATGAAATTGCAGCATTAAAAAACTACAATATACTACGAGTACTTTTCCAATCTATAGCGCATATAATAAGAACGTTCACGACTTCAAAAACAGAATCGACAGGAAACGCCGAAAAATATCTCGTGCACATTCAACGCGAGTACAAATCGGAACAAAATGCGCGCAGTCTCGCCATTCTACCGTCGACGAAAGTTTGCTCGCAAAAAACTGTTCACCCAGATTGCGGATGATTGCCCGGCGTGACTTTCATTTATATATAGTTATACACCATGCAGCCAGAGCGCTCCGTCGTTTCCGCACTTTCTCGCTGCGGCTGATGCGAGTTTCATACACACGAGACTCGAGGATGCAGAGCATCTCGTAAAAGTAACCGGTGCGCGGTGATGTTTGACATTTCGTGTGGGATTTTTAGCTGCCGACGGCAGGTGCGCTACTGTTAATACCATCGTCGTATGTTTTGTTGGCCTCGAATTTGAAGTGGGTTGCTGGAGTATGACGACGAGTGCTTTTGTGTTGGAGAGTTTGTTTTGTTTGCGTCCGCTTTCAATATTTGAACGCTTTTTGACACTGCGTATATACTTAATAGGTACTGATGACATATATATGAGAGATCCCGCATACGTAGGTCAAAGTCAAAATGTAAAAATACTCTGTGTTTTTTCGATCTATGTTTTCATTTTCCACGGGAATTCCGAAACTCAAAATTGTTTGCATAACACGGAGCTATACTATACTCAAGCGCGCTTTTTCCAACGATGCTTCATTTCACAAACAACGCCGGAATTTCATTCCATCCCACGTGTTTACACCCAAGCTCGGTAAATTAATCAAAACATTCTCCAAGTGCGCAAAATAATATCCAAATTCGCGCGCTCCCGGTATTATAATTTGGCTTACATCCTAATTTTTAATTAAAATAAATTTCGGAGCAAAGCGTGTGCAATATCACGGTTTAGGGATATTATGTACTCTAATAAAAATACAAACTCAATTAGCGTGCACATGAATTAATAGCAAAGCATATTTATATGCTTTGTAGAGGGGAATGACGCGCAGGTCTCAATAACAGGAGAGCGACTACTATGTGGAACCTTGATGACGGGATAGAAAAAAAGGAGCAACGGTCTCGGACGAGCCGGAATTTTTTAAAATTCCGCGTACATGTCTGTGCTCGTCGACTCACAATGTCGCGATGCGAGGACGCGTGTGCGTGTGTACGACGAGATCGCGGGAGAATAATATATATATTCACAGCTAGACGGATAAAAAGCGTGCACGGCGTGCGTGTGAAAATCGCTTGAATGAGAATCTCCGAGCGGTGGGAGAACCGGAGAAAGCGAGAGTATAATGCCGCTCGTACACACTTCTTTGAGTTTTTAATATATGTATAGGGATGATACAATAAATTGTAATTATATAGTTATCTTATGCTTATCTATTGAAGTAGTTTTAATTGCGCGAATGATTTATATTAGGCGTTGTAAAATCAGTATAGAGACTTTCTATATGGAGTCGACACTTCCATCGTCATGCAGATGGAAAAGTAATAAACTGCAGATGTGAGTTTACAATTTGTCACAAGGCAACAAGTTTCCATGTGTTGTATTCGCAGCGCTTCTGCTTTTCATATTCATACTTCCTGCTTTTGAAAAAAGAAAGATCGAATTATTTGTAAATTCTTGTTTGTGTGAAAGAGCAGAGAATGTGGTTTATTCATAATGCAATTGCAGATAACGTGGATAAATAATATTCATCTTAACTAATTTACTTCTGTTGGCCTGCATTCTCCTAATTTGTGAAATTATCGGATCGATATTCCAATAAACTTTTTCTTTCTTTCTTTCGCATTACGTAAAACACATTTCATGTAAAAGTTTATGCTTGGCTAAATTGCGCAACGTTCGATTAATTTTAATCGATCGTCCAACCAGCGTTTGCGTCATGCAATAATGCAGTTCCTTGTGTAAGAATAATACAATATCACTATACACGAACAAGGTATATAAGGTTGTAGAAGAAAAAAAAACAGGATCATATATCCAGCCATAACATCTCGAAAACCAAAACAACCCCGAATCCACTTGCATATGTATACCTGCAGCGATGAGGAACCAGTAGCCGGTCCATAATAACGGAGCACGCCTCCCAAAATCTCTAACGGTCTGCAAAGGTTCTCCCGCGAAAAAAAAATCAGAGTAGCAGGAGCCAACTGTAAAACCAGCTTTAAATCACCCGAGGCAGAGGAGAGGAGAGAGAGAGAGAGAGAGACCAGACAGGACAATATACCCATAGGTATACAAGCAGACGGTAGTAGGGACAGGCTGCGAAGGAGAGAGACAGAGAGAGAGAAAGGAAATGCTCCCTCTTTTTACGCGACATCAGTGTATTGCGCTCACCAACACACTCACAACTCTGGCATTCCAAGATGGCTGTGGAGAACAACAACGCGCGCGGCGCGGCTGCTCAGTCTTCCTAGGAGTCACGGGCGGACTGTCACCTCGCGCTCGCGATCCTCGCTCGAGATATATTTAATTATATTTCCTCCTACAAGTTATTCCGTCTGCCTAATACAGTCTATATGTACCTGCAGTGTGTTTCCGATCCTCGGGAATGTAAACGGAAGCGTCGCTTTTCTCCTCTGCAAGAGTAGAGCGAGAGAGAACGTCCAAAGGAAATACTTACTCGATCGTATACCAGTGCAGTGCAGTGCGGCAGGAGAGAGTGTGTTTCTCCTTTTTTCGCGAGGATCTTTAAACGGCGGCCAGAGTTGTGAGAGGACATGGCCAAGTCCGTACTGGGCTCGGACACGATGCCCAAGGCGGGTAGAGTCAACGAAGGTGCGTTTACTCTTTTATGTATTATTATTATTCTGACGGATACCAATTACCAGTAGTATGTGTTTTGAAGGTCCTGTAGTACGTATATGCATGTAAAATGACTGTGGGCACTGGAATGCAAGCGATTTTGTACCGCGAAAAATTCTTTCGAAACGAAACAGCGCACACAACACCCACACGGCGCATTCTCTCGTCGGTTGTTGTGGCGCCTGGGCACGCGACTCGGGCTGCAGCTGCCTATACTCACGGTTAATCATTCCCGCTATATGTATACTATACTATCGCGTGCGCTCGTACTCGTCGAGCCTTTGTTTCGCGAGAGAGCGAGAAAAAACCGAGCGCGGCGACTCTTGCGATTTTTTTTGTCCTTCATTTACAGCTAGCTATGCAGGCATACTTATATATACTTCCACGTATAAGGCTTCCTCTACTGCTCACCTTGATATCATTTCGCTCCCTCTTATTATCGGCTATAAGTATTATTAATTTAAGGGACGCGGTATAGCTTGTGATGTGAGGTTTTCAGGGATTAAACGTTTCGAGCGCGCTCGGGGTAGATTTATTCGATATAACGTGATGTAAGTGCATGAAAGGTAGATTATATATACGCTCACGATGAATTGGAGTGGATGTGAATGAAGGATGGAGAACGGCACGGTTTTTAGGCTTGAGTAACTCTGGAGTGGATTTGGACTGCTAAACGTGTATAAGTATATAGGCTTTGAGAGGAAATAAAAGAGAAAGAATGATTGATTTTGTTGTTTTTGCATGCCTTTATCAGGACTATGGGCTCATTTTTATTTAAAAACTTTATCTGATCATAACGAGTAGGTGGTACATTAAATAGCCAGATGATAAACCTCTTCCTTTTCTAATACTTGAATAAGAAATAAAAAGTATAAAGGCATTTTCAAGCTATGAGTCATGGCATTCCTACGGAAAATTTGGAATATTTGAAAACTTGTGTGTCTCTCTAAGTATGTGGGCTCTTCCATGTGCTCTTTGCACAAGTTTTCAAAGTAGTTAAAGTCACGCAATTACATTTTATCAATTGCAACTTTAAACTATGATAGAATGATATACATCCAAGTCCATGACTATGCATTTCTCAACTAATATACCGCTGAACAGTAAAATTATTCTTTTAATTATAAGACCATTATATTTATGTCAGCAGCTGAAATTAATGATATTGCACATTGTTAATTTTTACTCCTTTTACCTCTCAGCATTATCCATTGTTCTTTCATTGCATTATTGTGCTTTGTTTTATTTTGTTGATTACAAGCGTAATGCCCTTTAAGTAATGATTCATCCTCGTATGTGCAGTGTGCAGGGAGTGGTTGGTGCACGAGGATGGAGCATTGGCCTATCGTCTTCAAGATGAAGAAAGTATGTACCCTAACTTTCCCAATGATTAATGACTGTAACAATTAAGATCTTTAAATTTTCACATTTTCATATTAATACTGTTTTGGATTAAAATATTCTGGAATATTAAACATTTGCAAACAGATGTAACCATTATATTTTTTCTCTCTCTCTTTGCAGTCAAGGAGCATTACACACACAATAAAGTTCGAAATGCACAGGTGAGGGAAGATCTTCCCAAAGCTCGAGTAGAGCAAGAAATAGAGAAGTTGAGATACCTATCTCATGTACAAGAACAGTTAGTATTATCATAATTTACATATTATGCTTCTATTTAAAGATGTGATGTATTCCGTAGTCCACATTGGAAAGTTCTCATAAAAATGTATCATGTAAATTTCACATTTTAATGGGACAAAAAATAGAGTAAAAAAATACATTGTTTAAAAATAATTTAAAAAAGAAAAAGGAAAAAGAAAAAATATCAAGATATTAATGATATATTTTAGAATTAATTTGCATTCCTAGTAAATTATTACTTTAAATAAACTGTAAACAAACAAATAAATGCTTTTAATTATGTATTAACAGAGAAGAGAGAGATGCACTAGTAGCAAGGCAAATTGCACTTTCACTCGAACGGGAGGAACGAATGAGAGAAAGAGAATTACGAGAGCAAATGAGATTGCAGCTCCGGTTGGATGACGAGGCAGCAAGATTAGAAGCTGAAAGTGAAATACAACGACGGATACAAGAAGAAAAAGATCAGGTATTACAGTTGGTCACACATTTCCACATTATATAGAATTTCTTTTTAGATTAAAGTTGATGCTGATGAATTCCATCAAAGCATTCATTCATTTCACCATTTCTGAAATTTTTAACACAAATTGCCTAGATACGAAATTTTCTGAAGAACTACAAATTATTGGAGATGACAAAACTATTAATAAAATTTTCTACAGGAGTTGGCAAGGAAGCTACAAGAAGAGGAAGAACTAGTAGGCGCTGATACGCAGGATGGCGCGGTGGTGGACGAACAGCTTCTACTTGATCATAAGATTGCGATGGAGGCGCAAGACGCCGAGTTGGCTCGCATGCTGCAAGAGAAAGAACGCGCGAAAGCAAAGCGAGCGCGGGAACGTGCCCGACAGAAGAAATTGGAGCGCCAGCAGCAACAGCAGCTGGAGGAGGAGCAAATGTCAGCGGCCAGCGGTAGCCTGGAGAGGCCACAACGACCGGATAAGCTAGACTTGAAGCCGAGCCTGCGTGAGTTATCACTGTTTAAATGAAATTATTTATATCTTGTCGGCAAGTGCAATGAGTAGGCCTTGGGAAAACGTTCATTATCGCTGACTAATTTGTACGCAGTAGATAAGGTCGTGATACAGTGACCCTTTTTTGCTTTTGATTTTTCTATCATCTCTTATTTGTAATATGTATATTCTTTAGTACCTTAAAATGATAGAAGCAAATATAAATAATTTATTATTAATATTACATTTAAATACTGCTTTTATGAGATCGGACCAAAGAATTTATGACACTCGGTTCGTCGTGAGTGAATAAAATATTTTACTTTTTTCTTTCAAAAATTAGCCAAACCACGCCAGACGCGACACACTCGGCAGCCCTCGGACCCAGAAGAGATCCGAAGCTATTCGGAAGAGGTGGACGGCGAGGAAGGTGCTACGGCACTTGCTACAGCTATTTCGGAACCGCAGCCACGTAATGTTGCTGCGATGATCGACCCAACGTATAATGGCAGCGCTTACGGCACGAGCTCGTCTAGTGGCGGGTCCAGTAGCATCAGCCCTACGTATGCGTTGTCGACGCCACCGCCGGTGCCTTCGGCTGGACCTCACATCGACGTGGTTAGCCTTGACGACGCGGCGTCTTGCTACATGCCTGTGCCTGGTACGCGGCGTAATCCTGGTAAGAAAATTCTTTTATTGCACTCAAACTAGCGAGATTCTTAGCTTTGATTAATTACTTGCGTGCAAAGGTGCTATAATTTATCTAGAAATTTATTTATAAACATAAAGTTTGTACTTGATGATTTTGTTTTGTATTTTTTTAGGACAGCAACACTCGCCTTTACAGAATCAAGAAGAAAAACACAAACGTCGCGTTAAAGATAGCTGCAGGCAGCAGTAAACGATAATCAAATGGAGAAATGAAAAACTACTGAACTGGATTGTATACATTTATAACGATTCTGCGTTGTTTGTTGGTGGAAATATTTTTATTGGCTCTTTCTAACTGAGGTTCATTGTTGATAGTTGTTAAAACTTGCACATTTTTATGATTGAGAATAATCATTATTTTGCATATATGTATAAATCAAATCGTGACTGAACATTGTACAAGTACAGCAAACATTAATTTTTTCTAATCGACATCGTGGTAAGAAACTTGAAACTTGAAAAGATAAAGAAAGTTTAAATAACTATATTTTTATTGTGTCTTAATAGTTTTGTTTTAATAATGTGACGTATGGTTTCGAAAATTTTCTGATTTCATCAATAATTTAGAAAATCAAAAAAGTGTACTCGCGTTTTATTAGAGTATAAACTTGACTGAACTATTTGCAATCAACATAAGAAAAACATTCTATCAAGTTTATACTATACTGGTAATATTAAATAAATTTAAAAATCTTTACACCACATAGAAAGTACTAAAATTGTAACTGTATACTTTTATACAAATGTTGAGCAGAAATATTTCCACCAAGGTCTATAATATAACTAACGTGTGAGGCCTTTTTCATTGTTAAAAAATCATACGCTATTGAAAACTGCCGTGCCTTGAAGCAATGGGCATCAAAATTCACACGTGTGCCTCGAGTGTCATGAAAAAAAAACGAAAATAATATGACATTTATAAGATTAATTATAATCTTGCCTCTCTATTTCCACTAGGTTTAAACAAATTTTATCGAAATCAATTTATATCTATATACACCCAATCCAACGGCGGTAGCTTCCCCCGCGTGAAGAAAGCGTGAAATTGTATATAATCGTGCGCAATTATATCTGATTACGTAAGATGCTAATTGTATAATATTTTGGCGGGATTTTATCGCTGATTTTTGGTAACTCCGACATTTTACATGAACCAATTGTTGCCAAAGATCTGAGATCTTACAGAGATTGTTTTTTACCGAATTCCATTATTGAGAAAAAAATAAGAGCGTGTGTTCGAACTACACAATGTTTTTTTTTTTATTTTACCAGTGCGTGGTCCAAGAAATGAACCAAGTATTAGTATTATCAGTATCAGCTTTGAGTTATGTGCGAATAGAGAAATACTTGTGTTATGAGCAATAAAGAATTATGTATGCGTGGCGTAAACCACTTCTACAGTGGTCAAGTATGTATAATTACAACTATAGCTTTACTCATACGGTTTATTATATACAAGCGGTTTATTAAAAGGGAATTTTGGAGACTTGATTAGAAATTACTAGATATACCTTCTTTATTGAACTAACATATGATGTATCAATAAATTATTTACAACAATATCATACATTCTTTTTAGAAAATGCGTTCATTTTTTATCCTTAAAAAAAGTTCATTTAAAAGTTAGATGTACAGAAAAAAAATAATCGAAAACAATCAAAAAAATTTTCACAGCATTTCAAATGCAAGACGTTATTACTCGAATTACTCGAATTATTTTTTATTCTTTTTGGGCAGTACGAAGCAGGTTCGCGGGTGTCGCTGGA
This sequence comes from Pteromalus puparum, assembly GCA_012977825.3. Lineage (NCBI taxonomy): Eukaryota > Metazoa > Arthropoda > Insecta > Hymenoptera > Pteromalidae > Pteromalus > Pteromalus puparum. Next base: position 70,707,248 of record CM053170.1, read on the forward strand.
TTCTCGCTGAAGTCGTTCGTTCACTGTCTATCTGAAAGTCGCGTTTCAATACGTTTGTTGTCATGTCGGAAGACTCCTCATCGTCGTCGTAGCGAACTGGCGTTAAGAATCTACAACGATATTCACACACACGTTTGTTTGGTTCAGTCACACATGGCAATTGTTTGCTTTATGACATGATTTTTCAAAGCATCCCAAGAGGGCTATTCCTCTTGTTCTTCTTAAAAAAGACACTTACTTCTGTAGTCCGGTCGGTTCAGAAAACTTGAAGATCGGTGTTCGACACTCTAAAACAAGAATTAATCGAATGAAACACTATTCGCTTACTTTAAAAACACTTTATTCAACAATCTGGAAGCAACAAACCTTCACCGCTCTCCGAAATTTCTCCTGCTTCTTCAGGCGGCGAGAACAAAAAATCCTTGTCCTTGCTCTCACTGGCTTTTCTTCCTCTCTTGGGTTTGACTTTCGCTTTCTCTTTCTCAGCCTCCTCGATCGCTTCTACCGATAATGATGTCGCGCGTTTTCTTCTCGTAGGCTGCTTCTTCGTTTGCGGTGATTTGGACGCCGATTCCTCGGGTATGATCTCTTCTAAAATAGAGGTTTTGGCGAGAACACTGCGAGTAAGTCGTTTGCCTGTGGGCGGAACTACAGTGGAGTCGACACTTGTGGCTCGTCGAGTTCTGCTTTCGTCTTTCGGCTCGGACGTCTTGATTGAAGTGGCTCTGGAGGTAGCAGGCAGGTTGACAACTTCGTCATTTTCTTCCGGAACTGACTGAATAGAAGAGCGACGACTGCGAGTATTTGAGGCAGGACTCGAGACAGCTGCTTGCTCGATGGCTCGTGGCAGTCTGCTGCGTTTGTTGCTAACTGGAGAATCCAGCTGAGATATACTCTCTTCAAGAATTACTTCTTTGAGAAGACTTGTGGATCGCCTACCGCGTGATGTTAATCTAGGTGGTTCTGAAATATTCAGGATTTGAGATATTTAGATCCTGATTTGTTAATAATCATTGATAATAATATTTGAATGTAAAGCTTGAGCTTACCAATAATAATAGCTGGCACCTCCTTGGGTACCGAGTTACCACGCTTGCGCGTCGGTCTCTTACCCAGAGTATCATCAGTTACTTCCGCGTTACTCATATCTTTGGCCAACGATGAAGCTCTCGTACCTCTCTTGGGCACCAATTTGGAATCTTCTTGGGTAGTATTGCTGCTTTCCTTCGCCAACGACGAGGCTCTTGTTTTCCTCGGTGTCACTGCCACCTCCTCGTCCTCTTTTGCTACGGAGGCTCCACGCGTTTTTCTGACTGGCTTTTCTGCCTCGTGAGCTTCCTCATCTACAGCAACAGATCCAGCACGAGTTTTCCGCGCTGACTTGTCTCCTTCATCTACAGCAACAGATCCAGCACGAGTTTTCCGCGCTGGCTTGTCTCCCTCATCTACAGTAACAGATCCAGCACGAGTTTTCCGAGCTGGTTTGTCTGCTTCGTCCACCGCCACAGATCCAGCTCGAGTCCTTCGCGCAGGCTTATCTTCTTCATCCACAGCCACAGATCCAGCCCGGGTCTTCCGCGCGGGCTTATCCTTCTCGTCTACTGCCACGGATCCAGCTCGAGTCTTCCTCGTCGGCTTCTCTTCGTGTGACGCGATTACCTCTTCAGCAGCTACGGAACCGGCTCTTGTTTTTCTAGTTATAGTTGGTTTGACAATGGACGTATCCTTAGGGAGTTGAGAGGACGCTCGCGTGGCCCTCGATTTAGCGACTTTCGCGACCTCTTCTGGAGTCTCGTCTAGGTCTTCAGATTTTGCCTTGATTGATTCCTTCTTGGGCGTTACAGTCAACGTTGCATCCTTTGAAACTTTCGGTGGTCTGCCTCTGCCTTTTTTCTCTTTTGGCTCGTCAATAACATCCTCATCCGCTATGCTCGTTTCAATAATCGCGCTCTCTTTCACTATCGATGTTGCCCGCGTTTTCCTCACCGGTTCCTGTTGCTTTGCAGCCGCGTCCTTTGCAACAGATCCTGCTCGTGTGGTACGAGTCGCGCGTTTGCTTATTATGGTGGGCGAATCCTCAAGCTTTGACAGATAAACTGCTTTTTCCTGCGATGGCTCGCGAGATGAGGTTTGTGAAGGGGTTTGTGGTTTTCGATCTGTTGTTTTTGACATTGAGCTTTCTTGAGACTTTTCGAATTCTCGCTCTTCAATTTGTTTCGCCGGGTTGTTGCTTGCGATCGCATCAGAGAGAATCTTTTTGATTTCTTTCGTCATTGCTGATGTACCCCGCTTTTCTCTTTCTGCTGAAACTGAATAAATTATGATTTAAACAACTTGATTAAACTGGAGTGTTTTCAGCAAAAACATTGACAATAAATCGGCTTACCTTTTCTACTACTACTTGCAGCAACTGTTTCACTCAACTGTTTACTACCGGGACTCGTGGACATAGATTTGATTGACCGCCGTGGAGTTGGTACTTGGGGGATACCAGTTACATGCTGCCTACTGCTGCGCCTCAGCGGAGTGCCTTCTCCTTCAAGATCATCGCTTTTTGTTGATGACGATGACCGCAATCGCGAACCCTGCATATGATCAATAAAGTAAATATTTGTTGCCTTTTGTTAAAAAAAAAAATTAATAAATAAATAAATAAAGCATGCACTAACTCGAGATTCTTCTTTTTTTGGAGTCACCTGCTGCAGTTCTTTCTTGGTTAATCCAGATTCTGAAGAAGACTCTGAAATTTCTGATACAAATGACCTAGTTTCCTTCTCTATCGTAAGCTCCTCTCTTATAGCTTCTTCTTTTTGTTCCTTATTTTCCTCGCTTTTCTTTATCTTCGATGACCCATTAGATTTTAGCTTTCTTTCAACATCAGAACCATCCGAACCAGATAGATTTAGTGTCAACTCAGCCTCTTCCCCTTCTTGCTCCTCCCCTTCTGTTATTTCCTCTGACGGCATGTCTACTGGTTCCAAACCTGTTTGCTCGACTTCAACGGCATCGTTTGATTCGTCATCTGTAATAACAATTGAATCCTGAAGTCTAGCGATTCCACAGCTGTCAAGGAAGATCGGCTTCGTCAAGCTATAATTAAAGCTCGAACTGCCCCGCTTCTCCAAAGTAATGTTCTTCGTGAGACTGTAGTCTTGATTGTATTCGTATCTACGAATGGTGGTTCGTTGTTGCACACTGCTGGTAAAACTAAACCTGGATTCACGATTAATGTTATCCTCGAGCTCGCGGATGCAATTTGAAGTGATCTCGGATGTAACCGCATTGTCGGCAGAGTTATTTAGGCTTTGGAAAGTGTCATCTTGGTCGGCATCTTCTTCGTCTTTCTCTTCCTTCTCAAGAGCTTTTTGAGGTGGTTTCTCGAATTCTTTCTCATCTTCGTCTTCGCTGATTTCGTTTTCTTGAGATAGATTATATGCTGAAGATGCAGATTTATCGATGTTCGCTCCTTCTTCTTCTTCATCTTCGTCCTGAGTTTCCATTTCTTCATTATTTGGTTCTTCATCCCGCGCTTCTTTTTCTTCTTCCTCGTCAACTTCCTCTTCGATTATATCTTCATCTTCTTCCTCCTTCTCAGGTTCTTTAATAGATGGCTCGACTGAAGAATCCTTATCTAGACCCGTATCATTGAATTCAGCCACAACTTCTTGACTATCCTGCGATTGATTATCTGACTCATCGGTTTCGTCATTATCATTGCGCTCGTTATTGAGGGTGAATGGTCTTTTAAAAGGCGAACTTTCTATACTTGTTTCACCAGACAGGATTGAAGCGTTATACAACGAAGGCGAATTCAAGATGGATTTTCGTGGGCTCGCGGATGAGGAGTTCGATGCCTTTTTACTTTTCTCGCTCGAAGTATCCTATCAAGTTGAGATTTATAATTAAATTTAAAGTATATAAATAAATGTAAGCAAGTTTTTGAACTATCTTTTAAAGTATAGAAAAATAATTTTACCAATTCTGACACATCCAAAGTTGTATTAGCTGAAGAACTCGTCTTATGAGACTGATAGTCACTAGACTGTCCAGACAACATACTACTTCTTCTTAGACTAGGTCTAGCTCTTGGACCATGAATAAACTTGGTGATGCTGCTGTCTGATAAAATGGAACTGTTCCTCAATGACTTGTTACTCACGTTTGGACTATAAAAAGCTTCTTCAGCACTATAAAAATGAAGTGAATCTTATTTTGATGTGTATCTTTCTAATTATTATTCAAATGGAACAGTTTAAATTATCAAATACTAACCAAGACTCTTCTTCAATATTCTTGCTACTAGTACTATAATTACTTTCTGTTTCCGGATCTTCGAGTTTAGATTCGTTTACAGAGGAAGTGTCACCATTGCCGCTCATTCTGTCCATACTGAACCTAATCTGTCGAGCTGGTCTTCCATTCCCAGATCCACAGCGTGTTAAGAATTCTTCTCTTTCGCTTGCTGAACCCTGAAGGTTTTAAATATCACATTGATTATTATTATTTTGTTCTTACAAATAAATATCAATATAATGAAGGATTATCTGACAACTCACATTTTTAAATCCATATCCAGGGGAGTCGGAATTACGTCTAAGAAGTTCTCGGATCTTAAGAATCGAGTGTGGTGTCTCTATGTTTAGACCATTCGAATCTGTTTGAACGTCGGGTCGCAATTTACGCTGTATCAGTGGAGTTTCACAGACATTACTCATACTCAGTCTACGAGTTAATCGAGCTTGATTATCGCCACTCGACATGTCCATTTCTTGAAAAATTACATAAAAATTAGTTAAGCAGTGCATGATGTAGCCATAGTTTTACTAGAAAAAACATCGCAGCTTGAATCAACTTACCCGCCGTTCCACCTTCAAGCCTCCGTTTTTTCCTCTCGATATTCGAGTCTACGTTATCATCCCCTTCAGCCATCATGTTATGCGTTCTCTTACCCCCGCTGATCACCTTTCTTTCAGGATACAAAACGTTATAAGCATCGGTGGGCTCTGGTAAATTACCGCTAGCTCTTGAGCAGAAAACAATAGTCGAACATGGTGCGTCGAGGAAAGGCACATGTGTTAAAGAACTACCAGGTCGGTCTGCCTTGAGACAGGTTTCCCGAGTTTTGCTGACGGCAATCTCAAACATCCCTCTTACTTTGTCGCGACACTGGGACATAGGTCGTGGGCAACATCGACCAGTTCCCGCGTTCGCCATCACAGAGCTGGGGTCCATAAACGATAGCTGATGCTGTAATGGTTGAGTGGGCTTGTTCGAAGCTGAAGAATAAGGTGTAGCATTTTTAGCATAATTGGTGGCAAATTGGCGTGTAATATCCGGTAACGTCGCGTTGAACGCGCTTAGGATCTTCAAAGTGTTTGGCTGAATTTTCGATGCTGTTGAAACACCTGCGCGAATTTTGGAAAGGAATAATTTATTAAAGATATGTAAAAAAATGTAGCTATTCAAAATGTAACTTACGAGTATTCAGCATATGGTCCAACGTAAATAAATCACTGGCTTCTGTGTGCCTGCATCTCTGAAGATAGTAGAGCAATCTTGTATCGTCGCAATCGTTTTTTTTAAGGAACTTGATAAACGCCTCCTCTTCTTCAGTATCGAGCGACAGCTGCAATATATCACCAAGTTTGCCATTCGCTTTGCATGCCTCAAAGAATTTCGTAAGTAGCTGTGCGTAATGCGAAGGCGGTCTTGCATGAAATGCCGACTCGACAAGACCTTGCCCCACAGATAGGGTAATCATTGTGCCCTGATCATCCAGCGAAGCTAGTGGTGGTTTTAGTATTCGCATGTATGCGAGCGCTAAAAAATAAAATTGGCTTAAACGATCGTGATAGTTTTCAACAACAAGAGGCAAAACTTCTTAAACCTACCTATTTTGTGTTGATCCGCTTTCAAAAGAGCCGCAATAGCGAGCTTGTGATGCCAGTCTTTAATGTCACCACTGTGTATGAGTTGTCCAGTAATAATCTTGAAGAATCCATCGTAGTCATCGTGGTCGAGTAACCAAAACGCTTGCGTGATCTTGATTAAACTGGGACTCAGTTTGAAGGCTGAAGGATATTTAATAAGTCTATCGACAGCAGGATTACTGCCCTGTAGTAGCATCGCGATGTCCATGAGCAAGTAAATGGCTATGCTATGCTTGCTCTCCATCTCGGCTTGATCGAGCTCATCCATTTGCTGGTCATCCACAGCGGAAGCTGTCGCAGCGGTCACGTCCGGATCGTCTCGATGGCAATCCACGAGGAAACTGCGCAAAAGAGATTGCAAAGATGGAGGTGGGTAGTAGCCCCCATGATCTGGTACCTCGTAACCTAACATTTTAATGACATGGTTAAATTTGTAATATGATTAAACGAGTAAAATCAGCAAATTGTTAAAATAAAGTCTCTACCTGCTTCTTTCTCCCACTGTGATCTTAGAGGCAAGCAGTCGTGGTAAATCAGCTGATCTATAAACAACTTTTCTTCTTCTTTCTCGTCTCCATTACTAGCAGCCCTTTTTTTCTTGTAAAATTCAACCAACTTATCTCTGGGATACGGAATCTTGGATAACAATGTGATCTGGGGCATATCTTCTTCCTCCTCGATTACTTGATTCTCTGGTAACAATCCCACATCGTAAAACCAAAGCAGAACCTGCAGATATGTAGCAATCCTCTTCAATGCTCTCCTCTGCTTCTCCAAGTCAGACTCGAGGTTCGGCAATTTGGAAACAACGTTGGTCAGACACTCCAATTGCTGACAGCAGAATCTCAGTGTTTTTACCTCAGCTTCGCCGATGTTTGCCCCCGACTGGTCGAAGAGAGGTATGCATAGACTATCTGCACATAATTTGAGTTCGGATGCGCGCTGTACACCCCAGCGAATAAACTCAGGATAAAGATAAGCAGCACTACCGTCCGACCATTCGTTGGCGCAGCGAGATAAAAATTTGGTCCAGCGCTGCTCGAGACAGAGACACAAAAGCATTTCACGTTGATGAATTTTATCCGCGTCCAATGCATGATCCTGCGGTAGTGAGTCAAACGGCATCTGAAATTCAAATACCACACTTGTAAATTGATTGATTTTAATGAAAAATTGCTATAAAATATTTAACGAGAACACCAGAATTTACCAGTCCAGCAGCGAGACATCTGCGATATGTTTCTGTTGGTTTGACCAGTACAATCGGACCAGCGATCGTGATTTCCCTAAGCAACTCGGCTTGCACGCCTCTTGCCAACCAAAATGTTAAATTGTCGAGCCCAAGCTCTACCCACTCCAATGTCAATGAATTTGGGTAGAACAGCTCTTCGGGCGAAGTCGGTCCTTTCGGGAATTCCCTCAATGATTTTGGAATAAAGCTACAAGCAATAATTCCTTTTCTGTCATCATCTTCCTGCTTTGTCCTGTAGCTAGCCATAACGCTGTTGGGGTTGCGACACTCGGCCATCGTTCTAGGCATCTGTTCCTTGTACCAGCGGTTTAGATCAAACATCAACAGTCGTTCACTGGTACCGATGAGTAGGAGACTGTCTTCACCGTGACCGCGAAGGCTACAGTCGGCCGAGTCACGAGAATTTTCACGTTCGACTGCTAGCAAACTATGGACGCGCTCGCCTTGTTCCAGCTCTAACTCGAATTTGATACTTGGTTCTGACTCCAAATTGAAGTACAAACTCGATTCACCAGCTTTTTCGCAGTTGCGCTTTTTGTTAAATAACATGGCATACATGCGAAGCACAGCTGAAGATTCCTGAGAGTCATTCTACGCAATTAAACAAAAAACAATTAGAATGTTCGAGTTTTTTTTTCAGGAATAACATCAACAAGATTTATCCTGTACCTGACAAGCAACCCATAGATAGTAAAAAGGTCGAGGGTCATCTGAGGGTTCTAGTAGAGCGACATGCGTGACATATGCGTTGTTATCAGAATCCAGGGGTGGACTAATCCAGCCAATTGAGCCGTCATTCTGCCAGATTATAACGCGACCCAGACAACCGGTTATGAGACAGCCGATTTTTGTGGAGCTTAAAAGAACTGAACACAGGCTTTCGTCATATAGAGGAGTTGACTCAAAATCGTTTCGGTCAAAGCCCATGTACTGTTCAATTTCTACAAAATAGTTTAAGGAAATAATTAAAAAATTTTGTTACTTGTAATAAACAAAATTAAAACTTGTATTTTACCCTTATCCATCAAATCATAAGCTAAATGTGTAGGTTCTTTGTTGTTTTTACTAGTAGTTGTGGATGAATTTAGAGGATTTACAAATTCCAATTTTGCTATAATATCCTTTCCATCAAAAACTGAATTGGCCCACAGTGATCGATTAACATCAATGACTATATGCTGCAAATTTCGTAAAGCAGCAAAAATTAACCCTGTATTTCCAGCAAGTACTGTGTCTGGTCTTTTCTCATTAAACTCTTCCCATTCTGCTCCTCCATGAATTACACAAGCTTTCTCAACACCTGCAGGTACCTGCATTATAATCATATTTGATTTTATTATTATTATTATTATTATTATTATTATTATTATTATTATTATTACGGCTCAAGATACATCTGAACAAGTTAAAACTCACTTGAATAGTTGCTAAAATAGTTGTATTACAGCAATTAAAAATGCACAAGTGCCCAATCGAATCTTTGATTCTTATTGCATTGTTATCTAATCCAACCAGGAGTAACGGTATCTTACCCGCAGACTCTGTCGGAAATGGAGATACGGAGGTGATTTTGTATGAAAAATTCCAATGGCTAATGCACTTCCCGTATCTCACATCTATCACAACCAAGCGAGTCCCAGAGCTCAGCCAGGCATATTTGCAATCACTATTCAGAAATCCTCCCAATGTCTGATCTTGGTTTGATTCGTTCGATCCATCTGTAGTCATAGGCTCCTCTTGGGAGCCCCAGTTGTTGACTAACTGATTCCATAGCGGTAGCGTGAAATTTAAAACATTCTGGACCTGTAAATGCACGTTTAAAAAATAACGTCATCGCAAAACAGACAAGCGCGACCTTTGAAGGTAGACATCTATATTACACTCACCTCGCAATTGGTTTCCTCCAGTTCCTTCATCTTTTCTCAGAGAAAATCAGCCGGCGATGATCTTGGCGGCGACAAATCCGCATTTATACAACTAATTTTTTGTCAGTCACACATTTGTAATCTTTCTTTGGATTGTGTATATTTCCCGACAACGACGACGACGAGGTTATGGACACTAGTTCCCGCGAAAACAAGTAATCCGTTGCTGTATACCGCTTCGACGAGTCGCGGATTTTTCTGCTGTTGCGTCCAGAACTGAGTCAAATGTTGTGCGATCGCTAGGTAGGCTAGTTTGCTGCTAAGGATGACTTACTCGCATGAAGAATCACAATTGGAGATTCGCAAAAAATTCGCTTAAAACCATGCTCGCGATATGCCGCGTGCACTGCCGTGGCCGTCTGCCCCACACCGCGCGCACTCGCACACGGCTAAATCCACGATTTTAAATGTCCGAGTCCGACGACGACACTGCATATTTTAGAAGAAACGGAAAAATGGATGTGGACCAGACTTTGTAAGTTGCGAATTATTTTACTTTTTTTATGTACTTCTGTAAATACCTATATATAGCTTATGCAATAACTTAAATGCTTACCTCGTATAATTTCTGCAGAAGATGTCAACGTTACACATTTATGTTTCTCAAATTTTATACACATTAAACGCGATCTATAAGGGTATGAATTGTTTTTGTGAATACTTGGAAAAATTTGTCTTGTAATAAATTAATGATTTAAATGAAAATATATTGCTGATAATCAATTCAATTATAAAATAAAACATTATCAAACATCATCAGATAGCAATTATATATACATATAGCCATATAGGTAACCGCGGACCGCGGTGAAGAAAATAATAATAACAATAACACAAAATGGCGTGTCGCAGACCGCCTTATTAGATCGACCTATAAAAGCAGACCGCAGTATACGCGGTTGTTCGCCATCACGGTGTGTCGGCATCCTAACCTTCTATATATTATTATTGGTGCAGACTATATAGGGATATGGAGGCATATAAAGGGCATGAATTAAAAATATAACTCGTTCTTTTTTAAATTGAATCCAGAATTATATTCTAATTAAAAAATTGAGCAATATATTGTTACAATTTCGTATTATTCTGATCTTCAAAATTTTCTATGTGTATTACATGTTGGTATGTGATGTAAACAAACAAGGAAGTCTATATTCGTTGGTGAAATTGACCCAATGTGATAGAAAACGATAAACTATTGGATACTGTCATACTGCTTTGATTTTTTGATCAAGTAAAATGACAAGTTTGAAGAATAATGGTACCCCAGGGGATAGCCTGGAGGACTTGGGAATTCCAGGACAAGCATTTCTCAGTGATGCTTTGACCAGTTGTAATGATCCATTGAAAGCTATTGAAGAATTTCAGGTTTGTAATTTATACCAAATATCAAGTTGTATTATTTGTTGTATCTTATAATTTCTATTTGTACATGCTCTTAGTTGGAAAACGGAATCCTGCTACCTTCTTTAAGGCCCATGTTGCCACTTTTGGATCTACACGGAGTTCAGAGACTTGACTTCCATGCATCCGTGCTGGAGGAGCTTCGTGAGCAACTAGTTAAAAGAATTAATGAAATCGGAGCAGAAAGGGGAGAAAAAGGATCACACTTGAGTGCAGATAAAAGATTAAAGGAACTCTTATCAAAAAGCTTTCCTGCTGTTAGAGTGGCAGCCTTAAGACCAGTGGTTATGTGTATTTTGAGGAATACACCTGTAATCGAAGATAAATACTTAAAAGTTTTGGTGAGAGAAAAGGAACTGTACAATGATGCAGATACAGAAGTCAAGCGACAGATTTGGAAAGATAATCAGAGTTTATTTGGCGATGAGGTGTCTCCATTGTTTAGTAAATATATAATTGAAAAAGAGCAGGTTCTTTTTGACCATCTCAATTTGAACAGTCCATTTTTCATGCCTTCTCCTAAGGTAACTTCTAATTTTGTAAAAATAGCTCCATATTTTACATTTGATTAATAGAAATTTGTGCTCTAGGTAAGAAGACAAGGGGAAGTTGTACAAAAATTGGCCCACATGATTGGGCATAGTGTCAAGTTGTATGACATGGTTCTTCAATTTTTAAGGACTCTGTTTTTGAGGACCAAAAATGTTCATTATTGTACATTAAGAGCTGAGCTTTTAATGGCTTTCCATGACTTGGAGGTAAACAAAAAATTGCTAAAGTTTTGTTGGTATTATAGTTTTATTTTTAATATATTTTTTAATGCAAATGATTATACTATAAAGGTACAAGATATAATTTCTGTTGATCCTTGTCACAAATTCACGTGGTGTTTGGACGCTTGTATTCGTGAGAAAAATGTCGACATCAAGAGATCTCGGGAACTTCAAGGCTTCCTTGACAGTATTAAGGTATTTTTTAAATCTTGTTAAAAATCATTAGTTTTTGTATGCTAAAATTTTTTCTTGTTCTCGCTCACAGAGAGGTCAAGAGCAAGTCTTGGGTGATTTAAGTATGACGCTGTGTGATCCATATGCAGTAAACTTTTTAGCAAGCAGTGCAATGAAGATCGCACTTCACCTTATCAATGGTGAACTGCTACCTCGCGAAAACGCTGTCCTGGTACTTTTACTTCGAATGCTGGCACTGGGTTTGTCAGCATGGCAAATGATTGATTCACAGGATTTCAAAGAACCTAAACTGGACAGTCAAGTTGTTACTAAGTTCCTTCCTGCTCTCATGTCTCTAATGGTTGGCACAATAATTCCACTTGAAAAATATTAACGAAAAGAGAACGAATAATAAACACGATTAACGCTTTTAAATTTAGGTGGATGATCAAATCCGTCAGTTAAACTGCCGATTGCCTCCAGATGAGCGTGAAAGTGCGATTGCCATTATAGAGCACTCCGGTCCACCTCCAGATGCTTGCCAAGCCTATGCTCAACTGTCTGGAGTAGCAGCTGTTTTGTCCATGTATTACGCGCTTCACGTAGGTGGTATCGGTGCCGGTGCAACAAGTACAGCCGCACAGGGGAAATCTCGTGGAGATGCACGTGGACTTGTGCGAGTTTTGGCCACACTACCCAATTGCCAAGGACAGCGCGCTTATGAGGATCCTTTCTTGCATACCTTGGTATGAGGATAGAATTTGAACAAGAAATAGGCGATAGATAATTTTATTCAATGTGATTTATGATTATAGGTCTTGCTGCTTATTTTAAATATGTCGGACGAATTTACGAACGAATCTTTCTGCACTGTGATATTTGACGAGTTCTTCTTGGCGGGCACATCAAAAGATAGTGTAACTCGTCATTTATTGAAATTGCTGTGGTGGGTGCATCCAAAATTACCAATCGCTCGACTTCATACACTTGTCAAGTCCCTCGAGCCTACCAGTCAGGTAAAGAAATAAATGTCCTCAAATTTCAAATATTGTTCAATTGAACACAGTGAAATGAAATATATTTTATAATCTTTTATCCATAGCATAATGAAGCAGTCCACAGTTTGTATCAAGCGCTTAGGGATAAAATCGGAAATAGAACAAGTGATGATCCAGCAGCTCAAGTTGATGTTATGATGGAAGGATCGTCATCGCCTATGCCAAATTCTTCTATACTAGGAACGACCTCACTTTAAATTTGTATACGTTCACTTTCACAAGACGCGTAAAAACAGCGTATAAGGAAGACTTTTAGCTACTTTTATACATAACAATTAAATATTATTATCTAACAATACGTTTCAAAATAGTTGACTAAAAACAATTTTTTTGTAATGACTCAATCTAAAATTAATATAAGTAGGAATGAATTCAATAACAAATTTTGTAAAAAATATAAAAATTCGTTTATAGGTATTAAATATTCTAATTTTTTACATCGTCAAGTCTTAAAAAAATATCAGGCTATCTTAGATTTAGATTTGGATTATAAGAAGCTACAAAAAGATTTACATAGTTTGGATCTAGTTTATAAGCTGTTAAAATCATTGATGTATACAAATTGGCTTGCTTTCTCAGAAGTAAATTTGCTAGCCAGGGGTCCAGCAAACTAAGCCTGTAAATTAAAAATTTGATATTGCATAATTACATTTAAATACACATCAAGATTATTAACAATAATGTTTTTTATCTTACATTTTAATGATGATCAGGCTGACTAGAGTCCATTCAGCAGTTTTAAATATAATATTTTTAGCTGATAATTTAAATGTTTGAATAAGAGCTTTGACTGCTGTACATCTCAAGCTTGTATAATTCAAACTTACTTTTGCAGTTACCTCATTATTGCCAGCTAACGTTCGAATAAGGTCCGGTAACCTACGACAGTAAAAAAAAAACGTCAACATATTCTGCAATTATCAAAAAGTTAAATTTCATTATACATACACTTGGTCGAGTTTTTCAAGGAAAATTTTTTGACGAAGAGTTTTCGTTGCATGAACATCTGTTAAGGGCAAAAACGTATCTAAATCATCATTTTCTTCAGTAGTCATTGCTTTCTTTGGCTCTTCTATCACTGTTTTCCCTTGATAAAATGCACGCACCTAACAAATAAGGGTTTGAAATATTAATACTGTAATCTATTAAAGGGGTAATAAAATTAATTCAAATTCAGATTTCGCGCCACAAAATAGCAGACAACAAGAGACTAATTTGTTTGTAACAAATAATAGAAACAAAATTAGGATAAACCACGACATATTTGCCCTTTGTAACGTAATTATCTACCACTTTACAAAGTACATATAAATGTTAAACTTTATAAAATGATAGATGATTACATTACAGAGGGCAACTATGTCGAGGGAAACTTTATCATAATTTGATTCATAATATTTGGTGAAAATACAATTTTTTTTCTTCATTTTTACCTTCAAGTCAAGTTTTTCTCCCTCTTCTTGCAAATATGCAAAATGTGGCGCAGGTTTTAACTTAGGCTTTTCTAATATTTTGACGTCATCTTGTTCATCTTGAAATTGAAGCTTATCAAGCTTCTCACATAAAATTGTATACCTATCTTGCTTTTCAATTTTCTCAATAGTTTTCTGTTTTACAGAATCATCCCCGAATAAAAAGTGAATGGTAGCCTCAGTTATCCATTCATGGAAGCTTTGTTCAATCCTGGAAACCAAGTTTACATCTGGGTTAACTTTTTGTTCAAATCGTTTTTTCTTGGTAATTCTTGATTTTCCAGATTTTTCACCAATTTCTTGATCTCGTGATTCTGATGATTCCAGTTGAGTAGTTTTATCTTTCTCAATTTCATTGTCGTTTTTGTCATGTTTTACAGGTTGTACATCTTTACTTGTATCACTTTGTGATGTTTTGTCACATTGTAACAAAAGTTCAGGTTTTTTTGCATTTATAGAATCTTTTTTATTATTATATTCTTGTTCAATGTTTAATTCAGAATTATTTTGAATTTTAGGAGCTTCAATAAAATAACTATGTTGCTCAATAATATCTGATGCCTGATTCTCATGTTGAATTATTTCATCAGTACTTTTAGCAATTTCAAGTAGTTTACTTGCTTCAATTCTAGTTTCAACATTTACATGTTCTAGTTTATTTCCAGGAAGTGTATCTTGGAGCTCAACTTTTTTGCTAGAATTTACATCATCAGGTTTTATTTTTTCATCTTGTTTAACCTTGTCTGGAACAAACTGGGTTTCTAGACTTCCTTTCATATCTGCTTTTTCAACGTTCATACTTTTAATTGTTCCAAAAACAAAATCTTGTACATTTCCTGAAACTTGTTCTTTTTTTGATTCATTTGATGTTTTTTCAATTATTTGTTCTTGATCATGTCCAGTTCTCGAGGGTTTCTTTTCTTCCTTGTCATCTTCTGTTTCTCCCAGATTTTCGACATTCTTGGAGCAAGGGTTAGTAATAGTAATGTTTACCTCTTCTCCATGAGAAGTTAGAGAACTTGGAGTGAAAATTCTGAATTTTGGTATTTCTTCCTCATCTCTCAACCATAGAGGACTAGTAAGCATTTGTTCGAGTAAAAAGTTTGATGCTCCAAAACAGCCAGGGCTACAAAAGTTTTTTCTTTTGGTGATATCGTAAACTTTCTTATCTCGTAATGAAATATGATAACGTTGATTCATAACAACTGTAATAGCTTTTTGACAAAGAACATAGCCACATAATTTTGTGATGGCTCGTTCCTCAATCACATCTTCCATATGACATTTGTTGATATATTTCAGCTGCAAAATTTAAATTAATAATAAGAATATCACCTTAACACAAGCAAAGAATTATAAGAAATTTACAAACATTTTCCACAAGCCATACAGGATCCACTTCAGGCTCTATCAATTGCATTACTATTTTCAAAGCTGTAGCATCGCATTCTTTTTTCTTGATGATCGCCAATTGCATCTGTTCTTTTCTGTCAAACCAAAATAAATAAACTCTCATGAGTAACTTCAAATATGTTAGAAAATTAGCAAGTGCAATTTACTACAAATCTTAATTATTGTTTATTGTGTATATATATATAGTTCATTGTTGGTAACAATTGACAAGGGCATCAAATTAATAAACGAATTAAAAAATATATTAATTTAAAAAAAAGTAATTAACGTTTTCACGTATAATTAGTTATTCTTTCACAGAAGCCAAACCAGTTAGTAGGTATAGCTAGCGTTTCAGCAGTAAAACTATTCCTAACCAGTACAATAATTTCATGAACTCACGTTAATTTTTTCTTGACTTTGGCAGCTGCTGCTGCAGTCGGATTCATCCTCCTCTTCTGCATTTTGTTTTTGTTAATGAATGAACTGCAGTACTATAATTATATAGCCCGTAGCGAGGATTGTACCGAGACAGATCAGCTCAGCTCAGCTGGTGCACCGCAGCGCCGCAGTAGCTGAAGTGGGCGAAAACGCGAAGGCTAGCTCTCCGAGAGAGGGGCACGCATTGTAGCACTAGCAAGATCGTAGATGCTGGCAAAATAACATCAATAAAGATCTCTCAGATCAGATCGGCCCGTGGCCCCGTGCAGCATATATCCATCGCTTCGTTTGTGTGCAAATTTCCCGGGCGGCGCGATGTCGCTAATCCGCACTCTGTGGCAGTGCACTTTCAGTCCGCGCCTGTACAAGTTCTACGAAGTCTCATGGGTAGGGCGTCTCATCGACGTGGGTATAGCCCCTTTAAACCCCCCCCGAGCCCGTATTCCTCTGTGCCTTCGGGTTCACTGGATATACGGGTGCCTCTTGATTTCGAGGTTAGCTGCGACACTGGCAGTTTTTTATGTTTAATCGTTTTTTTCTCTCACGTTGACTTGCAGAAACCGTACGAGGCCAAGGGACTCGAGAGATGGGGCGACCAAGTTGTCATTTCGGTGAGAATTCGTCGAGCTTTTCGTGTCAGCGTTTTTGGCTGACGATGCAGAGTTGTGTGATGGGAAAGACTAGGATGTTTGGTGTCCTAGTTTTTACAACCAAGTTTCACTTGGAATTCATTAAGTCGTTTATACCTATATTTTGGAAAGCATAAGAAGTTGCAAGTTCTGGTTTTGTTAACTTGTGGGAAGCCTCCACGATATAGCTTATAGTGTTTCATATTTTCATCTCATCAATATTGATTTATTGCATTGATCAATTATTCTTTTGTCATTTTTGAAACTCATTCTCAGTTCGTTATGAATTTATTTTCCAGTTTGTCACAGCATGGTCCTTCACAATTTATGCCATTCCACTGATTGTCATTGCCCTGTTCAGAAGAGGTTCACCTCTGGCCGATGCATACACAATATCCCAGTTTGTTACTGGAGCTGGAATCATTTTGGTGACATCCTTAATGGCTCGAGGATATTCTCGGGCAAAGAATCCAACATATTTGAAATTCATAAAGGTGTTGGATGATGCTAGGTCACATTATAATGCTGAAACTAAACAGGAACTTGGAAAATATGACTTTGAATTTTGGGCTTGGCCAGTTGATTTCAATATCTCAGCAATAGAAAAGTATGTCTATTCAGAGCATGCTTGTCATTTCTTGAAAAAGTATTTGGATGTATGAATTTATTATTTTTGCAGGACTGACCTTAAGCAAAAATTGACATTGCAAAATTTGGATGCAAGCGACAGAGCATTAAGTTCCAGAAGAAGAGATTCAATACTTGCAGTACCTTGTAAAATTCTGTCATATGGTATAGCTCACACTGTAGCTTTAAAGCTCATTTATCCAGGAAGCATTTCACTTGTCAATTGGGCAATGCGTTAGTTTCAAGTTTGATTAGTTTTTAGTTGAAGTGATGAGTGAAAATTATGAGAAAATTTTTTTTAGGTGGAATGCTGTTGCAAGGTAGAGTAGATTTAGTCAAAATTGGAGCAGAAAGATTTAAATTATTAACATCAGATAATAACGAAATAGATGCAATATTTTTGGATAGACGTCACAAGTATATTGATTATTAATAAGTTAGTTTATCCCAAAATCTTGACAATTTTATTGAACGTGCTCTCAATTTTTAGAACATCAAATGGCGCCATTCTTGTGATAACATGTGAAGGAAATTGTGGCTTTTATGAAGTAGGCATTATTACTACTCCGTTGAATAAAGGTTACTCTGTGCTTGGATGGAATCATCCAGGTTTTGGTGGCAGTACTGTAAGGAATATCGATATTTTGTTTTGTTTTATACAGCCGTTCATTTTTGTAAATTGGTACTTAATTTTAGGGAGCTCCATATCCAGATCAAGAGGAAAATGCAATTGACTGTGTAATGAAATTTGCCATTCATAAGCTGGGTTTTGCTGAAAATAAAATCATATTGAATGGTTGGAGTATTGGAGGATACACATCTACATGGGCTGCTATGAATTATCCTTCAATTCACAGTTTGGTAAGAAGATGAGAGAACAACTAATTTTGTACACAGACCTTTATTAATTACTATAAATTTCTTAGTTATATAAATGTTCAATATCATGCCTTTTTTTAAAGCTTGTAGATGCAACGTTTGATGATATTTTACCCTTGGCATTGGCTAGAATGCCAACATCCATTGAACCATTAGTACGAAATGTCATTAGGAATCATTTTAATCTCAACGTAGCTGCGCAGTTGAACAAGTACGATGGTAGAGTTCTGATCGTGCGAAGGACCGACGACGAGATGATTTGTGTACCAGATAGCAGTCTAGAAGGAAACCGAGGCAACAAACTTTTGGAAAAAATGTTGCGTAGGCGTTATCCTCATCTATTCGCAAATTCGCCAGACTCATTTATATACTTATCAAAATTACTTGAAGCTCCAACTTTTGCTGAGAAACGTTAGTATGCACGATAAAATAAATATTTTTTATATTTTTGTCAAGCCAAGTAAAAATATACTAGACTTGTATTTTTGTATTAAAAATAATGTTTTCTAAAGTACGATTGTTATACAAAATATTTTTATTTTAGGACTGATTTTAGAGGATCGTCAAGTTGATCAAGGGCGTTGTATAGATCTCATAGGTGAGGATATTTTGGCTAACAACTCCACTATAAAATATCCATCATCCTTGGGAAGGGAGCTAGATTCAAAGACAAAACAGCAACTTGTATTATATTTGGTGAGCAAAATTATAATTGATTCAATCAAAAATATTAATATCAAGGGATTATATTTTTAGTAAAAAATTTTCATCTCTTTTGGAATTTATGCAAGATTTCAAATCAACCATTTATCAATTTGCTTAACTAGACTCTTTCAAATTGTCGCTTAAAAAACCTTGATTAAAAATATCTTTGAAAAAAGTCGATTGCCGCATTAAAATTACAGCATTGAAAAAGACGAATTCATTAAAATTTTTTAATTTCAGGCAACTGTGTACATGGAAGATCAAAATTCGCAACATTGTACACCACTAAGCACTGAACTTTTTCATTCCGGATGGGATCCAATGTCTACAATCAAAGACAAGTAGTCGGTAATTTCCGTTAACAAAAATTATCACGCGGCTGTGAGTCTTTATGAGAAGAACTCTTATTTTTGACATCGCTTTATTCCAAGAAAGCATCGTTTGAAAATTGAACAGTGCCTTGGCTGAAATACCAAGGCATCCTTTTGAGAAAAATGAGGGTCGAGTTTTTTTTTCATACCAAGAGGAAAAATCACTTTTTTCCAAGTGTGTATTCAGCGTGCATTTAGACATCAAGATTTATATTTTTAAAAAAATTTACGGTGTGTGGAAATGTTATCATACTTTATGATCAAATCTAGCGTTTTTCGCTGGAATAATGAGAAGTGTAAACAGGTGTGGTTGGCACTGATTGTATATTTAAATTCAGTTTAAGTATTCGTTTGTTTTTCAAATAATTTTAACTGTGCATTTTGCTAATTACACTGACAATACATTTTTTACACGTTTAATACAGGAGATCAAAAAGTAGAAGTTTATGATCATTTTTTTTTACTGGTGAGAGAGTCGATTTTTACGATTTTTTTGTGTCGATAGCTGATAAATATAAACGTTATTTAAATAGCATATATACCCATCGTGTATATGTACTTTTCAAAAAAGTCGGTTACAAATAAATAAATTATCTAAAACTCTTGTAAATAATGTACCTACACAACAGAATAAACATCTCTCAAAGTTCTTAAATACAATAACCATGCAGGCGTAAGATTTTTTCTTGATCATACGATTTCAGGAGCGTTAGTTAATTTAATGTTAATGTACAAATAAAAAAAGAGTTGGCTTTACGACTGTTACGTGCTTTGAGTTCGATCGAGAGCGGCTTTGAGAGAGGTCTTTGCCTCTTCGAATGGATCAACCACTCTAGTCCTGCTGGGTTTCATTGGTCTGTCGATGAATATCTTCAGAGTGTCTTTTGTTTGCTGTAAAAAGTAGTCTTTCTGGGACACCTTCTCCAAGGCTTTGAAGCAACCCTCCAAATTCCAATCAATTTTTGAAGAATTCTTGTCCTCACCCTTCAAGAAAATTAAATTCAAATTTAATAAAATTGAATATAGTCCAAATTTAATTCATGAATGATGATTTCTGAGAATTTACTAACCTTTAGAAGGCCAAGACTGACTAGCAAAGCATTGTTCAAACTAGGAATCTGATTATTTTTCACGGCATTTGTAAAAAGTTCTGAATACAGACGTTCTGTTACTTGTTCAGCAGGCTGTCTAACATCTATATAGCCACTAGCACAGAGTGCTGATACCTTCATTACAACTTTCAAGACGTTGCTTGTTTGATCTTCACCATCGGGCTGAGACAGGCTCTGAAATAGTTATATGATCATTTGTCTTAAATTTTACAAATACATATACCATTCTATGATTATTAGTTTTAACTTACTTTTATGTGGTCAATGAACAACTGTGCTTTGTCCCCTTGCATAAGAAGGAAATTCTCTCCAGTAGGTGCTTTTAAAAATTCTTCAACAGTGATCACTTTGCTACCTGGCTTCTCTACCTGTTTTTTTACGCTAACGTCGTGCTCTTCGTCTTCATCTACCTCGCTCTTTGTTTCATCATTCACAGACTCATCTTCATTCTCATCTTCGCTCTCGCCTTCATCATCGTCTTCATCCTCGTCCAATGTACCCAAGGATTCTATTCTGTCGGAATTTTTCAAGGTTTCTACCAGTATAGCTCTTCCTTCCTCTCCAAAAGCATTACCATCCAAGATCAGAGTTGTGAGTTGAGTTTTGTCGGCCATCGCGTCGGCTATAGAGCCGGCACCTCGAATCTTAATTTCGTTGAAGCTCAGATTGAGTTCTGTTAGAGAAGGGTGATTTCCAACTATACCAAGAGCATCAGCCAGAACGACTGCACCACGCGTTTTGAGTAGACAGTCTCCAAGGTTTAGTCTTTCAAGACAAGAGAAATTGTGCAAAACATCTGCAAGGGCTTGAGCTCCTTTAGGACCAACAGTGTTGTCGTTCAGATTCAAGATTCTAAGACCCTGATTAACAGACAAACCATTGGCAAGGGCAGATATGCCTACATGATAGATACCATTCTGGGGCATCACAACTTCTTCCAAGCTTGTGAGTGTGCGGAAAACCTCAGCCAACGCTGTGGCACCTTCATTTTCCAGTCTGTTTCTTCCAGCAATAAAGACCTTCAGTCCAAAGGGCTTGGATGTGTCTCTCATACTATTGTTGTGACAATCCATCAAGGCTTTAGCAAGCATCTTTCCACCAGTAATACCAAGACCATTATTATTTAGCCTCAGTTCTTTTAGTGTATAGCAAGAACTGGATTTCAGCAGATCAGCTAAACCTTTGACACCAATGGGCCCAAAAGCATTGTCACTTAGGTCAAGTTCTACTAATTGAGTTCCTGCTGCACACAGACCTCTTCCCAGATGTTCCAAGGCAACTGGAATTTCATCTTTCATTCGACCTGTGAACATGTCCTTCCACAGAGCTCTCTTGAGTTTAGAACCATTCTTCTCAATAGCTTTTGAGATGCCTTTTGCTGCATCAGGACCAAGAGTGTTCCCCTCAAGGTCAAGGTATTCCATGTTTTTGCATTTTTCAATAGCTTCAGAAACTTGTTTTGCTGTATAAAAAATTAATATTAAAATTATTACTCAAGTATTAATAGTAAGTATTAATAATATGTACGTAAGAGAACAATAATTACATTTTTGTAAACTATCAAATTTATAGTGTTGAAAAAGATCCAAAAAATTATTCATCATATAATAGTTTGATAATAATAGGTATAAAAGTCAGAAAAACTTGTGTAACAAGTGTTTTTGAATTCTTTTTTAGGTACATCATCAAATACTTGAAAGAATTTGTTTGAAATCAATAAGATAAAAGAGGTTTTAGCTTACTTTATGAATTATTAAAAGTTCAAGACATAACCTTAAAGTTAGAATAGTATAACATTTATCAATGTATTCATAAGGTGAATATGAACTTTTATACGGTTTACATATAAAAATAGAATGAATAATGAATTTCTTTCATTAAAATAATACAGAGTGTAGGTATGTATAACATAATCTGGATTTAGCAAATGATGCCCTTTTTTAGAGCAAAACAAATCATAATCAGGTTAGCTCGATCATAATTTGCATGTGCAGTACGAGCAGCAAAACTCGACAATCAAAAGCAATTTCCATAAAATAATCCTCAACTTACCGTCATCCTCGGTGTTGAGCTTCAACGACTTCCCGGCAAACGAGACACCGGTACCCTCGGTTTTTTGACTGGCCTCGTTCAGCGAGTTGCCAATCGCGTTGAAATCAAAACTCGACATTTTCCTCGCTCTTGATCCTTGCGAACGCTAATCACAGCAAATCCGTTCTCACCAGTTTTTATCCGCACAAATCGTAAGCGTGAAAACAATGCGCCGGTCCACGCTCTGCACTCTCTTTTTTAACGAAATAAACGCAAACAAAGCCTTCTCTTCTCTCTCTTCTGTAACGGGCGTGTGCGCGATAGATGGGACGCGGGAAAAATGTGTGTATACGAATATAGTCACGCCATTTTGAGCAACTACGCGGGTCAACGGAGCAGCTGAATATTTTCGGGTTTCTGCTCGGTTTTCTGGAGTTTTGGCGTATAACGTATACCTATATTCAAACGGAAAAAGTAAATACATTAAACTTCTATTAGAGTATCGCATATTTAAAAGTTAAATTTTTTCAAATAAAGCGTTATATTTTCAAATTAATTGAAAATTCAAAACAAAAATTCTTGTCAACAAAACGTCCTTTTAACGGTCAGGCTTGGACAATTTATGACGGTAATGGATGAGCAGAACTACACGTGTTTATTTTTCACACACGTTGTGCCGCTGTCCTTAGGTTAGGAAGCAGCTCTTGTTATTTAATGTTTATAATAGTGAAATGTAGTGAACAAAATAGTTATTCAAAGAAATTACAAGATTTGGTGAAGTTTAGCTCTCAAGATGAAGACTAAACCGACTAGACATAAGGAAACTAATACATTTAAGGTAAGATTGAGGTTGTCTTTACTTGTAAAGTACTTAAAAATGATTTTTTCTACCTTTATTTAAGTAATTTTTTTTTAACTGTGTGTAAACATAACTTATTTGTTAATTTTTTCTCTTTGTTCAAAACAATTAAAACAACCTGTAATGTAACAGTCTTTGAAAATACGTGCAAGATTTTCACCCTTTTGGCTGTTGTAAATTGTTAATTATTTTATAATTAACAATATAATTTCAATTTGCAGTTCAAACCCTTCTCAGAAAGGGTTAATGACATCGATGTTGATGTCTTTCACAAAGTTGCCCATCGTAATGAGGTAGTCACTGCAGAGGAAACTGAGACATTTTTCTACCAATGTATTCAAAAATGGAACTTTCTCAATCTTTCACAAAGTTACTCCAACTTCAGAAAAGAAGTGGTAGACATAATTACTCTACCTCAATTACTTAATCGTAAACAATATGTTGTAGATACATTGTTGAAGTATTTGAAATTGAAAGATCCATTGTGCTTACAAACAATTTTTGAGTAAGTTTACATATATTACTTTTTTCAAATCATGTTATAATATTATAAGAAAAAGAAACTTGATGCTAATCTTTATTACTTTTCTTACAGCTTGGTAATTGCACTAGCCAAGGATTTACAAATTGATTTCTATGAATACTTCCCGGAATTTTTAACAACTATTATAGATTTGTTGCAAACAAAAGATGCAGAACAACTGGAGCACACTTTCCATACTCTGGCTTACCTTTTTAAATTTCAATGGCGTTACATGATAAAAAATATTGGCACAATTTTTAATTTACTTGTGCCTTTATTAGCTGATACACGACCAACTTATGTGAATAACTTTGCAGCTGAAAGTTTTGCATTTGTGGTACGGAAGGTTAAAAATAAAGAAGCTTTTCTTAGACTAGTATTGGATGCTCTGGAGAAAAAGCCCGATGGAGTTGTGGGTTGTGGAAAATTACTTTTTCATGTCATTGCTGGTGTTCCTGGGCAGTTTCACTCGTGTGCCGAGTCGATGCTTAATATCTACCTAAGTGCACTGCAGGATTCATCAATCAACCAGCAACAGCTTCTCTTTGAAGTATTGTCGACTGTTTTTAAATGTATCTCCAGTGAAATACACCCACAGAAATGCGACGTCTTGTGGACTGTCATATTCGAGTCTTTGGACAAGTTTTCTTCAAGTTCATTAATTTTCTTGTTGCGTTTGGTGCAGATATTAATTAATCACAAGGGAGGAGTGATGCTCAAAGATTCTGTACTGTTGGCCAAAAGATTTGCACTTCTTATAGACAAGTATGAATCTAATGAGGAACTTTTGGAAGAAGCTGCCAACACCACTGTCGCGGCTCTTCTGGCCTCGAACGTCAAACTGCTGCAAGAAACTTCAAGCTTTCTTATTTTGAAATTATTTTCTATAGATAACTTAGATTTGCTGCTGAAAATTACAGAGAAACTCATTGCTTACTCTTCATTTGAAACTTTGGTACTACCGCAGCTGTTCAAGAAGAGCAGTTTTTCCACTTTAGATGGAAAACTGTTAGGACTTCTAGCGAAAATCGTGTATGCGAAATCTCCTCCGTCTCTCAGCGGGATAGGTTTTGAAAACTGGAATAAATTTAGTCTCAACGTTGGTACCATCGCCCACAACGCTACGTTTTTATCTCAACTTTTAGATTCTCTGCGGCAGAGTGAAGGTGAAGTAGAAGAACATGCTTTGAAAGCTCTTATCATAATACCCCATCTCCCTCAGACTCTGCAAGATAAGCTTCGTAAGAAACTGAACGAATGTCTTTCGAGCTTGTACAAACGTGTGCTTGAGAAGAAGAAGCACCAGTCCAAGATTAATTTTGCGTTTCTTCTTGCTGTCGAGTGCGTAGCCCGTCTTACCACTCCGGATGAATTTTACGCTGTCATTAATACTCATTCGGATCAGAAACTTCTGTCGGCCGTCGTCTTACACGACAACGATGTTTCCATATTGAACGCCTTGGATATTTGCTTCAGTTACCTAAAGAATTCGAGCTACACCGAAGAGTACATAAATCAGGAGATTTTTGACACTCTTCGCGACTTGCTAGTTTCAAAATTAGGTAAATAAATTAAGTTGCTTATTTTTACATCTCGTCATTATAAGTCAGTGCTATCCTTAATGATATATTTTTTACGTATTTTTCAGGTTCACCAAATTCTCAGATCCGTCTAACAATCTCTCATCTCTTCTCTCTCTTCACGGGTGTACCGGCTCTCACTCACGAGTCAGAGAACTTAAAGGTTCGCAATGCTATCGAACTTCCCTTCTTAGCCGAGAGTGAGCAGGTGACCGTTCACAAGTACCGTGATCGCTTACTCCATATTCAGTCGTTGGACTTCCACGGAGCTTCGGTGAGCCATCTAAACTCAAACTACTATGATCTACCGCTTCACTACCTCTTCGGCAACCTCTACGTCAATTTCTCGCTGCTTTGGGAGCCTGTGACTCAGGTTATAAGTTCTTATGCGACAACGAATTGTTCGAAATTCTGGGACGTGTTTATGGCCAAGTTGAAGGGAGAGGAAAACATCAAGATGGTTGATGAACCGAATTTCGAGTGTGAGATTCTAGAAAGTTTGGCTGGAAAGATTTTGTCAATCAAAGATAAGATTGATTATGAAAATTATAAGCTACTACTCTGGAAGTGTATGGGTCAGATTGTTAGTTATTGCGAGGTGAAGAACAGGGATTATGTAGGCTTGTTTATTGACTTTGTAGAAGGAAACTTTTTCAAGTCGAATTCCGAAGATGCTAAGTCTTGCAGTGTGAAGAAACGAGAGCAGCCTAAAGAAATTCAGGGTAAGAAATATTTCAGATATATTTTATTATTTTCCGAATTGCATACTTACAATGTACCGCTTTCTTCTTTAGCCTCTGAAGTCGTGGTGGAGAAAGCAGATGAAAAAGTCTCCGAAGAATCTGAGGACAAAAACGAAGAAGAGGATGATGACGAAGCAAAAGAAGAAGACGAAGATTCAAAACCCCAGCTTGGCAGAATCGAACGTGTGAAGCTTCTTCTAGCGATGCTTCAGGTTTTCGGCAAATTCACCAACGTTCGTTCACTGTATCGCGAACCAGAGATTCTGCGCATCTATTTGGATCTTCTCTCTTCCAAGAATTCCGAAATTCAGAAGGCAGCTCTCCATTGCCTCTATACCTATAAACATAAATATCTGACGCCTTACAAGGAGCAGCTGGATAACATAGTCGACGAAAAGAATTTGAAAAATGAGCTCGCTCGTTTTCAGATTAGCGTTGGAGAAGGTATCGAAGCTGTTGTACAGGAAGAACATCGCGAGGGATTGATACCTATACTAATGAGGATCTTGCACTCGAAGATGTCTCAGAGAGTGGGGATGAGGACTGGTGGAAAAACTGGCGGACTTGTTAGAAGAAAGACTATTTTAAGGTTTGTTATTAGTACATAACAATGTGTATTGTATCACATTCTCGTGTAAATTTCCGTTTTTCAATTCCGTTACAGATTCTTGGCTGGAGTAAAGGAAGAAGAAATGATGGTCTTTGTGCGCATGGCCTTCAAGCCCTTCCAAAATTATCTACCCATACTTACAGTAGATGAGGCCTCTCATGCAGCTGGTGAAGTTGACCTTCAACAGATGGTACAAGACATCTTCAATAATGTCAATCTCGAAAATGTAGTTCCTCCCAAACGTCTCTCAAGTGCTGTAAACCTATTGGCAGTAATAATCGAACAATTTGGTGGAAAGATGACAGAGAAGCTTCTGCCACATCTCCTCGCCATACTCATTTGCATTCTAGCACAAGTTGCTGGAATTCTTTCAAAATCATCTGAAGTGCACTCAGGTTATTTGACTTCGTTAAGAAATGTAAGAAACAACTGCATCAATGTATTGGCACGGTTCTTCGCTCACTTTGAAAATTACGATTGGTCTAGTAGCGAGATTAACGCTTTGTTCCAAGTGGCAGTGTTCCCCTGGTTGAATAAACTGCCTGTAGAAGGTATTCATAGTCCGACACCATTGTTAAAAATGTTTGCGGCATGGAGTCACAATCCGAGATATTATCCGCTATTCGTTAAACTTGATGAGGTATGTAATATTTATACATCAATTTATTGTTTTGACGATAAATACTAATTTTTTCTTTTTTCACAACTTCAGGATAGGAAAACGACGCCACTAGACTTGGTTATCAGGTTACTGCTCGGCCTCAAGACGCACAAATCTGTTCTTCAGATGATTCTTGACATGGTGGAGAAGATGCTAACTCTCCAGGATTTCGAAAAAGAAGATCCAGATCAGATGGAGGTGGATGAATTCAAACCTAAATCCTTATTGCCCACAGTTACAAATAAGCTGGAAGTAAAGAGAAATGACTCCATAAACTATGGCTCGGCTATCTTACTGCCGCACGTGACCGATATTCTCGTGTACATCGAACGTAAACTGAAGAGGCAGGCTAGACAAGGTGCTAGTCGAACCGAACTAGTTATCCTTTCACGCATCTCCGAGTTTGTCTCAGATTCGAAAACCTGTGATACACTATTGACCCTTGTTTTGCCGATTCTACAACGAAAATCTGGCGATTCTGAAGAGGTAGTTATGCAGCTGTTGACCACAGTAACTAATCTTTTAAAGCACGTTGATGAACCCAAGAAACACCTCAGACCAATTCAACATCTCCTAGCTCAGATCACAGCTGCACCAGCTAGAAAAATGTTGATGCAAGTACTAATTAATGTAGCCAGAGATGACGAACAAATGAAGAAAAATCAAAGTCTGTTAGCAGAGCTCAACGCTTACGATCAGAGATGGATCGATCAGCCAGACTTCCAGAGGAGGCTCGATGCCTTTAGTGAAATTGACAGATTGATAAAGGAAGAAGAGGCAACGCTCGAGTTCGGCGTAGCAGTAATTCTCAACTGTTTCTTCTTTCTTAAAACTGAAAACGATCTGGCGATGAGAGACAGATCCGGACAGTGCCTCAAATCTATTGGCCTATATCTTGCCAAGAAGTATAGCGATAATTCAACGGACAGAAAATACCTTATTGAAGATACAATTCTAACCATGGTGCGTCATGGTATCAGGAAACAAAATGACAACGTGAAATTTCAGTCCATAGCTTTCCTTGGCCACATGGCAATGGAGTGTCCAGAAGTCCATCCCGTATTGCGAGACCTGCATGCCTTGACCAATAAACAGGATCCCGAAGTCGACTTTTTCGAAAACATGCAGCATCTGCAGTTACACAGAAAAGCAAGAGCTCTGCTCAAGTTCTGCAGTGTAGCCAAAACATTGACGAAAGCACCCAACCCCAGGACGCTTACGCAGTTCATCTTGCCGTTGGCATCTTCTTACTTATGCAATGAAAAGTTTTCGAACAAGAACAGTATAGTAGATGCAGCGATCGAGACAATTGGAGTTGTCTGCAGGCTGCTGCCATGGAATCAGTATGAAATCGTATTGAGATTTTATTTGGATAAACTGAGAACTTGTGTAGAGTTCCAGAGGCAGGTTATCAGAATTGTAGTTGCAATATTGGATTCTTTCCACTTTGATCTGTCCAAATTTAAAGGATTGGATGAAAATGTTCTAAAGAAGCGTGGAGAGGAGAGCTTGATGCAAATAACGTCAGTCAATGACGGTAAGTATTTTCGATCAAGTTGTAAATTGGTCATATCATGTACGTTGAAAAGTAAAACTATGTTCATTCCAGATCTCAAAGTTGAAGAAGAAGCGGAGGCACCAAAAGAAGCTTTGACAGAACCAACTTCAAAACTTGCTGCATCAAAACCAGATGATCTCGTAGAACCCGAAGAGATAACTGATGAGCATCTCGATGAAGCTCTGAATAATGAGGCTATCGTTGACGCGACTGAAGAGACTGAAGAACCAGCCGAACCCAGCAGCAGCAAAGACTCGACACCAGCAATGGAAAAGATGACAGTGCTGTCACAGTATATGGCAAAGCGACTTGTCTACAGCATCTCAAAGGGTCTGTTGCCTCAGCTGCACAAGGCTATTGCCGTGAGGACACGACACGAGGGTAGCCATAAAGTGAACAAGAAGAGGATAAGTACTGACCAGGAAGAGGAAGAGCTTATGCGGGTGCCTATCGCTCTAGCTATGGTGAAGCTGCTGCAAAAGTTGCCTCAGGGAATGTTGGAGTCAAATTTAAGAGGGTGAGTACACAAAATGATTGCAGATAAAATTGCTTTTTGGAATACAAATGAACTTGTATGTGTGTTTTTGTACCTTAGAATATTCACCAAGATCTGTACCTTCTTGAAATCACGTTTGGAATCCGTGCGACGAACTACACGTGAGATCCTTCAAAAGATCATGGTTACTTTAGGTCCGGATTACTTGCATCATTTGCTCAAGGAAATGAATGCATTGCTGACTCGCGGTTATCAAGTTCACGTGCTCACTTTCACGATTCACGCGGTGCTAGTTTCTTTGAAACCATACTTCAAGCCCGTGCATATGCGTTCGAATCTGTCGAGTATCTTGAGCGTATGCAAGATCGATCTGTTCGGCCCAACTGCTGAGGAGAAAGAAATTGCTGGAATCGTAAAAAATGTTTCGGAAGCCAAATCTACAAAGAGTTATGACATCTTCCACATATTGGGAGAATTTATTAATGAAGGTAAACATCCTTTAATAATACTGAAACAAATATAATTGTCGCAAAGGCCAATAAACAGTGTTTAATTATTTGATTATCTGTTTAGGTTCCCTAATAAACGTGGTGATGCCCCTAAAAGAGGTGCTATCGCGTACTCATTCACATAAAACGGTGCGCAAAGTCGGAGAATCTCTTCGTCAAGTAGGTCTAGGATTGGCAGACAACAAGTACATAGAAATTGAAAAAATGTTAAATTTCTTGTACGGCGTAGCTTCCGAAAGTATCCCACAGTTGATGCCCGAGAACAAAAAGAAACAGGAGGTCGAAGAGGAGAAGAAAAAAGCCGAAGCTGCGAAACAGAAGCAAGACTGTTTTTTGATTCAACCGGCACCAAAGACCAAAATGGGTATAAAGGCTACCGCGAAAACGTCCAAAAATACCAATGCGCACTTAATGATAGAGTTCAGTTTGAGGCTGTTACACATATTGCTGAAGAGGGATAAAGTTAATGATTTGAAATCTGTGATGGATCCTTTTGTACCGATTTTGAGTGACTGTTTAAAGTCTCAACATGTCAAGGTAAGTTCTAATGCTAAAAACTGTAATATTTAAAAAAATTTGTTAATTTGTATTTAATTAATATTAATTTTTGATTGTAAATTTTAGTTGACCACATTAGCTTTGCAATGTTTGGGTTGGATCCTGAAAATCGATCTTCCTTCGGTACTCTCGTCTATATCAGAAATCTGCAGCTCGATGTTTAACATCCTTCACAAGTACGCCGTTGCTGGTCTCGGTAAAGGTGACAACTATGATCTGGTGATGGCCGCCTTCAAAACCATGTCCGTTCTTGTACGGGATGTCAAGCATTTTGTCATCACGTCCGATCAGCTGAAGGCGCTACTAATCTACGCTGAGCAGGATCTGCACGACAGTGATAGACAAGCCACTGCCTTCGGCCTTCTCAAAGCCATAATTCATCGTAAGCTGGTGGTACCGGAGATGCATCAGGTTATGGGGAAAGTCGCGATATTGAGCGTGAATTCAGAACTCGACAATGTTAGAAAACAATCGCGTGCTGTGTTTTACACTTACCTAGTGGACTATCCTCTGGGAAAACAGTTGGAAAAACACATATCGTTCTATGTGACCCAACTCGGCTATGAACTGCAACCCGGTAGACTCAGCGTTCTGGAGATGATCTACAGCATTATTACTGGCTTTCCACTGGTAAGCTAACTGTTTGTGCATAAAAAAATAATTCTATAAATTGATATGATTTTGTAAATTTAATGCATTTTTAAAAATTTTCAGCCAGTACTTGAGAAACACTCGGCTCTCATTTTCTTGACGGTCGGTGCTAGGCTTGTGAATGACGACGATGCGATTTGCAAGAAAGTGTGCGCCAAGTGTATCAAAGAAATGATAACTCGTGTCTCGCACAACCAGAGGCTTAAACTTTTTGATATCGTCGTCATATGGATGAAAGACAAAAAATTAGTTCACCGAAGGCTAGCCGTTCAGCTCTGTGGTATCTTCGTAATGGTAGAAAAGGACTCGTTTGAATCCAGGCTCGACGACCTGCTTCCTCTACTAACGAGACAGTTTTACGCCACCGACAATCACATCAACGACGATAATCAACCTGGCCGCTTTGTCAAAATACAAAAGCAGGAGGATGATGTACCCGATGAGAAGATCACAGATCCAGAAAGACTGAAGGATCATCACCTCTTTCAAGTACTGCAGCTGCTGCTAAAAATATCAGCAAATTGTACGTCATTTTTGAAGGACAAAAAGTATCAGGAGTTTATTGACACTTTTGCAGGTAAATTCTCGGATCTAAATATGTATATATATATATATATATATATATATATATATATATATATATTATAAAAAACTTCAGTGCTGGTTTGTTAACCGTATTTATATCTTTCAGAATACAGTCAGTCGTTACTAGCGCATCCTCACTTGTGGGTAAGACTGTCCGCCTCGCAGTTGCTCGGATTTATTCTTGCTGCCCTCGACGTTGATAAGATAATCCATCTAATAAATAATCCTGACGAAGTCAATCCAGATGACGGATTCGTATACTCTGAACCAGTGGACAAACTGCGAAGTCTGATACTCGATTCGACGGCACAGCTGCAGCCAGAGACGGAATTCGAAGAGCTGTACGACCAAGTCATCAAGAATTTAGTTTTCATTGCAAGATTATTGAAAATCACGAGCACCGAGCAGGAAAATGAAAATAAAGAATCAGAAAACATCAAGAGTGAGCCGTCGCTGCTTTGGCTTCTGAAAAAGCTGAGGAAGTGCATCAATCTCGAAGTATCGCAAGCGCCTAGATCCACGGTTGTTGTAAGTGAAATCCGCATGGACAGAGATATACTAAGTATACTTTTTTCGATACTATATAATCGAACTGTATATCATTTTTTTTACAGAGAACCTCAGTCTTCAAATGGATGGCTGGTGTAATCGCGACAGTGGACATCGAGTCTCTGAAGCCGATACTTTTCCACTTCATGTCACCTTTGGCTAGGGAAATGGCAACGATAGAAGAATCAAACGCTCCGCTGCGCCAGCTAGCGAAAGAAGTCGCTACGATGATCAAGAAGAAGACGAGCATCGAGGAGTACACCCGGCTGTTAAGTCAGGCTCAACAGAGATTAGACACGCGACGAGCAGAGAGGAAGAAAGTTCGATCGCAACAGGTACGCATCCTTATACTAGGATACATAAAAAAATTTACGCGAGTGCAATATAACACTGCTTATTTTCCTCTACTCTAGTTTGTCACCGATCCTGAATTGGCAGCCAAGAGAAAGATCGCTAAGCAGCAGAAGAAGAAGGTCGCGCGAAAGAGGAAAATGGATAATATGAAAGGCAAGAAGGGTATGAGGAAAAAAGTGAAAAGGGAAGTCGATCTGGAGGTGACTTAGTTTTGTGAGTTGTCGTACCCCTGGGCAATCGTGTAAATATAATATTGTTTACTTTTATAATAATGATAAAGTGCACTGTACATATTTGTTTATGTATTCTAATGTTGATTAGAAAAAAATAGAAATATAGCAATTTAATATTCAAGTCTGAAAACATAAATCGGCTTTTTTTCATTCTCACCTCGACTTCTACCGCCGTCACCGTCCCAAGATTGTAGGAAAAGAAAAGCAGGTAGCACTTTAAATCATGTTCTTGAATTCGATCAACCAGATCGCCGTTTTTTCATAAGAAACTTACAATCGCAGGCCTATAAATCAAGTATACGCTCCAATTCATCAGTAGGTGTGTTCTTTGAGGCGATTCATCCATCAAAGCTTTTCCCTCCTTCCTAAACTAGTCAGCTTTGTCAGCTTTAGCTACTTATATTGTCTCGGATTAGTTCAACGATCTAGCGCCGCGATGGCGCCACGTTTCTCTAACGGTTGCGGGTCGGCGCACCGCGTGTGTGCGTGCAGACGAGCCAATTTTTACGCAACATCAATTTAGGCTAATATATAAAGTCCGCTCTTCGTAAGTACTTCTCGGCGTGCGCGCACGCGGTGACGGCTCTGCGAATACCGAAGGTGCTCCGAAGACCGAACACAAGATGATACCGGTAGAGGTGCTCCTGTTATTGATCCTCGTGATCGTCCTTGCCTTCGCTGGACTCGTGCATCAAAGCTTCGGCAGGAGGAGGAAGAGTCCGCCAGGTGAGTAGAATTGTTGAAATTGAGTTTAAAATTTTTTTCTCTCGCAAACTGACGAATGAACGTAAAAGTAGTTAAACGTTATTCTTTAAAAAAATTTTAATTCAAAGAAAACCTTTTAACCAAAATCATTGGAAGTAACTTGCAGTTTTTTTTTGGTGACAAACGTACTATTTTATTTGCTCATCAAAATTTCGTCGTCGTCACAGTCGAGATTTTCATCTCTTCAATGGAATGTAATTTCTGTCATAAAAATCAGTTTGAAATTCATACGGTATCCCTTTCGACAAATGTTGTAACTCTCGGCAAGCCTGCTGCACCGATTATGTGATGCATCTCTCCGGTGCACGTAAGACTACTTACCCTGATGTGTATCTCACGACGTGAGAGAGAAAAACACGTGACAGCTCTCTTCCAACTTCTTTATTCGCCCTCTGAAAATAGCAAAACGCCCCTCTCTTCGGCTCTCTCTCTCTCTCTCTCTCTCTCTCTCTCTCTCTCTCTCTCTCTCTCACTCACTCTCTCTTATTTCTCTCTTTCGAATTAAGAGTAGAGTAAACACGTGCGCGCGGGCTTTAGTCTTCGTTGTAATAGTAACACTAAAATGCATGCCTTTTTAGGTTGGAGATCAGAACCAATCAAAATTGGTTGCCGATCGAAATCGATCAATTCAATCCATTTCAATCGCCAATTGAGCTCTGCTTGTTAATCGTTTTTAAATATGATTCTATAATCTCTAAGTGTTATTGTGTCGCGCACGCGCGACGTGCAAGTACATGCTGCATATAGTGCTCGATTAATTGAGATTCATAATAGAAGCGAGAAAATTTGCTTTGATTATGGACTACTCTTAATTATCCAAAATTACTCGACAACTTTTTTTGCGGGGAATAGCCTATGTTAATAGTGAATAGTTAATAGTTAAGTGTTAAGTGTTATATACATATAGTGGGAGAAACTGCTTTATTATAATTGTGCGGTTTATATGTTTCAAAATCATTGGTCTGCATATTTATGCTCGAAGATAAACACATCAATATTATTTTTCCCTGCACACGTGTGTCATGCACTATAATACACTCGCAGTTATCTGAACGACGAGAAGACAGTGATGTACGACATGGACTTCTTCATTATCTGAAAATGTGATTTTGTTATGCTTTACCGTGACGATGTGCGACATTTTCAATAAATCTGCCGCGCGATGGACGGTTCGAAGAAGTCAGCTGACTCACCATCATAAAGTTTTCCATATTCATGGTTACCAGTCCACCGGCCGTCAGCAAACACGGTTCGGAGCAGCGCAAAGTAAAGAACCTCAACAATCTTTTGGACTGAACCGAACCTTCGTACCACTCGTTGCAGTAGCTGCAGCGTATAATTTAGAAAACGATTGATTTTGTTATCGGTAGAAGGACATATAACTAGATGGTTATGTCATGGTGTACCACTCACGCGTCCCTAAAGAGTCCGGTACTGTGATCGATGAGCTTCTGGCCTGGCCAGTTGAGATAAAACAGGTGAACCATGAGACCGATCATCAATCCGGAATATCTGATGCTATTCAGTGGTTTGCTGAGATTCACGAGTATCTAAACAAAAGTTTGTAAATATTCCTTTTCCCGCACGACACGCATACATAAGCACATGATTTTCGAAGCTTATTATTATATACTCACTAGAACCGACAAAATACCAAAGTACAGTATGTTTATACCCATGATTACGAGGAAGCTCATGGAGTAGGTCGTCTCGATTGTATTGGTAAACCTAGATCGTCAGCAGAAAAACAAACAAGTCCAAAAGCGTAAAAGCGTATAAAAGAAAAATTCAAACTTACTACAATATGGAACTCAACTTCAATATTTTGTTGTGCAATCGTATGGTTTCAACCATCCACCTATAGGATTCGTCTTCCTTCTTCAAACCGATCGAGTACTCGTCCACAGACAACTTGTTTGGCAGTTGAAGACGATACCTAGAATCTTACCAGTACCAGAACACTATTCTCTTTGAGCTCGAAATTCATAATAATCATACACCGTGTGCAGCTTGATCATACTTGACGATCGCGAAGAGACCGATGCAGTGTTCGGTGCAGGTCGCGTACATGGTGTCGACGGCCATGAAGACGAAGACGGAGGTGCTACAGGTCAGAATGTCGAATACATAGATCTTGCCGAAGTTCTCGTCGCGGTCCACCAGAAACTCGCCGTTCAGAATGAAGATGTAGGGCCTGGACTCGTTCAGCGGTTTCAGCTTGTTTAGAACTACTGGTATCAGGGGCAAGGTGACGAAGGTCAGCAGGGCTGCTATCATGTAAGCTGAATAAAAGTGTTTGAGAGTTTGATTGAGGTATCGAGGAAGAATATAAAGTATTTTATTATACTTATGTAGCCGATGGTAAGCAGTCTTCCTCTCTCGGAGTATTCGATGAGTATGTTTCTCTCGTTCTTCTCCGTTATCGTATCCCAATTTCGTCTTATGTCGTCGTACATCACTTTAAACTGCCAAGATATAGTAAATGATAATATATTGATTTATTCTTCGAGCCAAATCGTATATAATAGATCCCTACCCTTTTCTCCGCCAGAGACGTTGTGAATAATTTCAGAAAAATTATGCTTATGTACATGAGTACCCCGACGTTCTCGAGAAACCTCATCACATTCACCCCGAATTGCGTTCGCAGACCAAGTACCTGAGCACATCGTTGGGTTGAAATGATCGAAAAAAAAAAATTGTTTTCCCATTAATAAAAATTAAATTGTAGTGTTACATGCGGCAATGCCATGATTGCGACTATAATCAAGGAGTAGACTCGAATGAAATGGTTCCTCCTCTGGTTGCCGTAGGGCCAGAGTCCGACGTACCTTAACAGCGTCTTGTTTATGTTAAAGTAACGACTGTCGTAGATGTCCATCTTATTTTTTATTTATTTATTTTTTTTTATTAAATACTATAAATGGAAAATATGGTATCAAAGACTCATGATCCACGTCGACATCTTCGTAACACTTTACCATACGCACGTATTGTCACGTTTTTTTTAGCTCGAGACCCGCACTCGAAACGGTGGTATTTTTTATTCATCGTTATAAGATATAATAACGCAATTTTGTTCTTCTATGCGGTAAAAAATATCGA
Organism: Pteromalus puparum; assembly: GCA_012977825.3. Classification (NCBI taxonomy): domain Eukaryota; kingdom Metazoa; phylum Arthropoda; class Insecta; order Hymenoptera; family Pteromalidae; genus Pteromalus; species Pteromalus puparum. Next base: position 70,743,762 of record CM053170.1, read on the forward strand.
CTGTAAGGTGCTCGACGCTATTATGGCTCAATTTGCATATTATATATAAAAACGATAAGTGTTGTGAGGTTTTCCAAAGGGTTATAGATGCGCCAAGCTTTCTTTCTTTCTTTCTTTCTCTTTTTCTCGCAGTTTCTGGGCTTTCAAGCTTCTGCGAATGATAATATTTAATATTATGTGAGTGCGGTCAAGATTATTATATTATAGGTATTTAAAATTTTGTGCGGGAATAATTTTGTGAAAATAGTTGACGAATAATCGTAAGACTATCATAATACGTAGTATATGCTTGAGAATTGTTACGAGTCTCGGTGTGATTGGCTGTTTTATTGAGACTCGTGAGGCGATTTTACCGTGAAATTTATTTAAAAAATAACAAGGATAGATATGTTATAGCGCATTTTCGAATTCTACAACATAAAAAAAATCGCTGCCAAGTCATTGGCACTTAGCTTCCTCCTATTCTGCTAGTGGAAGATAATTGCATGGGACAATCAACTCATTCTTTGATTTAAATATTCGCTACTATTCGATACTAAAAGGATAGGTTTACTCGAAGTCAGAATCAGAAAACATATATGCACGTCCAATCTTATTACGATCGATCACGTAGTTCCACAATTATAACAGTATACGTACGCACGCACACACACACACACACACACAGACAACACCATCTGCACGGACATTTTATAAAACCATGAAAACTCTCAAAATATACTAAGCTTTAATTATCAAATTATATGGTTTAACAAAAATAATAATGTTCAGTCACACAGAGTATACAGGGTGAGATTTGAAGAATTTGAATCTTAATATCTTTTAAACTAAAAGGTTTCATAAGCTACAAAAAGAACCTAGCCGAAGTGATCAAAAGATCAATCTTTTCCTAAAATTTCAACTCAATTTAAACCTTTTTACTCCCGTAATCGTACGACATAAAAAAAACATTTAGTTTTTATTTTATATCTCAAAAACTAGTCGCCAAAATTGCTTAAAATTTTACAACTAGTAGATATTGTTGTTTTATTGTCATGAATTTTTCAAAACATTTAACTATTATTTTTTGAGTTATATATGTTTATCGAAAAATTACCTTTTATATCATGAAAAATGAACAGATCAGTCAATCTAGAAATCTTGCGCGAAAAATAGACAAATTTATGTTCTTTTAGATAAACTATTGTTGAAATATATTGTATAATCATATCATTATAAAAAAGCAAAAATATTTTTTCAAAAATAGAAAAATGGCTATAATATGGCCATAAAATGGTCAGAATCATAAAACAAAAAATGACCTAAATTCAGAATCAGAAAAAATATATGCATGTCAAATTTTATTACGATCCGTCCCATGGTTCCAAAATTATGGCGGTATACGCACACACACACACACACACACACACGCGCACACACACACAGCCATCCGCACGGACATTTTCTAAAAACGTATGATTCGTACTCCAAACACCTCCAAATGCGTTTCCACGAAGTATTAGCAAAACTGAAAATTTTACTATTACAAAGCTTCCTCTCGAGGAGGAAGCAATAACGGAATAAAAGAGCTCAATAAAAATAAATGCAAAAACGTTCTTGCCTGCACAATCGACTACCTTTCGCAGGACCATTCCCATGGCCATTGGTGGGCAACATGAAGGAGCTCCGCGAGTTGAGCGTCAAACTCGGCGGTCAGCACAAAGCTCTCGTGGAGCTTTCCCGACGATATGGCAGCCCGGTGATCAGCTTAAAGCTCGGCAGAACTACGACCATCGTCGTCAACGGCAGCGTGGGCATACAGACGGTTCTCGGCTCCGAGGAGTTCGACGGACGACCTTGGAATTTCTTCATCAAGCTCAGGAACATGGGCAAGAAAAAAGGTATACCGAAAAACTACCTTTTTTCATTCCAAATAACACACACGAGAGCTATTCAAGGTTTTTTTTAAAACTCAAATCATGCTTATTAACGATTGTGGAAAGGTATAACGATGAACGACGGTCCGGAGTGGCGGGTAATTCGAAGCTGGTTTGTGCGGAGTATGCGCTCGGTCGGATTTGCTCGTCGCGAAATGTCCGAGTTCATCAAAGAGGAGCTCGAACGGATCCTGAAGAACATCGGCAAAGGTGGCGTGCGACAGATAAAGCCCATCATCGAGCCTGCCATCATCAACGTTCTGTGGACCTTCGCTACGGGCAAGAGGTTCGACGAGGACAGGTATAATTTTTTTTTTTTATCTATAATATCGAATAAATTCCACGAGCGTGATCTAGTCGCATGTACCACTAAATATATTATTATAGTAGAAGCGTCGTCTTACAGAAACCTGTCCGCAGATTGCAGTCTTTCATGAAGCTGATGGAGAGACGAGCGCAAGCGTTCGACATGACAGGCGGCTTGATCTCGGCTTACCCGTGGCTAAGACACATAGCTCCCGAGTATTCTGGCTATAATCTCCTTGTGACCGTCAACAATGAATTCAAAGCCGTTCTCATGGTGAGTCTCCTTGAGTTCGATCTACATCTTTATAACTCTTTCTCGCAGGCTCTGTATACTATACAGTAAGGAGATGGGGAGACGGGGCAGCTCTCCCTCCCTCAATTCTCCAAAAAAGGAAGAGTGAGGGAAGAGCAGGAATTAAGGCAGGGAGAGTCTTTCTCTCTCGCACTAATGCGCGTTCCCTATGTTTCTCGTTGTAAAGTTCAAATTGAAATAGGACTGACGCGCGTTTGCATTGTGCGCTATTTCAGGAGACCATCGATGAACACAAGAAGAACTTTGTGCCAGGAAGCGAGGCCGATCTTATCGACATGTTCCTCAATGAGATGTACGCGGGCAAAGGACCGCAGGCTGGTTTTGACGGTAGGATATAGTTATGTATTACATAGTTTTGATTACTGCAGTTATAGGTGCCTTTCTTATAATTACGGTGTATATAAACAAATTTGGATTAATTAGCTTTTAGTTTTAATTTGACTGCGTTTCGCACGTACTTTTGAAAGTCATTTCACGATTCAGTATATATAAGCGCATTCGCGCTCTGCATTCATACACGTCCATTCAAGCCATAGTAATTAGCCATGGAGGAGCTAGACACACCATAATACAACGCACACAGCATTGTCTCATTACGCAAGTGATGCTACGTACACGCAGCGTCAAAGTTTTATACACTTAATTCGCACGAAGCGCGTTTTTTTTTTGTTACGCAAACAAAAAAGAGCGCGTGTGTAAGGCACGCGAGAGGAGAAAGCTTATAAGTATCCTATACAGCCGCCCTTTCGCGGTCGTGTGCAAAACTTTTGAACGGATGCTGCCGACGCGTGTGTGACTTTTGTTATTTTTCGTGTTGCAGAGGACCAGCTAGTGATAATACTTTTGGATATCTTGTTGGCCGGCTTGAATGTTACCGCGACGACATTGCAGTTTCTGTTCCTGAATATGCTGATCAATCAAGACTCACAGCGACGTCTTCACAAGGAGATCGATTGGGTGATAGGACAGGATAAGCTTCCGGACTTTAGCGACAAGTCAAAGTAAGTTTCTCCTATCTGAATTCTTGGACTGCCGAATACGGTGCCGACGTCCACTTCCGAATCTATTATATACAATACGACAAGTTTATCTCTCCCAAAAAACACTCAAACAATCCAATCTCATTCCTTATCAGATCCCTTTGAAATTTTCCCTAAAACAGCAGAAAGTACACGATCGACAGGCTCTCTTTCACCTGCCCTCAAAAATCGTCGCATGCAGCGAGGCATATATAAAGCTAAGTCGCGATAAAGGTGGCCCGAGAGAGGTATCGGCCGCATAAATCAATACGTCCGAGTCGTGAGAAATGCGCGAGCCGCGATTATCGTGACATCGCTTGTGTATACATATATACCTATACATACATACAGCAAAAGGAGATGCGGCAAAAACGCTCGGCAGCATGCATGCATGCATGCACGTGAGAGAGTAAAAGCGAGTATGGTAGTGAATGCTGCACGTATATAGCATAGCGAGTCGCGAGAACTTTCTTCGCGGGAGCGCAAAAAAAGTGATGCCGCTGTAAATGTTGCATCAAATGCAATTGCATCTAATGTTTTTACGGCCTCTCGTCGCGTGCCAAAGGTCGTGGAAAGTTTTCAGGAAAAGAAGCGCGCTGTAAACATTCAAACTCATTTTGATTTCAAGATTGCAACGTATATAGAGTCATCAAGAATGTTAAAAACAATAATATAATCGATATTGAATATACGCCTGTGATATTGATCGCCCGTAAACGTACACCTGTATCGCAGGCTGCCGTATGTCGAGGCTGTGATCTTGGAAAGTCAGCGGCTGACGCCTGTGGTGCCGATAATCGGACCTCGTCGAGTTTTGCGCGACACGAAGCTTCTGGACTACGACATACCGCGCGAAAGCTTCGTCATCATGAACCTGTACTCGATGCACTCGGATCCCAAGCTCTATCCAGAACCTCGCAGCTTCAAGCCCGAGAGGTTTCTCGACAACGGGTCGAGAGTCAAAGATGATAATCTTATTGTATTTGGAAGAGGTGAGTTTTTTATTTTATAAAAATTAGACTTTCATAAAAAGATTTAGACATTCAATTAGCCTCAAAAGCCATCAACTTTATACAACTAATCAATGCGTAATTCTCTATACAATCTCCGCTATCTCCGACACTAAAAGTAATACTACTTCCATACGACAAATCCACATGGGCACACAAGCGTGCGATAAAATCGCATGACAACGCGTACCGTGTTTCCCTTTCGTTCAGGCGCGCGCGCGCGCGCGCGAGAAAACGAAAGTCGCCCGCTGCACACGAGACAAAGGCGCGACGCACTTCCTAATCAGCCGAGCTAGATTAATTTTCGGATTTTTCAAAGCCACGATGGTGAGAAGAAGCGTGCGTGTGGTTTATCGGCTTTTGTCGTGAAGCTTTGCGATGATTATATTATGGAGATTAGCGCGTTGTGCAATTTCTGCTCAGCGGGTACATGACGTAGCTGGATTGATGTGTTATTGTTATAATTCTTATTATAATCGATCGTAATTATGTGAAAAGTCTATGAAGCGTGAAAAGCGCATTTTCAAAGAGGTGTGAAACGGTAAATAAAATCAATCATAAAGATAAGCGAGGTCTATTATACAGTAATTCATTTTCGACCGACCAACAGCTGCCTCGTTATATACAAGTGCTGAATGATGACTTTACTTAACGCGCTCGTCAAAGCGATTAAATATATTATATAGGCGTTCATGCGTGTATTATCCTTTTTTTTACTCGTTCATTTTTTTTTATTACCCACTTTGCAAACAATTCGATTAATTAATATAGGTCGATCGTCAGATCAGAAAATCAAAAATAAACTTTTTCCAATCTTAATAACTTACCGCAGGTCATCGTCAGTGTCCAGGTATAGCTCTGGCCAATAGTGCGACGTTCCTGCTGTTTACCGGGGTGATGCAGCGGTACGAGCTTCTGCCGGTTCCCGGTTGTGAAGCACCTAGTCTCAAGGTCAAGTTGGGGATAACACTGTCGCCAAAACCCCACGACGTTCTTATGGTGCCAAGGACAAATTCGTCCGATAAGGTTGGAATTGACTCTTGAAGAATTATGAGTATGAAAAATTGCGCGGAAATCGAGGCATTTTCGATTCGCAGACGAGCGATCGATCTCTGCGCGTAAAATAGATAGGTATATACACGTATTTTATCTGCGAATCTTGTAGCTGGTGAGAATCGTTTCTCGCTTGGCTGCAGAGCTCTTTTATTGTTACCAGTCGTTCTAAGTAGGTAGCTAAATGTTTAGGTTTTTACGGCTCTCGTGAAAGCCCATATTGCAAATTTGCATAAGCTGTATTTGTAAAGGCTTATACTTTGAGCAATCGATACGAAATATTATATTGTATACACGCGTTTATTTAATATAGAAGTAATTTGAGAAGATCTCAACGACGCTGGCAATTTTTTTTATTCAACTCGATAAATACAGTGTTTAACTTATATATGAGCGCTTGGTTTTTTTCTATGCTATATATGATTATAAATAAGGTATCCCTTTAATTCGACGATTATTGTGAGCGTCACGCTCACATTGACGTAGGTATCGTAGACGGTGACGACGTTGAAAATCATTTCTCGTTGGAATGTGAGTATAAATACTATTTTATGTCGTAAATGTGCTAACGAGACTCTTATATACATATTATATGGCGATTTCTCGAAAACGTTGCTTTGACGCGATTTTCAAAGGTAGCGGTGATCCACATGAAATCAAACGCGTTTGCTTTCAAATAAACAGAGGGAACACGCGTCTTGCGCCGAGTCGGATTATGCATCGAAGCGTGCGTCGTTTATTTACCGATGCTGTGTATGGCTTTCTTTAGTCTTTCATGTGTCAGATGTCGGAAAGATATATGTTTTGCACACGTCAGATGTACACGGAGATGAAGAGTTCGTTATGTTTCGAAAATTCGGAAATAATTTTCAAGACGTTTCTTTTATTGTCGTATACGTATCACATTACTGATTATACGAAATCACTATGTACAGTACAGTAAATCAGTGATTGCAATTTATCAAAATTAAATTCAGAAAATAAAAAATAATTTACACTTGATTTCACGTTTGAGAATCCGCAACTTCAAAGACGGCGCAATTCCAAATAAACACCTAAAGACGTATTTCCGTCAGTCTTGCGCATTTGAAAACGGCAGATCAGTGGCGAGGCTTGAGCACTAGGTAGTAGGGTTTAGGCGAAATGAGAAAACCATCGATGCCATTGAGGTCTGGAGGCTCGTAACCCGGAGCTAATTTTATGTCAAAGTGTTGCAGGACGTAGGTGAAAAATAAGAAGAGCGAGTTCTTCGCCAAAACTTCGCCCAGGCATCGTCTTTTACCTGAAATTCGGTATTGTTGTAATATTATGTCGTTGTCGACTTATTTAAATTGTGACACGTATACTGCTCTTACCTAGGCTGAATGCCATAGCGCCGGTCGATTGCCGAAATTTGCCCTGTTCGTCGAGGAATCTTTGCGGTTGAAATTCTTCCGGGTTTTCCCACTGGGACTTGTCGGTGTTGGCACTGTAGAAGTTTAAGAGGACTGTCGTGTTCTGTAAGAATGCATCAGTGCTGCTGTAAACATTCGTAAGCAAAATGACGCGGTAAGAGGACAAAATTCGCACTCACCTTTGGAATCAGATATCCTTCCAGTGAGGTATCTTTTAAAGTGCTGTGAGGTACTCCCAGTGGGGCCAGATGCAAGAATCTTTGTGCCTGTAAAAAAATTAACGTATGACAAATTAATGTGTAAGATATATTGATAGCGTGTTATACCAACCTCAGCGATGAAAGCTTCGACTTTCGGGAGTAGCGGCATATCAGCCAAGGTTGGTGGCCTATCCCTTCCGATAACGGCGTCCATGTGCTGCTGTAATTCCTTGACCCAGTGAGGATTCAACGCCAGGAAAGAAAAAAACGCCGCCAACGAGTCGGTAGTCGTTTTCGAGCCGGCGAGAAACAGGTCCAGGCACAGGATCATTAGATTCTCGCCTTGTAGCGACAGTACGATTTGCATTATTCTATTAGCCGTGTCGATTGAGTGGTTCGAAAATGCGCGATGATGCGGGAATTAATGATTGGAAATCGAATGCTTCGGTGACTTGTCGATTCGAATATTCTCGTCGGTGTTTAGGACCGCTATAATTTGTATGGATTTCGTAACGATGAATCATTCATCGATATCGGTCTCAATCAACGTAACCAAGTGGGAATTTGTCGCTTCATTAAAACAAATATATTTTATTCCTAAAAAAAGACAAAAAAAAAAAAAAAAAAGAAACTCACGGTCGAAGACGTTATCCTCGTCAGTCCCGGACCCTTTGGCCTTGATCTCCATGAGGTAAGCATCGATAAGGTCTCTGGGTTGGTCTTTAGAAAGACAAGTCTCGTGCTCGTCTATCTCCGAGCCTATGAAACCCCAGAGCTTGTGCAAGTTTGACATGAGCTCGTTGAATCCCGACAGTTCCGGAATAAAAAAGCGTAGGAAGGGCATGTGCGACATTAACCCACCTACTGTGTCGGTCAACCTGCGATTATACATATATATTATTCAGCCACGAGTAAAATTACCGCGCGTTATAATACCGCCAATTTCTTCGGCACATATATTATTATATTCGCTCGATAAGCCGATCATGTAAATCACGTTAACTGCGCAGTGCATTTTTTGTTTTGCATAACTTGAAATATATATTATTTTTGATCTTCATCTCGTTGCCCTCTCTCTCTCTCTCTAAGCCGCCAATAGCGAGTCCGAAAAAGTGTCAGAATTATTCTTTCTCGATCCTGTTCGATCTTCTTAATTTTATCGCCGAAATTCTTCGCGGAGATATTATGGATTATATGGATTTTTTTCCCCGTTTGCAAGCTTGCAGGATACTTTTACGCGGATCTCGAAAGAGCTCGTGGTGCGTATTAACGCAGCTGATCGTTTTTTTTCTCCTCTCGTGGCGAGGAGAAATCGTTGTGCTCGACGGTTAAATTTTACGCGTGAGAACTCGTTATTTCACTGCGAATGTATATGCTGTATTTACGGGAACGTTAATCGTAATGGGGCTTGATTTGTGGGTAAAAATTATAGAATCGAAAGAAAGCGAACGTTTCCCGACTTACTTGAACACCTTGTGAACGACCGCCAGGATTTCCTTCATCTTGAGATCATCGTACTCGAACCGGTGCCCGGCTAGCATCATCCAAAGTGCGTTTAACACTGCGATATCGAAAGCCGTGTGCATCGGTACCGGTCCCTCTTTAGCGATTGCCTCCAGAAAATCGACGAGGCTTTGAGCCTCGGTTACCAAGTACTGGTTCATCACTTCTCCGCCCATACCGAGAACTTTGAAGTGGCGCATCGTGAAGCGTCGTTGCTGCTGCCATGCCGAGCCTTGGGTGAAGAGTACACCTGTATAGGGATAGCAAGAGGCAAGTCGTGTAGTTTTCTGAATTAGCTATTAGTTGCAAATTTATATAGAAAGAAGTATAACAGTATACCTTTCTCTTTTCCAAAGGAGCGAACTCGAAAGAAGAAGCTACTCGGCCTGCCGTTGAATTCATCTCTCAGGAGAACTTTCTTCACCAGCTCGTGCGATGAGACGACGATGATCCGCTGCTGACCAAGCTTGAGGCCTACGACGGATCCGTATTGTTGGGCCAGTTCGTTCAAGGCCAAGTGCGTGAAGCCGGATTTCTTCCTTAGCGTGTAGAACGCCGGGACGCAACCGATGAGAGGTAACCATTTGGGACCAGGTGGAAAGTTCTTCGGCTTAAAGCAGCTGAAGCAGCAGATCAAAAGAAACGCGAGCACGATGAAGACCAGCATAGACGGCATTTTCTTGCTTCGTTCGACTTAGGACAGGACTAAAGATCAGCGGTCTCGAGAGTTTGGCCTTATACTACGTTCGGACAAAAAGATTCGATGATAACAGCCGTTGACGCATGTGCGCCGACGAGAATAACCGATTGTCCGCTGTACACTAAAGTATATTGTAACAAAGTCGCCTTGACTCTGTGAGATACGAACTTGACTGCGTTTCGATGATGCTGAGCGATGCCGAGATATGAATTATTTTACTACATGCAGTGGAAGATGTCATCAGGTTAGAACTATTCTTTCTTTTTTAAATAGAACATTTCGTAAAGCGCCCAAGATTGCGATCACGTGTAACGTTTACGGCATGGTTATACGCGTATTGGTCGTAAATTATACATAGCGTTTTTGTACGATATTTCCCTGCAGCTCGTCAGCGTGTTTGAGTCGTTTAATCCAAATAAAGTAGGTTAAGGCTTTGCAATAGATAAACTATGATGTTAAAAATTTCTATCAATAGTAGATATCGGTCAATCTGATAGCGTTTGTGAGTGAATAGAGTTAAATTATTATTGATAAAAAAGCTTTATGAATTAGCGTTTGTGACAATTAAGCATGATATTTTTGATATAATGAAGAAGGAGAGGAAAATTCCGTTGGCATAATATTTATGGCAATTTACAATTTTTCTCACTTTTATTTGCACCAATAAATCATCATTCTATAATATTCCCAAGTGTGCGTTATTGTTTGCTTCAGAGTCATTGTCATTGTTCAATATATTTAGGTATCTCATGCATGCAAACTCACCGTATAAAAAGAGTCCGTATACGCGCCAAGAGCGATCAGTAAACTCGAGTTAACGCGGCGAGGACAGTAAGTTTTCATTCAATATGGCCAAGGAAAAATCAGCCGAGTCTCATCTTTTGACCAGGCAAGATGTAAATATTGTCGTGAAAAAGTCTTTAGGCTCTGCATTCGAACTAATCGACTACAAAGACACAAAACTTCTCAGATCAGATAACTGGGTTCCTGGGCGCACATCGACGGCTCTCTGTTAAAGTTCGGGATGAAAAAAATACTGCTAACGAAGAAACTCACACCTATTTTGTCAAGTGCTTGCCGATGAATAATGAAGTGTTGTCTCGTGTGTTGTTAGAAAACGACTTGTTTTACAAGGAAACCAACTTCTACAACCATATTTTGCCTAAACTGACGGCTTCTATCGATGACGACAAGTGGTGTCCGCGGTGCTACCTGGTCAAGGAGAACAGCCTAGTAGTCTTAGAAAATCTCGCAACGAAAAACTACATTGTCAGGGATAAACTTCTGGACGTTGAAAGTCTAAAGAGTGCATTAGCCACGATGGCCAAGTTGCACGCATCGACTTTATTGGCGGAGAAACGGCTGGGAAAGACATTCCTCGAGCTATATCTAAGAGTTCTAGCCGAAACCATGTACGTATACATAAAGGCTTCGCGAAAGAGTGGTACCGAACTGGAGTCGACGTAGTCATGGCCGTAGCGGAAAAGCTGGGATTGAACGCGACTCTCATCCCAGGAATGTGTGATCGTGTTTTTCAAGCAGTTTCCACTTCAAAAAAGAAGCAGAACGTTATCTGTCATGGGGATGCCTGGTCGTTCAACTTCATGTTCGAGGACTCGCCACTTGCGCCGAATTGCATCATGATGGACTTTCAGGTGATTCTCGTTATTACGCGCCGGCGATGGTAGACGTTGCCCAGTTTTTCTAATTACACTATGAGAAGAGAGTTCAGGGAGAAGAATGAGCAACAACTATTGAAACATTATTACGACGAATTTGCGAAAAATTTGAAGACTAATAGCGAAGAAATGGCGGTACCGAGCTTTTCGCAGATTCTCAAGGAACTTGATCTTTATCGAATCGTGGGAGTTATATCGGCCGCTTTGCAGCTGCCAATAGCTATGGTGGATGGCAAACTAGACGGTTTTGCCAGGCTCGTTTATCGCGACCGCGTCGATCTAGTGCTGGATATTATGAAGAAGGATTCCTTGTACAACGATAGGATTGTTGAAAGCGTTGAGGAACTGGTCGAGAGATCGAAGCAATTACATGAAGAGATCACAGAGTGACTTGAATTTATAAATAAAAATGTAAACCTTCTTCATTGTTGTAAAGTGTAAAACGATTAAAAGTGTATTTTATTTAAGAAACGAGTGTCTTTGTCGATCCAAAACAAGCGCAAAACTAAAAAAAAAAAAACTAAGAAGACACTCGGTTGCGCATCAGCGATCGATATTCTACGAGCATGCAAACGTCGTGTCCATAGTTTGAAAAACATGTGTTCCGTCACACCATCGCCGTGAAACGGAATAATCTACACGCTATATATTGTATATATACGCTCTCGTAAAAAAAAGAAGAAAAATCACGAGGAATTCCTCAACGCGCACATAGAGCCGTATGAATATGCTAAGAGAGAAATGTGTTCTCCCGATGGCTCGCGCGAGATTACGTGCGCCCGGAGGCGCGAATATTTCGTGCGCTTCGATGATTATGTATGACGCCTACTGAGTTTTTGGCTTTGTTTCGCGGTTGCTATACGATTCTTCTTTTCTTTCTTTCTTTTTCGAGATTGCGTAACGATTGCGACTGGCGGTGTTTGTAAATAGGGAAGAATCGGTCGATTTTTGTAAGACGGGAAATCGCTGTGGGGCGCGCTTGGCTGCCCTTTAGAACAGGAAAAACTACGGCGTTGTTTTCTCGTTTCTGTACGATTGCGTTGTTGTTTTAGAAAATTAATAACAAAGCAGTTGATTTTATAACAACAATAGAATTTTACTGAGCTAAAAAATAATTTCCTCGTCCACAAGCGCGATTACCGTGAAAAACTCGCGCAGCGTTTCCATGATTTTCAAAAATCTCCCATCAGAGTGCTTTACCTGCATCCCCCGAGTAGAAATGCAGTCCGGCGTGCAGTACCTGATCATCCGGCCCAGACCACCCAACAATATATGGGAAAGGCCGGGTCCGGCCAGACTCTGTCAGACCCATATATGTTAGATCAGCAAACATAACCTCGAACATGTGGTTTTTATTAGTGTTCGATATTTTCTCTTACTTTCAATATTCGTAGTTTAACTTAATATACATAATGGAAAATCGCATTATAAAACTTTTAAGAGGTAAAAACTTTGAAGACAAACTATGCTTCGTTCTTTTATAAGATTTGATATCCTGCACAATACGTAATATGCTTCTTGCGGCACCGGATCCGGCCTGACCACTATCATGTTACATGCCGTAAAATCTGGCGTGTTATTTACTGCCCCGGGCCGTAATTCATTTTTCGGACTTCGGATTAGGGCCGGACCCTTACCGGAGGTATATCATTTCTACTCGGGCCAGTGTAGCTCCGATTTTTCCTCGTGCGCTCCTTATTGTGTCCTCTCGTAATATAGGTACTCTGCTATTTTCAGCGACTGTTCCACTCATTTGAAATTTAAAGCGCGCGCCGCGTTTTCTTCCCATCCTTTGAAACGTATGCCGTCGCGGTAGAATAGAGCTACAATGCGCCGAGAGCTCACAATGAGCGAGGAAGAGTCTCGTGAAGAATTTTCCTCAGATATCGCTGGGATGCTTCGAGTGGTGGAAGTCTGCTATGCGCTACATACGTATGTACCTACTATAATCGATCAGCCGATAAAGCGCTTTGTCATCATCATAGAGAGAAAGGATCGAGATGAGCTGTGTTACGTAACGAAAGAATTTCAACTTCCTACTGACCTGCATTCCGAACTTTTTTTTTTCCCTGAATCACGATGACCGTATGCTTCTTGTATTTTTAAATGTGTCGTCGTAATAAAAAAAGGCGTTTGGCTAATTTACGAGTATAAAATTACCTTGTTTGTCGTTTTATAGGTGCTTGATTACACGCAACTGATGCGCAGTGGCTACATGATTGTATCATTAAACGAAGTTTAGAAGCGCGGGTACTTATACACACGCGCACTTTGTCCGCATTAACATATCTTCTCGTTTCTTACTTCGCTTGGTTCCTTCGACTGGAAAATGATCGCCGGCGCTTTTCTTATTGATCGAATGCCCAATTAACCGCATACAAATAACGAGTTAAAACATCAACAGATCACGCATGACGCATCAACTTTTGCTGATAACATCCCGCAAGCGAAATCGGATTTTGCATCAGAAGCGGAATCGTCATGATGAGTTGGAAAGTCACGGCGCGACACTTCCGCGCGGAAAGTCGCCGCATCTCTCACGGCGAGCTGCGGCCGGCACGGAAATGATACGGAAGCTTACCTATACGCGTCGCCTTTTTTGCGCGGCGTGCGCCTATCTGTACACACTGCATATATGGGTATGTAGGAAACGATTACGCATCTTCTCGTTCGTTAATTGGATTGAGCTCGTGGGATATAGCTAGCTTTCTTCTGGCGATCTCTTGCTTGCTGTCGAGTATGTATATACCTACAGTTTGTGCAAAGATTTTTGTGAATATGATTATATACTTACGGCTTTAAGGCGTGGGTTTGAATTTAGCGGGTTAGGTAATTTCATGGAATTGAGCGTTTGCTTCAAGATCCGGGAGTTTATGCAGGAGGGAGTCGAAGCTTTATAGGCAAAGTTGATATTTGAATGGAATTTGATTACCATAATTGTATTCGAAATACTCGTGATATTTACTACATTGATATAATAAAATACGATACGAAGTGAGTTTTATAATAATGTCTACGATTATGCGTCAGCCTTTTTCAGGTAAATAGTAGCATATATAGGTAATTTGCGTACAAGTATAATGTCCGTGATTTTCACGCTCGATGCACCAGAAAACCAGTCATAATTCCATTAATTCATTACAATTGAAAACCACATTATGCTACTACAGTTACAGTTATTCAATGTCTCTCAACTCATATATACTTTTACTTCTCTCAATAAATGACAACAGCCAAAAGCCACTTCGCACCTCCTGCCCAATTAAGAATATGGTATCTCTCCAGAAGCGTGACCATCGCGAAAAATTTATCGACTTCCCGTATTGGCAGAATGAAGTCGTTATAATATACGAATAAACATGCGATAAACGAGTTCAAAAATCACGATTATAAATCTGTGCGACGTGCACGACGAGCAGGGCGTCGGGAAAAAATATGTCGATCGAGTCGCGAATCTGTGTTGCCGCCGCCGAAAATGAGAAACCGGCGTAATTAATAGGCCCCCCCAATATGTGCTCTTAGGTGAAAAGAAGCGAGAAGACGATAATTTATTCGCTTTACAGAAATAAACGAGCCGCAAGGATGATTTATCGTCTGGTGGTTTTTGATATATAATATATATATATAAATGGAAGGAAGCGCGGCGGGATCAAGTCAGATGTATTTATGCAGTGCAGCCTCGCCGGAGAGAAGCAGTTCGTAAATATAACTCGCGGGCAGAATTCGGAGCAGTTTTGAGAGCTTGTCGATGTGGTTTTTTTAAAACTGGTTTTATGTGAATGTATTGTTTGTCGTGAAATAGGATCTATTTTTTATTGCACACGTGTAAAATAAAAACCGGTTATTGATTGTATCTTATATAAATAACTTTCTCGACTTGTAGAAAAACTATATTGGCTTAAACAACAGTCCTATATTCTCCTACTTTTTCACCTACACTTATATATATAGGCTAAAAGCTTTGCACGTTTCTATCGTGTTTTAACGAAGTCAGCCGCGCGCGATAATAGCTCCAACGCGAAAAACTACGCGTAATAATTTGTCTGTGAACACGATCATCGATATTTTACGCTTCGCCGCTTTCACACGATTTTCTAAAAATTTTCCGCTATAGTTTCTTTTTTCGAACTTTGTATGGCTAGACACTTTATAACCTGTTCATGCTGTATACGTGTTCTACAATCACTTGTTACAAGACGTCGAAGAAGTGGTTAATGAAACTTCGATATGAGATGATTAATGTTTCCGGTAATTGCACCTTCGCTTCGTTATGCCTCCAAGATAATGTATGCATATTTAAAAAGAGAATCAGCTTATTATTGTAAGCCTATATAGGAGAGCTGCATATATTTATTCTTTTTTTACAAAATCCTAGTTTCGTCTCATAACACAGCTTTCATTTCGCCGGATCAGCGAATTACATCTTAACCAACAAGATTTTTTTATTTCGAGTCGTGACCAAAAGCCTTACAATCCTATCATCGTGATCGTGCGCTTTTATTAACGTCAGCTCTCGATCTTATCCCCGGCGTTCTTTCTTCTCTCAAGTGCACACACACACACACGTCTTCTCAAAACCTTTTACACACTCAATTACGTAAATGCGTTCTTTCATTTTTTTTCCGATTTTGTATCTCCGCGTAAAGATAAATTCACACGTAATTCGATTTTAAATTCGATCAAGCACCTGTATTGTCGCTCCCTCGCACAATATAAACCGGCGTATAAATCTTCGACGGATTAAATCTCTGAAAATATAATACAAAGCGGACCATCAGAAGCTTCACCAAAAGGGTCCAGCCACCTTTGGTCCCACGCACACTTAAAACACGGGCGACGATTTTATCGCTTCTCTTCCACCTTCCACTCTTTCGACACACGCGGATACATACTTATCGCGCGCGCGAATTAATTTATGACCAGGCTCAAGTGTGGGTGCCTATACTCGCTTTCTCCGCGCAATTCGGTTTCCTTCTTTCTGTTGGCTTTGCTGCTGCTTTCTCTCGTATATATGTGTATATGTATGTACACCTCTCGTATGTAGATGTGTATCGTTTGCATTCGCGGGACGCGCAGCGTACGATCAGTCTCGGGGTTTCGGTGGGTTGCGTCAGCGCCGCACTGGACATCGTTTTCGACGAGGCGAGAACACGCGGTATGTTTTGGCGCTACTGTATATATGTACATATTTGTGTGTACCTATAACGTAGTTACGTAAGGACATCCGTGTGCAAATAGTACGTCGGCGTGGACTGCGCGATTTCTCTCGCCTCGGTGATCTGGTATGTTTGGCTATATACATATAGGCGTGTGGGTGGACTGCATTAGCTGTGTATGCGCTCTGAAGCAATTCGATTTACGAGATGCGAAAGTCTAGATTTTGCCGGATTTACGAGCGCTTTCTACGACATTATTCTGAACTTGAAATTTGCTGGAATTTGGGAGGATATTAGGTATATAGGAAGCGAGTATATACAAGAGAAGATTAAGACGTGTTTTTATTTTTTTTTAACAAAAATTAATCAACTTTATTCGATAGCATTAGTTAACAATAAGTTGGACAACATCATAATATATAACAACGCGTGCTTGCGCGCGAGTATAAAAAGATAGTATGGAGGAGGGCGAAGTATATAAAAAAAAAAAAAAGAAGAAGAATAATAATAATAAACGCTTGGTCGAGGGCGCTAGCTTAAAGAGAGAAGATGAAAATAGATAGAGAAGGAGAGTATGACAGATGAAGAGTATAAAGGCGAGAGCAGCAGAGAAGGGCCCTTCAGTCGAGTTACACAGCTTAACAAATAATATGTACACAGTTGGCTTATATCGTTGATATTACAGCGCGAACGATAATAATATCTTAAGACAGATAAGTATATCAGACAGAGTGAGGGAGAGACGAGTCAGGTGAATTTGTACAGACTCGTTGGCTCGCGTTCCTCAAGGGTGGTCCTCGCTTCAGCGACTGGGGAAGCTGAAGCGCTGCGTCTGCTGACCGGCCGGCTGGACCAGTGGCGGAGGCACGAGATCTTGCGTGATCGAGGGCAGTTGGGCCGCCGAAACCGGAGCCACCGCCGCCGGTGCCGCTGGTCCCTGGAACGATCTTTCCCACCTGATCGGGTTCGCGCTGCTCTTCTGCTGCTGTATTGGCTGTACCGGCTGCTTCTGTATCGCCGACTGCAGCTGCGTCTGCTGCGTCTGCTGCGTCTGCTGCGTCACGGTGTCCTTGCGGTCCTTCCATCCGTGGGCCTCGTGGTGGTCGTCGATGGGGAACCACTCGGATATCCAGACGGGCTTCCAGATTTTCTTCCAGGCTGGCACCCAGATATCCTTCCAGGCCGGCACTTGGATCTCTTTCCAGGCCTCCTTCCATACGAGCTTCTTGTCCTCGATCCACTCCTGCTTCTGTTCGGTCTTCCAGATCTGCTTCCAGTCCTCCTTCCATTCGAGCTTCTTGTCCGGCACCCAGATCTGCTTCTTCGCGGGCTTCCAGATCTGCTTCCACTCCTCCTTCCAGGCCAGTTTCTTGTCCTCGACCCAGATTTGCTTCTTTGCGGGCTTCCAGATCTGCTTCCACTCCTCCTTCCATTCGAGCTTCTTGTCCTCGACCCAGATCTGCTTCTTCGCGGGCTTCCAGATCTTCTTCCAGAGCGGCTTCCACACGAGCTTCTTCTTCCAGAGGTCGTGGCTGGTGTACTCCCAGCCGTGGGAGTCGGTGCCGAGGTGCTTCTCGCCGGGGATACCGACCTTGATCCATTCGGGTATCCAAATCTTCTTCCAGGCTGGCACCTGGATGTCCTTCCAGGCAGGCACCTTGATCGGCACCCAGATCGGCTTGTAGACCTTCTTCCAGTCGGGCACCTGGATGTCCTTCCAGGCGGGCACCTTGATCGGCACCCAGATCGGCTTGTAGACCTTCTTCCAGGCCGGAACCTGAATCTCCTTCCAGGCCGGTACTTGGATCTCCTTCCACACGGGCTTCCAGACCTTCTTCCAGGCCGGCACTTGGATGTCCTTCCAGATGGCCTTCTTCGTCGGTACCCACTCGGGCTTCCAGATCTTCTTCCAGCCTTGCTTCCAGATCTGCTTTTGAGCCTTCTTCCAGACCTTCTTCCAGCCCGGCTTCCAGATGAGCTTCTTCTTCCAGTAGCCCTTCTCCTCGTGGTGGTGGTCGTGGTGGTGGTCATCGTGGTGTTCGTCGTGTCCACCGCCACCGCCGTATCCGGTCACGTCACCGCCACCGAAGTCGCCGCCGCCGCCGCCTCCGTGACCACCGTCGCCTCCTCCGTAGCCTCCAAAGTCACTGATACCGCCGCCGTGACCACCTCCGAAGTCACCACCGCCGCCGCCGCCGCCATGACCACCTCCGAAGTCACCGCCTCCGAAGCCGCCACCGCCGCCGTGGTGGTCTCCACCGCCACCACCGCCGTAGCCGCCAAAGTCGGCGCCGCCTCCGTGACCACCGCCGCCTCCAAAGCCGCCGCTGCCGTGGTGGTCACCACCGCCGAAACCTCCACCTCCAAAATCACCTCCGCCTCCGTAGCCTACTCGCTTCTGAGCGACTGCTTGCGCACTGTAACTGAAAGGTCATGATTCCAACATAAATTCGATCCAATTTCAACGAGCTATATTGCTAGATAATTATACCGCGCGCGCAGGGAAGGAAACAGGCAAAAATATACACGACCGCACTGATGAGACTTGAGAGGAGAAAAGAAAGAAGTCTGTTTAGAAAGACAAGCTAATTGGCCGTGCAAACTAGTTGAAGTTTATAAAAGTGCATCAGCAGCCGGTCTCTAAACGACGAGAGCCTGACGAACGGGACGTGTCACTTTCGAAGAGTAATTAGCAAGTCGTGCCTGCTGCGCCGACATCGAAGAAAGCGAAACCTTTACTCTGTACACTGTACACTCTATATATGTACATATATATATACTTACGGGATTTGCTGCTGTGACTGCGGCTGCAGCAGCTGTTGCTTCTGTTCCAATGCCTTGCTCGCCACCAGAGCGACCTGCAGTAGCAGGGCTAGCGCGGTCTGTGAATAAATAAATAAATAAATAAATAAATAAATAAATAAATAAATAAATAAATAAATAAATAATAATTATATATGTACGTATAGAAATCGAGACTTATCACTGCGCGGCGGCGGTACACACACAGAGCGCGATGAGTGCGATTTCATGCTTTTCTACGCTCGATAAACTTTCTCGATCGGCTATACGTGTGTAACCTTATAGCAAATGCAGCGCGTAGAGCCAAAGAGCGCGACGTCGCGTAATTCGCTCTACTTTTTCGCCTCGCGTCCTCGGCGAGAAAGTGCTCTTGGCAGAAAGTGACATCGCGGCTGATGTGTATACACATGCGCGCGCGTTTATATAGATGGGTTTTTTTGGGGGAGGCGGGGGCGCTTTGGTCGAGCGGCTGTTTTTGAATATCTGCAGAAGCGCGAAAGACGGCCGTAAAAAGTTTCGTACTTCTAAAACGAGTCTATTATATTCCGGAGGCTGTAGACACTCGACTATACGAGCAAATATTGACCGGCTCGTTATGCACAGGAGAGATAAGACTACCGGTTTCGCGAAACGAGCGGTTGTAGTTGACGCGAGTTTTTTTTTTCACTGATATTATAGCGTTTATATCAGTTTTGTCAAAGCTATAGCTTTCTCGTATAATTTTTACCGCCGGTCTCTCGTTACCGTTGCAATTTATGATTTTATCGATACAACCTTGTGTTAAAATGTACTCCGAAGCGACGTCGCACAGTAAACAATAGTGTGTTGCAAACCCGCGATCCATACTGCCGAGAGAGTACTATACTAATACACTGATCTCAACAAACTTTGTATATTATACATCAGCACCGTCGATCGTCGCTATTATAAAGTCTGCAACACACTTTGTATTACTACCGCACAACAGAGCACTTGATCGGATTGTCAGGATTAGCACAATATTTATAAAGGATAAATAATGATAAAGAAGATGAGATGAGGAAGAGAAATGAAAAATTCAGATTATAGCCAGTAGTAGGAACTAACCGCGCATCCCGGGCGAATCCTCATGATGAACGGCCAGTAAAGCCCGCTGGGGCTCGCGAACGCCTTGGGGTGTTGCCGGTCGCGGGAAAACGCGGACTTAAACTTCGGCCAATAAGCCGGAACGCCGAGGTTTTATAGGCGCGTATCCTCCTCTGCTCTGTGTATACCCCACACTCGGGCCCGAAAAACGCTTCGCCCCACTACCTTACCCCGTATAGCCATACACACGCACACACACACACGCGCGCGCGCGCGAGCCTCCGGAAGAAGAGGAAGGTGTATAGAAGCGTATAGTGTAGTCCCCTTCCAGGAGGAGATCGTCCTTTCCTTTCGCCTTTCTTCGAGGCGCGCTGCGCGCCGCGTCGCCGCTGCTTTCTTCGCTCGAGAGCAACAGTGAGAGCGAGAGTTGTTGCTCTGCTCTCTGAGCTTCGAACTTCTCGAGGGTTCTTACACGGCTATTATGAATCTGCGGATATGGAGCTTGTGGGAAATTGAGAGATTCGCTGTATGTATGCTCTTTAGCGAGCTCTTGGGTAATAGACTCTGCTGTACTGTGGGAATCGCTCTATTTATAGAACGCTCTTGTAAGCGTTTTATTATATTCTCGTTTTGATTTTTATAATGCACCCCGGAAGACAAAATTATTATTGTGACGTTTCTCGTTTTGAATCCCCAGCAAACGGTATAGAAGCTTTTTCTCTCGTATATGTATACTATATAGGTCGTCGGACCTTTGTGCGCTTGGGGAAAAAAAAAAATACAAAAAACGCGCCGAAGTGGATTACAATGCACTTTTTAAATTGCCTTGTGCAACTGCACGACTCAATAACTCTGTCTGGTACACCAATTCTGCAAAAACACGAGCGGTGAAAATACATATACGGCGTGCATCGACATGTTTTCCGAAAATATTTTGACTGTGTAAAAAAAGGTGTAGGATAATACATAATACACACACGTGTATGTTAAAGAAAGTTCACAGCCAAAGTTAGAGTCCGCTCTCGATTTGACGGGCTAATCGATCACACGTCATTTGATACAGCGCGGCTGATGTGAATAAAATCTTTTTTTTTTCACTTCTATAATGGCGAGTCAGCCGTAATCTAATGATTATAGTCTGTCGCTAATTGAATCTTAACACGCCTATTGCACGCGTCTCTGTATACATGCAGTTTCTATCACACGTCGTTGTAGTATTAAACATCAGCGCGCTCGAGGGGATCCGTTCCGAATCGTTTACTAAATCTAATTAAACGCTCTCTGATGTGTGTATATACGTTAATTAAGACATAATACACAATGTGCTTGGAAAAATCACCCTGCCCTCAATTTCTATTTCGTATTTTTTGCGCTGGCTTGAAAAAGCTCGCCTGTTCACGTGTAATATATATACAGCGTCAATGGTAAAGTTTCGTTTTCGTAACCAGAAAAAAAGGAAGCAATACAACGAGACATTTGTAGGTTTCTCTATTACGAAAACAGACAAAAAATGCTACACATTACTCCACCATCATCGTATCGATATATCGTTATAAGCTCGAATTTTCCGTTATAACTCATGTACGCACGTAACCGGTATCTCGTCGATCGTCGCTCCGAAAAATTATAGAGACGTTGGAATAGTGCAGACTCGAGCAAGTAGGAATTGTCGGTATTATTAATGTGCAGCGCCGATTAGGTTCAATAGTCTCGGCGCTATTTTACACGTGAAAATGAAAGTAATAATCGAGCGCCTTTCATCCGCGCGGCGCATCGTATCATCTTCGTGGAAAGCTTCTAGCTCCTCTTATATTTATTGGGATTTTTGCCGCCTCGAGTGTAGTATATACATATAGGAGAGAGAAGTGATTTCAATTTTGTTTTCTCATCGCTGCAGCAGGAAGAATTTCTCTTGGGTTTTCAAGAGGACTAAGTAGGAGAAGATCACTTTTTCCGAATCGTTTTGTTTGAACTGAATGAAAAGGAAGCGTTTCGGCGCTCGAGGCTCTGTAATCTGTATTATGCTATGCTATCCTATCGGCAATTAATTGATTCTACCATTCAGATGCGGTATAAATCACTCGGCGATTCACACACAATAGTCGTATACAGAATCACTTTTATGATGATTGATACGATGTTAATTGATTTCGTTACTATTATTGTATTCACGAGGAGACGCATGTGGTTTATTCGTATACACTGCACCATAAAGTGAAGATTTATCGTTGCTTCGCATATACGCATTATACATTCGAGAATTTATATGCGTATACGCAGCTTATCGAGTAAATTGCGCGCTTACAAAAGGCGAATTATAATAATACCTTTTCCTCTCATTGGGGGGGGGGGGGGGGGAAAACC
>CM053170.1:70766899-70886064 GCA_012977825.3 Pteromalus puparum
GGGAATACGCTTTCATATTCGGACTGCCGCTCTGTGGCCGGGAGAGATATCATCGTGTTGAATCATTATATGCGGCGTATATGCATCACATCTCGCGGACAAGGGATAAACGCTGCAGTTGCGAAAGCAGCTACTGCTAACGAGCGAGCGAGTCTTCCGAAAATTCGTGTCCGGCGAAAACAAAAATGTCGAGGTGAAGATGAATGCGCGAGCGCCGCTTTGTGTATACGCTTGTCGTATCTTGATTCATTTTTTACTCGGTTAAAAATTGAAGTAAAGTTTAGTAAGGATAAATTAAATTAAATTGATAAGAATGCGTGCAACGTTGACAATTATTGCCCGTGAAATTCTTTACGTTATCCTTAATCGATCGTAAAATTCTCGCAGCTCGCCGCAACTTGAAAGTCCCCTTTTTTACTTTCATTTTCGTTTTTCAAAAAAGCTCATGTATTTAAACTCGGCACCTCGAAAAAAATCTCACGCACGCGCAAAACAATAAAGAAGCCGCTCAAATAACCAACCGCTAAGAGAAAAACACCTCGAGCTACACAACTCATCGGAAACATTGTTTTCCTCATATCTGTCTGTCTCTCTCTCTCTCTCTCTCTCTCTCTCCTGGCGCAGAAACCGCATCGGAGAGGAGAAAGACAAAAAGAGTCCCGGCTCGCAAAAAATATACAAGAGACACACGCCGTGCGACGAGAATGAAAAGTGAAAGATGCATCGCGGAGAGCAAGTGCGAGACAGCAGCAGCAGCAACCGCGGCCGATATATCGGGAGACTTGCAACCGGGTGAAAGTGATCGAGAACAGGACTGACCGGCCGCCGAGAGAAAGACACTCACACACACGCATATATGGCTATACATACGTGTGCGCAGACCAAAACGCTAAAGTTCACGCGCAAGGTTACGTATAGCAAGGTTATACTTACCCCGTGTACGTATAATATATACAGTCTATATATACCTCTGTTTTCGGCGCGCTCGACTTTCGACACGCTTCATTGTACCTCTACTACGTGCTGGCGCTCGCGTGCCGTTTTTCGCTTTCGTTACACATTGGAGAGTTAACTGTTGCGTTATTATATAGTAGGCTATATGGGTGTATAATGATACGGCTAATGGAGGCAGGCACATTATTTATATGGAAGCGTTGATTCCCATCGGGCTGTAGATTCCAAAGCGATGATCTATCGTTTTATTTGCATTAGTTTTTGGATTAATCAAACGACGTCCTTACCGATTTCTCATATAACGGTAAATTTGCATTTCGTGGATGTGTGCGCGTATAATATACTTTCATGAGCGATCTGATCTCACTCTCTCGTGAGGTGTACAGGTGACCAGCTCACATTAATTTTAGTGGATACATTAGCTCGACTTCTACGTAGGTATGGAATTTCGGTTTTAGAATTGAATAATGACCGAATTACACACACATAATTGATTCTATATAGCCGATGCAAAAACATTTCTAAATCACGTACTTACAGCCGCAAGAAGCCGATCGCCAGAGGCGTATAGGTATATATAATCACGGGGCTTAAACCGAATCCCGATCCATCAATCAAATTAATTTCTGATTAACAAATTGTACACTTCCCCATCTCTCTCTCTCTCTTTCTCTCTCTCTCTCTCTCTCTCTCTCTCTCTCTCTCTCTCATATAGCTGCATTGCTCGCGCTCAGAGATCGACGGAGGAAAAAATGCCCTTTCGCCGTAATTTTCCATGCATCCGACCGGATACAAACATGGAAACTGACGCACGGACTGCATTCGGAGCACGACGATCTGCTGCAGTGGTACAGTAGTAAACAGTGTTCAAACCGGTGCTTTCGCGGAAAAGATGAGAGGAAAAACGCTTCAGGTTTGGTGGCTCTTTACACTCGTACATACCTCTATACTATACTGTGTTGTGACCGAGGTTGTGACGCATTGCGCAGGCAATTTATCAGGCATCCCGTTTCTGCAGTCGCGCGGTGTAAACACTTTTCTGGTTACGCTAGAATCGTTTGTAAATTGTTAAAAATGAATTTTAATCATCAATACGTCAGGATCGTTAAAAAATCGGTATAAGCACCGTTTCTCCGCAAGCCGTCGGAAGAAATTTCGTCAGGCTTCGCCGAAAGTAGCCGCAGCTTTCCGATTCGCGAAAGAAAGGTAGGTGTATATGCATCTGCGCGGTGCGGGGCATTTTTTCAGTGAAATTTCGCGCGCGGGACCAGCTGACTTTCATCGCGCAGCCGAAATTCTCTCTAATTACACGCGCACGCGGAAACGGCGTTATAGCACCTGCTCAGCCGGACGCGTTTCGTTATTTTTTTATGAGCGTTAGGACGCAATGGATTACCATACAAAGCGTAGACGGACTTCCTATTATTCGGTGTGACTTTTTTTTATGTGGATCGGGTGTGATTATGGCGTGTTTATAAGTTTTATTTTTCTCGCGGTTGAAGCTTTTATGGTATATTATTATCACGTGTGTATAACGACACGGACTCTTTAATCAGCGAGAAAGTTTAACAGAAGAGCGATCCAGATTAATGCATGTATTCAGCGTATATCTATTTACATATTCGTTTTGTTTCATTTGCTATAAACAACGCTAAACACACTAATCGCATCGTTAATTCACGACTCTTGGTTCCTTTCCCATTACAAAACTTTTTTTCTTCATATACCCTTCAAACAATCTCAATCAGTCACAATAAATCACGAAAATTTGACGCCATCGAGCCACAACGTCTTTATGTTTACACAGCTAAGCGACCGCTATTAAAAAAAAAAAAAAATCCAAATAAAGCGCTCGCGCGTAACCTCTCGCCGTCTATCAAAAGAAGAGAAGAGAGAGAGAGAGAGAGAGAGAGATTACCGTCATTGTTTTCGTTGGCTCATCGCCGCGTGCCGAAAGAAAGTCCCGCCGAAAAAGAGAGCCTATTATACTATTACGCTATATAACACATATAGCGCGCGTAATCCCAAGGTCGGCTGAGAAGCGCGCGAGGCCGGAGAAAAGTGAAAACCGCGTGTAATGTGCGCAATATGCGCATCATAGAGGTGTACTAATGGTGGGTCCATTAACGAATGTGGAGCGATATTCAAAGGAGGATGAGTGTGAATGTGTTGTATATAGCCGAAGTTTATGGCTATATACAGGCTCATGTTTCGACACACGGCGATCCTTCCGCGAATCTTTCTTTGGTGGTGCTGACGTCAGCTAGCGGAGGACAATTCTGTCGTGTTTCTTTTCTTCGTGCGGATGCGTGTTAGAAAAACGGGGGCCGATTGACATCAAGATCTTTCGCAACGACCATAGAGGTATACACAAAGGTGCATGGGTTTCTAATGCTTTTTGATTAGCGTTCGCATTTTTTTTGTTTCGTACGCAAATTAGGACAACGACGTTGCGTAACTATCAATTTTTAAATGCTGACGAGAAAGGTACACGATTTTAAGGGGAACATTGCGATGGAGAGCCATTTCGGAGACTATATCGCCTTCAAAAGTTTTCACAAAGCACTATATCGATCGATACAACGATCAATCGTCCCAATGCGCAATGTCACCGCACACTCACGCATATCATATCTAATTGATAATTTTGACGAGCGATCGATTGGTCAACTCGTCGCAATATAACGCGCACAGCGAGCCAGTTGCTCACGCGGGCCACATTAATACGCATCGTTGCGCGAATCTATCCAACTTTCTCATCGAGTGCCTGCACACGATTCCCGCATATGCCTATACACATAATAATAAGCGAGCAAGAGTCTTCCCTCGGCATCGTTTCCGCCTTGGCGCGTTTTCACCCGAGATAAATCAATTCTGAGAGCCCGTGTCGATGCTACACAGACTTACAGTAGACACCCCTGAGGCTGTCGACGCGCTTGTGCAACATCGTGGCTTCGGACGATTTTAAGGGCCGCCCGCGGAGAAAGAAAGGCGAACTTGGCGGAGCATGGAGAAAGGAGAAAGACCGCGCTTTGATCTCTATATGTATACGGTGTTTCGTGTGCGGTTTTATCGTTTGTTCGCGAAGGGCTTTTGCAATTTTTTCTTCTTCTTAGAATTCTGCGATGCGGAAAACAGGATTCCGTTGGATGTCGCTAATTTGACGCGAAATCGCGGCTATGTGTTATATAATACTGTCTTTCGAGCCTAATTTACGACCGCTTTGAGTCTAATGGCTGGGACTATCTGTGATTCGATGAAAGTGTTCCACGCGGATGGATTTTGAAAAATTGACCTTTTACTTTTTCCAGCATATACGATATAGCTGTAATTGGATTGGAAGATAAATTATTATTTTTTATATGCAAAGTTCCTAACTCGATAAAAGTGATAGTCGCATTATGATATACAGAGTTAATATACTGATATTCTAACGAATTTTTTTCCTCTACGCTTTCTTTAAATATCAAACGCATGCGATCCGAGGATAAACGTAATAGCAGTCAAACGTGATTATCGCTCGATAGCCAAAATCTTTCAGACCAAATCGCTTCATCGTAATCCTGTCAAATCAAGACGCCGTTATAAAAGTCAAATTAGATATACTCGCGCGTTATTTTCCCCCGTATTCTTCTCGGTTACTTTCCTACATATACGAAGGCAGGTAGTATAGGTATCGGTATCCGATGTCTATCTCGCCGCTGACGGACAGCATCAGCGATCGGTGAGCGGAGAAATTTCGCCAAGTGTATAGTCGTGTTTATAGGTATTTCCTTCGCATATAGTGTGGTATTCTTACGTAACGCAGCGTAATAATCGGGGCTTCCGGGATGCTATGCTTTTTTCTCGATTTATATATCGTGGCGGGTAAAAGTGAAGGTCGAAAAAACGAAAATTACTCTGTTTGCGGGCGAAACTGTATTGGCATCGCGATGACGAGAAACCGGAGGACCGAGTATTGGCGGGTATTACTGGCGGGACTTTCGAAAAATTTCACTCTTCCTTCGCGCCAAGAAGGGATTGATAATGAATATTGGATCTCGCGGTCGAAAATGACGACGGAACGTCGCAAAATCGACTGTAACTCGAACCCGGAAGACCGTGTGTCAGCGGTCGGATAGCTTCGCAGCGACATGAAAATGTTCGTTAACGATTTCGTTAGCAACTTTAGTGGTTAAAAACTTTCTCTCGAAAGCTTTTTGCTATACTCTCTCGTATCTCAATCTTTTAACATATGACACTCGCAATAAACAAAAATCCCTGCCTCCGTTTCTTTCTCTACGAAAAATACCTGCTCTACTGGCTCTCGCCTATTACACGCGGCCCACACACGCTACTGCTCCCCGAAATTCCAGACCGACGCAAGATCAGAGCCGCCTCCATCTACGTCCAGTAAACACAGGCAACACAGCTCGATATACTTACTTTCTAAATTTCCTTCTCAAGAGCAATGGGTCATTCTTTCTCGATTGGTCTCTCTTATCGCTGCGCCGAGTTGCATCACACTGTGTATACATAGGTGCAGGTATGTAGTACGTGTAACGAACATATTCTAGTTCAGCGCATAGTATGGCTCCAATCGAGTGTGGAGCAACGTTACGCCAGTCGAATGCGTTACGCGGTGCGCTTACGTTACGGGACTCCGCCTGCCGGTTAAGGTCGAGTTCGCGAGTTATGCGAAGGTGAGCTTTGCCGATAAGAATTAACGCATGGTTTACTTTTTCATACGAGAAAATTTTACGTCGTTCGAGAAAGTTAAAAAGTTAAAAGAATCAGTAAAAGTTACGCACTCGTCGCGTCAACTTCCTTTTATTTTTATTATTTTCGATTCTTTTCATAAGCATAAGCACACGCGAGTTGTAAAAAAACGTATTTAACGGGTTTTTACGCAGAAAAAAGAAAGTTCAGTCTGTTTACACATACTCATCGCGATTAATATCGGCGATATTCCGATCGATCTCGAATAAAACTGCACTATATACTAGTTGTTTTTCAAAATCCTGAAATCGTGCTAACATTCACTGCGAAAAATAATTGGAGGGTAATTAAGGCGAGCTTTTTACGACGCGTATCTTGATTTAACGATTCCACGTCGGCGTAATAATTCACATAACTTGAGAATATAGCGAATGCAGCTTCTATGTATAAGGTGTGTCCACTAATGAACTAAACAAAATATGAATATCCAGATTCTACTCCGCGTGTTTTTTCTCGCCGCAAGACGCTATTTACGACGCGCTCAACGTCATCTTTGATTTTTACGATCCGACGTATGAATATGGAAAAATTGATGCTTGTGAAAAGTAGGAACGGCGATTGATTTAGAGCATTTTTTTAAATATCCAACCACTTCCAGAAGAATCGTTGGTTTATGCGAAAACACTCATCGTTGTCAAATAAAGTTTTATGAATAATAGAACGAAGACGACGGAAAATTTCTCAATTTCCACTTCTTTATGGGCAATACGTTACAAACCGCAGCTTCCGAAACAATTTTTTTCACTTTTCACGCGAGGCGAGAGAAGAAAAATCCATAAACTTCATCAGAATAAATGTTATAATATTTGATTTCAATCATCGTTTATTTAGTAGCCTACTGCGTGTACGCACATATGCATACTTGCGAAAAGTGAAAGTCCATCTGGATGAATTTAATATTGATTAGATCGGAGCATGTCCATTCATACGTGATTTTTTCTACGCCACGCATAAATTAATAAGGAAAATTCGCTTGTAATTCAAAAATTACGCTAATGGATTTTGCACACACGGTGTGTGCTCGGCTTTCTTTCGGAAAATTTATTTTGCGCTAGTTTTCTGGGTTGAAAAGCAGGAAGGTGTAATCACTTTTACGACTATTGGTCTGTATGATAAAGTGCGTTTGCTCAGTAGCCAAAGAATTATTTCCGATCAGCCGAGTTGTAGTTTGTAGGTATATTATGGAAGCTCGTTGACGTTTTCGAGCTACGCGCGTGACGTGCTTTTATTACGGTAGGTCATCGTAAAATGTAAATTACAGTCCAATAATATATTAATCAGTGGTAGTGGCGAAACAGTCGGGTTCATTTCTGTTACCTATATCATCGATTTGCATGTCTCTCAACATTCTCCTGAATGAATAATGTGTGATGCAAAACTTTCATATATCCCGCCACAATTCTCATTCCAATTTTGTTCCCCAATCCGATTGAAAAATACAATTTCCCATAAAAAAAATCTCATTCCCCGCACAAACCAATAACAAAAACCGCCGCGTTTTCCATCTCTACACAGCAGCATCAGCATCACACGGCGGCTGACTCATTCTCATTCCGCGAACGGTTTGCGTCGCGGTTGTGTGTCTAAGCCGCACACAGTTATAGTACACACGACGTCGATAAACTCGCGCCTTGTTGTTTCTCCCGGCGCTATTTTCTCGCGGGCAATTAGACTTTTTCACCGCTGCGATGAAAGTTCGCGACACTTTATTCTCTCTCTCCCGCGAGCTTCTGTGAGATAAAAGACCTTATTCCCGCTGTGCAGTCGTTGACTCCCACGTTAATTAGGCGGATTTTGCGCATCAGTGTTTTGGCTACGGGATTGCTTTATTTCTTCTGGCTGAGCCAGCTAGAGGTTTTCATTGTTTTATTGTTGGAGAAGGTTTGGATGGACGCTGTGACTTTGGGAGACATTGCGCGTTAATTAATTTGTCGGTATTGTTAACGGTGGGTAATCGCAAGTTTTCCTTGTTGCATTAAAGGTTTTTGTATGAATGTGCGCATAAAGAAATGCAATAAAACCATGATTCTATCGAAGCTTAAAATTCTATAATAATTCAAAACGTTGTTGATACAAGTTATTTCAGCACATCGTTAGATAACGACATTTCTCCACAAGAAAAGAAAACAAAAAAAGCAGACCACATACTTTTATGACGCTTGTTGTTTTTCCAAGGTGCGCGCACACACACGTAGCGCAATTAGAAGGTGAAAAGTTTCGATTAATCGATTCCACTCTCGCTTTCTCGGTCCCGCAAAGTCCCTTCCCTTCTCCGTCTGCGTGTGTGTATACTTAGCGACAGATCCGTCAGCAATTTGCCGTGAATTTCGCTCTCCTTGCGATATCTCTTCCGCGAGCGATTTATCTGCGTCTACATCTCGCGCATCATGCTGTTGTTGGCTCCACACATTATTATGCCCTGGACACGTCAATCTACCGCATGTATGATAATTTATGCGTCCAGCTTTCGTTTTCGAGAGGTTCGCCAGGTTGATCGGTAAAAAATCGGCTTTTGACAGTGACCGATTTTTTTTTTTTTTTGCGAATCTGGTTTTGGAATAGACTGACGGCGGTCATTAGTCTTCGTATGTTTGTAAGGCGTTTAACTTTTCGTAAAAGGGATTAAATCGAGAAATTTCACAGATGAATTATCGGTAAAGTTTTTTCGTCGGTACCTGTTTCCTTTTTTTTTAATTCCGAAAATTCCTTGCTGAAATTAATGACAATTTTGAATCAGGTTTTCCCATAACCGTTGTATTCTCGAGTATAAGCGAAAGCAAATAACACCTCGTTCGTAAAAACTCCCATTTCCCGATCTCGAAACAAACCGCCGATTTCCTTCTCATCGACACGGCAGTAGCTCACCTTTCAATAAGCAAACAGGCAGCTATGTTTGAAACAAAAACAAAGATTAGTCCCGGATGCCGTAATACACGCGGTTGGTAATTACCTATACACACTGCTCGTTCGCGAAAAGGAAAAAGGAGTCTACTCCATATACACATACACAGGTCGAGTGTGTATATGAAATGAAATGGAAGAGCACGTGCGGGACAAAGATCGTTTTCTCTCGCGGTGCTTCCGGATTCCGCATGCGAGAGGGAAACCCGAGGCTATAGTTTAGTGGCGGTGTTTTATATTATATTTATTATGGTCTAACGAGCGATAATTGACGGTACGGGTATGGGAGGAACACTATCGGAAGCCTAACGGCCCTGCCGACGCTGATGGCTTGATGAATTCATTACACGTGCGCGCAGTTGATTCTTTGGTGCGCGAATTTATCGGCGCGTGCAAGGATTTTTGCTGAGGAATTTGGTTTTCATTTGTAATGTTAATGCTGTAAAATAAAATAAAAACTGGGATAAGCGTTTGTTTGAAAAATTTATTAATTTGGCTTATACGGTTTAATATTGTTTTGAAATTTTAGTGAGATTCATATTTTGCTGATACCTGCACGTGACAGCTCGAGTTGATAATAGAAGAAAAGAGATCTAGTATGCATTCGACTAAGATGAGAATATAATTTTTGTATTGTTGTGGGCTAACATTTGACATTTGTCAGATTATAATACTTTTGGCAAGAAAAAAAAACAGAATTAGATCAGTCAGCTTTATTGTCAATACAACATCCAAATATTATGTGGCCGGCGTTTATACTTTTGCAACATTTCGTGGTTTCTGCTTATTTGACATAAATTGTATAATAAAAGAAAAAATATATGAATTTTCAAATAATATATTTATTTTATAGCACAGTGTGACCTAAGCCCGCACTTAGGTCACGCCTATCCGTGACTTAAGTAGTCCTTTTTTGCACCGTGTTTATCACATTCGCTGCGCTCGGGCCCTAACCTCACGCCGTGCAAAAAAGTGCTACTTAGGTCACTTGTATCGTAATTAACTATTATTACAATTAATTACTCCCACATACAACATTATGCGAGCACAGATAAATTTGATCAGTTGGGTTGCGAAGTTACTCAGCTTTTTCTTGCGATAACACAGTACGGACAACTTCCAGAAATACGCTTTTGTGTAAATGAACTATCGAATTGAATTCTGGTCTCTGCACCATTATGTTTCCATTATCAATGATAAATTTAATTCCTTGTTCTTTAAGTTGTTGGACGTTGTATAAATCCGCCAAATTAAGGTATTCCACGACATTTTCGATTGACATGTTAGTACACAGATGCGCCGTACACATCTCTTTCAGTCCATCAAGGTCGTACTTATCAGCTGCAGCTAGTAGTTCTTTCGAAAATTTCTGAATTTCGTTAACTTTACCCGCATAGATAAATCGCAACGTTTCTAGCAAAACATCGTGTTCAATGTCCGATATTTCGACTGCATCCTCTTTGGCTTCTTTCATCTGATTTTTAAACATAGCCAAGAAAACCGAGCTTCTGGATATCAGCATAGCCTTGTTTGCGTATATTGTTTTACCGTCAACGACAAATTTCACATCAGAGAGTTCTCGGTTATTGAGAAGAGCTTCGAATTGGTCTAACGCTTGAAACTTGAACGACGTCTCCTTCGGAATACTTAGCTCATTCGTACTTTCATTTTGATTTTCCATTTTTTTGATTCTGATCCTTATACGGAGACTACCATCTGCTGTTAAAAGTCCTGTGCCACTGTTTAATAATATATCCGTGTGTATAAAATTTACTGTAGAAAAACCTGATTTTTTTATAAATGTTGTATAAAGTTTTTCGTTGGTATCGTTTAAAATGCATACTTCAATTTGTTCAAAAGAAGATGAAGTACGCTTTAAACAGAATACTGTGTAATTGGAAACATTTTTATTATAATGCAGTTTGAATACACTTGTAAGTTTTATAGCAGAAAGTAGAATTGGAATGGAGTGGAGCTTCATCAAAGGCGAAATATTTTGATTCACGTCATGATATGAGTGAAACTTTTCCAACAACCACTCGTATTCAAAGTCTGAAATACGTAATACTTTTCCTACATTGTAGAATGACATGTTCGTTAAAACGTTAATTTTATACAGCGAAATTAAAATATCAAAGATAATACAGTCTATTTCAATACAAATCACAACTTCAGCGACTTGCTAGGATAGGTATTATACGAATATGCGATGATATACTGTGAACGAGAACTTATACACAATGAATTGTGGAACTATGAACCTTAATACTGCTGCAACTTATAAATATGTAAATGCGAGTTGAGAACTACCTCTCACTTTGACTGTTCAAATACAACTGACTTAAGCTGTTGTCGGAAACGCTCGAGTGGGTATCATATTTGCTCCCTCTAGCGGGGGGTACGGGTATCTTTAGAGTACTGTAGCCTGATTGGTCGGCTTACATTAGTGCGCGCGCATACGGCGAAACATACACTCGGCGGTAAGGTATTCTGTTAGAACGTTTTGAACCGAATGGCAACGTCGCAAGGTTTTTGACGGTACCGGCTCATAAAACGTTCTAACAGAATACCTTACCGCCGAGTGTACCTATAATAGCTTTCACCAGATAATAGTGGGGGTTTAAGGCCCAATAAACTTGTTCGACGACTCAGGTTTATGCACTGTAGTCCAGCGGCCACAATAGTGTTTCGTGTCACTTTCATGTGGCCGCCTACACCAAAGTTTTTTTTATGTATTTTGACCCCCTGAATCCAAAAAACTTGGGTGTTTTTGCAGCAGGTGGTCACATTAAAAGTTATTAACAATTTTTATAAACAAATTGCGATTTGCCGAATTTCACCCCGGGAACAACTTTTTTATGTTAATTGGCACATTCTTAAGAAAAAATAATCACATAAATTTTTTCGTAAAACGCTTAGTTTTCGAGATATACGCGTTTGAAGTTCAAAAAATCGCGTTTTTTGCATATTTTGGCGGCTTGTTACCTCGATCTCATTGAACATTTTTTAAATCTAAAGGGCTTACGCTGTTCGTCTAACATTCAATTTTGGTATAATGAATCGCTTGAGGGTAAACTATATCTTATAATATAGTGCATATAATTTCAAAATTGAATGTTAGACGAACAGCGTAAGCCCTTTAGATTTAAAAAATGTTCAATGAGATCGAGGTAACAAGCCGCCAAAATATGCAAAAAAAAACGCGATTTTTTGAACTTCAAACGCGTATATCTCGAAAACTAAGCGTTTTACGAAAAAATTTATGTGATTATTTTTTCTTAAGAATGTGCCAATTAACATAAAAAAGTTGTTCCCGGGGTGAAATTCGGCAAATCGCAATTTGTTTATAAAAATTGTTAATAACTTTTAATGTGACCACCTGCGGCAAAAACACCCAAGTTTTTTGGATTCAGGGGGTCAAAATACATAAAAAAAACTTTGGTGTAGGCGGCCACATGAAAGTGACACGAAACACTATTGTGGCCGCTGGACTACTGAGAAAAGAGGTTACTTGAAGCAAGAGAAATCTGTTTGATTCAAATAGAAAATCCGTTTGTCTTTATTAACAATATCCACTTACAGGAAACAAATGTATACTTGAGACAAGCAGAATTTTGTTTGAAGAAAAACTATTTCATTTAGAATATCTATATTTTATTTTCAAAAATAGCTACAAGATTATCATAATTTTGATGGGAATTGAATTCTACTTGGAGCAAGAATATTTATACTTGCTGCAAACGGATGGACCTGAAGCGGAATCTGGTACTTGCCGCAAGTATCCTCTTTTGTCAGTGTGGTTCTACCTGAACGACGGACGCATGCGACTGATTGCTTACGCTCTTGGCTACTTCAATAAGAGTTTTTCCCGTACAATATCGGTGCTTGGTGTTTTATAAAATAATATAATGCAGCAAAGAACAGACTGCTTCGAAAACTCTGCAATACAGTGGTAGCAGATGGGAAACTTGCATTTTCTTGATGTTAGATATAATTTGTATAGATATGCAGAACGACATTTTTAGGAAATTTTTCAAGGTTCTGCATATGGTGTTCGCAATCCTTAGCTCTTTGCTTTCGCCGACAAATTTTATGTCACAATTATGAATTCAGCGCTGTCCATAAGAAATTCAATTGACTTGAAATCTCTAGAAATTTTATAGTAAAAACAACAATCAAGCTATAGAAATTAAAGTAAAAATAAACGTAAAAGAACCATAGATACAAATTAGCAAATTAGATAAAAGCGTTATGGATAGTATATTTAATTTGACGTTTTAAACATCTACTACTTTTCAATATCTTTATGAGCGTATTCCAGCTCACAAACTTATAAATTAGAAAAAAATATTTAAATGCATAAATAAGAAACGCGAATAGGAATTGGAAAATCAGATTTATTTTTCAGAGTTATACGCAAAAAGCTACAGTAGAAATACAAGAATATATCTCATTAATGTTCTTGCAATAGTGCAGTGCGAACAATTTCTAGAAGTATATCTTTGTGCAAATGTGCCAATGAATCAAAGTCTGGCCTCTTCGCCATCGCCTTCCCATTCTTAATAATGAAATTAATTACATTTTTTCTAAGTAGTTGAACGCGATGTGAGTCAGCCAAGCTAAGATACTCCATAGCATTGTCGACCGACATGCCCTTACAGATGTGCACTGTGCACATTTCTTTCAGTCCATCTAGGCCAAACTTATCAGCAGTAGCCAAAAGATCCTTCCAATATTTCTCAATTTCATTGATTTTTCCAGCATAAATAAATCTGAGCGTTTCCAGGAAAACTTCGTACTTGGTATCCGTGATTTCGATCGCTTCCACAATGACTTCCTTTATTCGAGGCTTAAGCATGTCCGAAAACATTGAGCTTCTAGAAACTAGTATAGCCTTGTTTGCGTATATTGCTTCGCCGTCAACAACAAATTTTATGTCACTGAGTTCTTGGTTATTGAGAAGAGCTTCAAATTGATCTAATGCTCTCAACTTGAATGCGTCCTTCGAAATTTTTGGCTGATTTTCATTTAAATCACCTCCTTTTTCCATTTCGAACATTATACGTAGCTTACCTTCTGCTAAAATACCGCCACTACATAATAACAAATCTGTTCTAATAAGCTGCTGAATCGAAAAGTTGTTCGACTTGTCTGTATGATTTGTATACAGTTTTTTATTGTCATTGTTGATAATGTATACTTTAATTTTACCCAAATAAGATGCAGGTAAATTTTGTACAGAAACTTCAGTGTATATGCTCTTGCTTGAAAAGTATAACTTTAATGTGCTTGTACTTCCAAAAACAGGCAGTAAAAATGGGTTGGACTGCAAAATATCTCCAGAAAATCCTGCACTGTTATTGCGAAAATTTGCCAACGTCCACTCGAATGCATGACTTGAAACAAGCGTCACTGTTCCTATGCTATACAGCATGTCGATTAAATAGGTACGGTTTATTATTTTTATAACAAATTTGAAAATTTTGTGTTTATACTATAAGTACGTGCTTAATACAACATACAGACAACAAATATACACGGATTGAAGTCATTCGTACTTATTTTGTTTTCGGGGATGCCTTCAGATCACAACAGAA
Source organism: Pteromalus puparum (assembly GCA_012977825.3). Taxonomy (NCBI): domain Eukaryota; kingdom Metazoa; phylum Arthropoda; class Insecta; order Hymenoptera; family Pteromalidae; genus Pteromalus; species Pteromalus puparum. Next base: position 70,781,110 of record CM053170.1, read on the forward strand.
TGCTTTGCGGTTCATTCGATCGTTTCCGATATACACATTTTTATTTTGATCAATACATAAATTTAATAATAATCATAATAATAAATAAATATAATAATAATAATAAAATTTAATTCAAATTCATATGTTGAAGTACAGTAAATAACAAGACAAAATGTCAATGACAGTTGTATAGAGAAAATACCTGCTATTTTACTCTTCTAAAATTATTCTTTTAATGCTTACTTGCCGTCCCGTTGTCTTACCCATACCTAGTAATAAATTACTAGAATCGAGAAAGCGCGCGAGCGCGCGCATATTTTTTTATTCGATTCTTATGCAGGGTATCTTGCTCATAAAAATCTTAGAAGCCTGTCTTAGTAGTTCAAAGTTTCACAGTATTTGAAGGATCAATTTAAGGTTGTCACAATATTTTGATGTATAATGTTTTATTTTTTTGGGATAGGGATATGAATTCCATATATTATGCATCTCCTAAGCACAAAGGGGTCCATCCAGCCCGATTTCAAAAATCCGAAAAATTTTGATTTTCGGAAAATCCTTCGCCGCGGCCGAACCAATAGCGAGAGCGCGTTCTAACCACCAGCATTCGATTCCTTGCGAAAAAAATGCAACTTTGTAGGCCTGGTGGCTTCTTGAATCCCCCTTTGAAACATTCGCGCGCTTGCGCCCGTGGGATCTAACCCACGTGTTTGTTTATTTACTTTCGCTATACACTATACGACTGTATACAAATTAATACATTAAAATAATTTATAAAATTATTTAAATAGAATTTATGCTTGTCTGTGTATCGCACAAATTCGCAGTAAAACCAGCCTACCGCGTACGTCGCAATTGCAGGTTGCGCGCAGCAGCATATACATATAAGTGTAAACTATACGCGACGAATCGCGCTTTCTCGCGACTGGAGCACTGCGAGAGTGCTGCTCTTGATGTATGTATACCTATATACGGCGTCTCCGAAGACACATACACGCGTGCAGGGATTAACGACCCCGAGACCCGAGACTCGAGAAATTCTACAATCGCAGCGTCGATCCCTACTGCTTTGCTTGGTTTTTCCGCGGATCGAGAGTATCGGAGTAGGCCGTATAAAACAGTCAAGTATACTGCATGCAGGTGTGTGCATACTTGCTCGATGGGATGACAGGACAGACACTATAAGGTCGGGGATAAATAGTGATATGTTAAATATTTTTTTCGACTTGCGTGAAGTGTTTATGTAGGATAAAGTGAATGAGGGACAGAGTTGATTGGGATTGCGTGTGGATGTAAGATTTTCTATTCAAGTTTTATGGGTAGCCGGTCATGTTTGTGATTGCACTCTTTTCATGCAAAATAGTTCATTTATACAATATGTCGTATTTCGATTCACTATTTTCTACATTGGGTACCATAAACGGCATTTTTTCAAATACAAAAAATCTTTCGTCCATAAAAAATTTCTCTCCAGACGATTTAAAATTCCTTCGCCCACGCAATAAAAAACAAAAAAACTATACGGCAGGAAGATAAGTATAAATCTCGCTCGGCGTAACGTCCTTGCAACGAAAGTTCCGTATAACCGCCTCTTCTCGCCGGGAAATCCACGCCTTTAAAGTTTGATGTCCTCGTATAAACGAGCTCGAGCTGTCCATAAACACGCGCCGTGGTTATCGCGCCGCCAGTGCGTTAACGGTCTTCTTGCCTGCGGAAAAAAAAAAATTCCCAGGAAGCATTTCTTTTTACATGCCTGCTCTCGAAAAGATATGGAAAATCGAGAGGATAAAATAAAATCACGTACACCCGCGCAAACAAAGACTTCTCACCTGTATAACACAATGACGAAGTCGAAAGACAATAGGTTACGACGTCAGCATAATACAGACCATTACAGTGATCGATCGCGGATATATATATATATATATATATATATATATATATATATTGCATCCGATGACGCGTATCAAAAGATCGCGACTAAACAATCTATTTGACATTTTATTCGAATAGCATACCTGTACGTTCCACTGCATAACGCTGCATCGAAAAGAAAGCCGAGACGCGTCCCGCGCGAAATCGCTACAGTATTATGTACGGAATCGAATGGAGCAGCTCGGCATGATCGATGGTTTCACCGCGGGAGGCTCTTCTCCTGCCTCGAGATTGATGAACGAAACGCGTTCGAAAGTTTTCCTTCTCGTGAGCTCGTTTGATGCTCTCGGCGGTACGTCAAAATTGGCTGGTTGCGATGATGCAGTCGCGCGAAAAATTTCGTGTCACTTTCGTGATTCGTTATTGCGGGATGAACAGGTAGATATGCATAGTTTATATTTTCGTATTCTGAATATTTATAATTTACCTAAAATATTATTGCATCCGTACATCCGACTCAGCTCAAACAAACGCAAATATTTATATATAAAGCGTGAAAGCGGAAGATAAATGAGCGTACTTTTATTCACGTGTCCGAGGAGAATAGCAAACATTCTTCGGAGTATATATCGTTCCAAGCATCTATTGACGCTCTAACGTTAATGGTCGTTACAATACGAGCTACTCTATGCATTTCGTCGATAAGCGCGATTTCTCTTCTCTCGGCGTATAGTTTAGATTTCCTCAATCGCACTCCAAGACGCATCAAGTGTATATAATACGGACAGAAGCATAAAGAAAAAGCTGTCGCTCAGGTATGCTAAGTTTCTCACAGATATTACAGATAATTTTCAACGCAGATGCAGCTACGAATGCATAATTGCTTTGTCGGTAATTATTTATAATTTTCAATCGTAAACGGAATACACACTGCAGTATCGTATTACATAACTTTTTCACCAGCCTGTAAAACGCTCTCAAAGCAGTATAAGCAGCTATATTTAAAATTCTCAATTTATCGAGAAGTATAGGTATGCTGTCTTGTAACAAATGCAGCAAACAGGCGCATCTTATCATCCATATCAGTGGGTTACAAAATCTTTACACAAACGACATCGCGCAACGCCTATACAAAGATTGTTCTCTGCATCAAATCAAATTCTTTGCCTCTATTATACGTGCAACTGCGCGCGCAGGCGCATTATAGCTCATGACTCACATGCCGCTCTCTCAGCTATATACTGGCAGCTGATTTTTCTCCGTAGTTCACGCGACAGCCTACAATAACACGGACACTTGTACTCCTACTGTATAAGCCGCACAATGTCGCAAACGAGCAGCATCGGTAGAAGCAGTCACAGAGGTTTGACAGTAAAAGAGGTCAACACTTTAATCAGCGACGTTTTCCCATCGAAAAGTCCAGAAGTCGTGAACTTCAGTCTGAAACCTTTCTCCTCCGAGAAGCTCGGCTATCTGGGCGTCCACGAGCTGCTGACTGTCGAGGCGCGTGCGCACGACGGATCCGTAAAAAGCTTCACGTTCTTCGTCAAGTCAGTGGCGCCAACTTGCAACGATTTCGATCTGATGATTTTCCGCGAAGAGGCCAACTTCTTCGGTAAGGTGGTACCACGACTACTTTGGGACGAAAGCGAAGAATTCTGGGCCGCCAAGTGCTACTTGGCGCGAGACGATCTGCTTGTATTGGAGGATCTCAGGTCACGAGGTTTCAAGGTCAACAGCGACCTGTTGCAAGATTGCCAACTGCGCGCTGCGATGGTCAGTGTAGCTCGTTTTCACGCCGCCTCGATGTTACTAGAGGAGAAATCCCACGAGCCTCTAAACGAAGCTTACCCGGGATTTTTTAAGGAGAAGGTATTTTTGAACGACGATGGTGGTTTCGCCTGGAAGTGGCTGCTGGCGGGGATCGAAGTCGTCGAAGCTGTGGCCTTGAAACTTGGCCTTGAGCCTAAACATGCTTCCGCCGCTTATCACATGATGCTGGAGAGCGTGAAACCTAGGAAGGATCAGAGAAACGTCCTGTGTCACGGTGATCTCTGGTCCAACAACATGCTGTTCAAGGATAACCAAGAAGATGGAACTAGCAGCTGCAAACTCGTCGACTTTCAACTCGTGGGATATGCCTGCTATGCGATTGACGTTATGCAACTTTTGCACTTGAACACGACCCCAGTCACGAGACGGAGACTGGAGAAGGAATTGATCGAGCTGTATCATTCTGTACTCACGGAAAATCTTCGAAAGGGAGATCTGGAGGAGAGCAGGATCATCAGCTTGGAGCAAGTCTTTAGAGATACGGAGAGCAGGAGAATATGCGGTATTGTAGCTGCTGTGCAATATTTTCCCATCGCATTGCTGAACAAGGAATTGGCGTTGGAATATTGTAGGGACGTCGACAAGTTGGACGAATACATGTACACCAGTCGCAAGGATTTCGTTCTTCGGGTGATGACGCTAGACGAGAATTATAGAGTCAGAATTGAGGAAAGTGTTCGAGAGCTGTCGGAATTCATGCAGAACGTTTGAATCAGTGCCTTTAGAAATCATAGATATAATAAGTGTTCAGGTTTTCACAACCATATATTTAGAAAAATACATGTATACATTCAAATAAAATTTTATGCATATTTTTATATTTTTTGATGGTTGAATAAACAAATTTATTCTTTTAAACAAATTAAGCTTGATTTTACTCCTTGCGCCTCAAGAAAATAAATATTCTTATATCGTCCAGTATTTAATTCCACTGGTACCTTTTATCATCGCTATAAAACAGCTTAAGAATCGCCAAGAGATACTTTTTGGGAATTCTTGATGCAGTTATTACGTAAGCCGTTCATATGATATCAGGTTTTGGGCAATTCTCAAACCAGCTAGTATTTTTTTGTTTGTTTTTTCTTCTTAACGGCTGTTTACAAAATATTTTTTATATTAGACTTATATAGTTTTTAATTATTATCGCGCAGCAAGTATAATTTCATAAATAGTCGATTCTTGATGTTTCAAAGCCAAATTCATAACGGCAGCTTAATAAAATGTTTCTACTTAACGCGCGCCAATTACCTTGTCGACCTATGCGAATTAATCTTTGTTCTTAACAAGGTTGAATGGCTGTGTTAATGTGGAGGGGAAAGCCACGCTGTTGAGAGACGATTATGTGTGATATCTCAGTTTCAGTCCAAATTCAACCAAGCGCCAAAACTGTTCTTATTTAAAAAACCGATATCAATAGGCTTTCAAGTATAACTGACACTGTTCAAGGAGTCGAATGCATTTGGAAAAAAAAATAGCACCACTTACACCAAACAATACTTATCAGCGCGAAATCCGTTTAATAAATATATATTTTATTCAGTTATAGCGGGATCAATATAAAAGCTATACATTATTACCAGTGCTACGTTGTTATTCAAATTATACTCATAGTTATCAAGCTGTTAATAATATGTCACATATATCATGTATTATTGAAGAACGTAATAGTCCATAAAGTTAATTATGCATGAGTTTTGCGGATCCATTTAATACATGCAACTTTGAAGTGGAAAACTGTAATTTTTTACTATCCTACCTCGGAAAGATATAAATATCTGTGATTGTGCATAACCAACAGTTCGCAATGTCTGAAAAGAGTACCATCTTGACTCGTGTAACGAAGACAACTATCTCTTCTCTGATCGCTGAAATTTGCCAATCGGAGCAGTTAACATTTACAAACTTTCAAGTGAAGCCTTTCTCGAGTGAAAAACTTGGCTACATGGGTGTTTACGAGTTGCTGACCATCGAGACGTGTGTGAATAACGAGATTCAGAGCTTCACGTTCTTCGTGAAGTCGCTGATACCAAGCCATAACGACTTTGAAGAACTGATATTTCTTGAGGAGTCCAACTTCTTCAAAAATGTGATGCCTCGACTGCTCGAGGGTCATCGAGATCTGCAAACCTGGGCTGCTAAGTGCTATCTGTGCAACAGTGATGTAATAGTTCTGGAAAACTTAAAATCGCAGGGTTTCGATATCATCAATGGTGTACTTTCGATCGGACAACTAAGATCGGCGGTGATAAGCTTGGCACGTTTCCACTCATCTTCGATACTTTTAGAGAAGAAAGTGAAGAAACCACTAAACGAACTTTATCCAGGATTTTTTGAAGAAAAGCTGCTGAAAAATATCGGTAACAACTGGAAGTGGCTGTCGGCTGGTATGGAGGTTGTCGAAGTCGTTGCTCGGAAGCTTGGTCTGGAACCCAAACACGCTACTGCAGCTTATACGTTGATGCTAGAACGAATAAAACCGATAAATAATCAGAGAAACGTCCTTTGCCACAGCGACCTCTGGTGCAACAACCTCATGTTCAAGGATAACCAAGACGGGACCAGTAGCTGCAGATTCGTGGACTTTCAGATGGTGGCGTACAATTGCTACATCATGGACCTCGTTCAACTTATTCACCTGAATACCGATGGGAATGTCAGGAAAAAAATGGAAAAAGAGTTGGTTGAACTGTATCACTCGGTACTCACGGAGAACCTTCGCAAAGGTGGCTTGGAGAATAGCGAGATCATCCAGTTAAAGGAAATTTTCAAGGATTTGGAAGAAAGAAGGATATTTGGCCTTGTCATAGCCGCCCAGTACTTCCCCATCATACTACTGAGCAAAAAACTGACAGAAGAATTCACCAAAGATGCTGGTAAGCTAAACAGATATATGTACAGCAGTCGGAAAGATTTTGTTCTGCGATGTATGAAGCTGGACCAGAATTATCGCAAAAGAATCGAAGAGAGCGTCAGAGAACTGATCGAATACATGGAGGAGTTTGGTGTATCAGTCTGCAATACAAAGCTGAAAAAGTCGGCGATTTTTAATGAGACCTGTCTCTTAAATGATAATAATTGAAAATATATCTACACGACTGTATGTATAATGTAATGAATTTATAAATAAATTATTTACGCTGATATTTAGATATATAATAGTAAATTTCATCGAAAACCGATAATAAGTTTATTTGAGCGACTGCAAGATGTAGTACTGATTCGAAGCCCATTAAAATGTTTAGTTTTTTTCCCAAACTAATGACGTGAATTACCCATTTCTTGTCTAGCACTTGATCCTCGTGCTTTGCCACTCACATGCAGCAATTAGAATCCTACCGCCTTAACAGCCATAACTATATAGATATATAGCAAGCAAAATCGCGACGGCACTTTAATCGTCGCTATACTCTTCTCTCTTTCTCGTTTCCCGACCGAGACTATGCGGCGAGTATCGCATCTATACTATATACGCTTTCACTGGCGAACGACGTGTCGCTGTCCACATATCCAAAGCATATACAGCCTCGTTGAAAATTCACACTTCTCTGTATCGCGTCGCTTGTTCTAATAGAAATAATAGTGATAAAACCGCGGTCGACCAAAGATTATAAGTATTCATATCATATCGAAAATTTGGCTTGTATTATAATTAACCTTCGCGAAGAGCAAATGTGAGTCGGTCCTTGTCAAATTTCGAATATATAAGATCCTTGCAGTTTGACTGAGACCGTAGACTAGTGTTATTTGTACACAGATTGTCGCAGTAAGTATAGGATTATAACTCGCAATCGGTGACTACATTTTATGAAAACGAATAAAAACATTTTCTGTTTCTTTTTGCTCATCAGTTGCGATCGGTGGAGATATGTCGCCTAACAATAACAATAACGGTTTGATCAGCAACGAAGTCATCAGCCTCGACGAAGTTTCAACCATCTGCGGTAAATTCTACCCCTCGAGCAAAGTAAAGATCCTGAATTACTATCTCAAACCGTTCTCCGATGAATCGTTCGGATACTTGAGCGTGCATAACCTGCTGATCGTAGAGATACTAGATCCTGGCGAGTCACTTTTCAGCAAATCGAAGAAATCAAAAACCTGCACCCTTACCTTCTTCGTGAAGAGGATCTTACCCTCTCCCACGACATGTCAAAGGCTATTCTTCGAAGAGGAGTCCAAGTTTTTCCGCGACGTCGTGCCAAAGCTGCTCGAAAATTTCAGGTCCGAGTTCTGGACAGCCGAGTGCTACCTAGCCAAGGAGAACGTTATAGTCATGGAGGACCTAAGGATCCGAGGCTTCCAAATGCCCTCCATTCATCTCTCGGATAATCAGCTGATCTTGTCGGTGGCTAGTCTCGCCCGGTTTCACGCCTCGTCAATGCTGCTGGAAGACAAGCTTCGGAAGCCTCTGAACAATGTCTATTCAGGTCATTTCGAGGAGAAGCTTCTGAACGTCAAGAGTTCGGATGTGAAATGGTTGTTGACAGGAATGGATACCGTCGAGGCCGTAGCGAGGTCCCTTTGTTTGGATCCGATTTACTGTTGGTCGGCTTACAAGCAGAGCTTGAACAAGGTCAAACCCATTCCAGGTCAGAGGAACGTTCTATCGCATGGAGACACTTGGTGCAACAACATGATGTTCCAGAACGAGACCGACAACTGTCGACTGGTGGACTTTCAGATGGTCGCCTACAGGTTTTACGCCGTCGATCTCGTGCAGTTGATCTACTTGAATGCAGATCACGAAAATCGGCGTAGGTTGGAGAACGACCTGATACAGGTCTACCGCGAAGCGCTGAACGAGTGTCTGAGCTCACACGACTACGGAGGTCGACTTGTGAGTTTGGACGAGGTGGTCAGAGACGTCGAGGAAACGAGGGTAGTCGGAATGATTTTAGCAGCGCTGATCTTTCCAATCGCTCTGTTGAACGGGACATTGAAGGAAGAGTACACGAAGGATCCGGAGCAGTTGAAACGGTACATGTACGTCGATCGCAAGGATTTTGTGTTGAACGCCTTTGGGAAGAGCGATGAGTACAGAGACAAGATAGTGGGTATCGTCAGAGAGCTCACGGAGTTTATGAAGAGCCGTTATTAGGCTGTATCTCTGTTTTTATATTCGTTGATTTTGTGTGTATTGTATACTTATTTATTTACAGCGCGATGGTTATTTTTTAAAGAATTTTGTTTTTATTTGCCGTCAAGAAGCCCGACGAACTGTGTCGGAACTTTTACTACAATGATATTGAAATAAACCTGTGATATACTATAACATCGTGCAACGGAAAACAATAATTACAGAATCCAAGCTTGTCCGACTCGAGTTTTACTGCCTCTCACAATAAATTTTCCTCGAGTAAAACATGGTAAGCGAGAAAGAACTACCGGATCAAATTTGAAATTCCATAGCTGTGTACAATTCCCTTCGTAGTAAATGAAAACCACGGGCAATTAATTTAACTACAATCGATTTCCCGAACGCGTAGTTGTCTGTATAATATACGAATCCAGGAAATAAACGCACGTCGAGATGCGTCGCGCGCACTCGTGTCTATACCTATACATCTCGCAAACTTTCAAGCTGCACACACGTGTGCGTCTTCCGCGTTTTCCGTCGCAGCAGCAGCAGCAGCAGCAGCTCTTATCTAATATCTCGAGTTGTGCTCGTGTGTGTAGGTATAGGTAGGTATATACACTATGGGATGATGACGATCGCGATCATCAGCGTCACGCGGAAGAGTCGAGCTCATCCTCTCCCTCTTGTACTGCAATTTGCAATCTCGTCTTGATTCTCCCTTCCACGTGTGTATACGAGTCGGACTCTCACTCGGAGCCTGTATTATGCAGCAGTTGCCTCTACATATATATACATACTCCTTTTTATCGCAGCTGCAGAGCCGGCCTATATCGTGTCCGATATGACTTTCCCGTTCAGGAGGAGCTGCTCACGATGTGGGAAAGGAACACGTATACGGGAGATAGTGTATGTGTGTGGATGGGGAAGAGAGAAATTTTTGTGAGGATTGATGCGAGAGAGGCTGTGTATAGTTACTTCCACGAGGATGTACAGCGCGTGAGGTAATTGCGCGAATCGCTTTTGTGTGTGTGTGTGTGTGTGTGTGTGTGTGATGCGCCTTTCCAACTCGATTATGCGCGCTTGTGAATATGTCAGGGAAGACGTATATGTGTGTATATAAGGGGAGAGACAATATGATTTTGGGATTTAGGGATCGACGTTCGGTTGATGTCGCGATTGTTTTGTCTCTGGACGACCGATATAAATGCCGTGTGTACACAATATATAAAATGAGAAGACCGGTTGACTTTCACTATGTGTGTAAGCGTTTGTGTGGATTATAATATTTATAACGAGCAAAAAATCATCCATTGTCTCTGGTGAATATAGTATCCTATTATTATTACGTGTGATATCTTATCGACGTTTTCAAAGTAGTATAATAGACAAAGATAGAAAACGAAATTTACGACGCTGGCCAACGTTCTAATATCTTCAAATTTGCACAAGACTTTTTAATTGCACTCGTGTAATCACGCTGGCTTTATCGCGGCCGTAAACCAAGCGGTCTTAATCGTCCTGTAAATCGTCGGAATTCATTAGAATAAGCTCTCACTATAGCTCGATTTAAAATTAATCTCTCGAAATTTTCCTATTAATCCCGCGATCACCACGAAAGCTCGCTACCGCGACGATGTAAATAAACAGAAAACGAGAGCGCGCATAACGTATGCGCGCGACTTTTACAAGGTATAATTCGTACATATTATAACGAATAATAAAGAGACTCTCGGAACAACGACACGGACGTGCACAATCTCGTAATTACTCGTAATAAAAGTGCCGTAAATTCGATCGGAAATATATATATACGACTGGCAGCGACTATTTTCACACGAGCGCAAAGATGATCAGATGCGCGCGTTATAATTCGCGACTTATTAATAGGATGTACTTTCACTCGTCCGATTTACGTAATTACACACACGGAATGAGTCTCTGTGTCCAGTCCAATTCGGGCGCACTCTGTCAAAAACTACTCCTGAGGCGAAGAGAAACGCGGACAATTATAAGGGTATCGCGAAATTTAAATGCAGCGGCACAGCGTCGACGAACTTGAAAAAGCTCGATAACAGCAGCCAATTAAGTAGCCGTCCAAACGAGTTTTTTCGAAAGACCGGCGGCTCTTCTTCCTCTGAATAATCGTAAAAATCGACTACATATAAAATAATGCAAAATTTGTTTTTACACTTTGCAGAAAAAAAAACGCACCTCACCGCAGTTGCGATTTCTAATCTCTGCTCTTCCTCTAGCGTTAAAGAAAAAAAAGGCAACAACCCCGCTATACCAGGAAGGCAACTCTCTCGTGCACTTGTATATAAGCTCTGGGTATATATAAAGAGAAGCCAGCATCACAGCAGCGGAACGGGGATTATCATTGCGGCGCGCGCGCGCGCTATGTCGCAAAAAGGAGCCGCGCGCTGCAGCACACGGCGCTAACTGGAACGACGTGCGCGCAATTACACTGGCAGCCAGCGGCAGTTAATGAACTTCACTTTCGAGCTCGTCTCGTTACGAAACGACTGATGCAGCCTGTGTGTGTGTGTGTGTGTGTAGACCTGTATATACGTGTGCATACGAGGATAGAAAACGTAATGCACGTGTGTATGTATTATGGCTGTAAAAGGATAGCGAAAATTTGCGAGGGAATAATATTTGGAGACGTGTGTGTGTATATAAGGCTCTTAATCGTCGGATATAATGAAGCTGAGGTTGCGGTCGTCGTTAATTTTTCGAGTTTACGTTTGTTTGGATAAGCCGTGGTGCGCGCGTTCTTGTGATATACTTAAGCGCGTGAGATTGTATATACGAATGATAACTATTTACTGATGCATTTTTCTTTTGTCCTCTACTGCGTTGACGTACTTAATAGTTTGAAATAAGTGCTCGAGAAAAAAAGAGCTTTTCACACTTAATTTGTCGCCGGCGCGGGTGACTGATATAAATTACGCGCTGGGGAAGAATTTCGAAAGAAAAAATTGCCGAGGAATCGCAAAAATTTCTGATTCATATATCCAGTCTAGAGTCCATGGAATTTCACGCACTTTTTAATAAGCCCGCAAAATTTCAAATCCCACGCGCACACAAGAGAGCGACGCCTTTCTCGAGCGCGAAAATTCGCTCGAGCTCGTTTATCTTCCGGTCGTATCTGCTACTTTGTGATGTGGATTCGCCGCAAATTATGCTAATGGGCTTGGGCTCGCGTGCTTTTATCCTGGTTCCTTAAGTGTTTTAAATAGCGAGACAGTAGTTATGCCCGTAATATCCTGCTCTATACACACTCTGGCTTTTTAGTTCTGGTCCAACGTGATTTTATAAAGCAAATATTTGAACAGCTTTCTCTGCTGTGCGAGACTAGACGTTGGGCTTCATATTTTGGAAATATTGTTGTTTACTTGGATGAGAGAATTGCTCAATCTATTACTGCGGTGAGATATATGATTTTGAGAGTATTCACGAGAGGAATGAAAAGTTACATGAATTGGAAAATGAATTGGCTTAAAAGATCTCAAAAATACTCTACTCTGTTGTATAACATTTTTATGTATATGTATTTTGAATATTATCAGCAAATCTTAATCTTCAATAGAATTCCAATCGATTCTAAAAATCTTGCAAAAAAACCCTACACATACACACTTCCAACCTTCAACACGTGTGCAACGTAACTTGCTTTCCACGAAGCCTTCGCAAAATTACACGTGCATTACACCACTCGTTAATCACCGAAAATCATCGCCTGCCTCCCGACATCAAGATGCACCGAAGACAGAAAGAAAGAAAGAAAAAAGGTAATCAAACACGCGGTGTACAAACCCATCCGATAAAGATCGCGAAACCGTCAAGCCGCGCATACAACACATACAACAATGAAATCGTTACCTTCGCGTGCGCGCGCTCGCAAGCAGCTCTCGACACACACGTACACGTTATCCGCTTACGTAAGGGAAGCTTATATACACGCCGACGCACACGCGAGCTGCTTATACATTCGGAGCAGAGACTCGCACTGACTTTCTTTATTATGCGCGAGTATATAGCAGTAGCAGCAGCTCCTTTTCATCGTCGTCGTAAGGTATATAACAACGCAGAGTTTAGAGTAGCGAGAAGATTCGTAACACGCACGCGAGAGAGCGAGGTAAAAGTTCGCGGGGATGTATTAGCTGCGCAGTGTCTCTAGTCGTGATTTATTCTTCTTTTATTTATGAAAAGGGAAGTTTCTCCGGTGTCGCGCAAAATTCGTGGGTGTCCGTGATAAAAGTCAAGGTGCCTGGGTTTTTTCAATTATCTGATGGTCGGTTCGCGATGTATTCGCGGCGACTGTAGCTTTTTTTTTTGGGGTTCGGAAAGAGGTGTGTCCGACTGTGCTCGGCATGCATCTACTGATCTCGAGTCAGTTTCTAGTTCGTTGATTTGGATTCGTTTTAAAATTTACGATGTGTCTGCTACCGCGTTCACGACCTGCATCTGCTAATTGGCTTACACGAATTCTTTTCTTTTCTTTTTTTTTTCAAGGACGTCGTATACCTAGTTAATCGAATCACCCATATATATATATACAAGTGTTTTTAGAAAGGACTGCGTCGCATTCCATCAGCCGAAAAAAAATACACATCAGAGAGACAAAACCAACTGCGCTGACGTAAATAAGCCAGAAAACGAATGATATTCGCCTTGTGGCGTAACCCGACGCGCTTTCGGAATGTCGCATCCCACACATAGTATAGTCGTGTTTACAGGAGGTCTATAGCCGCAAAGATGCTACTGGGTCAAGCGCGGCGAGGAAGAAATTCTGAATAAAAATTCCGTTTCCGAATTTTTTAGTCTCGTTGTATCGCCGTCGCTCTGCTGCTTTCACGCCCGAACAATAGGGCGTAGGGGGAGTTAAGACTTTCTTTCGGTACTCTGCGCGATGTTCAACCAGATTTTTATGTTCGGTTATAAGCACTGCTTTATAGATATAAGCATCTGGAATGAGAATTGCACATGTTTTGTTTTCGGCTTGGACGTGAACGCTGTGATTTAGAAGCAGTGCTCGTTTTGAGCGAACTAGTTCTAGGCAATTTGCGTGAAATGCGAATTAACTCTTGAGGAGATGATAACTGGGGTAATACAATGTGTAAATTCCAAGAATGCGTGTATCGATTACAAATACAAAAAAAATTCCATCGACTCGTTAATCTTCTCGACAAATTCGAAAGCTACACTCGAACATCTCGATGGCAGAATAACATTCGTATTCGATTACGTTACATCTTCTTCTTTGAAAAAAAAGTCCGATTAACGCCGGTAACTCAATGAGCTTTTTGTCGACAGACCAAAAATAGCCGCTTAATATATTACCCTACAACGCCTCCTCCTCTCTCTAACACACATTCATATATGCATTTGGGAAAGTATCGTCATCGATAGGTGTATACCTATATAAAAAACAAGCGACGTGACTTTTTAAAAAACGAAGCTACCGGCGCGTAATGAAGACGTTGTGTTATACCTCAGGTGGATTAATCGAGTAGTAGAGGCGCCGGTGTATTAGCATTCACGCCCGATATATAATGTACACGCCTCGTAATACCTGGCTTTATGTTATCGAGTTTCGGGCTTCGAGGAGGAATCGACGGTTTTTTATGGTAATTTATGCGCTATCGCCGTGGCAGTGACTGCCGCACGAATGATGTGCTGCGGGTATTATGTACCTGTATGCAACGGCTGGTTGTCGCGTCCAATGTGACGAGTAGTCAATTAGGAACACGTGTTTGATGTTTGCGTCGGGATGTGGGATAGAGAATAAAGTGTTAATAGAGACCGTAATGAGAGATGCGTCGTTGTTTGCAATTCCGATAATTACGTGAAACTTAGTTGGGAGGATTGCTGCTAGTCAATTAAGGTGGCGATATGTCGAAACAGAAATTTCCAGTGTGTCGTAAATCAAAGTTATTTTTACAAGTAAACGACTTTGATATGTAAATAAATATACTGGTATGAAGATAAGTTTAATTCAGTTCGTAAAGATAAGCCGTTCATTGCTCCTGTCGTCCGTAGTTTTATGCCAAAGCTGCGCTAAAAAACTGGTTATATACATATACAGTCGGTGGAAAGAGTAGATCTCGAACTTTTCTCGTCGAAGCGATCCATATAAGCAATATTGCAACCTCTCAGCGTTTTCCATAGTAATCATACCGCCGTGCCTCATCACACTACACGATTGTACGTGGTAAACTAAGCGTGAAAAAAAAACACGCCCACTTTGCTAACGAATGTATAACACACACAGTAGCGATCGCTTCGAATCTCTCGAATTCATTTTAGGAGAATAAAAGTATACACAACTCTATCACTGCAACACAGATGATCCATACGCACATATAACGAACAGTCGTAAATCACACACACTCGAAATCCCTCTCACGTGCAAAATATGCGCGCGTATATACATAGATGCGCGCCTGCGGAAACTTCACGTATACATACGTGCGGCCGCTTTCTATTGAGTAACTCGCTCGCTGCCATACATAAGGCATGAACTGCACGAGAGCGACTTTCGATGCTCTATACGACGAGGATATTTTCGCGGCATATTTTCCAAGCGGACACCCCTGCACACACACACACACACACACACACACACACACACACGATATATATGAGATGGAAAGCGGGCGCGCGCGCGCGCGTAACCGAGCGAGCCGAGCCTTGACCATGATATATAATACGGTTTGAATTTCTCTGCTGCTCGTGAATATTCTCGTGGTATATAGGTAGTTTGGAGCTGCCGCGATGGGATTGCAGTTTTAGTGGAAGAAAAGGAGCGGATTGATATGTTTATTGCTGTGGAGTGAAATTTAAGGGGAATGCGGATGCGTTGATTGGAAAATAACTCGGTTCTCGAGAGGTGCTTGAATAAATCTTGGTGTGTTTGAGTTTGTGCGTTGGATTCTTGTTCGCTGTTATGAGTAATGTTCAAAAAAGTATAAGTGTGTGATAGAAAGACGAAGGAAACTATAATCAATACATTTTATTATTTTTTATAAATATACACCGTTTTATTGAATATCGGTTCATCCAATTGATTTATATTTCATAATTATACATTTTATGATTGAGTGACAAATGACGTTATCACATATATCATTCAAACTCTTATGCGTGTGCAGGAGGATCAATGAAAAGCATGCCTTGATCAATTGATCGTGTACAACATCTTATCGCGGATCGGAATCTATACTTGAGATGACACTCACATTCTATACCCATAGATGAAAAGTACACTGAACCGTGAAAATATTACATTTCATTCAGCAACCCATACTCACGATGAAACTGCAATTTCTCAAAACAAATAGCAGCTATCGCAAAATGAAGCATAAATGGAAATTCATTCAATCATCAAGAGAAAAATAATTGAATCTTCATGAGAAATTAGTTTGTAACAGCCACCGGATTTTCTCGAGCGTATAGCTGTTGTGATTCTAATGAATTAGATGTCCTCCTGTAATTTGTGGTCGGGCTATTAATTCCGAAGAGGAAAATCGTCTCTATTGTTTGCTCGACCGCTTGTCGTAGTAACCTTTCAAGCTGTGGTCTATACGATTCGGTGCATCCGAGGTTTGCAAGTGGGTCAGGATTGATCTTAGGCTAGAGTTCTAAACAATCGGTTGAACTGCCTCTTTCCAATATCTCTAAATAAAGCTTTTTCCAGTTCCAGATAACAAATGATCCAAAAAATTTAATCATTAAAAATCATTTCACTTTTGCAATAAAAAGTTACGTCTACCTCAGAGAGCGATTTCTAGAAAATTTTACAAACAAAAACTCAGAAAACAACGCGTCTAAAACTTGGCGGGTTCTCCGCCAGGTGTCAGCCGCCTCCAGCCACTGCGCGTCTTTCACCTCTGGGTTAATGCATGCTTCCCCACACGAGTAAAAAAGATCTAAGAAAAGGAACGGCGTTACGTACGGTATACCTCTCGAGCGCCTGTGGCGGGGGGACGTAGGTAAGTATAGCGGGATCCTCGTCGACAGAGGCGAGAGTGAAAGAGGACCCGAACAGGAAGAACAGGAGGGGATAAGTGGCTTTAAGTGCCAAGAGCACTGCCTCGGCCTCGACATTCGACGTTCAAGTGTCGAGACGCGAGGTTACCGATCTGCTTGGCCGCAGAGTTTGTTGACACGTCGATTTTTTGTATGGTGGAGGTTTTTGTGGTTTTATTTTCTGAGCTATTATTATTATTATTAGGATTAGGATTACGTTCGCGATTTCTATCATACTGTTTGCTGGTTAAATCATGAACAATTTGATTTGTTGTAATTATAAGCTATTTTGCATTTTATAACAAGTACTTATATTATAGGTATTATCAGATTTCGATACGCAATACGTATATTATACCATGCAGCGATTACATATTGTAGCTCCCATGATTAGTCCAATTATACCAACCTACTTTTTAATCAAAGATCAATTAAGATATTAATTGTATATACCCCACTGCGCGTCGTTTCATCACAAAACCTTGCGAATCAAATATACAAGGCGAGTAAAGCAACCGCCAGAATAAACACACACGTTTTACCCTCGTTAGAAACCCCGCAAACTGCAGACCCGCCATATAACCGACCAGACATCTAACTCGCGTTATTACTCTAAATACCTCTGCGACCGATGCAGTCTGAAGAATTATCCACAAACCGCAAACGCCCCATTAGCGACAACTCGCCGAATAACCATCTCTTTCACACACACAAGGAGCCACACGCATAAATTAACCGCCAATTATGCGCGCGACGTACCGCGTATGCACTCTCGGAGCCTCGTAAATCGCCAAGGCGCGTGATTTACGCCGCGAAATTCGCGACGCGCACTACTGTGTGTTTGGTTCGCACGTAGCGACCGGAAGAGCGTGTATTTTCGCGGGATGATTTACGAGAAAAGTCGTGGAAAATGACGATAGACCTGCCGTCCAAATAAATCGTTGACGAGAGTGATCGCGTTGGATATACACGAGGGCAGTTATATGGAGGGAAATGAAGAAATTTTCGAGGAGCTGCTTGTGTTGTTGATTTTGTATTTTATATTATTCTTAAGAAATTTGTGAGTCTCTTTCCACGAAAGATCTCTCAGCAAACAGGACAGATCGACAAACCAAAACAAAAATTAAAACTCGCTTTTGTTGTCTATCCCCATATAAGCAGCTTACTCGGAACTCTCAAGTCTAAGGCCGCCTGCGCAGGATCGAAGCAACAAGTGCAACCGGTGAACTTTCACTCTCCGCCAGTGTAAATAACGTTGCAGCGCTCTCGCTTTCCGCTAAGCATCGGAAATACCCGCGAGCTTTGCCTTCTTATACTTCATTGCAGAGTCGTATAGTCTGTAGGTACAGCCTGGAGCAAAAGTATCCTGCCGAGATCTAGATTTTTCTTTTTCTTTTCTCATTGCGGTTTAATATATATTCGGCGTAGGAATCATTATTTGAATATACGAAAGTCGAGAGCGCTTTTGTTTTTCGCCTTATCTAGATAATGTAATTGCGCGCGAATGTTATTGTCCGAGAATTATCAGAGCGTGGCACGCTTTATGCAATACATATAAAGCTCCTATATTTCTGCAATTCGCAAAAAAAGAAAAACTTTTCTCTCCCTTATAACATTACACGATAATTACCGCGTCTATCACATTGACCGTTGCATATCGGTTGAACGCGCATCGACTGCTTCCTTTAATTTGTAACCGCAAAACTTCGTGGGAGAAAGAGGAAGGAATCAGTCTCATAGCTCCGTTTTTGGCGAATTACGTAAAAGCCAAAGCGTTCTATGCACGGGAAGAAAGGAGCGATGGGATATGGATCTATCTTTCGTGTTCGGCGTTGATAGTAACTCTTAATTCATATGTAGGAGGAAGCGCGTGCCGTTTTTACGCTCGTTAGAGCAAATTGAGCTTCGGCGTATTTATTGCTTGGCTGTTATTGGCAGGTTGTTCGGTTGATTGTACACTGGTGAATTAATCGATTCGCTGTTCTATTGAAAGTCTGTTAGATACTTTTTTTATCGTCGAGTAAACGAATCGGACTTATATGTGCAAATCCGCGGCCGACTGGAAACAACTCGGGTGGTGGTAGTTGAAAATTTAAGATTCGAGGGCACACCTACCGGACCGATTTTTTTCGGTTCCTAGAACCACCCACTGCGTGAAAATGTCCGCGTGCACGCCCGATCGCTTGCCAAAATTTTTTGTCGGACACTTTAAATTCTCTTATGGGAATTTAACATGGGGAAAATTAAGGAAAACCAACCAAAATTCGACTTTATGTCAGGAGCCGCAATCGAAAAATGTGCATTTATACGTTCAAAGTATCCGAAAAAAGATTTAATTTGAGCCCCGGTGGGTTAAAAATGGTGGCCTCGAAAAAAAGTTGTCTAGGCTTGATAGATTAACATTTTGCTGGTTTCATCTGCTATATATATGCCGATCAATTTATAGCTATTTTTTTAACCTTTTTTCATCGCCATATATATATATATATATATATATATATATATAGCAGATGAAACCAGAAAAATGTTAATCTAAATGTCAAAAAACAAAAGTAGAAGAAAAGAGCTTTAATTTGAGGGCCGGATAGTTGAAATTGACCGCTCGGATCAAAGGTTATAAGGATTTTAAAAATCGGAGTAAATCGCGGATTTTCGTGATTTTTCGCTATAATATTCAAGCCAGCTAGACAAGTTTTTTTCGAGGCCACCATTTTTAACCCACCGGGGCTCAAAATAAATCTTTTTTCGGATACTTTGAACGTATAAATGCACATTTTTCGATTGCGACTCCTGACATATAAAGTCGAACTTTGGCTGGTTTTCGTTCATTTTCCCCATGTTCAATTCCCATAAAAGAATTTAAAGTGTCCGGCAAAAAAGTTTGGCAAGCGATCGGGCGTGCACGTGGACGTTTTCACGCAGTGGATGGTTCTAGGAACCGAAAAAAATTGGTCCGGTAGGTGTGCCCCAGTCGGCCGCGGATTTTCACATATATGATTATTAGGCACAGTTTAGCTCTCGCATGCGATAATAACGCATTATATCTGAATTCATAAATATGACCTTATAAAAAAACAACGCGTGCGTGAAAGTTTCCTTGTTCACGTCTCTCACACGCGCTTTTATCCACAGTTTATTATTTTTACTCGCGCGTCACGAGCAAGACACTATCATCAACGACGCACGACGCTGATGCATATACAATTTTATCACTTTCTATTCATTGTCAATCAATTAGGCTAATATAAAACTACCGCTCGATAATTATAATCAATGAATTTCACGAACGAATTAATTCCGCCGCGCGAAAGTAATTAATGTGTAGAGTGTGCGCGGAATTTCACTTTTCAAATCTAACATTACCGTAAAAAAAAGCTTCTCTCGAATCTACGCGAAATACCTCTGAACAGATTCATGGTCGCCACCGCCGTAAATTTTCACGTCAACTTATCAACCACACAGAAAACACATCTCCTGCAGAAGCTACGGTGAAGTCACGCGCGTAAATTTACCGTGTACAGGTATATATAGACGTTCCAAAGAGGAGCATCAATTACGAGCGATGAACTTGGTTTTACGGCCTTTCGCGGAGTCATGCTGAGAGATTGACGCGGACGCTTTTGTATGCGAATTGCCGAAGCTTCAGGTGTTACGAGCCAGTTATTCGATTATGCACCGATGTTATTGTTTTGATTAGCGATTGACGACGTGTGTATACGCTTATTTTCGCATCGAGAAACTTTGATTCGTATCTGCTGTTGTGGTTTCGTGGGGAAAATTACGCTGTCGCTCTATAGCTCTTTGAACTTGGCTAGCTCAGATCTTGCTATTTCAGGTTCAGCAGATTTTATGACCTTGTAGTGTAGCTGTGGATAACTGCAGTGTTGGAAAAATACTAGAGTTTCTTTTTCTTTCACCCGCGAACGTTTGGAATTCCGCCGAAAAAGTTTGCTTTGTTGCTCTTGAGGAGAAAGCTCGCGGCATACATTTTTCGCGTGTATGATTTATTCTAAATTTTTAAAAAGAAGTCTAGACCGGTAGTAGAGGAGCATAGTGAAAAACATAAATTATGCCGCGTCTGCTTAACAAACTTTCGAGTAGCTCGCGCAAAGAAGAAGAAGAAGAAGTCTGCGGAAGAGGAGAATTTACGGTGAAATTCAATGGAGAAGATAGCATTCAAGTGTTTGCCACGTCATCTCGCGCACCGATTCTATACTTACTTTCAATTATATACGTAAGCCGTATAATTATTTTTTATGCATATCACTGCGTGACTCTTAGTGCTGCGAAAATTAATTAAAAATCATATATGCTATAACTTTCTATGTATTATTTCGAATCGCACACTATTCCTTTCAATTATAATCGAATATATTATAAAGTGCGAAGTTAATATTCGCATTAATATTTTCTAACAAAGATTTCATTTCGCGAGATGTAATGAAAGAATATTTGTGTTTCGATTCCCTGCAGTCTCTGCTTTAAATAAGATCCCACGGTAAGAATAAGCGCATTAGCTCAAAGTCATTTAAGATTCCTTCGCATAGGTGCCCCGATAACTATTATAGCGCAAATACGAAGATCCCACATTCGCCCATGAAAATGGAAACGAGCCTGATTATCGTCAATTAAGCGCATCTTTACGAGCTATATGTATATACAAACGGAAGAGAAAAAATGATTCAGTGAGATTCAATGGCACTTGAGGCTTTTTTCCGTCTGTCATGCAGCCACTTTATACGTGTAGGCAAAAAAAAGTGATGGGACGCTTTTGCAAATCGCGAGGTGTATTTGTACAGTTATATAATCTGCATGATTGCGGTATTAGAAAGTTTCTGCACGTTGGGACCCTGTTCCTATTTTAATTGTTAAAGAGAACAAACGCTGCTCTATGACCATTATCTAAATTAAGCTAGACACTTACGTAATACACTCTTATTCTTGTCTTACAAAATCCGGTATCAATTAGTCAAACTTTTTCACGATATTAATTTACGTAACTCTATAAAAGAGCTTCTCAAATTAATAACTTTCTCCTTCAGCAGAAAAACAAAGCTTCCGTAATTAATTTCCAAAGAAGCATTCCACATACACTCAACGAATCTGAATAAAATCTCATCTATACACACAATCATTATCTTTTGTTCGAGCCATTATTAAAAGTATTATCGCTTATAAAATAAAGTTATACAATCACAATAACAACAACAACAACAGCTAAAAATACGTTTCGAAGAAAGCCGATAAATCAATGCCTTTGTGCAGCATCTATCCTCAAAAGTTTCCTCGCGAATATCCGACGCATAATGACTTATGGACTTTCTCGCGAGCAATCATCAATTCAGATAGTCGCGAAAATTTATACGTTTACTCTCAACAATACAACAACACCGAAGAGGCGCCAACACCCTCGAAACTCATAAACCACAATCGCCTCGTCAAAGCTCCAAAGAGAAAAAAAAAAAACAAGAAAATTTCGCCTCGTCATCGTTCATCGATCAGATCGGTTGTATTATAAAGACTCGAGGCGCGATATTACGAGGCTCGTACACTTCCGGTTATATTCTCGTGCAACTTTTCTCTTCGAGCATTACCCACATATATACGTTATATTACTACTACTACTTCTATACTTCTAGCTCTCGACGAGCTACAGGCTCTTGGAGAGAAAGTAAGGTCACGGGTTCCCTTTACCGACCCGAGAGGCTCTCGGAGTAGTGTATAACACGACCCCGAACCGCCTCCGGCCAAAGCGACGAGGAGCACTTGATTATCCCGTGCTGTTCGACATTTTTTGAGGCTTATATATGAGAGGCTGCCCGATTAGGCATACAGTACGTCGCAGAAGTATTCCGTATCCACGACTGAGTTTTTCGTTGTTTTAAATTACAACAAACTACGAGAGACGTAGTGGAATATTCAAATTAGACTGTATATACCTCTGCTTCCTCTGCGGTATAATAAAACAGATACGCGAGACCGCAAGGTACACGATTTTACCATTGATCCTTATCGCCGTAGAAAATATCACCACGTGTCGAAGATATACCCCGAAGTCACGTGATAGTGTACACCTTTTCTCGCGCGCTGACACGAATATCTCAACGTGTTCATAACGATCTGAAAATTGTTTCGGCTTTCACAGTCGGGACCTCTTTACACTTTTACGAGGAATTAGAAACAATATAAACGAATCGTTATACGCTGCAAGAGTTTTCTCCAAAAACTACTGTATATACGGAGAAATCCTCGCTTTATACACATAATAGTTTCGTTCACGAAAATTAACGGGGAGGTATAAAACGCGCGCGATTTTTCGAAAGCCTCTTGTAAACTCAAAACTATATAGGTACAAGCTTATGCGCTTCGCGGAACAATTACTCTCACGATGCAATAACTTTGCGACGTGTACAATTTGAATTTCTCTCTGCGGATCGTACCCAGTTAGGTATAGCATATAGAAAAATAGGAAACGACTCGCGGCGGCTTCTCATATGCATATAATGATTCCGGGAAAATACACGCGTACGTCCAAGGCCACGTTGATGTGTAACGAGGCCCTGCTGGCAATTTTCCGCGATGATAACGTGTCGAAACGATGTGCTGCAGCCTTGAGGAGTCGTGTGTGCACCGGAAGCTGTTCTATACGGTGGTCGCATCGTTATTACAATGAAATCGAGTTTCTTTTCGAATTGCAGCCGCGTAATTACACGCGAAGTTCGTTGCTTTTTTTTTCGTCGTAATTCGGCAATTAGAAATGTACACTCTTATCGTTGAATCAATTATCCTCATACGATGTATCAACAGACTGTTAGAAATTTCCAGAATCGACACGATCTAATCATGTTTACATGTTTCAGCGAGTAGAAGAGAAAAATTCACATCGAGAGCAGAGTGCAGGATTAATACCTCCTGCTTATAGGCAAATTACCGGACAACCAACTTCCTGCGTCTGCTCTCAGGCGCGATACGAATCTTTTCTCGATCGATTCGCATATAATTCATAATTGGCTACTCTTGTCTCGGCTTGTTTACAAGTCCAACCGCGTACACAATTACACGCTCGCTTATTTTCAATGAATTACATGACATGTGATTATTTTTTATATAAAAAAGTTTCGTTTTTATTTCGTAATAGAAAAATAATAATTGCGATGGTACAAAAATTAATATAACATTACACATAGGGGGGCACTACGAGCTAACAAAAAAAAGAACACCTCACGTTATTTGACAGAAGTTATTTACAGTGGGAGGGAAAACAGCAGCAAACATAATATACTAACTCGTGGGTACACAATAATTGTACGCCTTATCATCCTTAAATAAAGACTGACCACGGCTAATTCGTCCCCTGTGTGATGAAGGGGATGAAAATCGCGGGGTCTTGTATACGTACACCGGCTCGATTCACACATCATTTCGTTCAACGAGTGAGTAATCTCCGTAGTGGTAACTATTATCGCTTGACTACCGATTGGAGGACCTGTGAAGATTCTGCTGTGCTGTAGTATAATCGATGTATACTTCGATCACAGCAGAAGCTTCCTTGATATACATAGTGGAAGAATAATAGTCCATCGGTAGACGCAAACTTTAGCTTAGAGAGAGACTTCCTCGTTACTGCGGGGACGACCAACCGCAAAGAGTAGACTCACACGACTCTCTTGAAAGAGCGTCTAGTACTTGTATCCCTCGTCGTGGTTCTGCTGTTGCTGGTCCTGCACCCAGACGTTCTCCCAGACTGGTTTGGAGATCTGCTTCCACTCGGGTACTTGGACTTGCTTCCAGACTGGTACCCACCTGCTCTTCCACTCGTCCTTCCAGACCTGCTTCTTCTCGGTCACCCAGACCTGCTTCTTCTGGTTGTCCCAAGCCTGGACAGACTCCTCCTTCCAGACAAGCTTCTTCTCGGTGTTCCAGACTTGTTTCTTCTCGCTCTTCCAGACCTGCTCCCACTTGGCTACCCACTCGAGCTTCTTGTCGGTCGACCAGGCTTGCTTCTTCTCAGTGCGCCAGACCTTCTTCCACACGGGCTTCCAAATGAGCTTCTTCTTCCACAGATCGTGGCTGGTGTACTGCCAGCCGTGGCCGTCGGTACCGAGAAGCTTCTCGCCGGGGATGCCGACCTTGACCCATTCTGGTACCCAGACCTTCTTCCAGTCGGGCACTTGGACCTCCTTCCAGATTGGCACTTGGACTTCCTTCCAGATTGGCTTCCAGACCTTCTTCCATGCTGGCACTTGGACTTCCTTCCATGCTGGCACCTGGATCTCCTTCCATACCGGCTTTTGCACCTGTAACGCAAGGCAACGCATAAGTTTGGAATTCCGCGATAGAAGTAGAAAGCATTGATCTCGGTAATAATGCAGGATAACTCGATCGACAGCGTACTCTTTCGCATGCACAATCATTACGCAGCCGTAAAATCCGCAAAGATCCTTTATATTGACTTTCTCCTCAATGCAAACCGCGCAAACTCTCACCTTCTTCCAGACGGGCACCTGGACGTCCTTCCAGATGGGCACCTGCACTTCCTTCCAGACTGGAACCTGAATCTTGTTCCACTCCTGCTTCCAGGTCATCTTGTTCTCAGTCTTCCAGACCTTTTGCCATTCCTGCTTCCAGGTGAGTTTCTTCTCCCAGTGACCGGAGGACTGGTGCTGCTGCTGCTGCTGCTGCTGTGGAACTCCGTAGACCGGAGCTGGGGCACCATACTGGGGTGCGGGTGCTCCGTACGAGTCGGAGACGTGGCCAACTGCACCGGCACTGGCGAATGCGCTGCTGCTGCTGCTGCTACCGCCGAACGAGTGAGCCGAAGCGGAGGCATCGGAGAAACCTTGGGCCGGGGCACCATAGCTGTTAGATGGAACTCCATAGCCGGTGTTGGGGACGCCGTAGGAGGCAGCCGGTGGACCATATGTGGAGAGTGGTGCTCTGCGAGTTGTTCGTTGGATTAATATTAGTTGGGCATATATCTTTGGGGGTGGATAGATGTATTTACAGTTTCTATTTACAGAAGGGCTTTATTTACAGAGGATATGAGATCGGTATATTTACAGAGGGCGTTGGGGGGAGTGGTATATTTACAAGGGACGTGAAATTCACTATACTGTAATTATGGTTTTATCTCACATAGTTTCTATTAGAATATGAAAAATTTCACGACTTTTTTTTCAGAAAAACCCGTAATTGAAAGATAATCGGAAATTCAAAGTCATTATTATGGAATTAATTATTCAAGCTTGATTGGTAGCAAGTGCTACGATTGACGCTGTTAAACAGTATTATCTTGAATACAAATAGTCTGAAGATTCAACGTGCACGAGAGTCCAAAAGAATTTTAATTATTATCAAAAATGCACCAATTCATCAAGATAACTCATTATAATCAAGTCGCGAAACTGTCGGTAATCAATGATACAGCGACATTTCAAGTTCCACTGCTTCTCATCAAACCGACATCGAAATGAAGCTCTTCCCAATCGTGTTCTTTGCCGTCTGTTTCGTCACTGTTATGTACAAAATTCTGTCATGGAAAATGAATTTGCGTGAAAATAAAAATAAAGTTTAAAAAGATGACACTTACTCTTTCTTTGCCCTAATCGGCTCCGCAAAAGCGACGGAGGCGACGAAGAGGCACCCGAATAAAATCTAAAACAGAAAAAGACCAGCAATCAGTCATCGCGAATTCATTAATTCAATAATTCCCGCAACGCACGCACGAGCGACGAAAGAAACGCCAAGCAAGTAAGAGAGAGAAAGGTGAAATCTTCAAGAGGCAAACGTGTTTCGATATGACTCCTAATGATTTTTAATAAAACGAGGTGTGTACACACTTCTCTTTCTCTCTTAGCCGGCTTATTACGTTTTAAACTGAAAGCGCGTCGCCGTTTCTTTTTTTTTTTTTCTTGTCCCGTACCGCATACGATTATAACCAAGTGTATCGCACACTTCCTCGTTTTCATTTACATATTTTTGCTCTCAGTCGGTCGCAGAGGGCTGTGTGCTTTTATCTTCTCGTTCGATTTCTTTTGCAAGTCGCTTGTCGCATCGAAACGTTATACGTGGCGGTGATGAATCGATCGCGATTTGTGTCTCTCAACGACAATACAACATTTTAAATATAGCTACGTGGAAAAATAAGTAGCGCGCGAAAAACGTGACAAAGTCCACTAAGTATACTGCAGTCGAAAGAAAAAAAAAACTTAACGATCCCCATAAACCCAAAAAAAGAGAAGAAGCTGCGAAACGAGCTTCTCTAACGAGCCGTGAATCCTCATCGCTGCATAAAACCGCCAGCACCTGCACCGTTAGCAGGAATATATAAAAAAAAAAACTATTTCCCGTGCAAAAACGAAAGTACCTTTGCGGAGCCAACTGTACCAGTCGGTCAGATCAACGGCGGCCGGATGAAAGGACGCGAGCTTTATTTCGAGGAAGCGCACGTGCGCGCGAGCACACAGTGAAAGTGGAATCCTGTGCCGCGTGTATTATAACAGAGAGAGAGAGAGAGAGACTCGAACTCGTGCGCGGAGAGGATGGAAGCTTGGCGTTGCTCGCTCGAGCCAATTATTGCGCGGTGGACTCGCTTACGTCAGAGGGACTGTTATATATTTTGTAATGCGATTGTGAGCGGCCCTTTTTCCACGCGAGGGATGGTGCAGAGCTCTTCGAGGAAGTATACGAGTATAATATGTCGAAATTTTGCGAGGAAATCCGCGTTGAGTAATGCGCATGTATATGTATATAGGTGAATCGGAACATCGGTTACGTTTTTTGTTTTACCGGTTCATTCTTCACTTAGCACGGACAAGCTAAACGCCGGAAACAACTATACCTATTACTCAACGAAATTCGGGAGACGCAAGAGCTTCAGTAGTAACAGGCGAGTGTAGGTCGGACGGCCCGTCGTTATCTAATACATGTCGTGACATACATCGAAGACGTGTCATCGCACTCGCACGCATCCCATACGCTTATTAATTCGCGAGCGCATCGTTATTTCAGTGCTAATTGTATCGTTATAGTCTCGGAGAAGCGGTCGAAAAATTCTTCCGGTGAAACCGAGGGAGAAAAAAAATGAATCAGAATCGCGCGCGGGCTAATTTGAATCCGAACACACAGCCACAGATGCGCGTCGTCAAGCGATGATGTTCCAGCTCCATTAATCTTGGGCTCAGCGGCTACTCGAATCCCATTATTATTCATCGGCGCGAGTGCGGGACCCGCCTCGGGAATATAAAAATTCGTTTTCCGCAGGCGGCGACCGGTGAAATTCGCCTTTCTAGGCTCTCTCTCTCTCTCTCTCGAATGCTTTTAGAAATCATCGTCCGAAATATAGCCGTAGGCCATATACGAGCGCGGGCTTTTTTTTCGTTCGAATACGACGCGTCGCGAGAGGAGAGCGATTAATGAGCCGAGAGAGGAGATGACGCTAATTGCATTTTTGACCGCGTTTCTTTCTCTTTTTTGGGGTTAACGGAAAATTACCTAGGTATTGTAAGAAGTGGAGAAGATATATAGGTGGCGGATTGATTTTTGGCGCGCGCGGTTTTCGAAAGTGTGGGAATTTATTTTTTGGGCCGTTTTATGTTGCTATATTTATAGACGTGATTAGCATATGAGGTTGAATTGAATTTATATGGATGTATTTTTAGGTGGACCGATTCTTGTAAATTTGAATGGTTCGGGCTTTGTAGTGCTTTCGTTCGTACCTCAGAAAAATGTGTGATTGATCTTTAATGCTTTAAATAATGCTTTGTGATTAAATTAAATTCATGATTGATAAGTATGCGTTCGTGCAAATTCTTGGAATTCTAATTAACGCTAATTTTTGCACTTTTGATTACTCGATTTGTAAATACTCAATTTAAGAGAGTGATTGAATATTAATTTCCGATAATTTCAGTCATAATTATTTTTCTAAGTAAAAAATTCAATTGCATCACCGATTTTAATGAAATTGATAATTAAGTAAGGAAAATTTTCACCTTACCGTAATGCGATTGATTTTTGCACACATTTTTCCGCACTCGTGGATAGAACGAAAATCAATAAATACTATGAGATAAGCACGAGATATTTTTATTTTTAAATTATTTCGCGTGTCAATATCGGTAAATTATGTCGAAAGCTCCCTTAAGCAAGCAGACAAAATAAAAAAAAAAAAAAAAAAAACAAACCGGATAGCTTTAAAATTACATTATCACCACTTTTCGGCAACTGAACAACCAAGACGTACACGTCGGTTCGCTTTCGCTTTTTTCTCGTGTATAGTCGCAAAATCACTTTATGTCCATGATACAGTGTACGCGCAAGCACGATATAGAGCTTTCACTCATATCAGTAGTGTCCTCTCTGTCACTTGTACATTCCGCCTCTCGAGACCGATGCACTTTTTTTTCTCTCCGGCGCACTGTTCTTTCGCGAATCGACACGCGCCTCGTACATATCCCGATGTAAACCGCTCTCGAAATCAATCGGAAAA
This sequence comes from Pteromalus puparum, assembly GCA_012977825.3. Classification (NCBI taxonomy): domain Eukaryota; kingdom Metazoa; phylum Arthropoda; class Insecta; order Hymenoptera; family Pteromalidae; genus Pteromalus; species Pteromalus puparum. The sequence continues at coordinate 70,810,398 of CM053170.1, forward strand.
AAAAATTCACAAGACCCGATACGTAAAAAAAAAAAAAAGATCCACCGCGCGAAACCGCTGATGCACACCAATAGAACACTGACCAGGGCTGAGCGCATGTTGCTTGTATCTTGGTCCAATATCGCAAACTGCGGTGCAGGTGTCCCAAGCGTTGAGTCTTTCTATATGTCTCGATGAAAAATCACTGTGTGGGCTGGCTCTGCTCCACACAATTCTTAATCTAAAACTCCTCTGGCGAATTCGTGGTGACAAGCCGGTGCTTATATACTTGCGCGAGCTCCTCCGGCCGGTCTGATGGTCTAGGCGTGTGTTACCACTGCCAGGCTGCATGGGCCTGAGACGCTTCGAAGGTGGGGCGAGCTGCCTCTCTTTCTTTCGGGCCGCTCGCGTTTTTTTTTTCCAACGCAGCTCTCCTGACTATACATCTCTCTGTCGGCAAGGCTTATTAGGCGGTGGGGGCCTGAGGAGCTGGGAGGAGGAGGGAAGAGTGTATGCTCTTGTCCTTTTCGAGATCCAAGCTCGTGGTTATTGCGGAGAGGATCGTGCGGGAGAAAGGTTTTGCGGGGGTATATACTTCTTTTATCGCGGCGGGGAAGTTTGCATAAGAGCGAGGATTCAATTTGGGGCTTACTTTGGATTCTTTCTTTTTTTGCGAGGATCGAATTCCGCTCTCTTTGATGGAGAGTATAGTTTTAGCGCAGGGTTATGTTATGTAATTCGTACGCTGATAAATGATAATCGAACGGGCATCGGAATGTTTTTCCCAGGCCGCAGACAAAAAAAAAATCACTTTCTTCCTGTATACTTATACGTAATAAGAAGCGCTATTTATAGACTCATTTATATGTAAAGATTTTGTCTTTAAATTTACAGCTGCGAATTGATTAATTTACAATTCGGGTGTATCCTATAGATACATCCCTAACAATAGGTGAACAGCGAGCGCAAACACCAAGCTATTTTTAGCCATAAAATAATTCAACAAATTCCCTCGGGCAATAAATCCGCGTTTTACTACCCCGATAAAATATATAGCCAGTCACTCATCCATAAACAATCGCATCTTCGCATCGAATGATCGTTAAATCGATCTCGAGACAAACTAGCCGATCGATCAGCCAAACTCGTATGTACAGTAGGCAAAACCGCACTGTAGCAGATATTTCCGACAGAAAAAACAAATTAGCCTTTGCAAAAAGCCAAGGCTTATCTCGTCATGGATTGGCAGCGCGAAAGTGAAATTCCGCAAGCTACTATATACATATCTGCCTTCTTTTTTACAACCCGGAAATTTTTCCTCGAAAAAAATCGCCTATGCATCAGTTATCTATAATTGTTATTGAATCTATTACCAACTCGATCCATCATCTGCCGGTACTTTCGATCTTCGAGTTTCTTCCACATAACCGTGATTCAGCGCAGATTCTATATTGAATGCATCGATCGAAAGTATATAACTCTGCTATACCGAGTTAAATTTCAAGAGAAAAACCTTTGACCCACAAAAAGACAAGAAGTGCAAGGAAAAGCGTGAAAAACAATGAACTTCATCCTATATAGTGAGAAAACTGTGAAAAGTCGCCTCGGGCGCGCGCGAATGTCGCGTGGGACCCGCGGCGATGGCGAATGAATGCAGGATTATATCTCCCGCACGCGAGTATAGGATACACCGAGACAAGTTCAGGGACGCGTGTGAAAATTCTGATGCTTTTTTCGCTCGTCTATCACCTTTAATGGAATGTTTACGGAGGTGCGTTTCATTTTTATTTCAATCGAGGGGAAAGGAGCCTTTGTTTTGGCTTTTCACCTTTCTTCGCGCGACTGTATTATACTCGGCGATTCCAAAGAAAAAACATTCGTCCGATAATCGCAGTTTATCTCGCAACGAATTTTTAGTATACTGTAAAGTAAATAGCTTTCAGTTGTAAATAATCCGCAAGTTTGGAAACATTCGAGAACGATTGCTCAAGTCACAAATCAAAACCAAGTAAGCGTATCTCACGCGAATACAAGTAGATAAAGTCCGAGTTCGGTTAGGCGCGTACAATACCTAACAGCTATACAGTAATCGTTCGGAATTCTCTTCCTGCATATAAAGAGCGAATTTTATTAATCCATCCATTATACGATTGCGCAACATCTCGCAAATAACGCTCAAAAATTCAATCAGTCGGCAAAAAACTGATTCTCGATCATAAAAGCTCTCTCTCTCTCATATCTGTGCGGTAACATCATATCCACCTTTTACATCAGGGGTTGGCCTTCTGCGTATACTTTCACTCTCGCTGCAAGTCTCTGCGTTGCATATCTTTCGTTTACATACCCACTCGTTTTATGAACCAATACGATATTTACGAGTAAGCGAAAGAAGAAGAAGAAAGAGTAGAGATCGAAAAAACTAAAAAGAAGAGTACAGCAGACGCGCCGTGGACGGAAGAAATGCTTTATTTACGTCGGCAATTTACGCCACTAAGCGTGTGTGTGGCGCAACGGCTTCTTTTAATTGCATGTGCAAGCGCAGCGATGCGCTCCCGGAATTTCCAGCTTTCGTTTTTTCCTCGCGTCTTTTTTGCTGCGCTGCGCTGTCTAGAGAATCCCGTGCGTTGTCATCGCGGTATACAACCATTGTTGCTGCCCAGGAAGAGAGAGAGAGAGAGAGAGAGAGAGAGAGAGAGAGAGGAAGGAAGGAAATTAGTCGCAGACAGACACACGTGTAGAGCTGATGGCTTTTGAATTGCTTTTGACTGCATGGACTGGAGGAAAGCAGGAAGAGCTTCTCGCGAAGTTATTACCGTTCGAGCTATAGTAGGAGGCTCTATAGCTTTCGTTTGCTATTGCTGTGACTATTCAAGTTTTCGCGACGAAAGTGCCCAAAATTAAAAAAAGGAAAAGTCATGAAAACGGTTATTAAGCGTTTTATAATCCGCGTCATATACACGCGACGAAAAAGTCACTCATCATCCCACACACTACTCGCGCCCTTCAATTTTTCTAGCTCTCCGCCAATCAATCAAGCCGTCGTTTCAAGCGTAACGCACCGCAACACGCGGCTCTATACGTTATATCCTCTAACTTGGCCACTTTAACGCTCCGCCGCGCGCGGCTTCCGTCAGTGTCAATATCAGCCGCGGCTAATAGGTGTATGGGACTCGGGAGAGCTGTAATAGCTGCAGTTCAGAGTCGAGTCTATGTAACTGGAGAAAGTCTGTCGTTGATGAGGAGGTTGCTGTGGGTTATTGTCTCGCGGGATGTATAGGTATGAGTTTTTAATTTTTAATTCAGTCTAATACCGGCCTCTATAATCGTCGTCTAATCCAGGCATCGCTTGTCATCGCTCAGAAAAAACCATCCTAAAATTCGAGACTCGTTACGGCGATACTCGCGAGATAACGTCAGTTTATTAAAATATTAATAGCGCCGGGCCCGAGTGACAACCGAAGTGACAAATAACTCGAGCCTTGTTTATCTTTAATCTATCAGACCTGCAGCCTCGCCTGCAGCCGACGCGCGTGAAAACAGCGAACGTTTTGACGTGTAACCCTATACTATATACTTACACACACTCGCCGCAGAGTCGACCGCGACACACGTGATAAATTCGGTGTATTAACTCGTAAGAACGTTTCACTTTTCGATCATTTTTGCCAAAATGCGCTACAATACTCGGACTTATTCTATACTGTATACAAGCTATTCCTGTGCGTCCAGAGCGGACTGGTGGGTGCCTATCACCACTACACAGCGCGTCCTCAGGTTGCGGATAGAGGAACGGCCCCTGAGAAAGAGGTTAGCTGCGAATAAATCGAAGCAGCCGCGGACAGCCGATAGGCCCAGGCGTGGGTGTGATGAGCCCACACTGGCGATCGAACGCATTCATCTAGAAACACTACGCAAGCACCACAACAGCGAACACTCAACAATATTTCCTATTTCACTTTCTCTTCATACCTAACTGTGTCTATAATCTATCTCTCTTAGCACACATTACAAAAATCCTGCTGTCGTGGAGAATGCGGGAGCGAAAGGGGATGTGTAGAATGATTCGCCACCTGGTCTTAGTTCTCGTTCCCGTTCTCACCAAAGTCGGAAAGCTCTCATACTTAGTTCTAGAGAGGTATGTGAGTTATCACCTCTAAAACGGATGATGCACAACGACGAACTACGTAACTTAAACGCCTCACCGAATATAAACAGAATAATTAAATCGCGAAGACTAAGATGGGCAGGGCACGTTGCAAGAATGGGAAATGATCGCACGGCAGCGCGTATAATGAAAGGAAAGCCAAATAGGTCGCGACCTCTAGGTAGACCTAGACGCAGGTGGGAGGACAATGTAAAAGCGGACTTAACTGAAATCGGGCAGGACGGCGCGAAATGGATAGGGTTAGCACAAAATAGGGATACGTGGAAGGCTTGCGTAGATGAGGCGATGAACTTTCGAGTTCGAAATGCCACTTAAAAAAAAGAAAAAAATAAGCTATTCATCGGCGACCTATTGACACAAAACCGCACTCAAAAAATTACACTGTATTGAAAATAGCCCGGAGCGCAACTTTTGGAAGGCCGCCGCATCAACGGAATGTTTTTGCCCATAAACTATATCCACAAAAAAATATAAACCTCATCGATTCTCCATTAGCATACAGCGTTATCCAACCGCGATTGACGTTTTATTACAAACGAAATCTAGAATTTAAGCACCGGTATATAAAAATAAAAAAAGAGCGAGAGAATCTCCGGCGCCTCCTATATGGGCTTGCGCAACTGTTTTCAACCCATAAACTCCTTTTATGACGATTGTCCCTAAAATTTTCAAACGTTCATTATACAGTCCAATTAATCAAGCTTTAGTCACGACGAAAGAAGGCTTTACTCTCGTTTCTCCCCGATATGCGCACTTGCGTCCTTACGCAATTATATAAGAAATCTTGCTTTTATGCGTATACGCTTATAATACGAGCGATGTCGATGTTGAGAAAAAAAAAGAAGAAGCATCGTGTACACACATTACAAGCGAGGTGAATCTCTCGCGCGTGGTCGTAAAGCAAAATGAGAAATTAGCGTAAGCGCGCATTAATTAATGCTCGATTTTACGCGCGGATCGACGAGGGGGGACAGTATATCGTTCGAGGTCTATTTTACGCATCTCGCATTATATCACTGTATCCTGCAGCATCCTTATGAAAGCGCAGCACATAATCGAGAGCTATAAAGATTAATACGCGAGTGTATTGGTATACAAGGAAAAATTTCCAAAAATTCCGCACTGAAGCTGAGTCCACGGAATTAAATTTCTCTCTACAAAAACCAACGGCGACGACCTTCACGACGTAATAACCATAACTCCCGTGCAAGGATACAATAATTTTCCCGTGAAAAAAAAAAGAGGTACCCTCGCTCGGCTTGCAGGATGAAAAAAAAATGCGCCTCTCGATTACGCAAGCTCGATTTTATTCTCCGCAACCGATAATTAATTTAACCCGCGAGCAGCTCGCGCATCCTTTCGAGAAATCGAAATAAAAAAAAAGGAAAAGAGAAAGAGAGGGGGGGGGAATTACGTCAGCTCCGGTCGAGATTCTTCACCGGCAGGAGAGCTAATTAAAGCGCATCGTGGCTCGGCGACCGGTGCTTAAAGAAGCGATAATAATTTGTCCGTAGTTTTCTCAAGGGATAGCGCGACGGTAGCCGTGTCGCAAGCATAGTGGATCTTGCAGTGCACGTTTGTTTGTACACGCGGAAACAGCATTCTTTCGCGATTCTTTCTAAATAAGCTCGAGTATTTATAAAGATATCACGCTGGGCAATAAATCATCATGCACATTACCGTCGCGTGATCGGTGTCTGACGGAGAAAAAAAGCGCGCGCGTCCTTTGCGCAATTCAAAAGTGTATCGGCAGAGCGTTGAAAATCTTACATCAGTCCCGGCGAGTAATACACAAGCCGAGGAATCCTTTTGAAATCAGAGCAGTTAACCCATTTCTCTATCTCTCTCTCTCTCTCTCTCTCTCTCTCTCTCTCTCTCTCTCTCTCTCTCTCGCAGTGCGTGTGTACAGTACGCGTGCATATGCATCGCTGTATATAATGATATGCGGATCACGCGCTGTTTCCTCGGGATTTTCGACGTATGCATATAGTTTTCATTTTCGAACGAGAAGCTCCAGAGAGACGCGTCTGATTTTTTTAATTTTTCGGACTCTCTTGTTGAGCAATGGAAAATACGGTAGTAGTCTACGCAAAGAAAAGGGATTTTCTGGACGGTTGGGCAATGACAATAAAAACGTAACTGCTAATTTAAACGGATACAGCTGATGCTCCATTACTCGACTACACTTTCACCAAACAATGCCTCCTGCGAGAGTATATACATTATCAATGTCGCTCGCTCGTTAAATTTTACAACGAGACCGTTTTAACAAGGACGAACGAGGCTATTATAACAATTTGAGTAATCGAGAGCGTCTCTTACGTGACTATGTGTATTACTGTCTGTGACGCAGACGGAGGCGAGTATATAGCGTTTCTTTCTTCAACGATTTTGACGCGTGAACGAATGCTCCGCAGGTGATGTGTGCGACTCTTGCGTGAGTTGAGCCTCTCTTTTTTTTCGCAATCTCTTTTCGAGGTAAAGAAAATCGCTACCGAGAAGTGCATCTCCCGCAGCTGCGGGCGAGTAGCTCCTCGGCATGTAGCGTCTCCAGAAGTTTCAATTTTCGCCGGTCACTTATTTTAATAACGTTGCGCGCAAGAGTCCGAGTAATTTCGGAGGAGCTGATGCTATTTTTCTGAGTGATGTGCGAATCTTCATTCGTGGCTTATTCATACCACGTGGTTATTATTCAATAAATTATCTATAAGTGCGTATATAATAAGTTAATGCTAGTGTAGAGATTACAATCGGCGGTTTATAGAAAGCCAGGTCAATGCAGGTCTTCGAAAACAATAAAAGGAATTAGTGTATACAATATGCGAAAATTGTCATAGAATCATCTTATCCTTATCTCCTTTCGAGCGCTCCCTTTCAACAACCCCAAAAATACGTCGACAGAGACTTATCTCGAATATAATAAAACCTGGCAGGCTCGCGCGAGGCGACAACACTTTTAATACACCGCAGCGCAGTCACGCGCCAGGCCAGTATCAACCTACCGAGACGGTCATAATTAAAGTATGCGCTCAAGGAACGAGAAAAGATTAACGGGCCCGTGTCACGAGATCGCACTTGATGCGATACTTTCCCTGCGGAAGCACACACGTTATAGCCGAGATATTCCGATTCGGTGCTGTGTTTTATTAATAACGAGTTTCCGCTCGCGGATTTCGCGACTAATTTGTCCGAACTGATTTTTGCATAAGCGCGCGCTACTGCAGGACAGCTTTCTACTCCGAGAGGTGTTGGCCGATCGGTATATGTATTATACACATCGCGCGCTTTTTTTCGGGATGGAGCTGACTAGAGCGCTATACTCTGACATAACTATGCTTCGTTTTATTTTAGGAGCGACTCGAGCGGAGAAAGTCTTTTCTTTTCGTTCTCGGACGGATATGACTGTAAAACTGCGGAAATCGGTTAGACCCGCGCCGTGAGGGGGATGAAAATATCGATGTTTAATTCAGAAGGTTCGACCGCGAGCACATAACTTCCGTGTCCTTCGAGAGTGGAATGAAAGAAAAAAAAATCGAGGTATCGAGTCGCCGTAAAACAGTGAAAGTTTTAACAGTAGCGCACAAAAAAGAAAAACGATAAATATGCGACGGGTTTGCATAAGAATTTGCATAGTCCTTTGTGGCCACCCATACTCGGCCGATTTACATTTGACACCAGTAGTTGACATAATTTATACTAAAATTATATAAAAACCTCCACGGCTGCTGATTTTATCTCTCTCTCTCTCTGTGTCCTATAATGATGCAAAATATAACGAGGTGTCACAGTACATCAAAATGCATCGGTATCATATTCCGCAGAGTGTGAAATTCCGGTGGATTTTAGCATGATTTTCGCATAATTTTTTTCCTTTATATTCCCCAAGTATTATAGATATACGAAAGTATAAAATATATACGAGAGGCGTATACGAAAGTGTACTGGAGCAGTGCGGGAGCAATATAAATCCAGCCAATTAGCATAATTAAATTCAGAATTTTTCGAATTTTTGACGCGTTTGCAGAGGCAGTGTGTATCGCATTTTCGAAAGCCCGAATTCCACGGATAAAAGTAATCCAGATATCTCACTCTTGCGTTATACATTAGTCACACTAAAAAAAATTCAGACGTAGTAGCGATGTCGCAATAGTTATGATAAACGGCGCGTATGTTGTGTTTGTTGCATAAAACTGTGCAGATGATCAACGAAGAAAAATTGAACCGCGTGCGACGAATCGTATATCACACACGCGGAGAGATAAAAACATATATATATATATATATATATCTACCTATATTATATAGTTGTTTTGGAGATACTCCCCCCCGCACCTCCTATTAGCAGCTTTTCCTAAAATTTATTAATTGTTAGTACAATTTTTTTTATTTAAAGTTTTTTATTAGCAAAAAAATTTACTAACAACAATTGTAATAGTACATCGGATAAAATCGGATCAATTTATGACACACTTTTTGAATCATCTTTAACGACATTTTTAGTCGTGTACTTCGCGACGCGTATAATTATTTCGATTTTCTAAAAATATATTAGGCTATATTAGCTAGCACTATATTAAGATGATGTATAAAGGTTACTTTCCTCCGACTCTACCAACCGAACGACTCGAGCAATACAATACACATTTTGCGCATAAATAATTCTAGCCTCGGAAGATCCTACATCCTTTGTAGAAACTTTCCAAGCCCTCATAACAAGCTCATCACATCAGTCAATCAAAATTATATATAACAGTAAGAATAAACTATATAAGAGATATAACTTAAATTTTATTTTCTATTTTTCCACACCACCTATGAGGTAAATAGACAGGAGCGTTTTTTATATTTTTGTAAAGGACTAAAAGTTGAACATAGTTGATAAATTCTTATAGAGCGTTTTTATTTTGCTTGTATGTACCGACTTTGATGTCGTATACAGCATGACTTGCTTATTGTCTGAAACACTTTGACTGTGTTTATACTTTACATGCTTCTTGCTTCTTGTATAATATCACTTGCGTGTTTAATACTGCATGTAAAAACATTATACAATCAAAATCCAGGGAGATTAGAGATCAACAGTCTTAACAAAAATAAAGGGTCTCCCCGATAGCTCAACGATATATATATATACAGCGCATTTCGAGAGCCCTAAATATTATTGGAGTAAATAAGTGAACCATCATAGACTTAGTCTGCAAGAACTCCATTTAAACTTACGTTTCGAAAAAAATATGTTGACAAAAAATAAAAATAGAACGAATGAGCAGTTCCAATAAAGGAATTAAAATAATTTAATCGTGCAGAGACGAAAAACGTATCAGAAATAAAAAGATAGACAAGAAAATATCGGTCCCGGATGCCAAAGTTTTCATATATTTGCCTATATTCCTTGACTAATCTGGTCTTAAAATCAAACTCCTAGAGGAATGAAAAATTATTTTTTATAATAGATTTAGAACCAAAACATTAATAACAAATAAAACATATTGTTTCCGTCATATGCCACGTAAAAACAAAGATCGATCATCAAAACATATATTTAACCACAGTCATTCAACAACGCAGCACATCGGCTTACTCTATAAGACAAAGTAGTGGACCAGATTTATGTATAATTGTAACATATAATTGAAAGTGGGAAGAATCAAAATTTAATTTCAAACAATTTCCAAAAAATGAAAAAAAACTATATATTTTAAATGCATAAGCAGTAGAAGTTCGGCGTTAATTCAGTACTTTTACTTTTTTTCTTTCGATTTTCTCTATTTCGACAAACATTAAATTCTTGACCTTTTTATGATCTACAAATTTTAATAATACAATAGATTGTTCTTGGCCAACTAGAACTTAATCATCAGATAACGAAAATAACAGTTGAAAAATAAAAATCAAACAAAACTAAAATGGGGGGTTGGCGAGCGAAGCGAGCAGGGGGCAGAAGCCCCCTAGTATATATATATATATATATATCGAGAATGTCTTTTCAATAGGGATTAATTAAGTGACTCCACTTGACTCTAGTCAAACGTGTCAAAGTTACGAAAGTATATTTTCCCTCGGAAATTCTCGATCTATCGATCAATTCTCACACTACACTATGTATGTCGTCGAGCTTGCACTTTCATCGAGATACCGATCGCATCGACTGACATTTCAATTAGAACATGTAATAATGATCGACGAAATTCAAAACGTCGCGTGAATATTCATCGCCTACACACATACACGGTGTGAGCATCTAAAATACTTTTCTCTAATCAAAGAGCGTTTCCGCAGAGACGCGATGTCAACCTCGTTAACGAGCAGCTTTCCACAGCGATAACAGACCGAACGCAGTCCCCCGAAGCGACAGCTCGTAAACGCGAGAGAACAGCGCTTTGCTTCTGCAGCCCTCGGGACTCGATTATACTTGTGTCTATACTCTTGTGCTCTAAGTGCACTGCTTTTCCATAGGAAGTGCTTATGCAATACATATGTGTCAGGCGCTTTCTCGAAAAGTCGTTCGTATTTTTTTTTTTTTTTTTATCGAGATCGAAATGTGTTATTTTTGGATTTTGATTATGCAGTATACAGGAGATGACGATGGTATCGGACACGCGCGTAAGGCGGGAAGCGATTTTTTAATTGGTGGTTTCCTGAGAGGCTGTACTTTGGCATGCGGTAATTTACTCGTGAGGCGAGTGATTAAAATTGCCGATTTACACGCTATATACTTACGGTTTCTTGTTTTGAGTGCTGCGTTACAAGTTGCGAATGACGTCGTTCGATATCTATATAATAACTGACGAAAATCGGTAAACTGGTTCGAATACAATGAAAAAGAATCCTGAAATAACCTACGACTTTCAGAAAATTCTCACAAAAAGGTGCACCGTGCTATTGTGATAAAAAAAAAACGCATTTCTCGCGCAAATTATGATCGATAGCTTTCTCTCGCGTAGCCGTCGTAATACGATGTGTTGCAGCAATAGTGCAACGAATCGACGTAATGAAAACATCTCCCGCGAGCGCGAAAATTTCGTGCAACGCTTGAGATTAATCGGGCCAATTTGTTCCGGTCCAGTAAAGTGCCGCCGATTCATCATATCGGCGCCGAGCGTTCATTTTTAGCCGAACTCGTGTATATAACTTACTCGTGCTTGTTATTTATTAAAAATCTTTTTCTTTTGGAGTAATTGAGATGCTAACGGTTTGTTGTTTGAGTTTAATTGGTGTCGCGGTGTTGGCGTTACACTTTCAGTAAATCGATCATTTTGTATTTATTATCATTCGCGGATACTTTCGGATGATTTTTCTGTAAAAAAGTTTCTTACCACGTGTAAGAATCAAACGATAACTTTTATCACGCAAACATAAATCATGCATTTATTTGAGTCATCATAAAATGTTTTTTTATCTTTTCTGAATAGTAAAAAATCGGAGAGTTGCACTATCTCAAGAAATATACAGGAAACAGCAGCAAAATAAAATATGATTTACACAGTCAGTAAAACTAGTTCGGCAGAATGCATTGCTCTTTGTGAAATAATACACTTCTTCTGATTTCTACGATCGGTACGTGTTTTCTAAAAAATACCACCCCAAATCCCATTTTACAACCATATCCCCTCAAAACTCGCTCATCACGTAACACCTCCGACCGCAGCCTCCAAAAAGACTATATACTACATTCAAATTACTCACGCCTCGCCAGAATAGCCGAGATAGAACCTAATTTAATCTCATTGTTATGTCAGTACTTCATTACTCGCACAAAATCGGCTAAACAACTTTACGAAATCAGCCGCCGAAAACTCAGTAGCTCAGGCCTAATTAAAGAGTTTGAAAAAGTTCGCTACGCGCACACACACACACGCACACTCAGCGGAAAGAAGAAAAAAAAACAGCGAAGCATAATAAATCTCGCGGCTCGCGTTGCTCAATTATACGTGTTTGGTGTATTCACGTTGCGAGAATAAAGGAAAGAAATGACGCGCGGTCATGCATAAGCATGAGATGGCAACGAAAGAATTGTATAGAAATTTAGTGCGCTCCTGCATTTTTTTACAGCCGCGCGAGAGACGACGTGAACGTATCACAGTATGATGTAGAAATCGAAAGAGACTATCGAGAAAGTATCTATCTATAGCTTCAAGATTGGTTACTGCTACTGTTGCCCCTCTCGGGCTATAAATAAACAAGGTACCTACTTTTTCACAATCCATACAAAATTCGAACGTACTCATTAAAATAAAAGACCTAATTAACAACCCAAAATTGCTTATGCATGGAGCCAGCGATGCGTTTTCTCGGGTTCGATTCTCTTGAGAAACAGCAGACGCAATGAAAAGCGCGCGCATTTCCTGCACCAGAAAAATCTCGCAAGCTTATACGCCTCTGCTAATTGTGATTAATTAACATCTCTTACAAAATCGTATATATTCTCGCCTTTGCGCTTTTCGAAACTGTAGCACAACACATCGTTACACTTGCATTATTACGTATTCTAATTAGGAGGATTGACCAAGAAAGCGTATACGCAGTCTTCTCTCGAAAAGCTCTGGAAATATACACATAGCTTCTAAAGCGCATGCGGGAATAGGCGTGGTCCGGATCCACGAATGTCGTGAGGGGGCGGACCGAAAGCTCGGAGCTTGCGGCGTCCCCCTCAGTATGGATGTGTACCTAACCTATATAACGTGTCGGGCGAAACGTTTGAGCTTTTTTTAATTATGCTACGAACGTAAAAGCGAGACACACTGTTTTATCGTGTTGTTTCTTTAAATATTTTGCCATAGGGTTACGGCGGAGGAATTCCTTATTTTTCCGTGAAGGAGGCAGCATTAAGTTAATTTTGCGAACGATCGGAATTATGAAATATATTGTTCGCCTACACGCGGTCGCGCTTGAGAAATTATGATGATTCTCGATACATCGTTATTCCATTTTTCGATGCTGATTTGGCTAATTTTCAGTTAATACATAGATACGCAGGCACATTACAGAGATATAAACACGTTGCTATATGTCTATACCGGAACTGCGTTATGAAATCACCCAAAACTTTCATCTTTTGTTTTATATTCAACGTATCCGAGCTAAAACGTATTATGCGATTGAATCATCAAAACTCATTCATAAAAACATCGATTTATATACCGATCAATGCCGCCACACACGACAACACTTTGCGCACCCGCACAATACACAACATGTTTCAATTACGCTTACACGCGTCTACCGATCCTATCAGCGCCAACCGATCTCATCCTCGTCATCCGAGGGATTCCCGCCGTCGTAAATGACAAATCCTCGAAACAACGCTGCTGCCATACAAATCACCATCCAGGCGGTATACCAAAAAGCATCAGCCGCTCATGTATAGGGAAGGGAATCGTTACTCGACGAAATTGGCTCGCGCGCGACGAAACGACTTATATTGTCGCAACGACTATACCCGCTAGAATTAGAATTAGCAGTAGTCGCGCAGAAGAAAAGCGCTTACGAGTATATAGAAGGACACTCCCTGATTTCGTCAAATTTTTCTTTCTTCGCGCATCGTTGCGAGACACACACACACACGCATGATCGCGTGACCAGTTTTTTATTATATAAAAAAATTGGCATTGTCGCGACCCACGCGTGAGAGCTTTCGATTTTATACAACGGATGAGATTTATGAATCGCGAATCGATGAATCGGGACCGCGGATCACGTGTGTACTATATCCTTTCGTGCTGTAGCAGGTGGCATATGACGAGGGCATTTATATTCCAAGTGGCCCGAGGTGTATTCTAAGTAGGCTCATATACGAGAAATTCTAAGCAGAGTGTGCGCTGTGACGAGCTGGACTATAACTTTCTATTATGTAAGACGTAGATGTTTCAAATGCGCCGCGTCGACTTGAAATTTACAGGGGAAAACGTGTAATTGCGGCACTTCGTTATTCTGTTATATTTGTCAAAAATATTTATAGACCCATATCGTCGCACGGAATTCGCGGGAGGGTCTGAAAATATACACGTGATTTCATCCAGTCGTGCGTGTATAAATATAATGTGAAAAATCTATCTTTGATTAAAATAAACAGACATGTAGCGAAACTCTCGTTTTTTACACGCTCATCTCAGCCAGATTTGTTTTGTCGTCTGCATAACTCTTCTCTTTTTTTACAATTCAGAGTCGCGCTACGTTATAAAACATTTCCTTAATTCTCCGCTTAATAGAGAATCTTGCTGCAATTCATTAATTTTTTTCGCTCTACTCTTCGCTCGCTACTTATCACACCGTGTCGTCCCACAAAATCGAATCGAAAATCAATCAAGTGGAATAAACAAATAAAGATTGCGGCATATCGATATTACCTATATCGGTTGTCTTCGACGTTCTCGCTTATTTTCCACTCAGGAAATCCCGGCAATGGTCCCACCTTTTCGAGCCAGAGAAAAAAAAAATTAATTCAACATTCCATGGCGTCCGCAGAATAGGTCAGAGGTGTGTGTGCGCGCGTACACGCGGTGGGAGAAAGTTTAGAAATGGACGACCTTGAGGATTATATTATACACGTCGGATCGTCCTCAGCGTCTTCGTTGGTATAGTCGCGTATAGACGAGACCTTGAGGAGTTTCTCGAAATGACAAAAATTCGGACGGATCTAAGTCTAGGATAGCTGTATATGATGCAACGGCTTTATAGCGAGCCGATGTCACGAGGCGTATATATGTAATATCAGGTGGGACGTGTCGTCTGGATACAAAGTGTGCGCGCGTATTATACGACGATTTGTATGTAGATTGGGTGTGGAGATTTTTTACGAAGGTGATGTACACGCAATGATTTTGGAATTGGGTGGTTTTTTTGCTGCAGATGGCTTTGAGAGATTTTGCCAAAATTCGCTGGGAACACGTTCTTCACGAGTGTGTGCAAGGATGAAACAGTTTTGAGTTTAGGCGTATCTCGCAATCTTCTAACACGTGTATACTTGATTAAAGTCGACGGACGGCCGTGATCACCATTAGGGATTGAAGCTTTGAAAAAGTCGTGGACGCGCCTGTGTGTGTATAAATAGAAGTTTCCTTTTAGTCGCTTATAACCGTTACTGATTTATGCGATTATCCAATTTATTTGAGGAAAAAATCATCCACGACACTTATTTCAAGGATGTATCGAGGAATCTGTATACGAGTTTTTGTTGACGTCGTTGCGCAAAATGATAAAAATACCTGTATAATTATTAAACCTGTTTAAACCTAGGAAACAATGATGGATTTTACAGATTTTTATTCGTCACTTGCGTGATATCTGCATTGCGAATCGTCAAAATTTTTTACTACCCCTCATTGTATTCAAATATGATGTGTATAGAATAATTTAAACGGTCACATATTGCGCATATTATTAAATTTGCATCGCAAATCTCACAGCCGAATATCCCTGTATATTATGATATAACAATGTCTACACCCATTGACTAATAATTAACCTGCCAATATCATAAGCACCTTTCCATGTCCCAGTTGCAAAATCTACAAGTCGTCCGGCGTGAGAAGTCAAGCGATTTTTCCCAAAAACATCTCTACACAAACTTCAAAAT
The DNA here is from genome assembly GCA_012977825.3 of Pteromalus puparum. Classification (NCBI taxonomy): domain Eukaryota; kingdom Metazoa; phylum Arthropoda; class Insecta; order Hymenoptera; family Pteromalidae; genus Pteromalus; species Pteromalus puparum. The sequence continues at coordinate 70,826,117 of CM053170.1, forward strand.
CCCCCGGTCATAAATAAGTCTCATGCGTAGATATAATAAGCTAAGCCTAATAATACGGCGATACATCAAAAAGATTGGGTGCGATATGCCTATACGGACGGATACACATAATATAATCCAGATATCCTTCTCAACGCCGAACAATCTCGTGCGCGATTTCGCCATCTCTCTCTCTCTCTCTCTAACGTTCAAGATCCGAATCATCATCTTGTCACCCGTTTGCACGAGCACATCCTTGAACCTTAGCTCATTGTTTCAATTTTAATGATGCAGCCGGCACGTTTTCAGTCTATTCCGAGAAAAATATGAAGTCTGTGTATATACTTCGACTAGACACAGCAGACGTTGATGCTTGCGAAACGAGATTTAATGCGTGCATCAAAAATTTGACTTTTCTAGCTCAGTGTGTCAGAGGGGTTACCTAAGATTCTATGTAGCTATTGAAAATTTTTTTCCCTCGAAAAAAATCCATTCATTCATCCTCTGCTCTTTGAGGCATCTCTTCAACTCTATTCAGTGAGTGAAAGCCACGTATATAAGTTATGACGAATGAAAATCGGCATTTTTTTGGAATAAATCTCGTCGACGTGAATGAAAATTTCATCCGAGGATTTACGCAGGCTTCTCGAGGTTGTTGTACTTTAGGCCTCTCGTGCGCGCAGTGCGACGAGCCGATGCTCTCGAGACTCTTTGAAAGAGACGTAAAGACGTAGGTATGTACGCGACGCTATTCGTCCTATGAATATTTAATTCGTAAAGTCTTAAGTAAGGATATGGCTATAGTGTAATTGCTTATGCTAGTGTACGCGCTGGCTTTGAAGACTGTCGGCGAGAGTAAGAAACTTTCGAAGAGGCTTTTTTCAAATGAATCATCTCCAATTTTGATTTTGTCGTGCGGTCAAAGTTATTGATTCGATGTACAATGCATAACAGTACTTATGTCACCTATATGGAAAGCTTATCTATAGATATCTGAACTTTCTCATTATAATAAGTATAACAGTATACGAAGCTCGATTTATAAAAAATCGCAAGCTGTGGTAATTTATCAAAAGCCTCCGAAAGCTTGCTCATATTACACGCGTATAAATCAAGCTAGAATAATCGCCATAGCTGCATCAGAGCGCGAAACCTCGAAATTAACAGGCGGCGATAAAAGTCCTGAAAGACAAACGCCGCATTAACTGCGCTATCTTCTTTTTTGCAGTCAAGTCAAAAGTAACGAGCTGTACGTATTGCGTAATCGCAACAACGCGAAAAATTTATTTTCGAGTACTTACACGTGCGTCTTATCGAAAGCAATGCAAAATAGCGGAGAAAGTCGTTGGCATCGTCGTCGTCGGATCGACGGAAATTTCGATCTTGGATTCCTGCGGCTTTCTACTCGAAAAACAAAAAACGGCCAGCGCGTGCATTACTTTTTCGAAAAATAAAAAGACTCGTTGCGCGAAACCAGACGTGCGCTTTGCAAACCCGCTTCCTGTCTGTGCACACGTGTCCAGACAAGAGTGGTTTCACTTTCAGACTCAAGAAAGCTTTTTTTTCGTCTCGATCTTAAAATTCGCGGTTACTTACCTCTTTATATCGCGATCATTCGAACTGCGAGCATATAATACACGCTTATATACGAAAGAAACCGCTTCTTTATCGGTTGTCAAAATCGTCCATTCAGGTTTCACTTTTCGGAAACGTGACAGATATATATAGCTAATATTACAGGTCGAATCGATATGCCGGTGTAATCCTGAGCTAATGCTCTAATCTTGTTCCCGCTGCGAGGATAATTTCTCAATTAGTTGCTGTCCACAACGATTGAGGCTCGTGTCTCTCATTGTGATTTTCAGACTTTCTCACGGTGTCCGATCCGCTACTGTCTTCGATTCATCTAATACACGGATGAGAGGAGGTGATATGTCCTATGTCTCGTTCTCATACGGTGGCGGAAATTAGATGTGAATAAAAGAAAGTGCGAGTGTGATCGGGATGATTATATCATGGAGTGACGCGCTTATAATTACAAGCGCTGGTCTAATTGCCTGTGGGCTGTGCGCTACTTTCTGTAAATGTTCTCATTTGTCATGATGTAGTTTTTGGTGCTGGACTAGAAACTATATTTTTTTTTTTAAATTATATTTTAAGGGGGTCCGAAAGTCAATTAAAATCTAGATTTCGCGCCACAAAATAGCAGATGACAAAAGTAACTAATTTGCTTATAACAAAGAATAAAAGCAAAATTATGAAAAACTAGGACATCACTGCCCTCCGTTATGTAATTATCTACCATATTACAAAGTTTGACACTTATAAATAAATATCTCGCCGAATGGCATTCGAATAATGTCTCAAAATCATATAATTAGTTACTTTTGTCGTCTGCTATTTTGTGGCGCGAAATCTAGATTCGAATTGACTTTCGGACTCCCTTAAAATAATTTTTGTGTGGGCTGCTGTTAGTATGTATATGTTATGCAAGTTAATAAATATATAAAGTGATCATAAAGTATTAAAAGTAGACTCAGCTGCAGTTATAGCACAAGCGGCCCAAGCAACACGCCGAACAATTCAGTTTTGGCATAGTTGGCACACCTCTATATCTGCACTCGGCACGCAAATTCTGACAAGAGAAAATAAAAAAGTGCCTGTGCGCCACCTATCGTCATCGCCAGCCATCAGAGATCAGAAAATCGGAAACTTCAAGCGGCGGGGGGGGGGGGGGNGGGGGAGAAGGCCAGTCCAATACTGTTTTGCTTTGCGCTTTCTTGGCGCTTCTACAATACACGGCGAATTACCACGTTAAAAAAAAATGTATTAATAGTGATCTACGCAACCTCTGAATTTTCCAGAGTCATCTCTATAATTATAGTCTCCAGCTCACAAAGCCTCAGCGTTTCGCACTTTCCTTTTCTTTCCAGCGCAGCTTGAGGCCAACATCGAAAAATCATAAAAAACGAACTCGCGCCGCCGCTGATGCCTTTTTCATCGAGACTCGCGCCCGCGGCCCTTCTTCGTACACCGTGACTATGCAACTTTCTCTGTCTCATGCGTGTCATATACCTATATGTATCATGTTTGAACATATTGTCATGACCGAGCTCGAACGTTGCGCGATTCGAACGCTGAGAATCGCGCATAGCGACCCCTAGCAACGAGATCAACGATGTCGCGGATGTTATTGTTTGTAGTCAGTCTGATCGTGACAGCTGATGAGAACAGTTGTGCTTACGTTCGAATAAAGAGTCTGAGTTTATGTCTGCTTTTCTATAAATACGTGTTGACATCTTTATTACCCGAACCTGATCATAACAATATGCACATATACATACCGAAGATGCACCGCGTCGTATGAGAAATATTCTCATTGTCAGTGTCAAGATTCGTGCAAAATTAATCGACGCGGTGGCCTGTGCAAAGGGCCGAGATGCAACGTTCATAATATACGGCAACGAGAACGTCTCGGGCATATTAAACGCTTCGACGCTGTATAATGTATCCGCGCGAGAGCAGGAGGTTGCAGCCGGTTCAATCACGCAAACAATTGCAAAACGCAGTTGGGACACTGCGGGAAGATTCTTGCGCGCTTTTGTCGAGAGGGACACGACGCGGGAAATGTCTCTCCTTGCGAAATCTATATCTATAGTACATTTTCGTGTGCCGGATGTGTATAAGCGACAAGTAGTTCGTATCGACGTCAGAGCACTATTCTTTTTTTTTTTTTTTTTGCATACAATGAGAGCTATTATAGTATAGTAGAGATTCAGGGTTTTTACCCGCATGTGAATCTTCGCGCGTTGGATACGTGCAGGTGTGAAAAACGAGGCCGAGGATCGTGACACTTGACCTTATTATACGTGTTATTAATGTCGCGCTTATTTGGAACGATGCGCGTATAATTCACGTTATAATTTTTTTTTCGGGGATTCAACCTCCTTACGAAATTGTGTCGTAAGATCGAAAGAAATTCAATCAAGTATGCACCGGGATGATCTCACGCTTTATGTAACTTTCTTTTGGCCGTATACCCATCCCACGCAGTCTACTCGGACAAGGAAAATCTGTCGACTATATCTTACGGAGTTTAGGATTCGGATGCGATAATATTGGTGTAAAAGAATGACTCTGCGCGCTTCGTATTTGTGATCCAAGAAAACACTACGTTACCTAACTAACTGCTCCTCTCGGAGATGTTTCTACAGCGCTGTATCTTCATTTTCCTATAAGTATTATGGGAGTATGTCGATGGAAGTACCTTACGTTTTCTGAACTTACGCACTCACAATATTTGTAATGCATACCTATACCCAAACAGGGAGTTGTAAAAGCCAGTTTATCGGGATATACACGCATCCAAAAGTGTCAGTATAACGCGCCGTAAAAGCGAAAGTTTACAGTCGAAATTGACGAAAATTAACTACGAAGTGGCCGGACACATGCATAAAAAATGTAATCTATTATTCGCTTTCATCTCGCGGACACGTATTAATTTATCGCGAATATAAGCTTACATTATATACGCTCGTCGTTTTTTCCATCGAACGACGTATTTTGTTATCGTTTCGCTGATACTTTTATTATGCGGGAATATCCCCTGTGCCAATTTCCTCTCTCTCCGCGATTTATGTAGTCGCGACAACATAATAATCGCAAAAATATTGATGAAGGCGAATAAATCTGCCCCGAGTATAATCTCGAAACGCTATTTATAAATCCGTGACGACGTTGTCTACATCAGAAGCAATGAAAAAAGTCTGAACAATAATTTTTTACACATCACGGATCCAGTTCTTATATAACGACTTGCCTATATCCGGCTAATTAAATATCCCCGAAAAAAAGATATCGATCGCCTACACCCTATTATAAGCTGCAGATCGGCTATCACCGCTCATAAAGCAGTCGGTTTGCTTCGAGAACTTTTACGGATTGCGAAAAAAATTTCCCCTGAAAAAAAAAAGTGCGTAATTAATCGAAAGCGAAAGATCGGTACATCAATCCGCACACGCGCGCGTATAATGGGGCGAGATTTTGATTTCGCGAAAAGACCGGATTACAGCGCAGCGGGTACGAAGAAATTCCCATTGGATTACAATAAATTAAAAGCGACATAATACATATTCATTTCCTATCGACGTGAACTTGAAATTTTATGATAATCGAAGAGAAGAAAGTGCTGGTGTTCCATTTTTTTTCCTTCCGCGTGTATTGCTTCTGTGAAGGCTATATAGACGCTATGTATAGGTGCCGAAAATAAAATTAGAAATTTTTTTCACGGTTTCCAAGAGGTGCTCCGCCGCCGCAGCAGCCAGTGAAACCCGTGCTATAACGTATTACGATGTAGAAAGCAAGAAGATTGTTAAGATAATTGAAGCTTTGGAAGGTTCGGTACTATCGAGAGAACGCGTAAATCCAAAATATATGGTGTATGGACGCCGTATTTGTAGTTTGTAGTTTTCCTCGGGTAAAGTCGTCGGAGAAGTATAGTATGGTTTTCATTTTCGGGAAACACACGTGCGTATTTTTAGCAAAGAATTCGATCGTAATGATTACATCGTCAGCGTAAGTCAGTAATTATCAGCGACTCAATCGATTCAAATTAACTCCTTCGATACCGATCAATGTCCGCCGCGTTTCCTCGTCACTCATTTTCCCAAATTACGCGCGCATTATACACTCGATCCTTTCCTTTAATCCACACCGATCATAACAACTTGTTATTATAAGGAGGGCCCGCGACGAGAGTCTGTGGGAAAGACGTGCGGCTATATGGATGAATACCAAAAAGATAAGTGTGGAGCCGAAATATCAGCTTTCAACCGCGTTATTTTTTTATACCGGCTCGCGATTGAATAATCGGGAAAAGGTCCTTTTGCGCTCGGGTCCAGGATTTTCGAGCTGTGTATATAATGCAATGCTGTTGTTGTTGCGTTACGAAAGGGCTCTTTGGGTCGTCGTTTCCTGTTGCTGTAAACTCTGCGGTCTATAGGTACGAGGAACCAGTTGTCGTTCGTGATTAAAAATAAGTGTCTTTTTTAGTGCACTCGGTGTACGTTTACGATTGAGATTTAACAGTAAGATAATTGTAAAAAGTGAATTCGATTATGCAAGTTATATATACTTCTGACTTTTCAAGCACAAGACATTCCCGCATATTTGATTCTGATTAATTCATGAACCTCTATTGATACACGTACTTCCCGACGACAGAACAATCAACCGGTATACGTTCCGCACGTCAAGCCCGCGTATGCGACACTGTAAAATAAAAACTTTAAGATATATCGATTACGTTACGAACCATGAGCAATCCTCAAAATGTCACAAGCGATTACCCAGAGCACTTTATACACCTCTTAAGTACAGTTCCTGGTATAATCATCGACGGAAAAATAAATCGACTCATTCTTCGGTCGAGTAGAACACAGCATCACATCTTTTCGAAGTCTCGCTCCTGTCAGGCATTGTCTGCACTGCCCTTTTTACGAGACATTATTCTCTTCTCTTTCTTCTCGTCCGCGGAATGCGCCCGTCACACAAATTATTCTCGCGACTCGAATAAAGAAAGGAAGCTGTGCGAGCGCTGCATCGAAGAAAAGCTTTATCTCTCGACGCTCAACTCTGTGTTCCTGTGTTCTTACATCTACATGTATATAGGTATATAACAAGCGCACGTATCCGCCGGCTGTTAATTGGTCGCTTTCTTCGCATACGTGTGCACATACAGAACAAAGCCCGGAGGAGATTGTCGCACGTGACGGCACCGTCTACACGGTACGATATACACGCGAGCTGTTACGTAAGGACTGATGTATTCTCGTTTTTTGTTGTCTTATTTTGGAAAGGTCGGAGTTTGGCTCTTGATGTTGTTGTCGAAAGAAGTATTATGAAGGATTTTTTTAGGAATGACGGTGAGAGAAGACGAGAGGATTATATTCTAAAGGTATATACTTAGAGGTAAATTTTTTGCGAGAAGGGAGAGAAAGTGATCGATTTACGAGGACTGACTATTCTTATTCAGGGTACTTTCGATAATCTTGACATTTTGGCGCTTTATATCGAGGCTACGATATGATACTCGTTGTGCTATGACGAAGCGGAATTTAGCAATATTCGCAAGGTTCTCTCGTAATAGGAAATCGCAGTTAATTAATTGGGAACTCGTGTGAGAGATTCGATGATTGATTTCGCGCAGATGTATGGACTTCACAATGTATATATATTATAGAGTAAACAGAATTTTTGATTTGATAGCAATTCATTTCGTTGTAATCAGTTCATTCTTTATCTGCTTATAATATACCGATATTATCAAAGATTGATTCGCAAGTAAAAACATCAATAAATAAAAATCCAGCCGGAAACACAAAATTATCAATTAGCAACACATCAGCTTTTGCGATAAGAAAGAATTTCTCATGATTTAGATTGCTCGATAAAAACGTATAGTGACACTATACTTGCTGCGATAACATCAGAATGAAGACGTATATTCATATATATACACATCGACATCTCAATCTTTGTTCAATGAATTGCTCGTGGTGAACTTTACAATCGAACGACCGGCAAAAAAAAAGCGATAAAATAATTAATCCGAATGACAGCGCTATCAAAAAATTTCTACGCCGTCACTTCCTCTCAAAATAAAGAGAGGCACACTAATCCGAATCCGAACACTCATCATTCCCGATCAATCCTGTTAAAAACAAAATTAAAAGCTTAATTTCACTCAATCAATTATCTCGTTACGAAAGAGTCGCCGCTGATGCACTCAGCATAAAAACGCAGCGATAACACCGTTCTAAAACCCATTCATCCGACTTAACGACCTCGTCAACCTAGTATATCCATATAGAGTAAAAAAGACCGACTCGCATAAAGTTTTATGACTATTTATAGGTACTACTACTTTCGCCAAAAGAGCTGAACACGTACGAACTAAAAGCTATAAAGAAAAGAAGATATCGAGCGCGCGTAACTCGGTCGATCGCACCTCTGTAGACGTAACCGAGGACGTAACTAAAATAAAAAGCGATACAACACCGAAGACGGAAAAAGTAATCTCGTTTCACTTTTTATTATCATCCCAAGTATTTTCGTACGCCTATATAAAAAAGAGTTTAAACGCACGACTGCGAGTGTATGTGTATAGGAAGACAATATTTATGCGAGATTTCTCTCTGGTAGGTATGTATGTCTCATCGTGAAAGGAAAAGTCATGCGCGGTCGATGGGGATCAAAGAGGCGATCGCCGTCGGCTAATTTTGTTCGACGACGTTTGCGCTTTTCGACATCGCCAAACTTGACCTTCGCGAGAGAGCAAGTGGTGAGCCTTATAGTTGCCGGTGAAATTTTTCGGTGAAATAGGTCTTCGCAGTAGGTGAATACGTCGAGATCGATCCGGAAATTCGTTATACATAGTGGCTACTTTTCGGTGTTTTGAGTCTATATGGCTAGAGAGATTCACAACGGGCTGCCTATAATATATAACGTTTATTGAATCTCAAGTTCATCGAGGCCAGCAGTAGAATTTTCGTTTCTCAAAGTCGAACATAATTTATGATACTGACGTCTGTCGTGAAATTTCTCCAGACGCCCATAATATGAATACCTGTGGAACTAATTAGAAACAAGTGTCGAAAGAACGGCCGTATAGGATTATTACCTGTCGATGTGTATTAAAATCGTTTTAATCAAAGTTTTACGAGAATTTTATGGCGCGATTTGGAAAAAAAATGTGCCCTTAGATTTTATTAAATTGAATGAAAACACGTCAACGACGAATTGTCTCAAACGAAACAAATTTTTATTTATGTATACACGAATTCATTTTGAATTGATGGGAACAACTTTTCTTCGATCAAAATAATGGTTCATGCGCTGGTCTCTATTATTCTACGTGGAAAATAGCATTTAGAATAGAAACAAAATTACTTGCGACCACTACCGCCATACGATAAGATAACTTATAGAGGTTCATTGCTATCTGAGCGGAATTCAATATCTCAATGAGGAAGTACACGTACGAGTAATACATTTACCTCTAGCACTTTTATATACGGCGAAACCTCAATCTTCAAACGCAACGAGAGAACAAAAGCTTTCGCGTTATACACCCGCGTCCACATAATGTGCAGTCAACCTTATGTGAAAACCTATAAATCAAATAAAAGGACACAATAATATCAAAACAAAGCCAACCGTGTAATTATCAGTATACCTACAGCGCGTTTGAATTTCAAGAACAACTAGGTACAACGACACAAAGCTCAGCGTGTAATCTAATCTCCGGTGGCTCAGATTAACGAATATATCGCGAACAAAAAAAAAAAAAAAAAAAAAAAAAGGGGTAAGGCTCGAGTATACCGAGAGAAGCTCACTCGAACACCGTCAGTTGTCGATCATTTCTCGTCTCGACGATGACACGGTACGGCGTCGTCGGTCTTGCTGCAGCTCTGTGCCTCGTCTGCCTCGGTAGCGGTAAGATGGATTTTCTATAATAAGTTCAATTAGATTTAGATTTATAAGGATGCTGCCATCGATAAAATCGATTCGAGCTACCAGTGCGGATCGACGAATGATTGGGCCAAATTGATTTTGAAATTACATTCAGTGCAAATCAAAACTCCATCAATCCAGTCGCATCGAAGTGCACTGAATCGAGTAATTTTTCACGAGAGCTCTCGCCAAGCCATTCAATTACGCGCGTATTCAGGAGCCTCGATTTTCTCGCTTTCCTCTCGTCGTTTCTATACGTTTACTCTGAAGAGTTTGCTTTTAGCTCTACGCCTAACGAAGAGACCAGACTCGAGTCTTAGCCCAAGGCAAATATTTCTACGCGCGGAAGTCGTGGCTACCGGCTTCGAGGCTCTCTTTTTTTCTCTACGTAAGTTTTTTTTTTTTTTGTCGCGTATAAGAGCCTCGAGCGATGTCCCACGCGATCGGAATCGAAATAGTTGGGTAGGTTGGTATATCTGCTCAGGGCATCGATGCATGGAAAAGCTGATAAGGCGGACGTGATCGAGTACGAGATTGACAAGTCCACTTATACATAGCTTTGCGCAACTTGGCGGTATATGAAGTTTGTGGAGTATATATGTAATGCACGATCGGTATCTATGTCTTTAAATCTGGGTGTGAGATGTTTTGTAATGGAGTCAAGATGTGGAGCGCGTAATGCTACGATGTTACGCTTTATTATGGGATTATATCATAAATAGCTCGAAGACGTGTTTTAGATTCGCAAAATGGTATCTTTATAATATCTGTGATGATGTCTTTTTTTCAGTAATAATTGATGCCAAAATCTCGTTGGTCAGACACAAATTAATTTTGCATTTATGCGAACAACAAATTCTTGAAAAAATTTTGTTTGCACTTTCAGTCCAAGCCAAGGTAGGCGTAGGCTCGGGTGAGCAGGAATGGGGTTACACAACGGTGCGCGCCGGCGCCCACATGTTCTGGTGGCTGTATTTCACGACCGACAAACAGGTATCGAGCTTCTACGAAAAACCCCTAGTTATCTGGCTACAAGGAGGTCCCGGTGGATCTTCGACCGGTTACGGTAATTTTGAGGAGCTCGGACCGTACGACGTCACCCTGAACTACCGCAACTACACCTGGGTATGCTTTTTTCCATCAGTTCTATAGTTATAGAAATTTTTTTAATGATTTATGACACCGTGTATTGTAGGTAATCGGCAATGATTCTTTGCCACCCTTTTTCCACTGTTTTGGGTGATTAAAAGATTTAGGTTTATGGAATTTTAAGTGAATAGCTTGGGCAAAGGCGTGGATGTGAAATATTTTAATGGGATATGCGACGTTAGATTTAGATCTCGATTTAGATTCTCCGATCGGCTATCTGCGCGTGGTTTGAAAAATAGAGAAACTCGATCCTCACCGATATAATCTTTTTCGGACCAAACTCGCGGTGATACATGGATCCCGCGATATAAAATTAAGCCATTCGTCAAACGCCACTATGGAAAAATTGTATTAAAAATTACTTTATTGACAAGTAACTGTACCACCAGGTGAAGGACTACAACGTCCTGTTCATCGACAATCCAGTGGGCACAGGCTTCAGCTACGCCGACAATACCAATGCCTTTGCGACGACGAACGCCCAGATCGCCGCCGATCTGTTGGAAATGATGCGCGATTTCTACAAAAAGCTACCAGAATTCCGCAAGGTACCCGTGTACATCACATCCGAGTCCTATGGAGGCAAGATGGCCGCTGAATTCGCTTACGTCTGGTACAAGGTATACCGATCGATTAATAATATATTTTTCAAATTTGAACTATTCGAATAAACCTACAGTAATTTTGAACGAACTGACAGGCTCAGAAGTCAGGTTCGATCGAGAGTAACCTCAAGGGTGTAGGTCTCGGTGACTCCTGGATTTCGCCGATCGACAGTGTGCTCACCTGGGCACCTTTCCTTCTCCAAACTGTAAGTCTCTTCTGCTCATCCCATTCAGGCAATAAATATACATGAAATTATTTTTAATTTCCTTTGAATCGCAGGGTATGGTTGACACGGAGGGCTACGAAGAAATCCAAAAGTGGGCCCAAAAGACCAAAGACGCCGTAGACGGTGGCGAATGGTCGACAGCCACGAGTCTCTGGGGTCAGACGGAGAGCGTCATCCTCAGGGTCACAGGTAACATCGACTTTTACAACATCCTGACCAAGGTTCAAGGCGGATACAAACGACTACTACCCAAGTTCAGCGATGCCAAGTCCGCCAGCCGAGGTAAGATACATCGGATCTTTGTTGAACTCAATTTAGCTGATGACTAAAAAATGCATCGTTTCACAGCGGTGTTCCGTGCCACGGTTGAACGCGACGATGCCAGCTTGAATAGGCTGATGAACGGCCACGTAAAGCAAGCCTTGAATCTCACCAAGACCTGGGGTGGACAGAGTGGACCGGTCTTTTCACTGCTCCACGAGGACTTCATGAAGCCCGTTACCGAAGTTGGTACGTAACATTCTGATGAGAGTAGAGCATCAGAAGAGCATAAGAGCTGGTCCGAAAATAAATCGCTTCCGCAATATAAACTACATACACAATTCGATGAGATTATCCGTAGTAGCAAACTTTCGTACACTATAAACGATAACAATCTTCCAGTATTATAGATCAGCTCGCTTTCGCTCTCCTCTATACCCCCAAGCCAATAGCCCCAAGCTTTTTCCTCATCTTTCACGAGCAATTTCACGTATGTGTTACAGTGGAACAACTACTCGACGAGACGGACCTCAAAGTCTTCGTGTACACCGGCCAGCTGGATCTGATCGTCGATACCCCAGGTTACCCACTTTTGCATTATTATATATAGGTACTTCATATGTGTTATTGCACAAGTTACGCGCGATATATTTTATCGACGCGTGTGTATAATTTTCGAGCGCCGCGAGATTTATAACGCGGCAATGCGGGTCTCTCTCTTCATCTCTTTTTTTTATATATATTATATCTCGTAATATGCTCCGCACGTGCGTATTACGAGGATTACGCTCGAAATGCGAGGCTCCGATAATAAGTTTCGCGCTTCAAGTGTGCCGGGAGAAAGTTATATCGCGCGGAGGGATTATTATTTTGGATGTGCGAGAATCAATTATTGGTTCAATTCACGCTGAGTTATTGTTTATTAAAATGTTTTTTTTTTTCAGTATATGTTTAATTTTGTGGTTTGTGTACAGAGATATAGCGTCGAGAGATTGAAGGAAGAATCTTTTGCAGTTTAACGCGAAAATTTAGACGCAGCTTGCATAACGCGGCGTATATAGTACAAAGCCGCCGCGATTAGTACAAATTGCAATCAGACCTTAACGTCGTAAAAATAATTATCTTCCGCCTCGGTATCTTCTAAACTGCGTTTCGTAAAATCGTACATATTTCTTGTCGAAAAGCCCCATGATTATGTACATCCACGCTTAAACATAATCTGAAATGAATACGCATTACCTCTGAATTTTTTGCCAAGAGCAAAGATTCAGCAGCAATTGCGAAGAAGCCATAATTCTCTCTTCCTGAAACATATATACAGCCGTGAGTGCACGTGTAATATTATTATCGCCAATTGCGCGGCGGTATAACGTTTACCATCGATTCAGCCGCTCGTATAAAAGCGTTATAACTGTTTCAATTGCGCTCCATCTCCTATACTACACGTGCGATTTGTGCAATAAAAAGCGAATTTTAAAATATCATCCTACGTGGCAACTTTCTGTTTTCTAAAATCTTCGCACGTGGAATGCAGTCATCTAAGCTTTTCGAAACGCAGCCATAATCGTCGATTGCGAACAATGACACGCTTGTGCGTATTATATGACTTTTGACACTTGGCCAAATCTTGATAATATACGTACAAAGTCGCTATACGGGGGACGACGCGCAACTTACTTTCGTTTTTAGCGCGCGTCGCGCAATAAAAAGAAATTCCGTCGTTAGAATTGCATTGATAGAAAGAGAATTAGGTTTATCGCGGCGAATAAAGCGCACGATGAATGTGCTAATTATTTCGAAATTTAGAAATTTCGTGAATATTCAACCGCAACGTACGAATTGTATTGGCCATAACTTAGAACTTGAAATTCGACGTGTGCTCATAGGAACACTACTGTGGGTCGAGAGGTTGAACTGGAAAAACGCCAAGCAGTGGCAGATGAGCAAGAGGACTCCGGTCGTCGTCAATGGTATAATCGAAGGCTACCGCAAGGTCTACAAAAACCTGTACTTCTACTGGATCAATCGTGCCGGACACATGGTAAGCTATGCGCAAGAATCACTTTATTGCAAAGTTATATAGAGGATGTCCAAACCATATTCCCTCGGCCGTTGCGCAACATAATTCGACAGCACACAATAACAGCCTGACAGACTCTAAATGTCTTGATTAAGTTTCTAAAAGGGTAGCCGGCGTTTCTTCGACTTTCGGATAACTCGCTATTATTATATGTATACTATACTGCGTACTCTACGTCTGTTTACGATTCAACGCTGGTCCGCAAACTACTTTCGTGATACATAATACAAGCGCGCGCAATCGTTTTGTTATCAGGCGCACTTCCTCTTTAAAGTTTTGAAATTGTTTAGCGTATAATATAAAGAAAGCCAATAATAATCAGCGCGCAAAAAGTGATCTTTGAAAACGTGGCTGTACACCGATTAATTATATTTGTGTATAGCTGTTGTGTGTGTATATAGTTCCGCGTTGGAATATCGCGAAGCCGGTTATTAACGCGTTTTTTCTCCTTATTAAGTGCCGCGGCGCAGAGTCGGAAACGCTGAAATAACAACTCGAGAGACAGTGAAAAGCATTTAAAACTTTTATAAGCTCCAGCTCAGCTCGAGAGTTTATGCTGTTTATGCGCGACGGTAGAAAGGCAAAAAAAAAAAAAGAGGAGTCGCTTACATATGCGACACACTGAAATACATATCCATTTATAGAAATAAAGTTATCGTTGCATGGCTATAATGATTTACTCCGATTATATTATACGCATCGAAAAGCTTGAAAATTAAAAAAGCAAAGAACACGTACGACGTATATTGTTTTCCTAACGGGCACATCGAGAGTACCCCTGAACCCGAGAGAGTCGCACTCATCTTGGCTTATAAAGTTTCACCGTATAGTGACGTCGTTTTCTCTTTCGCAGGTGCCAGCCGATAACCCCGCGGGTACCGCCGCTTTGCTCAAGGACCTTACCGCCGAGAATTAGAATACATTATGCCAACAGCAGCTCTTCTCTCCTCCTCTTAACTCCTCCTTCGATTTCTATCTAAGCATCGCTTCGTTGTCGTCTAAGACACGCACGAGACTGTCTATAGAAAAATTCGGAAGAAGAGGATTTTATGCATACAAGTGTATAGAGGGAGCAGAAAGAAAGTCGAGCCCGAATTCGGGAATGTAAAGTAGCGAGAGAGCGATGAAGGAGTTTCTATGCCGATTGCTGACTGACTTTTTCGGGCAAATATTTTAACGACAGAGAGGACGAGAGTCTGCGTCTTGTGTACGAAAGAATTCGTGTAAATATGCGCTTGAAGATGAGATGGAATGTATGTATATGTTGAACAAACTGTTGCTCCTCTTTTAAACTGTGGCGCTGATGTATAAATTAAATTGATGCAACTTTACAAAAAGTTACACTATAGCCCATATTCTTTGAGTAATTAATAAACAGCCTTACAATATATATATATATATAACGTATATTATATTGCGTTCCTTGATTCGTCCGCCTGATTGTATCCAAATTACTCGGCGCAAATTGCTTTATATAAAAAGCCAGTCACTTTTGCGATCTGGCTGTATGCGTAAAAATTTAATACCCGCGCATTTCTCAAAGAAAGTTCCTCTCCGC
Source organism: Pteromalus puparum (assembly GCA_012977825.3). Lineage (NCBI taxonomy): Eukaryota > Metazoa > Arthropoda > Insecta > Hymenoptera > Pteromalidae > Pteromalus > Pteromalus puparum. The sequence continues at coordinate 70,841,489 of CM053170.1, forward strand.
GCATTTACATAATGCGCCATACCATACATATTTCCCCGGCAATTATTGCACTTGCAATAAAAACGATAAAAACAGCCCCGTGACCGTAAAATTTCTTAAAAATTGTTTTACATAAAGATCCATCCAATTACAAAGCCGCATTATCAAACCTACTTCGAGGCACACGCGTGCACACAATGCAGCAATAAAGAGAAGACCGTCAGCAAAGCGACAAATCCAGAGAAAGGCGGCGAAAAGAAAGCGAAATCGGCGGGAATTTGGAAATTTGCGAGAGCGATATAAATATTTGAGCGAGACGTCGTCGCGCGCGAATCCGACGCCGAATACCAAAGAGGGGAATAAAGGAGTCGCGGAATTTCAATGTGTAGGGTACTGGCGGCGGCTCTGATGGCTTTGATTGAGTCGGGCGTAAACAGTCTCGACTGACGCGTGCGGAATGTAATTCGAAAGGTTGTAATTATTTCTTCGTGCAAGTGTGCGGAGGTTCTTGCCGGCGATCTAATTAAAATTTATTACACATTTTATACGAATAGGATGTTTAGCGATTAAAAAAAAAAAAAAAAAAAACATGTTGAACAAGCAAAATCGATAAATTCGATTTCGCAAATTTTAACAGAAGGTGACGGTTAGAGGTCACGTATCCGTTTATTATCTCGAGTCGAATCAAACGAGATAATTAAATCCTTTCCTCGTTTCTGCAAACGTCCATATAATACGATGCATAGGACTTTTTTTATACACCGAGAGATTTCGTAACGATTGCTTAACAGATTGGGAACCGTGTTCTATCCTCGTGACGCGCGCATACCGGTGCAGCATCCTTTGCGCTTCCGCGTGTTATAAAGAAAGAAATATCCTTTTCAAGGATACAGGAAGTTGGGTTGTTTGTTTTTGGAATGGAGGCAATTTCGATTTCGCAATTTTTTGGCAAAAAAGGATGGGAATTCGAAAGTTTCTCGCTTGCCGAATTCTTTTCCCCTCCAGCTTCGGAATAATGCATGTATAATCACGGCTGACCTGCAGTGCATATTTATTTTTGAACAGTCATGATGAGTGTCATGACTAATATAGATTTGTTAATATAGATTCATGACTAATATAGATGCTTTATTTTGATTCCTCGAATTTCAAAATCGAAGAGATTTTCAATTCTCGTGGGTAGGCGATTAAAAATGAAATTTACTTGGATTCGAAAATGTTCTACACGCGTTCATCTGCCTTTTATCACACAAACATTATACGCCAGTAGCGTCGCATCCGAGAACAGCTGCTTTAAAAATAAGCCTCGCTCTCTCGTCGTCGAGACTATACTCACTATACACTTTTTACGCTACTCTCATTCACAAAGATTATTTCGAACCTGCCCTTTTGTTTTCCTAAAAAATCCTTGCCGCTCGTAGATCATGTACTGCCGCGCTGACGTCTAATCCGACCGCGGGTGTCTAATTTTGAGTCGTGTTTTCATTGCGATTAACACGCGACGGCGTGTGTTGCATCGGAGTATGTATATCGGGCGAGTGTTGATTCTGTTTTTTAGGAGGCGCGTGGGTGCAGCAGGTGCTGCGAGCGCGCTCGACCGATGCGCAGGTTTTCTTTGATTTAGTAAATAAATAAAAGCTGCTGTGTGCTTTTCGCTATAATTTATTACTGCTTTAAAAAAATCTGTTTTTATTCTTTCGTTAAACAATTCAAAGAGATAAGGTTTTAATAGAACTATTTCAACAAAAGTTGTAGGTGAAAAGTTCCGTTTGATCTGTTTTTATAAAAAACGAAAAGACTTATTGTATATTGAATATCGTTCTACTGATCGTAATCGAAGAAATTGGCCGAATCACAGCAGCCACAGAAGCAGAAACTCATTGAAGATCCAGAAAAACAGCGTAAAAAAAAAGATAAAACATCATCATCGCCTTCGAAGAAGTTACGGCGAGCGCACATGTGTACAAACAGCAATAAAACCGTCGCTTTTCGAGCTTTCGTCTCTCGCCCGAGGGCGGGACTACATACCGAAAAATCCAAGACTCGGAGGGCGGAGCTAAGCTCGCTCGAAGCTTTTGCCACTAGAAACGATCTTCAGTCGAGCAGCAGCATCAAGCTTTGATCGATAGATCGTGTGAATGAGAATTCAGAGTGCATCGCGGAAAGCGGAAGAAAGAGCGAGCGGTACGTGTATATATATATATATATATATAGCATTATTCAAATCGATCTCAATAGGCCTCTAACTATTCTGTGAAAAATTTTCAAACTACCCATAAAAGCCATAACCATCTCGGCTTCGCTCCCATTGTCTCGGGCATATCCGAGCTCGACTTCCTATATGCACTTGAGTACCTGGGCTCGTTGAAACTACTACCTACACGAGGTTTGTATACACATCGCTTTCGCTGATGCTCGTTTCGCGCAGGTTCCGCTGTGTGCAGTACGTGGGTACTTTGTTGTTAGATACACTGCCGGTACAAGCGGTACAAGCACACTGCGCGAGCGTTGAGGAGTGTGCTAATTTATGCGTATAGCGGGGTATGCGCGAGATGTGTAGATGCCGGGTTATCGAAAGCGACGAAAAAGGGAGTATACTTATAGCAATACCGGTGAGAGATTGGCGGTTCAAGAAAGCCTGATATTTAGCATAAATGCAGATTCTGGCACTTTTCTCTACACGTAGTAGATAACTACGTGAAGATAGATAAAAATTAAAAAATCGCAGTTGTAACTTGGTGTTTGTAATAATAATTGATTTGATACAGCTAGCAGGATTTTTTCTGTTAATTCATATATTTTGGAACTTTCTTTAAAAAGCCTGTAAGTATTTTTTTTCAATTTCGTTACAGATGCTTCTGTAATAAAGGAATACACGACGAGCAATTAAATCATTAACGTTGCGATTATAGACATGGAGCAAATGTTTCCGAATTTACCCTTACTGCCGAGTTCCTACTACTACAGCTGTTTCAACATAGTACAAGATGCAACAAAAGTTCCTCAGCAGATGCCATCACCCCAGATTTCCTGGACCGCCACTGTACAACAGCGTTGGTACGATTGTGACAATCATCATCATCAGCAATCCCCAACAAAACAATTAATTTTGAACTATAAAAACCTTTCAATATATCAGGGAGCAGCTCGCTCGTTATCAGCTACACCACCAGAACCACCAGCCGACGATTCAACGCTACGAGAAACCCGCCTACTCCTACATAGCCCTTATCACAATGGCGATCGAGTCATCCCCGAAGCGACGACTCACCCTCTCGGGTATCTACCGCTACATAATGGACAAATTCCCCTACTATCGAGACAATCGTCAGGGTTGGCAGAACAGCATCAGGCACAACCTAAGCCTCAATGAGTGCTTCGTCAAGCTACCCAGAGATAAGGTCGTGGATGGAGAGACGGATGGGGAGGCTCAGGGCTGCTGTGGCAAAGGCAGCTTTTGGACGTTGGATCCGTCGGCCAGTGGGATGTTTGAGAATGGAAACTACAGGCGGAGAAAGACAAGGCGACAGATGCAGCAGAGGGTCAAGAGGCTGGGAGAGTGTTCGGTAAGAGTGTGATTTCACCGCGTGTTTTTTTAACAAACGATTTCTCATTTCTTAACTAATCCTATACTTTCTCTTGCTCATTTTCAGATTTCCACTCCAGACTACCTCAAAATTAGCCCCACCAACGTCGACGTCAACCCCATCAAGATCAGTTCAAAGTCGAGTCTCTTCACCATCGACAGCATCCTGAAGAAGCCCTCGCCACCATCCAGCTGCTCACTCCGCTGACAGCGCAAAACTATTTTCGCTTATATATAACGCTCAAAGACATCACGCGGCATCTGCGCTTGTGTTTGTTTCTCTTCAAGGCGCAGGCGGTGCGCAGCCTTTAAAAATCTCTTCTTGGAAGTTCGATAAATCACGCGCCTGCTGTTCAAATACGCGCGAGAGTTTGGAACTTATGTGGATCGTGAGAGATGATCATTTCATAGTAGAAACTACAAGTGATTTTAACTACTTATAAGTGAGAGCCTTGGAAATTCTAGTTGTAAAAGTGCCTTTTTCATATAAGTGGGACCGTGTCTTCAGATCGACTAACTTGTTTTTGTTATAAAAATTTTGAGCTTGCGTAGATATCGTAGTTACACGACTATACAAGTGTTTTTATCCATTAAAAGCCTGATTCGTTGGACTGCGGCGATGAGCGTCTTTTGATGATTTCTTTAATCACTGATTTTATGGCCAATAAATAACTTTCTCGAAAAACATTCGCTAAATTCAATAAAATTTGTAAAAAAAATTTCGTTGGAATTTCGTTGGAATTTCGTATGATGTAAAAATAAAGTAACTTTAAGATCTTTTTTACTTTAAATCTCTAGTTAGTTTTGCAATCTACAAGTAATGAACCGCATTTTCAATAAGTGAAAACGATAATATTTTTGTTATATGTTAAAATGATAAAACGTCTAGTAAATCGTTAAATCCTCGAATGTTTTAAAACAAACAGCTATTTCGTACTATTTATATTATTATTATTTAAGAAGGGAGAATTTCCAATGAATTCTTCGATTACTGGCCATTTTGAATTACACCGAAGTTCAATAAAACTGGGCCAGCTTTATTACGAGCCGTAAATAGTTGTGCGTTAGCCACCAGTTGAAGGAATCACGACACGATGACTGTTATTAATTTTAGCTACGCACGTTTACTTCATTTATATTTATTATTTACAGGTTAAAAATATGTATTATGCTACTTAAAATTCAATAGGTAATCTTATAACTCGACACATTTCTTCTAGTAAAAATTACGTAAAAACGTATAAAGATAATATATGATGAAAGTAGTGAAACATTTTGAATACTGTTTAAAAACTGGGAAATTACAAAAATGCACCAATTACTCTTCTATATACAATTATAGACAATTATATCTATTAAAAAGATACAAGAGATTACAAAAAAAAGGTTGAATAAACGGAATGTTTCGTGTTTGCACCATTTTCATTACATTTTATCAGAAATTTTGTAATAAATTTTATACGTTCAGTACAAACATATTTTCCCCAGGGTAATCTTACACACGCACATAAAAACATGTAGATTATTCTAAAAAAAATGTACACTCTTACAGTTTTGCACCTTGAAATTTCCACAGCTTCTTGTTGTTTCCATAACTATTTGCGCGAAATTCGATAAAGATCACACTGATTTAAAAAAAAAATAGTCTTCCTATAATTATGCTACTGGATTTTTCCTCATCAATTCCAAATCAGCAGTCATCATATCAACCACAAGTTCCTGAAATATAAGCACATATTATAAAATATTTCTTAAACGTTTTTCTATATTGGTGTGTGTGTGTGTGCGTATGCATACGTGCGCATGTGTGCGTATGTACCTGGAATGACACAGTTGGTGTCCAGCCCAACGTTTTCTTTGCCTTTGTAGCATCTCCCATCAAAAGATCCTATAAATTAAAAACAAAACAAAAAATCATTTTTTCAGTATTTTTGTTTCCAAGATGAACGTAAGTAGGAAGTTGTGTAAAACTTACAACTTCTGTTGGACGAAAATATCTGGGATTAACTTTTACAAGTATTTGTCCACTACTTGCATCCTTTCCAACTTCATCTACACCTTTACCTTCCCATTTAATACTTCTTCCAACAAACTGGAATGCTTCTTCAACAAATTCCCTTACACTGTGCGTTTCACCTGTAGCTATCACATAATCATCTGGGACTTCTTGTTGTAGCATCAGCCACATTGCCTATTTCAATCATTTATTAATATTTTACCGTCATGTGCACCATAGAAACAGATTTTAAATATATACTCACTTCAACGTAATCTTTAGCATGTCCCCAATCTCTTTTAGCATCCAAGTTGCCTAGCTCCAATACATCTTGTAATCCCAAGTGTATTTTTGCTATTGTTCTGGTGATCTTCCGAGTTACAAAATTTTCACCTCGACGTGGACTTTCATGGTTAAAGAGTATACCATTGCTGGCATGCATACCATAGGCCTCTCTGTAGTTTATAACAATCCAAAAACTATACATCTTGGCACAAGCTTTAAACATAAAGAATGTATTTTTGCATGAAATCCATAACTCCTATTTGTATTGATCATAAATTAACAACTAATTACCATAAGGTGATCGTGGATAAAATGGAGTCTTTTCATTCTGAGGCACCTCACAAGCTTTCCCATAAAGTTCAGAAGTAGAAGCTTGATAAAACTTGACTGATTTTTCTAATCCACACGTTTGTACAGCATCTAGTAATCTTACTGTGCCAACAGCATCGACTTCAGCTGTGTATTCGCTTAAGTCAAAACTTACCTGCATGGAAAATTATTATTAAAATTAATAAATTAAAAATACATTCATTTTAGAATAATAATTTAACTTTAATATACCTTGACATGGCTTTGAGCAGCTAAATTATAGATTTCAGTAGGTTGAACTTTGCTAATTACTTTGACAAGACTACTAGAATCTGTCATATCTCCATAATGAAGTTTCATCTTTCCCTGTCTGTGACTTTTAGGATCTTCATAAAGATGCTGTATTCTGGTGGTATTGAATGAACTTGCTCTTCTAATAATACCATGAACCTCGTAACCTTTTTCAATAAGGAACTCAGCCAAATATGAGCCATCCTAGGAAAGACATACATTACTAGATTTATGTTATGATTAAATCCTAATTAGCATTTAAAAATAAATACTTTCATGCTTTAACCTATAATTAATTTAGAGAACACCCTCAGTATTTAATGAATTATTAATGAATAACCAAACAATGCAAAATAACCAAACAGTGATTCCACAATAAGAATAGATGCAAACATTCACATATCAAAAAACATAACGAAATAAAAATAATCAATACCTGCCCAGTGATGCCGGTAATGAGAGCGACGCGTCTTTGATCTCCCGTTGCCATAGTAAGATTGTGAAATTATACCACAAAAATGACCGAAAAGCAGGGAAACACACATGAAAATTCGTCTATGAAGTATAACTTATCTATCGCTAGGATAGCGAATAATAAAACTTGGCGGAAAGAAACATCGGAGTGAGTACGTGGGAATCGCCGCAATCCATCAAAGCTGTCACTGTCTGCCACGCGTTTGTTGTGTATGTTGATTTTCAGGGTTGACTGCGGTTGATAACATCAGCTGATCATTGATTGGTTATGTTGGCCTTACATCTACAGTGTCGTTCACATCAACATCAATCACATCACCCGGTGTGACATTCACTTTAAAAAAGCTCTTTACGTGTACTTATAAACTTGATTTTCAGTGACTCACGATATTTTTACAAGTTTTTTTATACCATTTTTCTCTTTGATTAGTGAGTACTATAGCTGTAAGACAATTTTTAAACTATCGCACAATTCAAAAGACAGATGTAAGAGTTTGGTGTGAACTGCAAGTCGGGCTTAATGTTTAGTTCACGAACATTCGAAACTGTTGCTGTTTTGTGAACACGTTTTGTCCGTTATAAATGATTCTGAAGCGGATTTTGCAGCTTAATTTTACAAATGGACATTGTCTACGACGCAAAGCGCACAATTATGCCACAATTTACGAATCAAACGATTCTAAGAATGTCGGCAAAAAAGCCAAAGTACAGGTTAGAACAGTTGAAATACACATTTTCATTTAGTTTCTTAACAATGTAGGTAATAATAGTTGTTTATTTTTGAAATCTTTGTAATAGTACAATCATTTCATTCTTTTTCTATTATGCACAAATAGAAATATGTAATGTGTTCTTTTCATTTGAAAATGTATGCTCCAATTTAATTATTGCATAAACGAGTGATTTTCAAGAAATAATTTGACTGCTCAATAGAATAATACTGTTGTAATTGTAGACGAATGCAATATAATTTTAACAAAATTAGATTCTATAATAACTTACAAATATTTATTTACTATAATTGTGAAATAAATGACATTTTAGGGATGGGTAAGAGCATTGCGAAAAATGAAAGAGAACATCTTTCTTGATTTAAATGATGGCACATCTAGTCAACCACTGCAAATAGTCTTAAAGAAGGGCATGAAACCAGAAAACTTGAATTATGGCTGTAGTATTACAGTTGAGGGTGAAATTTCAGTAGCCCCAAACGGTAGGGCAGAACTGCAAGTTGAAAAAATTGATGTGATAGGAAAGTGTGATCTCGAAGGCTATCCATTTTTACCAAGGAAACAATACTCTGAAGACTATGTTCGCCAGTATCTACACCTCAGACCTAGAACCAGAGCTTTCTCCAGTACTATGCGTTTACGAGATTTGGCAACAAATGCCATAAGAGATCATTTTAGAGACCGAGGTTTTGTCAACATACACACTCCTATTCTAACTTCGAATGACTGTGAAGGTGCTGGAGAAGTCTTCATGATACAGCCAAATTCTAAAGAACTAGTGAAAGCAATGAAGACTGAAGGAGTGGATATTGAATCAACATATTTTAATGCAAAGGCTTTTCTGACAGTATCTGGTCAATTGCATTTAGAAGCTTGTGCTAGGTAACTATTAATTTTATATTCATATTTAAATGAATAAAAAAATCAAATTAATAAATTAAATATATTTCAGAGCACTTTCAAAGGTGTACAATTTTAGTCCAGCTTTCCGAGCAGAAAATACAAAATCTAGACTTCATTTATCAGAATTTTACATGATTGAAGCAGAAATGGCTTTCATTACTTCCCTAAAAGATCTTGCTGCAGAAGCTGAACTTTTAGTAAAGTCTGCCACATTCAGTCTTATTGAAAAAGGAAGCTCAGATCTCCAAGTACTAGAAGCTCCAGAGCCAACTTGGTTGAACAAAGATTTTGGTTACATTACATACACTGAAGCCTTAGATATTTTAGACAAAAATTCAGATAGACTGACTTTTCCAATTAGACCTGGAGAAGGACTTGCAAAAGAACACGAGCTGTTCCTAGTTCATCATCTTGGAGATGTTCCCGTTTTTGTAACTGAATGGCCAGTAGATAGTAAACCTTTTTATATGAAAGAGTGTGAGGATGATAAATCAAAGGTACAGTTTGTCATAAAATTAGACAGCATTTCTGATTCTTGTATAACTTATTTATTTTTTCATGTGTTTTAAGGTTCAAGCTATGGACCTCTTGGCCCCAACAGTTGGTGAACTGATTGGAGGAAGTGTGAGAGAAGACAATTATTCCAAGCTGAAATCAAAAATACCACCTGGATTAAACCTTGACTGGTACTTAGAGCTTCGAAAATTCGGCAACGTTCCCACTGCAGGCTTTGGAATGGGATTCGAAAGATATTTACAGCTAGTTTTAGGTGTACCAAATATCAAAGACGTCATTCCTTTTCCTAGATGGCCACATAATTGTAGTTTGTAAATCAATTCTATTTGTTTATATGAATTCTGAATTATAATGCAGTTGTTACGTTATTTTTGTAGATAAACTTTGAAAAGTTACTCTTTGTAACAAATAATAAAGTGATTATTTGATTCAAGCTTCACTGTTTTCATTGAAGGAGGGGTTATAAATAACGAAACGTCATTTTTGTAGTTTAATATATCTTTATTTGTAACTTTATGAATTTTCCAAAAGTTAATTAGCTAGATAAAAATATTACTTCAACGCCTAGTGCCAAACTGGAAAAAAGAAAGAAAAAAAAAGTTTTTCCAAAAGAAAAATTTAGCAAGAATTGCAAAATTCTTAAATTAAATTATGAAAATATTGAAAGAAAAGATAATGAATATAAGCATATTTTTGTTCACACGAAACTGCGATGCGACAAGTGGGGAATCCAATATTTAATCAATATTAGAAACAATGGGAAAGATGGGAGAAAACAAAAAATTCTCTTTTATCATGTAAAAAAATAAAGCTCATTCTGATTTTTGTCATACAGTAACGTGAAATCGCAGTTATAAACATCAAGTAATATTTACAAAACATCACAGTACTTGAAAAATATTTACAAGTATTTGACTCACTCAATACTTCGTCATTATCGTCATCATTTCTCATCATACTTAGAACTGAAGTTCAAAGCACACTTAGCGAATCGAAAACATTAAAAAAGCGAGCACTTTTATGTTTTCATACGCACACATTCATATCTCTCATAAAAGTAATGCTTATTTACACAACACTGCGTAATTATTTACATAATCGAACATAACGCAGAAAGTTCAACACCCTTGTCGACTGGTGGTAGAACCGATAGAGTCCGGTCTTGTAAACCAGGTTTTATTGATGCTGGTACTAGAGGTGCGGTAGACTCTTCTTCTTCTTCCGATACTGCTTCTGTACCTTCCTTTTCATTTTTAGATTCTTTTGGAGAATTAAGTGGTTTTGTAATGTTTAATTTAATCTTTGATGGAGTAGCTGGTATCGTTGATGTAGTAGAATCTAACTCAACATTTCCATCAATTGTACTTTTTACCTCAACTTGAGTCGAATCAACGACGGCAGATTCTATAGGCCTTTCTTCCGGTGCTAATAAAAATACACGAGTATAGTAAATAAAATACTAAATAAAACTTTTCTTTTTTTAAATTTAAGTTATTAATATTCTCATGAGAGAATTATTTAGCAAAAACCAAGACTGGTTGCAGATAAGATAGCTTACCTAGATCTGATTCAAGAATATCTTCTTGAATTTTACCAGCTTCCTCCGTTTTTTCCGTCTCCATAGTTGTATTTTCAGAATTTTCTGCAAACATGGTTTCCAATTCGTTTGATACAGTAAGTGATATATCGAATTCACTCTCTTCGTCTTTTATTTCTTCTTGCTGAGATGATTTCTCAACGTTGTTTTCATCTGATACAATTATTTCTGCAAATAATAGATTTATAACTTAAAAGTTTTAGTTTATCTTTTTTTATTTTTATTATTATTATTTTTTTATACATAACATAGTAATAATATTTCAAAATAGACTAACCTGTTTTTGATTCGACTGGTTCTATTACTTCAGTTGAAGTATTTGCTGTTTCTACTTCTTCTGTATTAATCAAATCTTCTTTGGATACCTGATCATCCTCAGTGTTAACATCTAAACTTTCTTCTTTTACAACGTTCTCACTTTTGACATCTTTAATGTCTACATCTTTGTTATTTTCACTCGATTCAAATATATCAAGGGCCATTGCCGACTCTTCCAAAGTCCGCTAAAATGTTACGAGAATTATTATCATTAAAATAATGTATCTCGCAATATAATGAGAATAATGAGAAAATAAAAATTTTAATCTACTCTATTTTGGCAAAACTAATTTTGACATGTCCAGCAAGCGACGATAAATAAAAATAATTAAGTATGTATACAATTAGACATATAATTATTTAACACTAAATTTGCTAATGCACTCAATCATGCTTTTAAAACTAACGTACCGCCAGAAGTTTTTCCTTTTAGCAAGATTGAAACAGAGGAGTATGAAACAATAATTATTATTTGATTAAAACATAATTCGTGTAAAGTACTTACTTTATAGTCTTCTAGACAGATAGGATGAAAATTTTTGTTCTCAAAAGAAATAGCCGGTCTCAAGTGCCATTCTTCTTTTTCATCGTTGTAAAATTGTTCAAAAGATTCGTGGCACACTTTACAGCAAGAGCCTTCGTCTGTGCCCGTGGGTACACTTGGTTGTATCGTTTCAGCAAAAAGATCCTCTGCCGCCGCATTTTCGATCTCCATCGTTTGTTTTTCTGTTTCAAACCAACTTTGTGCTAAAATTGATAGAAACAAGAGATAGCAATGTAACTTTCCTCTCACACAAAAAACAGCTCAAAATTAACGAAATGTATTCAAATACCTCTATCTTCAAGATCTTCGATTTCTTCAAACTGTATCCAATCACTGACATCGTAATACCACAGTCTTGAGTGCGCTTTTCTAGATGAGTCTCTTTCTTTTCGATTCTGTCTAAAGTGCCAGTCTAAGTGACGGCTATAACGAGCTGCTATTTCCAGCGCAAATCTAGCTCCACAAGAACTGCACTGGATCCCACTATAAAGGGTAGCGACCATGGCTGGATTTTTTCTGGAAACAAGCAACAATTTTTTCAGCGCGCGTTCCATTAATTAAAGAATAGGATCGACATTGCAAAAATATATTATGTACATTTTTAGTGTTTCTGGTTTGTCGAATGTGACTGGCAGAACCTCTGGAGCTTTCTTCTCTTCCTCCTCTGGTTTTTTCGTTTCATTTAGGCTCGAGAATATTCCTGACTCTACTAATCTTTTGAAAAGCTCGTTCAGCGGCACGGCTGCCGTGGACGTGGCATTTGTGTTTTCGAAAGGTTCGGCTTGATATGATAGTCCTGACGAGGGTGCCATCACTGAAGATACAACCGAAGACAATACGTCCAGTTGTAAATCTGGAAAAATACGTTTAGCTATTACATGGAATATTTTTGAAAACTGCGTTTACAGTGATAAATTGCAGAAACAAACCTGATTTCGATGTATACGAATGATCCAAGTCATCTTGAGAAGTTGCATCTGATTCGACCGGCGACGACACATTCGCAGTATTACTTAAATTTACGTCGGACTGACTTTGGCCCGCCACTGTATTATCAGCAGCACAAGTCTCCTTGGGCTGTTCGCCCTTCATCCCAGCAATTTTGACGTAACCAGCCCGAAAACCACGTGGTAATACCGAGAATCGCACAAAGTGCTTTTTCTCCCCAATGAGAATCGGCTTGGGTAGACCACCAAATTCGACATTGAATGGTCTGCCGTTTAACAGAACCGTTTGCAGGGCATCGCGAAACTCTAAAGTACAAGGTCTATCCTCGATATGAAAACTGCAAAGAGCATGCAATTTTATAAATACCAAATTTATATGAATAAATTATTACATAATTTCGATAAATACTTACATTTGGGGCTTGGAATCAAGGAATACTGGAACCATACTTCTAGCATTGATGATGAGGTTGATTTTTCCTAAGACGAGATCTGTGCGCCTGGTAGTTCCTATCTTGACTTGAGGAGGCGGTCCATCTAATTTGACACTAACTTTCTTGTTTCCTAGATCAACCATTATTGCTTGGCCGCCAAAATAAACTTGATACCATTTGTCGTCGATGTATAATTCTCGCGTAGGTGCACCAAGCTTTATTCTGCAACAAGCATTTTATTCTCAACGAATATACGTAGATTAAAATAAAAATTTAAGTTTGATCATCGGAAACTTACTTATGAACTTCTCCTTCATAGGTAAACTCACGGTAATCGTCGTTAAATGAGCAAACAACCGTATCTTTGCCATCTATGGAAATCCTTCTTGCGCCGTTCTGAAATCCAATATCTCTCGGATCGTCCCAGTTCATGAAGATAACGCCCGTGTGTCCGTAATACCTGATCTCCCTTGGTGTATCGTCAATGTTTATTGACCTCGTGGTATCCTTTGCAACCTCCTCTAACACATTAGGATCTGCCGATGGTAGTTCATCGCTATTAGGACTATTGCTCGAGCTGAATTCTTCCTGTTCCGTCGACTTTCCTTCACTAGTACTACCAATGTTAGGGCTAAAAGGCGAACTCGACCACGTTGAACCATCATCCCCAATAGAATTCGGTGAGGGTCTATTTGACATATTGAGTCCACCATCTCCCCGTATTACACCAGGTGGGATAGGGCCTAAGGGCCCACCCATTGGATTCATAAGTCTACCAGTTAATGGATTTATTGGTCCGTTTGGCAAAATAGGAGGTCCATTCGGACCCATACCAGGGTGACGAGGATTGAAGCCTGCATGGAATTGATGAAAATCTGGGCGCATGGGTCCACCGCAAAATCGGGGGTGCCACGAACCCATTGGCCGGAAATGTCCCTGGAACGGACCCGGTGGACGAGCCCATTGCTGATGCCAGGGTGGCGGCCACCTTGGACCTATTTACAAATTAAGGCATTGATTAAAACTAAAGTTTCTAAAAAAAAAAAAACGTTATGCATGTAGAACGAGCAACTCACCAGGTGGTCGAGGATGCATGCCATGTTCTTTCATCCTTAGGCCCTTATCGCTTCTATCCCATATTTTACTTTCTCTCTCTTTTCTTTGAGCAGCCCTCAATTTCTCGTCCTCGCTCATGTGCAACACATCTTGTATCAACTTGTTATACTGCACCTTAGTAATGGTCCCTTGATTCAGCTGTTCAGCTGCCTCTTTCATGATAATTTCTATATTTCTATCAGCATTGCGTTCATAATCTCTTCCGCCACTGCGTCTTCCCCGATCATCGGACTGTTTGTTGTAAAATTTAGTGCGACTGGATCGGTCACGGCTTCGGTCGGATGTTAATCTATCGCTTTGAGATCGACTGAAGGAGTCAGATCGGGAACTACTATCTAAAGATTTAGACGGTGTTTTGAACTTAGCCCAGCTGTCTTTATCGTTGGAGATGACTGGAGGCGGTGGTGTTGGTGGCTGTATGCTTTGCGCTGCGATTACCTTCGGCAATGCCGGATTTAAAAGGCGAAGGTCCACGTCTTCTTTGCCGAATAGACTATGATAAAGAAAAACCATGATTTGTTATTTGCTTTAAATTTATATCATAAAAAATATTCTAATTAGCGTGATGATTCTTACTCGTCAAAGTTTTCTTCTGTTTTATTTTTTTTCACGCCTGAACTTGGAAGAACTTCTGTTGACTGACGTTTGTTGCTTGTCATAGGAAGTACGCGTAAATCTAAGTCTTCTTCTAAAAAGACAATCACAATAATTATATGTGCCATAACATTTTTTAAATATGATCCATTATAATTGTATTCATTAATATAATCTTTTACAACATATTTAAAAAAAATCAAGTTTTCTAAATACAAGTATCAAATTAATTCATAAGTCGAAAAAAAGGACAGAGCAACTCACTTGCATCAATTATTGACGTTTTACTGCTACTAGTACTGGCCGCAATCAACGCTGCTCTGAGATCCTCATCCTTAGTACTAGTACTATCTTTTCTTTTTGCAGCATCATCTCTACAACTTTCTGGACTTCTACTTCGACTACTGCTTTCTCTGCACGATGATCTCTTGGTTCTATGTGAACTAGTGGTACTGCCAACACTGTCTCTTCTATCTTTGAACACATTAATCGTGGGTTGTGGTGGTGAGATTATCAGCGAACCGAACTGCTCCTCCTCGTCAAGGCCTTGCTGTTGCTTGGAGGAGTGTCGACGATGATGACGATGATGAGAACGATGATGATGACGTACGCTGGTGAGACTTCGTTTACGAGATTTAGATGACTTCTTGTCCGGAGAAGACGAAGAAGTGGATTTACGCGAAGATTTTCTTCGGCTCTCTCGCTGCTTTGAAGAAGACCGTGTGGACGAAGATTTTTTAGGCGAATGTTTTTTCGAATCAGTGTCACTTGTCGTTGCTTGTTTTTGGCTACTGCTGTTATTATTACTAGATATTTGGATCATTCTCTCGTTATCTGTATTCTTATTGTCGTTAGGGGCTTGGGGGCTTTCGATTTTATCAGAAAGGCGAGGAACGATTGTTTCGTTTTCTTTCGGTCGAACTTTCACAGGACTTGCAGTAAAGGTCGACGAGCTTTCGCTGCCACTGAGATCAGGTTGACTATCTGGAGCAACATCATCGGGCGGACAGACACTAACAACGGCACTCCCACCATTCTGTAGAGCAGACGCAGTTTTTATTCTAGGATCATAGGGCAGAACACTTGGGGTAATAAGCTTTGGCTCATTTGGAACTTCTGGTACATACACAGGACTTGATAGCTGAAAATCAAAAGTGCAACTCAGTAGGTATTTAAGGGATAAGAAATAGATTACCAAGGAAAATTATAATTATTTTCTTACCCGTTTTTCTGGTGACTTTATTGTATCACAAGGCACTATGGTCAATATTGGTTTCTTTGTGGTACCATCAGGATCAATCTAAATGACAAATCCAATTAAAACGCACGTGATAAAATACAGTAAAATATTATATTATTAAGTGAAAAATGGAATTTACCATATCAGGTTTCACATGGATTTTTTTATTTTCTAAATGTTTCAAATTTTTCTGTTCTTGCAATATCTGCAGCTTCTTCTGTTGTAGTGCAATCAACACTTTTTGTCTTTTCAAAAGCTCTTCTCTCATTATCTCATGCTCTTCCCTTGTCTGCTCATCTGAAACTGATTTAGTATCAACTACTGGTGTTTTTGGTGTTGTAGCAACTTGTGATGATTGTGGCGGTGCCTGTGTTAATCGTCTTGGTTGCTGCGCTTTCTGCTGCTGAAAATACAGAAATTGCATGTATTTTACAGACATTTGTATTACTTTGAATAAAATCAAAGAATTAATTTTCACCATTGAAAGAAACTTGGGGTTCACATGGATTATTGATTTTGATTGTGCACCAGCTGATGAAGATGAAGATGATATTGGCCAAGCAGGATCAATGCTGTGCACTTGTACATCCAAAGCATTCAATTTATTTGGAGGGAAAATTTCAGTCCATGTCTGTCTCAACTTCCACATTTTTGCTCTTGTACTTTCGTCCACCTTTTTCATTTGCATAATTTATAAACTGAATAATTGTTATTTTGTTGCTAACAAAAATTTAAAAACTTTAACAGATTTTACCTTTGCAAATACGTTGCAAAATGTTTGCACAATATTTTTTGAGAAAAGATTTATATAGGATCCATTCACATTCTTGATTATCGAATCAATAAGGTACAGTACTGGAAGTTTGACCTCGCTTCGCACCTAATGAAAACATAATACTCACTCTATCCTTTGCTTCTTTTTTTTCCTTTTTTTTATATATATCTTTTTTTTTTTTTAAAAATAACAACACAACTATTTGAACAGTATCGAAGTATGAATTCAAATTTCAAATTTAAGTTTTTCTTTTTATCTCCAATATTTTTATAGTATATTTTTTAATGCTAAATTCTTCCTGATAGCATAGTTAACATATCAACGTAAAGTTTAACTAAATAAAAAACTGGAATCAATGGTGTTAATCGACAGCAGTGTGGATATTTACGCTTAACAAAAGAACACTTTCTTTTCTTATAAAAATGTCTTGTACTCATGTTTTATTCTTTATTTACAACAATTTTATAAAATTAAGTAGAATATCACAGGAGATCACTTATGGTTAGCTGTGTATCAGTTCCCATAACGTACATCATCAATCTGTTCATCGCATTCATAAAAAATGTTGATATCAAACTGCTTTTCTTTAAACTTTTTTTTTGTTTGAAATAAATAGTATCGCATGTATTGTATAAAAAAATTAATTAATAAATTTCAGAAACCTGGTTTTGAGTAAATAAATAAATTTCAAGTTTAATCTTGCAAAAAATTCTAGAATATTACTTTCTTACTGGATTAAAAAAATCAATCTTTTAACATCAACATCTCATTCATATTATTATATAGTTACCATACTCTCCAATTTTTGTAATCCTAGCTACCAACACTGATATAACTTACTTGTAAAAATAAATTTATTTAAATAAGTTTTACTTTCTTCTGAAAATCATTATTAAGTTTAAATTAAGTTCAGCTATAATACTAAGCCAGTAATTCAAAGAAAAATATGGATAAGATTAATCCATTTTCAACGTTAGTAAATTATTATCCCTATATAAAAAAGTCATGACCGGATGAAGTGAAGCCAAGAATGCGTCAATATGATTGGCTCGTGTAGTGCGCATGCGTCAAAAGTATCGTTAGAATTTTTTGATTTGTTTTTGATTTCTAAAATTGATCCTAATACAAAGAATGTAATATATTACTATAATACATATCAATAATTATTAGTTGTGTATTTATAATATTCTATTGTAAATATTATCATTGTTACAAAAAGTGACATGATGTGAACGTTGACACGAACTGAGTTGAGACATAACCTTAAAATTTTAAAAGGTAGTTGGTGACGAAACCGCGGCAATTTTGAAATTTACATGAGCGCGAAATGAATCAATCATATATTGTAAAGTTTGATATATTTCCGTAATAGAAAACAAATATTAAAAATATCAATCAAGCATTTATATTTCATTTAATAAGTTAATGAATTAATATTCTACTACAGTGCGCGCAGCGCACTGCGCCAAAAGTCTAGTGATTCTTCAAAAAACATGCAATTGCTATATAAATATCTAAATGCATATTAACAAAAAAAAAACTAAGTCAATTTGATAGTATAGGTAGCTAGGATCATATATCAACAAAGGAAATTAACCTTTTGTAAATGGGCTTCTACTGCTTCAACTATAGCTGATGCATATTCGATATAATCTTCTGCTAGTATCGTGAGGAAATTAATTTGAGCTTTGTTATTGTTTTTGAGATCTTGGAGAGAGGAAATGTACTCCTCAACAATCTCTGTTGTTTTACTGCTCCTGGTATGATTCATGTCGGATAGCATTGTTTCTCTATGTCCGCTACCTGCTTAAATATGTATCTGAAAGCAAAACAAAATAAAAAGTTAATTGTGGTCATATCAATCCATACTTTAAACTTATATATACAATCATTGTAATCAAAATTAAATATTCATTCATCGAAAAATCTATTATACCAAGAATACTGCAACTTTGACAGAAAAACATTAGCATATAGCAGATAATTCCCTTATTGTTTACGTTGTTGCCATGTGAACAGTTCTTATTCTTTAAGATTGCGTGTAAAAATATTCAACGATGCAATACAAAATCAGGTGAATACATCTTAAATTGATTATATCAACATTAAATCTTCGTTATATCAACTGTATAATTCATAAATAGGTCATACTTTTCACCAACCAAGCCAACGCAGACCTAATTCTACTCTAAACATAAACAAATAATCAATTTTTAAAGAAGCTTATCACAAACCACAATGAAACGATTTCCCTTCTCCAGAGAAGGATGCGGCCTTCGATAACGCATTTTCCGGATTAAACCGTGTCGTAATCGCGTCTCATCATCATCATCATCAATGTCGTTCTCGATATCAGGGCACACGCAACTTGAAAGAAAAAAAGCAGTTGTTTACCTTTTACAATTCACGTCGCGTTTTCTGCCATCCAAACGCCGTCGACGTCGTAGCGCCGTCGTCCCTCGAGCACGGTCCTGAACACGAAAAAGACGCCACACACCACAGGAACTAGCTCCTATCCTAATAAGCTCCTAAATACGCTACGAGAACGAGAGTTTGTCTGCTGGCATCCGCAGGCAAATTCGGGCTAGAGGACATTTTGGATGTGCGTATATGTATGTATGTATATATATGTATATTTGATGATAGGTATAGGTAATATCGGTATGGCCAGTTTTCATTGATGAGGACAATCTTTGTTTCCGCGGAGAATTCGAAAGTTTTTTGTTTGTTTTTCGTTTTTTGATTGTTTGTTCATGACTGTACTTATTTGTTAGTTGTGAATTTGACAGACAAGTAGAGAGTATAGTAGTAGAGAGTAAAGTCTTCAATCATTCCCGCCGGTGTAGCTATAAGTATTAGTAATGTAGTTTTATACCTAGGTATGAGGTACGTGGAGGAACGGGTTTATACTGTCTTCGCTTAGCATTTTCTTCATCAAATCAATAAGAGTGTATAATATATGTTGGAGAAACCAGTAATAGTAATTTATTTATTAATTTATTATTATTATTTTTTTTTAAGATGAATGTAAAGGTCAAAACTTAGTTATGTACATATGTACATACCTGTATTTTAGAACTAGAGCTTCATATAGCAAATAATATTTGCCGGAGTTCTTCTCTCTTCTTTCAACTAGGTATCGATGGTCGTGTTTTTTTTTTTGCCCTATAATAAGTTTATAAAAATCAAAAACTTTGACAGAACTTTAAATCTCCCGCACGAAACTCATCAAGCGTCCGTCAAGTCGCGTTTTCACGACGCGGTGAGATTCTGAAAAGAGCCATATCCGGATCCGCGAGAGCTCGAGGAAACATTGGGCAACTTGCCGCGCACTGCGCAATAATCCTTTTCAATGGAAAATTCCACTCAGTAGTGCGGCGCGGTCGAAGGCTAGTCCATTTTCTCTATCGACGCAACGTGTAGCGCTTGGACGCTCGACCATTTCGTCGCGGACGCCCCTCCGACGATGGACTTTGTCAACCGTTTCTTTATCGCCAAAACGGAGCAGATGAATTTTCGCCCGGAGTGTCCGGATTTCTTTGACCGCCGCTTGATGGACGCTGTTGGATGAAAAACGACGGGGAAACTTGAAGAAGAGCACATCAGGTTAGTCTTGGTGGAGTTTCTTGGCTTTTTCTCCGTTCGAGCGCGCGATCGCCATTTTCTTTTTGTCTTCCTATCTCTTGCAACACGACGCCAAAGTAATTCTATAACTCTCCTGTCATTAGAGAAAACTTTTCGATCGAGACGAGCGATGAATGGCGATCGTCGTAATTAACGTTTTGTGAGTTGATTTTTACGTGTGTTTGTTCGTTCTAGAACTAGACGACGACGAGGATAAGAGGAACTACGTCGCGCACTGTGTACGCGAAAGACGAACAAGAGATACTGTTTGCACGAAAGAAGAAAGAAAGCCTTCTCTAGAACCCAGAGAAATCTATGCGAGCGTGGAGAGCTATAGGATGTTTATTTATTCATCGCGACGCTGTGAATCGACCAGCCAGAGTGCTTCCGGATGCTATGCCTGCTACTGTGCAGTTTGCAGAGAAGTGATCTTTTTTCCTACAAATTATTCAGAGGAGGTTTACACTGATCATTAAACAATGTAGAGAGGGAGAGTTTCTATCTCTATCTCTTGTGGATGTTATAAAAATCAATTGTCATTGAGTCCAAATCAAGATTTTTACGCGATGTTCATTATGGAGCAAGGTATGCATGATGAAAAATGGCTTACTTTACCTTGCCGACTGATCAGAGGCATTGAAACAATTCTCCAAGACATTTCAAGCATCACTTTCCAGCTACAAATGCAGCATAGATAAGTTACAAGAAACAAAAAAAATAAAATGAAATTGCAAAGAAGATATTTTCAGAAGGAGCACATCCACCTTTTGATCAACATTCTTCTGCTGCTGAACATTCATAAGAATGATGCAACATTTGCAAGAATTTCATTGAGCAAAAGGTATATTTTTTTGGTTTTCGTATATAGTTAGTTTATTTTAAATTGTTACATTTTGAAATACAAATGATCTTAATTTCAAGATTAAATTGATTAACAAGATTAAGAGAATAAATATTTTACCATTAGAAGATACTTCTCATATAATACATGTATAAAATGCAACCCTTGTATGCCCTATTTAATCAATTATTCCAACAGTTTCAGGTTTTATCCTTCTGGAGCCAAAGCAGTTGGTGGTGACCAAAAGCAGCATCAGTAATTATAAAAAAAAAAAAATCTGCGTTTTTCTATCTTCAACTTCAAATATCATTATTACTGAGTTATAATTATTTTTTGCTAATTGGTCAGGGTATTGCTTGAAATGCTTTTACAACCAATTATTGAGTATTTATACAACATAATTTGAGAATGTCTTGACACAGGTGTCATTTGATGGCCATGCAAATGCTGTTTACTAATAAAATGTTTAAAACACCCTTTTTCCCAACACACTTTTCAGGTCAACAAGGAAACCATTTGGAATTTTTCAATACTGGAGGCTTGCCAACATCAAGAAACAAAAAATGATGCTTTCAGGTTTCCTTCAATATTGGTCTACATCGTTGGGTTGATAATAATCTTTCCTCTAAGGTTTTTTGTTCTTTATTTTCAATGAATAGCATTGCTTAGTTCTTAACTATTCTCAAAGATAAACTTAAACTAAAAAAACTAAAAAACAAAATTAAAAGATAAGAAGAATTAAGAAAAACTTCTATTAAAATTAGATAAGGAAAAAAAAGAGGGAAAAGGTCAAGGAAATTAAGTCACTCCTATGAAGAGGAGTAAATAGATAGAATTGCAAAAATTAATAATAATTTTCTTTATTTGAGTTTTATTCAAATAATTTGAAACATGAATCCACCAATAATCGTCAACTTCCAAAAAAGGAAGGAAAAAAATTCGTAAACCGCGGTTTATTCCAATATTATAAACTAAAAACCGGCAACGGCAATACTTTTAGTCATTTCGCAATTAAATTCTAAACTTAAAAAAGTAGAAACACCGACAAACGTTTTCGCTTAAATAAGCATCGATGTAAAAGAAATAATCTATATAAGATGGTCAATATGACAAAAGAACTTGACTACGCCATTTTCAAGAAAAAAAAATAGTAAACGTGATTCATTACACTATATATCCTCTCATCCTTTCCTTTTGTACAAGAAAAATAATACTCTCATTTTCCTGATTCGCTTGTGCTATACCTGTATCCCAGTCAGCATGTTCATTCAATTAATAATCTGTTAAATAACTATTTACAAAATTCGTAGTTCGACGCTTTAAAATAGTATATACAAGTATTTAAAAAACAATGATCTCACGCTCTCGTACAGCTCACGGACAGTGAGTAAAAAACAAGAATGCCTCCGTGAGTCTCGTTCGCAGAATTGTACAAAAAAACGTATCCATTGCACATCACTTGCCGCTCCGATTGGGAATGATTCTATTTACAATGCAGTCACGCAGATTATCTTAGTCTAGGTATGTTATTTACATAATCGAGCAGAATCCTGAAAGTTCGTGACCTTTCTCTACTGTAGGAAGTATAGACAGTTTCTTGCCTTGTAACGAAGGCTTGATCGCCGCGGGTATTAGAGGCTTCGGTGGTACAACTTCTGCAGGACTCTCAGCTAGCTTCTTTTCCTCTTTCTTCGATTCGTTAGTTTCTTTAGGAGCTACCAAAACCTTGGTAATATTAAGCTTAATTTTTGAAGGTACAGTAGGTATTGTTGGTGCTGCAGAATCCAGCTCTACATTGCCGTCAATTGAACTCTTCACTGCTACCTGCGTTGTGTCTACTGCTGCAGCTTCAGCAATAGTGCTTTCTTCAGCGTCTAAAAATAAATATCAAGAAAAGAAAATTATAGTTAATGAGAACAATTACTTTTTGACGCATTTATAAAAAGTCAAGTTAAAAAAGAATTTCATGTATATCTTACCTGGTATATCATCATCAATCGGTTCTTCTTTGACTTTGACGTTTTCAAAGATCAGGGGTACATCATCTGGTATTTTTTCTTCGGGTTTTTCTGTAGATGCGATTTTGGGACGTTCTTTCTTCGTGCCATCTTCATTCTCCTCATCAGAAGAATCCTCAATTTCTTCTAATTCTAAAACATTATTATCCAATGTTAATCATTTGCCAAGAATTTTAATATATTATTTTATCAAATTAATTTCATGCAATTTACCTATTTTTCTTGGTAACGGTTCTATAATTTCTATCGGCTCTGAATCATCTACATCCATATTTTCTGGTTTCTCTTCTTCATTGTCTGGTTCTGATGATGATTTTTCTTCTTCATCATCTTTTTCTGTCTTTATAATTGGCTTCTCATCTTTGTTACTTTCATCCTTCATATCTTCAACTTGATCTTCATCTTCTTTCTCTTCCTTTATATGAATTTCTACTTCCTTCAAATCCTCCTTCTTTTCGCCATCGTTCTCTTGGTTGCCTTCTTCAACTTCTTCTTCCATTTCAGTTATGCTTTCCTCTAGCTCCAATGCTGACTTTTCCAATGCTCTCTATAAATTTCAAAAAAGCGAAACCGTTTAAAATACAAACTTTTAGTGTTAAAATATACAAAATCGAAATCCTATGAATATGTAAAATAATACATTTTTTTAATGTTCAACAAACTACTCTACACATCGAGAATATTAAAAATATCATTCTCAAAGGAACATACCACAAGTAATTTCTCCTTTGAGCAGCAATGAAATTAATATATTGATGATCAGTATAAGCATCGTCGGTAATATTTTCAACCGTTAAAGAATTAATAACAAGCCTTACCTTATGATCTTCGAGACACAGTGGATGGTAGTTCTTTTCCTCAAAAGAAACAGTTGGCCTGAGGTGCCATTCTTCTTTCTCCTCATTATAGAACTGCTCGAATGCTTCGTGACACACTTGACAGAAACCATCATCGTCGGAGGCCGTCGGAACACTCGGCTGTTGCGAGTCTGCGGAATTATCTTCGGTGGCTGCGGCATCGGTTTCTGCCGTTTGCTTTTCAGTCTCGAACCAACTTTGAGCTGTAATGTAATTTAAAAAAGCCACGTTATTTTACCGATTTTAAGTAATTCAATTACCATAGAATATCAATTTCTTTCAAGACTGTTAATTTAAACATACCTCTATCTTCAAGATCCTCGATTTCCTCGAACTGAATCCAGTCGCTTTGATCGTAGTACCACGACCTCGAATGTGCCTTTCTTGTCGAGTCCTTATCCTTGCGATTTTGTCTAAAGTGCCAATCTAAATGATGACTATAACGAGCAGCCATTTCTGTCGCAAACCTCTCTCCGCACGAGCTGCATTGTATACCACTGTAAATCGCAGTGACTACAGCTGTGTATTTTCTGTAAAGAGAAAAGTATGACGTCAGTCTTGGAACAATAAGCAATAAGCAGAATATTACTAGTTTTTGATTCATCAAACTTGACAGTGCTTAATTGCAGTCAAATTATATCTACACTATCCGTTTCTTCTGTAAATGGATAGCTGTTTAAAAAAGAAAGTAATACATACGGTTTTAGTGTCTCTGGTTTCTCGAATGTTGCAGGAATAGTCTCTGGCTCTTTCTTTTCTTCTTCTTCAGGTTTTTTCGTTTCGGTAAGGTTCGGAACTATACCGGTTTCCACTAATCTCTGAAATAGCGTGTTGAGGTCTACCGACGAAGCTAGAAGTGGTGCCACCACTGGCGGGTTTTCAACGGGCTCAGCTTGGTACGATAATCCAGAGGATGGAGCCATAGCTGAAGGCACAACCGATGACAAAACATCCAATTGCAAACCTAGAAAACCAGAACCAAAATTATTGAAATATGTATAAAATACAAAATTATCATTTGGTCTTTGGAATTTCTTGAGTTGCTTACCTGATGACTTGGAACCAGATGTGCTTTCCACACCATCTTGCGACGTTGTGTCCATGTCCATAGACTGGGCCAGATTCGTCACTGTTGGCGCTTTAGCGGGAATCGACGAGGTTGTCTCCTCCGTGGTTTTGTTGGCTGCTCGTTGTTTGGCTAGCTCGGCCGCAGATTCTTTTGCAGGTGCACCCTTCATACCAGTGATTTTAACGTAACCGGCCGTAAAACCACGTGGTAGCACAGAGAATCGAATGAAATGCTTCTTCTCGCCAACGAGAATCGGTTTGGGTAATCCGCCAAACTCTACCTTAAACGGACGACCATTCAGCAGAACGGTTTGAAGGGCGTCAATAAATTCTAGAGTGAATTTCCTATCTTCAATTTCGAACCTATAAAAAAACATTGATTTAGTCAATTATTCAATTACTTTTCGACAACAGTAACGTTAACTTTAAGTGACGGTTAAAAAACTTACATTTGCGGTTTGGAATCGAGGAAGACTGGAACCATCGTTCTTGCATTGATGATAAGATTGATCTTTCCTACGACAAGATCTGTGCGCTTTGTATTACCGATTTTTACTTGCGGAGGAGGTCCTTCCAACTTCATACTGACTTGTTTGCTACCGAGGTCAACCATAATTGGACGTCCGCCAAAGTAGCATTCGTACCACTTATCATCCACATACAGTTCCCTTGTCGGCGTGCCGAGTTTAATTCTGGAAAAATTAATTGATCATGAGTTTTACACCTGTCATAATAATTATTAAAATACACCTTCAAATTAATGAAGAGCAGCAACTCACCTATGGATTTCTCCTTCGTACGTAAATTCTTTGTAATCTTGGTTAAAACTACATAAAATTGTGTCATTTCCATCAATAACAATTCGTCTCGTACCATCTTGGAAGCCGATGTCCCGCGGGTTATCCCAACTCAGGAACACAACACCGAGGTTTCCGTAGTACCTAATCTCTCTAGATACGCCATCGATGTTGATCGACTTCATTGTATCTTTTTCGATTTCCTCAAGAACTTGAGGATCAGCGGGGGGCAATTCACCACTATTTTTCACAGCGCTCAAAGCGCCTTTTTCAGTCTTTAGCGTAGCACCCGCGGTAGTCACGTTGGCCGAGTTGACGCTACCGCTATTCGTTGCAGTAGCACCGGTTAAGTTCGGCGAGTTGCGTTTCGCCGCATGATCAGGTCTCACGAGCCCGTTGCCCATCATCATACCGGGGCCCATAGAATTCATAGGTCCCATCGGATTCATCGGGCCGTTGGGCATCATCATAGGTCCGTTGGGTCCCATTGGTGGTGGGCCCATTCTAGGGTTGTAACCTCCAGGGTGGAAGGGCGGGTGGAAATCGGGCCTCATAGGTCCGCCGAACATCCTCGGGTGATTCTGCCAAGGTCCCATGGGCCTGAAACCATCAGGTCCACTGGGAAATCCATGGGGACCACCAGGGAATGGTGGTCCGTGGGACCAAGGCTGGTGCCAGGGATTTTGCCACCTGGGACCACCTGGTCCTGGTAGCCTTGGATGTATTCCTGGATGGTCTTTGCGAATGTTCTCGTCGTTGCCGAAGTTTTGAGTCCCGCCTGGTCCGTCTTTCTCCCAAACGAGCATGCCAATCTCCTGCTCCTTGCGCTGAGCTGCCTTGAGCTTCTCGTCCTCGCTCATGTGCAACACGTCCTGGATGAGCTTGTTGTACTGGGACTTTGTGATCTGGCCCTGGTTCAACTGCTCGGCCGCTTGCTTCATGATGATCTCTATATTTCTGTCGGCATTATGCTCGATGTGCTTGTCGAGGTCGCCGCGACCCATTGGCAGGCCTCGGCTACGACGTCCGTCTTTTTGGTCCTCAGGCGAACTGCCGATTTTGTTGAAAAAACGCGGTCGACCCAAACGATCGCGATTGCGATTGTCAGACAAGGGCTTGGGCGTATCGCGATCGGGTTGCATAGGAGTCTTCAGTTTTGCCCACCTATCCTTGTTTTTCTCGTGAGAAATAAGCGGAGGCGGAGGAGTAGGTGGACGACCAGCTTTCGGGTTTGTTAGAGTGCGCAGATCTACATCCTCGTTACCAAACAGCCTGTGAAGTTGACGGTTTTTTCTGTTATTTTGGAATAAAACAATTTTCGATTTTAGAGAAAAAATTAATGAATTATTTAAAAATAAGCCCATAAATGTTTTGCCATCACCTAGAAAAATGTCATGCATTCATTTGAAAATAAAAAAAAAAAACTAATGTTACTTACTCATCGAATTTTTCAGCTTTCGTCTTCTTAAAATTTGCTGATTCTAGTATATCCGATGACTGTCTTTTATTTGGTACAGCAAGAATTCGTAAATCTAAATCTTCTGCAAAAAAATTAAAGAGAACTTGCATTATAATTACTGAAGCAGATTATATGTATATCATGATGCACATACAATCTTTGGCCTAGTCATTGCTATCACCACCTCCAACTTTGAAGTTTTTCATAAGACAAGATAAGTGCTATGCTTTTAAAGTGTGTATAGAAGTAGTAATGAAGAAAAAAAAGTCAACTAATATCAAATTTTCGTTAATTCTTTACCCACTTACTGAAAAGTTTTCCAATGTTTGAATATTAAATAAGATATTACAAATTACTATAAAAAAAGGGAAGAAAAAAAAGAAACATTCAAATAAAGATTTCAAAAATAAAACCTAATAACTACAAAATTTCAAGAGGTCACGCTGGGCAATAAATTTTGTATGGCTGACTCCATCCATTTATTGCAAAAAATCATGTATTTCTAGTGTCTGTGTAGTTCTGCAATATATTTTTTGCTATCGACGATTGCAAGTTGTTGTGATGAAAATCGTTCAAATTTCTTTTAATAAACGTTGTTTGTGATATAAAATAATTTGATTGTGCTGATCTTAATGACTATTTTTAGATCGAATTGTTGAAAAAATGTCTGTATATGCTCGTGTTTAAAGAAAACGTAGAATAGGTAGGAAGTCTTGCTAATAGTAGTTACAAAAAAGATGGATTAATTGTAAATAATGCTAGAAAGTAAAACGAGGATTTTTTTAATTGGAATACCTTTTGAATACAGTCAAAGTAATATAAATATAGTCGGATAATCTTTTGTAAAATTGTAATTTTTAAAAATTGAGTTGAGTTTTTTTACATAGAAAATAACATTTTTTTAAAAGTTCAATATAAAATGGGGACAATTTTTTTTATCAATTTTTGCTTTTAAAGTAGTTTAGCTGCAGAGAAATAACAATCAGCCCTTCCGTACATTAACAATATCTACATTCTTATTTGAGCTTCAATTAAAACTTTGAAGATGCAATGTATTTTATAAAAGCACATTCGAATACTGAAATAATAAATTTTCAATAAAAAGTATCACAAAACTAAATCTTTTCAGATTCTTGACTAGTTTTTTTGAATTCTTCATGGTAGAATTAATAAACAATAATCATTAGGTAACGCACTACGCACATATTTGAAGTATTAGTGCAGTCTTTTTGAGAAAAATTATTCATATCGTGTCATAGCAATCAAACAACATCAACTACACAGCGCACGATCTGTCGAAAGTGATGTGCCACCAGAAATGCAATGAAAAAAAACCACTTGTGTCCTCCCAAAAAAGGTGTAAGCTTCACTCTCTCTTTTCTTTGAACAATAAACTCACTCGTATCATTAGCAGCGGCAGGACCAGCTGCGACGACGTTAACGCTAACAATTGGTGCTCTCATATCCTCGTCCTTACTAGCATCTGGCATGGCGACATCCTTTTTCGCCTGATCGACGATTTCGGGGCTGCGGCTGGCTTCCTTGTTTCTCCTCACGTAGTTCCTCATTCTCGTGTTAGCCCTGATCTCTTTAAAGTTTGTGGACGCCGATGTCGCAGGCGGGTGCGCAAGCGATACGATTAATGATCCTCCTGACTGCACTTCCTCATCCAAACCCGAAGATGTTGCAGACTTATTACTACAACTGATAGCCATTGCTTGTGCCTGGCTTGCCGTCACCTCTTGAGCGATAGCCCGCCTCGGTATGCGATAAGACGTTTGGCTACTAGTACCGTTGCTCGTCGTCGTCGTCGAGGGAGAAACCGGGCTGGGGCTATGGGTCTTCCGGGACTTGGACTTTTTCGAAGAAGTAGAAAAGGAGGACAAGCGTTTGTCCGATGAAAGTGACGAGTTGTCTTCGAGCTTGGGAAGTTTGTTGGGCAATGACGAGGAAGATGACGATTTTGAACGAGACTTGCTACCGGGTTTTCTCGACGACGAAGAAGAGGACGAGGTTTTCGAGGATGAGGAGGAACTACTACCACGCGACGAAGAGCTCTTTGATGAAGAGCTCTTCGACTGGTCTTTAATACTATTGGTACGCTGAGAGGTTGTGATGTTTGTGGTGGCGGGTTCTTTCTTTTGGGTACTATCTTTTGCTCTTTTATTGTCGAGACTTTTATTGTTGTGGAGTTCGGACTCGCTCGACGTCTTATTCACCGGTTCGTTTAACAAGCAACTTTGTTTTTGCTCGCCGCTCAGTTTAGATTGGACGTGAAGCTGCAGTTGATGCATAAGTTGTTGCTGTTTGGCAAGTTCCTCGGGGCTAAGGCTGTTGTTTGTCGCAGAAGAGACAACCATCTTCAAGCGGGGATCGCGAGAGGCAACGGGCTTGGCTGAAGCAACGGCTATACTGCTCGCCGGCGCTATCTTGACGCTGCTTCTATTCGAGTCGATTTTCAGAAGGCTGGCGGCTGCCGCGGGTAACTGCGAGCAGATAAGACATTTTTCATCAGTTGACATATTCTGATATTACTTTTTTTTCTATCTTTTTTAGATTGAATTGAAAAATAAATAACGTCAAAGGGAAATCTAAATATCTGATAGTATTAGAATACTGACATATGAGATAACAAATTTGCTTGGCTATCAGAAAAAAAATCTCTCGAATTATACATAACGGTACATAAAGAAAGAATAAAAGAAAACTCACCTGTTTCTCTATCGACTTCAGTACTTGACTAGGCGCGGAAATGGCTGCGACTGACTGTTCTAAGGCACCATCAGGTAAAGTTGGCTAAAAAGGAAATAAATTTTATTCTTACGCGAGTTATAACGGTTTACTATACTGAGTAAATAGGTCAGCTAAATAATCGCACATCCGATTTATTTTTAAAATTATCATTGGAATTCTATAATTGATGATTCGCAATTTTTATCCGTCGAATACTTTTCATTCCAAGTTTAAAATATACAAAAATAATTATTCTGTTACATAAACAGTTTTTCGAACCTCTTATGACACGAATTTTTTAGTTCATTCTGTTTAATACCGGAGAAATTTATGCAACGTAGCGAGTGACGTAATCCTATTTACGCTCAATTGAATAATTAAACGAACTAAACAAGCAATTTCTTCAACACTCCGAAACCTTTCACTCAAAAATTAAATAATTCTCAAAACTTACCATTTGCACGTTCTGTTTAACGAGTTGTTTTTTCTGCTGTTCGAGACTAGCTCTGGCCTGCTGCAGCTCAAGTTCGACTTTTTGTTTTTGCAGCTCAATCAACTCTTTTTGCTTCTGCAACAATGCTTCGCGCATCTCTTCTTCGGACATCAAGACGGGCTTGACCGACGGAACAGCTGGAATTTTCGCGCTGGATGACGGTGTCGGCGTAGGAGCTGTTGGTGCTGTTTTCGCAGCACGCTCTTGCTGCTGTTGCTATAGAGAAAAAAGTATTCTTAGATTGGCAAGTCTTATTTTAACGAAATGAATGCACGATTGGTTAGTTTCTGTGCCTTTTATAATGACAAATAAATCAATATAAAAAATTTAAGTAAAATAAATTTTGCGCGATGTTAATGTAAGAGGCTGAGTTTTTACGCATTTACATATAAGCTATGTTTTATATAGACATTTTTTAAGAGGCTTAAAGTTTTTTTCTCTACTTATAATGTTAAAGTTACTTTCCAACACCATAATATTATCTACTTCTTGCAATATGATTTCAAGATTAAACATACATTTCTTAATGATACAAAAAGTGTAGATACCTTTCTAGGTAACAGAAAAATAGATATTAAAAAAAAATGCAAAATAAATCTTTGGTACCAGAATAAATCTTAAACTACATATATACATTTATTGAACAATTTAAGTTGACTCTAATGTGTGATCATTAAATCAAATTACTATGTCCAACTTCTACTTATTCTTATTCATGTAACTTTTGTGTGTGTGTGTGTGTGTGTATGTGTGTGTGTGTGTGCGTGCGTGTGCGCGTGTGTGTGTGTATAGAAACTAAGAAAAAAACTACTTATATATTATACATTTGTATGAACAAAATCATCACTGTCCCCAACATGCACCTCGACCATCTCTACAGTTCTACATCAATATCAATATGTGCTAAAATAATCAAGGCCATCGAGCTGACTTTAATTTACTTCCCAGTTTACAGCTTGGAAATAGTTAATCTACAAACTAAACAAAACACTCAAGCCTCTTACCATTGTAAGAAACTTTGGATTTACATGTATGGATTTAGCTGCAGACACGCTGTTGGCAGGTAGCGGCACGATGGGCCAGGCTGGATCGATGTTGTGCACCTTCACGTCCAGGGCGAACAACTTTTTAGGCGGAAAGACCTCGCTCCAGGTCTGCCGCAACTTCCACATACTGGCTCTTGTGTTCTCATCCACCTGTTTTTTGTAACATATAAAAATTGTATTTGAGTCAGATAAATGGATATAGGCTATTATGAAAAGAAATAATTTTTAATTTAAAAAATAATAATAGAATTTGAAAAGAAAATATAAATTTATCATGCATTATGATTCAACCAATCAAGAGAAAAATTATTTATTATAACTCAAAATGTGTAGCAAAAATAGAAAAATTTCTCTTGAAAAATGACTAAAATGAAGATAGATACCATCAAAACCAAATTTTCCCCAAGACAATAGAAAAAATTAAAAAATTCCAACATTACCTTTTCAAATACACTGCAGAAAGTATTTACAATGTTTTTTGTGAAGAGGCTTAGATAGGGGCGGTTAACATTCTTCACAATTGAATCAATCAGGTAAAGTACTGGTAGTTTGATCCCGCTGCTCACCTAGTAAAACAATAATACTCACACTATTCTCCTTGTTTTTTTTTTGCGTTCATACATGCTAGGAATATCTGATTTAAATCTAAGAATGCTTCTTCTGCATAAAGCTTGTTGAAGACAAGAGCTTCTTTTGTACAAGTAATCACTCGTGAATATATGCACTATACGTGGATGAGATGAGCGCAGGTATATCGCTCATCACATACTGTGATTTACATGTTAGCGTAATAACTCCAAAATTCTTTGTTACATATTCAATCTCAGAACAATAATTTTTGCAGTTTAGAGAAAAAAATTCATAATTTTAATTTTAATTCCAATTATAGTGTTCTTTTTAATTTTTTAATCACGAGAATCAAATTGTTATTGCAATATTGAAAAGCAAAACACGAGTCATTACCTCAACATTATGTATTATTGATATAAATATAAATATTATTGCTTATATTATTTAAACAAAAAAAGAAAATGTTGAAAAACAAACGGCAGCAGTGTGGATGTTTGATTGTAACAAAAGAACACTTTATTTCCACATAAAATATCTTGTATATTACTTTTATTTGTATTTATAAATATATATATATATTTTTTTATAAAAAGTAGAGTATCACAGACATACGGAGTTTTTTAAAGAATACTTTTATCTTTCATCTAGACGCTTCACTGTTAGGTGTGTTTATAACTATTCTTCTTTATTGCTGATTGCAGAAAGACTGTTTTGAGTATCACCTCTTAAGGTATACAGGATTATAGTGTATTTAGGTCCTTATTTAAAACTATATTTTAACGTTTACCATAACTTTACAGAGAAAGCTTAGGGTAATATTACATTATTAAATAAACTTTTGAGAAAGAATGTGTTAAAGTAGTGAAAGTATTTTGAATTAGCTTTTAAGTTTTATCTTATGGAATGTATCAATTACGTAATATTTTGCGATTTTATGTAGGTGTACGTTTTTTTTTAAATTAAAATGATTTTACAATTGATTTATAGCAAATTAGAAAAAAAACAGTTTTTACAACTTTAATGTTTTCTTTCTCAATTCTATAGAAAATGTATTTCTGAATCTTGGACATTATTTGTTTGCTAAACATTTTGACTAGATTTAGTTTGATTAAGCCTTATACTGTTATAAAATCACATGTGGCGCAAGTGCAATAAATCATTATCATATAAAGATGTAGAGTATCACAAAATGCTGACATTAATTTCATATTACTAATGATACATTTGTGATGGAAACATGAAAAATAAGTAGCTATAAGTTATAAAAATTTTGAAAATAGCAAATAGTAATAACTTTCCTTAAACCTGTTGTAAAACTCGAAAAAGTAGTTCTGATAAGAAAAATATTTTTCATGATTATCCAAAACTTATGTAAAATTAGTAATCTAACATCAACATCGAAGTGTTAATATAATAATATTGATAGTCTTGTGTTGTAACTACAAAAGATATTAACCTTTTGCAAATGGGCTTCAATGGCTTCAACTATGGCATTGGCATGGTCGATGTAGTCCTCTGCTAAAATTGTGAGCATGGTTATGAGAGGTTTACTGTTAGAGTTGAGATCTATCAGGGATGAGTTGTACTCTTTGACAATCTCATCTGAATTGTGTTCTTCTATGTTGTTGCCTCCGGCCATCTTTGCACAATTTTCACCCTCCTCTATATAATCTAATGTTTTGCTTTTGATTCTGAAAAAAGACAAAGAAAACGAAAAATTAAGTTTAGTTATAAATTAGCATTTGCTCAAAATTCTAGAATTGGAAATATTTACATATTACATTGGAATGCAAAAAATTGATCATTGCTTAAAAGACAAAACAAAATTCCCTCTATACCAAAGTATTACTCAAGGGTTGAATATTTTTACCATTCTATTCCTAAAGTACAAGCTGAAGATCAGCCTTTTTTTTTACAAGCAAAAATGTATCACTTTGCGAATAAACGGAGAAGAAAATAGCCTTATTAGAACTATTAACCCCTCTTCTTATGTTTTTTTTACAGCTAAGAAAAGAGTTAATATAAATGTTGTTGGCACTGTCAAATTTACAAGAAACAATCAGTTCCTGATAACTTGCTTATGCAGAAAGGGGCATTAATGTTATCTTACAAAGCATAAAATAATGCATATACGCATACAAGCAATTGTAATAAATTTCGAGTGTCATATGACAGATAACTTTTACAATGTTCCAAGTACAAAAGCATTATCAGTAGAGTACAAGGACATTTCAGTCAACTTCCAGAAGCTCATTGTTGAAGCTATACTATAATTTTTCTTTGCATTGAAACAGACTTGCATTTTGTCTTATAAACAAATAATAAATCGTATAGACTAACTGAAAAGATCAGTTTAATAAGTGAGATATTTTTTAAATACATTGAACGGTAAGTCGGAAAAAACATTCAAGCCGTCAAGTCTTTCGAATAAATCACTTATGCAAACGAAATAAGTAACAAACACCTGAACAAAGCCTACACATCGAAGGAAAAAACGATAACTGTACAATGGTTTTCCAACAGAAGGCTAAACTCTGTGCGCGATTACCTCGCCGAGCAATAGCTCCCGCTGCTTACGTCGAGAAGGAAATCAATAGTCAAACTCATGCTCTATAGCAACAACAACAAACAACGCGATAGGCAAACTCTGTCGTTTGGTTTACAAGAGAAGGAATCCCCCATTGCGTCATCATACGCCAGGCACCGTACAGACTGTGAGTAGGTAAGTAAGTATATAGTCGAAAAGAGAAACTAACGAAAGAGGGCAGAGCACCAAAAAAGCGCTGGCGTGCGACATTTTTCTCTTATTTTGCCCGATATTATCTATACCGAATGGCGCTTATCAGCTATATATTAAAGCATATTCGAAAAGTAGAGTCGGGTTCACCAATACAACGATGCGCAGTCCTTATGTAAGCCGAGAAAAATCGGTGCAGATAAATAAACCGAGACGAGGAAGCAGCTGGCAAAAATCGAGATATGCACGCGTTCGAGGCACATCCGTAAACTTCGCAAAACGACAAAGTATCCGTCAATAGAAAAGAGGAAAAAAAAATTGGCAAAATCATGCAAAACTCACCTATTCCTCATCAGCACAGCAGCGTAGACCTCAACAGCATGATGAAGTACCTCCGCCTTTCCGGAATAAGCAGCTGCGTCGTGCGTGCTTCGTCTCTAAGAGAAACCCAAGCGCAGACTCTGGTTTCCTCGATGCTCTCGCACGAACACAGGGCACGTATACAGAAAACTGTACAATATGAGAGAAGTAGAAAACGAAGAGTGGCCGATACTTTTCGTTCACCAGCTCGTTTTCCCTTCGACGACGGGAACACGAGAAATGGACTTTCCGTTCTCTCTTGCGAGCTTCTCGTCTCGTTGCTCAGCTAAAATGGCGGCCGAGAGAGCTGCGCTCGTTTTGTCGTCGTTGCTCTATCTGCTACTTCACGAGCCTGCGCCTTGGATCTCGATATTCTCGATGCTGCCTCGACGCTGCGCACGCGTATACTGATTGAACAGACAGAGAGCACAGAGCAACTGGTCGTGACGACGGCGACGCCAGAGACCTCTAACAAACCGAGCAAGCGCTATACAGTAAGGAGAACTGGAGAAGGGGAAACGGGACATCGGGAAATCGGGGGTGCGAGTGAGAAACATAGGGAACGCGCATTAGTGCGAGAGAGAAAGACTTTCCCTCCCTTAATTCCTGCTCTTCCCTCACTCTTCCTTTTTTCACGCAAAGGGGCATAATCCTTCATTGACCGTCGCTGGGCCTGGCCCTTTTTTCAGGCAGAGTGGGGGACATTGGAGAATTGAGGGAGGGAAATAAGCTGTCCCGTCTCCCCATCTCCTTACTGTATATACTGTCTGTATACTTACTGTATAAATGTTGCACGCGGCATTGTTGCACACTCTAAACGCCAAAGTTGAAAATCTGGATGTAAAAAGTTTAAAACCGACATTTTAAACTTTACAAAAGATTGAAAGCCAAACTTCAAACTCTTAAGAGTTTAGTTTTAATTAGTTTTAATCTTTTCGTGATTTAATTGCACTATTTTAATCTTTGCACAAAGATTGAAATGCGCACGTTTTAATCTTTAGAAAGTGGAAAACCTCGTCTGATTTTTCGGAAAGATTAATTTTGGGTTTTCAAACTTTCGACAAAGATTAAAATGCACGTTTTAATCTTCATAAAGTGTAAAAACTCCCTCAAAATTCTGAAAAGATTAATTTTGGGTTTTTAAACTTTTGGTAATTATTAAATTGCACCTTTTAATCTTTGCAAAGCATCCAATCATCTAAAAAGATTAATTTTCTAATTTTAAACTTTAAAATAAGATTAAAGTGTACATTTTAATCTTTAATAACTGTTCGGTTTTCTGAAAAGATTAAAATAATGATTCCACACTTCTGTGGGTTTTGTCAAAAGATTAAATTTATCAATTTATACTTTTGTAGATACAAGTCCTTTACTACGATCTCTGAAAACTTATAAGGTTCAAAACAATTTGATGATAATAAACTATAGGGTTAATATAAGACTAGTAAGAATGTTTAATCAACAGTATACATGTAAAATTTTAAAATTTTTAAAGATTAAAAGGTGCAATTTAATAATTGTTAAAAGTTTAAAATCCCAAAATTAATCTTTCCGAAAAATCAGACGAGGTTTTCCACCTCCTAAAGATTAAAACGTGCATTTTAATCTCTGTGCAAAAATTAAAATGGTGCAATTAAATCACGAAAAGATTAAAACCTACAAATTATTTGCTTATAACAAACAATAAAAGCAAAATTACGATAAACCAAGAGATAGTTGCCCTCCGTAATGCAATTACCCATCATTTGACAAAGTTTGATGTTTATATATAAATATCTCGTAGAATGGCATTTGAATTACATGATTTTGAGACATTTTTCAAATGCCATTCCACGAGATATTTATTAGGGCAACTATCTCTTGGTTTATCGTAATTTTGCTTTTATTGTTTGTTATAAGCAAATTAGTTACTTTTGTCGTCTGCTATTTTGTGGCGCGATATTTGGATTTGAATTGACTTTGAGACCCCCTTAAGAGTTTGAAGTTTGGTTTTCAATCTTTTGTAAAGATTAAAAACTTGGTTTTAAACTTTTTACATCCAGATTTTCAACTTTGGCGTTTAGAGTGCACGTCGCTGTTGCTCGTCGCTCGTAGTGTAATAGCACCCTAAAGCTTTGTCCCACTGAAAATCTAATGGACCCGTAGTGCAAAAATATAAATATATCCTCACGCTTCCAGTGGAACACCAATAAGAAAATTACTACTTGATGATGAAATGATATCATAAGTCAAATAAAAATTTTTGGAAAGACACGATAGACCAGGATTATAGTACTATTCCGATAATTTTTCTGGAAAATGTTTTCCGTGAATTTTATTGCTATATTAGCTACGGTCGCCGTCGCGTCGGCGTCGGCCTATGGGTTTCCCCGCGCTGTGCCCCGCCTACGGTTTACTGATTTACAATAGTACCTGGTATACGCTTAGACCATACAGTACTGGACCCCGCGCGGCCTACACTGACAAAAGAGGATACTCGAAGCAAGATGAAAATTCCGCTTTCCGTTAATCCGCTTGCAGTAAGTATATATATGTTTGCTGTAAGTAGACATACATTTGACGGAAATAACATAAATTTGACGGAAATGTATGTTTACTTGAAGCAACATGAAAATTCCGCTTGCAGCAAGTATAAACATGTTTGCTTCAAGTATCCTCAGAGTATGCTTATTGCGTGTTGCCGAGTTGTAAGTTGTAAGACAGAGAAAGAAAATACGACCTCCATAAGAGTAAGAGAGAAAGAGTGACCTCATATGAGGGTAAACGTTGCCAAGTTTTCTCGTACATTGTTGCCAGTTTAAGAGCTAGATCCACTTAATTTAGAGTTCAATGCAAATCAGAAGGATCATAATCTCAAATTTATATCGAAGAGCGTCCTTCTGGCGTTCTTTTTGGTCTTTCTTAGACTGTATGGTCTAAGGTTATACGTATACATAGGCATAAGGGCTCCTGGCACCAGCGTTTCATTAGCATCTATGTCAGACAAAAGGTTGTGAAGAGGGGCGGAGAACTACACTTGCTTTGATGCAATTTCAGATAACTTGTGATGTACCTACCCTCGTTAAAAAAAAAGATTGGAACGGATTGAACCTCAGAAAAAATGGACAGATCGTTTCAATCCGAGAGTGATGAAAAATTTTTCCAAACTTTCAAATCCGTTACAATCATTTAAAAAAGTTTGAATCCGTTTCAATCCTGTGCATTTTTTAAATTCTTAATGTTCCAAATCCGTTTCAATCAGTTTGTTCAATAATCATGCAATGCTTTCGAATTCGTTTCAATCCGATTTTATTTTAATGAATCCATTTCAATCCGATTTTATTTTAATCTGAATCTTTTTCAATCCGAATCTATTTTAATACGATAACTTTAGTTTCGATCAGTTCAAATACATTTAATTCAGCGTCTTTAAGTTTCAAATACGTTCAATCAATTTATTTTAAAATTATGCAGGCTTTTCAAATGTCAATTGAAAATAAAAATTTTGCGCTACTACTCTACTAGACAAAAAACATTATTTTGCTCGGAACAACAAAAAACAAATTATATGATATACCACGTCATAGTTATATTATTTTTCAATTGATATTTGAAAAACCCGCATAATTAAAAAAAAGAATTGAAGCAGATTTGAAATTTAAAGGCACCATATTGAAATGGCGAATGTACACTCGGCGGTAAGGTATTCTTGCGGAACGTTTTAAACTGAATGGCAACGTCGCATGGTTTTTGACGGTACCGGCCCATATAACCTCTGCAAATCTAAAATCGTCAAAACCGTCAAAAAACCGTCAAAACCCGTTAAAAATCGGGCAACGTTGCCATTCAGTTTAAAACGTTCCGCAAGAATACCTTACCGCCGAGTGTATGATGGGATGTATGACTATCTATTATTTTTAGAGTTTCAAGTTTATATAGGGGTTAAATAAAATGCGACAAAATAAAACAATGAGAAATCTTGCGACTTTCTTTACTTTTAGCTATAATTTTCGAAGAGCACAAAAGTTATAAATACTTTAAAGAATAATAATTATAAAAAAACATACAATATTTAAAATACGTGCTGATTTAAAGTAACAGAGGATCATCTTATGATGTACTTTGTGATAAGGAATGTGCTGAACTGATCTCTTCGGCGTTAATATCAACAAATAACCCTAAAATAAATTATTAGAAATTGCCAATACTGTCTCGTGAAATAAAGTAAAAGATATACAAATTTTCTTTACCTTTTAATACTTCAGGATCTACTATCTCAGATAATTGACTGTCGCTTGTATCAGCATCTGATTTCTTAACAATAGTAGGTTTATCAATGCTAGTATCAGATGCTAATTGATCAAGTATACTTTTATACTTATTACTAATCTTAGACTTATTCGTTGAGCTACTTTGGTTTTGTCAGGCTTTAAATGCGACACCTTTTTTAGGACAAATTAGACTGTCTGATAGAGTGCTGTCACTGTTTTCAGAGTTGTATAAGCTGGCAAAACCCTTTTTGGTTTTCGTTTTAAGGGTTTTGAATTCTTACGAGAGATCAAACTTTCTAACTCATCAGTAGTATTGTCAGAATCCGCAGTAATCTCAGCTTCTGGTTTGTTAGCATCCTTATTGGAAGTTCATGTACAAAAAACGGAATTTTGAAACGGATCGAAAATATAACATCCATTTCAATCAGTTTCATACAAGTACGTCAAAACATCTATTTGATAGATTTTAGAATATTACTTTCGATACAGGTACGCAAAAGTTGATACTGTGTGTATAATTAAGTGTGAGATTTGTTTCCTAAAAGAGAAGCGAGGGTGAAAATCACGAGTATAGAATTAAAAATTAAAAGCGCATTTTTTTTCGATACATGAGACATGAAATACGATCAATCTCACGCGGAGAGCTTGCATAAAATCGCGGTTACGCGCACTGTATCGAAAAGGATGAATACGGATTGAAACGTATTGAATAAATTTTATTTAATGTTATGGTTTGAAACGGATTATTACAATAATTAGAACGTTATAATCCGTTACAATCCGTGTACATGTATCAAAATTTATTCAATACGTTTCAATCTATTTTAATTTACCAATATTTATAAAATTAACTTATTTTTCCATACATTAATACATTAATGTAAATAGAAATTAAAAATCAAACATAAACTTGAAATGGATTTGCATAAATCAGATTACCCATTGATGTTCGTAATGGATTAGATCGGATTGAAGTAAAATTAAAATAATAAAATTGGATGAAAAACTGATGTTTATGTGCATTAAATTCATCAAATTCTCACTCATTTTGACATTAAAGCTATAAAAAAGCTATTTTTTGTAAATTAAGTAATTTTAAATCGGATCGATACGGATTGGTAACCTTTATTCTAAAATTCTTTATTAAATGCTTTAGTATGTATTAATTAAGATACATCTACGTTAGTTCATGCCTATAAATATCAATTTGCATTAAATTAATTTGTTTATGTTATGGATTTGAACGGATTTTACACCTAACTTTCATTAATTGATATGGATTACAACGTATTGAAACTGATTCAACACTACATTTTGATTTACTGAAATCAGATTCTCGAACCGTATTTTTTGATACAACGTGCGCAAAGCTCGATTTAGCATACGCTTTATAACACTGCCCGACACACACAGACACACACGCACACACGCACACACACCCACCCACCCACACACACACACACACACACACACACACACACACACACACACACATATACATATATTGTATACGTATATTTTAACACACACAACCACAAATGATTAAGTAAAAAAGTTCTGATGGCATTACTTTTTTGGATTTCAGATACTTATTTTCAAAGGCAAATATTTACTTCACACTGATTTAAACTGTCGATAGCAAATCAGTATTTTAAATATGCCTCAGCGTGGAAGGAAAGCAGCTGTTTCAGCAGAAAATATTCTAAGTACAATATTAGATAATTCTTTTTTAATTCTGGATGATAACAATCAACTGAAATTAAAAGGTAATATAGTGTGGACTGAAATTTCTGAGGTTCTTGAAAATAGAATAAAGCCAGAGACTGTTTATTTGTACTTCTTCAAAAATCACAATGATCTCTATTCAAATATTTGTAAACACTTGGGTTTGGAAATTAATACAACTAAAAAAAGAAAATTAGCTAGTTTCTCTGATTCTGAAGCAGAGAGTGTAATATGGGATATGAGGTGTAGGCTGTATATGGTTTAGTGATGGAGATATTGGATTAACAAAGATACTATAACAATGACGCTCTCTCGAAATTCCCCGGAATCCGAGCGCGGTAGCGGGGGGCCCAAGTGGGGGCCATAAACGTAAGCCGTTTGGGTCCAAGCTTCGGAGCCCGTCTGGGCCAGAGACCTAATTTTTCTGGAAAATGTTTTCCGTGAAGTTTAATGCTTACGGTCGCCGTCGCGTCGGCGTCGGCCTATGGGTTTCCCCGCGCTGTGCCCCGCCTACGGTTTACTGATTTACAATAGTACCTGTATACGCTTAGACCATACAGTACTGGACCGCGCGCGGCCTATGCTTGCCGTCGGGGCCTAATCCGTTTGGGTTAGGCGAGAACGGCCGGCGGCGCAGGACCGTGTGCGGCAGGTATGCCGGGAGACGGAGCAGCCGAGCAGCTGGACGAGAGACGCGGCTTCGAAACAGCAACGCGGAGTGGCCGATCAGCCAGGGCCGTCTTTGTACATAGGCTCAAGAGGCCCTGGCCTAGGGCCCCAGGCTTTTGGGGGGCCCCCAAGGAGAGTCCTAAATATATATAAAAGAAATTTTTTAAATATACAAACATAGAAAATAAATTATAAAAAGGAAAAATAAGAAGAAAATGACTGTTATTTACAAAACTTTATTACATAAAATTACATCATAATTTATTCCTCGATTTTTTGTTAGCAAACTCAGTTATTATATTATCAAAACAAATATTGTCCAAAAGGTCTGATTCACTATACATTATTGCAAGATAATTTAATCTATCATTTGATATAGTACTTCTACGTTCATTTTTTAAAAGCTTTAAAGCAGAAAATGACCTTTCCCCTTTACAATTGGTGACCATCATACTTAAAAATATGCGAAAAAATATATTTCGATGTTAGGAAATGTAGAGGCAAGGCAATCATTTTATATTCGTTTGTATAGATCTTTGATACTTAAAACTACTTCACTTCTCGTCTCGTTAATAAATCTTCATTATAAAGCTATGAAATATTTTTACAGCTTTCTTCAATGCTTTCATTATTCATGTTATGAAAATTAGTAAAAAAATGAAAATTTGTATTTATTTTACAGTAAGCTTCCTTGCGTAGTTTAATATTTAAACACAAACAATCAATTATTGGATAAAATATTTTAATTTTCAATTTGTTCTCTTCGTCAAATGTTACATCTTCAGCTGGTCCTTCAAATCGTGTAAATTTCGTACTTCGCCTCCGTAATCTGTGAGTAACTAGAATTTCGTCAACACCCGCCTTACTTTTACCCTTATTTAAATAATCATACAAATTTTCCCGTTTATCGTTCACAAATTTTTCCAAAGACTCGAGCAAATCTACAACGACACTTAAAGTTATGCTTTCTTTTTAAATGGTTAGATTTGATTTGTGAATTTGCGACAAGATATCGTTCCAAACTATAAGTAAAAAGATGTCTGTAAATTCTTGTAATTTTTCGTAACGGCTTTTTGCTTCGATGCGAGTATCGTTTGTTTGGGCATTATCTTGGAATAATTTTTCTAATAAAGAAATAATTTCATCCAAACATTCTGTAAGAGCAGTAACTGCGTCACTTCGAGCTGACCATCGCGTCGCTGACAATGCCTTTAAAACTTTCTTTCTCCCTAAAGCATTAACTAATTCTTACAATTTATACGTCGAAGATGAACAAAAAGTGTATAATTTTTGTTCATCTCGACCCTGGCAGGTAAACAGCAACCGCATTCGGTTGCTATTCGGTCGCATACGGTCGCAATTGGGTTGCAGTTCGGTTACTGCGTACTATCCACAATGACGATCTTTTAAGTGTAAAAAAGCCGTATAAGGGTAAAATGTGAATGTATTCATTGCTTTTACAAAGAAAAATATAACATTTTATCATAAAAATTCGAACATGCCAGTGAAGATCAACGATGTCATTGATTACACGTACATCATATTGAAAT
This sequence comes from Pteromalus puparum, assembly GCA_012977825.3. Lineage (NCBI taxonomy): Eukaryota > Metazoa > Arthropoda > Insecta > Hymenoptera > Pteromalidae > Pteromalus > Pteromalus puparum. The sequence goes on from CM053170.1 coordinate 70,884,921, forward strand.
TAACTTTCTAACCTAAAGTGTAATTATCATTTTGCATATATAGATGCGAGTTAATTATAAATTAGTTCCGTCAAACATCAAGTTTTAGGGTAGGTGTCAGTCCGCCCCGGCCCAACGCGCCATTCCGCCCAACTCATCTGAACTGCGGCGCTAGAGTCTCTGCAATGAGAGTGTACGAGAGTGACATACTAGGCGCGCTAAATTCAAACGGCTGCGGAAAAGCAACATTTGTTTTTATTTTAATGTTTTAGTTAGGATTAAGCCTTGTATAAATTGTATTACAAAAATGTGCATACAATAAATGTTTTTTTTTTTAAGTAGTAAAAATTATGGACTGTAAATTAATACAGTAAAGCAAAGGTACCTGCTATAAATTCATTGTTGGTTAATAACAATAGAGAATAATTATTAATAAATATTTTGCAAATTTATATTCACTATTATGCGGTTAATCTTCAATGGAAAATCTATTAAATGCATCGGCACATCGGAAAGAGAATAATAAAAGCGACAATATCTAAAAAAAAGGTAGTACACGCAAAGCGAGTTTTATAATAAAAATACGCGGCGCATCGGGGCAAGGCAAGCGAGAGCGAGCCGCAAATTTAAAACCCAATCTCTCTAACTCAGATGTGCCGCGTATTTTTATTATAAAACTCGCTGTGCGTGGGGTTGCTTAGTTAGAGAAATTTGGTTTTAGATTTACAGCCCGCTTTAGATTTACGGCCTTCTCTCGCTCGGCTTTCTCCGATGTGCCGCGTATTTTTATTATAAAACTCGCTGCACGTGGGGTTAGAGGGCTTTGGTTTTAGATTTGCGGCTCACTCTCGCTTGCCTTGCTCCGATGTGCCGCGTATGTTTATTATAAAACTCACTGCGCGTGGGGTAGCTGAGTTAGAGAGCTTTGGTTTTAGATTTGCAGCTCGCTCTCGCTTGCCTTCCTCCGATGTGCCGCGTATTTTTATTATAAAACTCGCTGCGCTTGGGGTAACTGAGTTAGAGAGCTTTGGTTTTAGATTTGCAGCTCGCTCTCGCGTGCCTTTATCCGATGTGCCGCGTATTTTTATTATAAAACTCGCTGCGGCAAGGGCAAGCGAGAGCGAGCCGCAAATCTAAAACCAAGCTCTCTAACCCAGCTACCGCC
>CM053170.1:70897920-70927190 GCA_012977825.3 Pteromalus puparum
AGTTTGGTTTAGAGTTTCGCTGGCTCGCTCAGCTCGCGTGCCTTCCTTCGATGTGCCGCGTATTTATTATAAAACTCGCTGCGCATGGGGTAGCTGGTTAGAGAGCTTTGGTTTTAGATTTGCGGCTCGCTCTCGCTTGCCTTGCCTCCGATGTGCCGCGTATTTTATTATAGAACTCGCTGCGCGCTGGTTAGCTCGGGTACAGAGCTTTGGTTTTAGATTTGCGCTCGCTCTCGCTGCCTTCCTTCGATGTGCCGCGTATTTATTATTAAAACTCGCTACGCATGGTAGCGGGTGAGAGAGCTTTGGTTTTAGATTTGCGGCTCGCTCTCGCTCTGCTCCAATGCGCCGGTATTTTATTATAAAACTCCCTGCGCTTGGGTAGCTGAGGTTAGAGAGATTTGGTTTAGATTTACAGCCCGCTCTCGCTTGCCTTCCTGTTTGTGCCACATATTTTTATAAAACTCGCTACGCGTGGGTTAACTGGGTTACAGAGCTTTGGTTTTAGATTTACAGCACTCTCTCGCTCGCCTTATTTATCCGATGTGCCGCGTATTTTTATTATAAAACTCGCTGCACGTGGGGTTATAGAGAGATTTGGTTTTAGATTTGCAGCATAACAAATATTATTGTCAATATATCAATAATAAAAATCGATACTTCGTTTCGAAAAACAATTGTATACCCTGCTAAAAATACTCGATAGAGATCGATTAAATTCTGAATTGATTTTGAAGCTATATCTTAATCCCACTTTTTGTATTAGAACTCGATTGNTGAAACCGATAGAATCGATAGGAGTCGATAAATTTCAATACGGAAAACAACAATTGAAATCGACGTTTCATACCAATGATTGACCTTTATTCACTTTAATAGTCATTTTTCGTATATAATTCTATTGACTTTTATCGATTCTATCGATTTTAATCGAGCTCTAATGCAAAAAGTGAGATTAAGAAATAGCTTCAAATTCGATTAAAAATTCAATCGATTTCTATGAACTATTTCTAACAGGGTAGAAAATAACGATTCAAATACATTTCTCTGGATTAAATAATGAAATCTTACGTGGCTCGTATATTTCAGTTAATGAATTTTTGTTTTCTTCTTCCGTAATCGACTGAGCCTCGAACTGAGCAGTTGCATTCTCTAATTGCTTCGATACGTTTGAACACGTTTTATAATTCGAATTGGTAGCTGCATTGAAAATATCGAGCGGCTGATTACATGTATCAGTACATTTTTCTGAAGATTGTAATTCTTTTTCATTTTTATTTGCAGCTTTATTTAGATCTATACATAAAAAATATTTAGAATATTAACTTACATGGATAGTCAAATATAAACGTTTTATTTATAGAGTAATGTTAATTAATAATAGCATGTACAATCCATTTTAATAATTTTTTAAAAATGTTATGAATATATAAATAGTTACCTGTTTCGTCAACTTCCATGCGTGTGTGCTCAGCACTTTTGTTTTTGGGCTCTTGTACACTTACACAAAACTGAGAAATTTTTGGTAAGCTACTTATCTGAGCTTTTTTATTTCGGATGCTAGTCTTTTTTTAGCACCACTTGGATATTTTCGCTTTGATGTCGACGACATTTTTAAAAAGTAAGAACTAAATATTACAGCTAACTACGAGGTTTGTCGCATGATAGAGAACTGTTGCTTAACAAAACGCGATCATGACTTGTTTTATTGCAAGTTCAAGCAAGTGATGTATTATACTTTTCGCGCCCATAATAAATATGCTAATAAAACTAAGTTCGTTCGTTTATTCGTCCTAAGAACGTGTAATACGTTCGATTTGAGTAGCGTGACTTTTAAAATAGTTAATTTGAAGAAATTAATTAATAACACTTCCTCTCTGCGTTTTCTCGGGCTTGAGACCGTCAATAGGCCGCATTAAAAGTGCATGAAACTTAAAAAATCTCGCGCAAGAAAATCCGTGCGTTAATTTCCACGTCTGGAGACCGACTGCATTCTGCTGTTATGCCCGTTGCAGTCCTGCGTCTCTCTCCTCCCTCGGTCCCCTTTTTTTTTTTAACAAAGCTTAGCTTGTTCTAGAAAACACATGTTGCGACGCGTACTATCTCTCCCCGGAAAAACACTTGGAAAGCAGTTAAATTCCAGAGTCCCGAATCACGTAGAACAAAGAACTTTATCTTTCAGCTATACTTAATGCATTTTCTAAAATCGTATAGCTTCTAAACCGAATATTCACATTCCAAGCTTATATTTTGAGAATCATATTTAAAAATTATTATTTATTTAAATATTCGCGTGTACAGAATACGTAACGTATTTATTACGTTACAATAAAAGAAAACCGCTGCCAGTCATTGGCACTTAGCTTCTCCTATTCTGCTAGTGGACGATAATTACATGGGACAATCAACTCATTCTTTGATTTTAAATATTCGCTACTATTCGATACTAAAAGGATAGGTTAGGAAGACACTTGTAGGGAGGGGTATCAGGGACGGGGTTAAGGTGGATATCAAAGGATAGAGCTCCGTGAACTCCTTGAAAACCATGAAAACCTGACAAAATATACTAAGCTTTAATTATCAAATTAATAGTGTTTAACTAAAATAATATGTTCAGTCACACAGAGTATACAGGGTAAGAGCTGAAGAGAATTTGAATCTTAATATCTTTTAAACTAAAAGGCTTCATAAGCTACAAAAGAACCTAGCCGAAGTGATCAAAAGATCAATCTTTTCCTAAAATTTCACAAATTTAAACCTTTTACTTCCCGTAATCGTACGACATAAAAAACCATTTTTTCTAGTTTTTGATTTTATCTCAAAACTAGTCGCCAAAATTGCTAAATTTTTACAACTAGTAGATATCGTTGTTTTTTATTGTCATGATTTTTTCAAAATTTAACTATTTATTTTTTGAGTTATTTATGTTTATCGAAAAATTAGCTTTTATATCATACAAAATAGAACAGATCAGTCATCTAGCTCGCAATCTAGAAAATCTTGCGGGAAAAAGTAGACAATTTATGTTCTTTTAGATACACACTATGTTGTATATATTGATAAATCATATCATTAATAAAAAGCAAAAAATATTTTAAAAAAGAAAAATGGCTATAATATGGCCATAAATGACAGAATCATAAAACAAAAAATGACTAACTATCAAAGAATAAAAAATATATGCATGTCAAATTTTATTACGATCCGTCGCATGGTTCCAAAATATGGCGGTATACGTACACACACACACACACACACACACACACACACACAGCCCACACACACACACACACACACACACACACACACACACACACACACACACACAGCCATCCGCACGGACATTTTCTAAAAACGTATGATTCGTACTCCAAACACCTCCAAATGCGTTTCAACGAAGTATTAGCAAAACTGAAAATTTTACTATTACAAAGCTTCCTCTTGAGGAGGAAGCAATACTGAGTGAAGTACGCTAGAGGGATGCGTGAGAGAGAGAGAGAGAGAGAGAGAGAGAGAGAGAGAGAGAGAGAGAGAGAGAGAGAGAGATNAGGGAGCGAGAGCGAGAGAGATCGGAAGGGCAGTTCCGAGATGGGCCAGCAGGCCCAGGCAGAGTGTGATTTGGGACGTGGGCGAGAGCAGACGTTGAGAGAGTTGTGCTTTCGGTCGGCTTGGCGGTCGACCAAGACTCGAGAGAGCGTCATTGTTATAGTATCTTGTTGTTAATAAACTATTGTTATCCGTTAACCCAATATCTCCATCACTAAACCATATATGCCTACACCTCAAATCCCACAGTAATATCAGATGAGCCTCCCAAGAAAAAATAAGTGGTAATAAAATATTAAAATTTAACCTCATTTTAGAGGGGGAAGTGCGGGATTTTATGAAGCCCATACAGCGTGGCAGAAAACTGATACTTAGAGATGATTGGACATACGCAATGTTTAAAGAGGTATATATAATAGTTGGTCGTAAATACATAAAAAGCTTCATAGAAATAATTATATATTTTTAATAATTTTAAAATCATCGAAACGTTTTAAAAACGTTTTATAAACGTTAAATAAACGTTTTTAATTTTCTTCTAAAAATAAATTGCATATATTGTGTGGACATTTTAAACGTTTTTTCGACGATTTTTTAACGTGTTTTTAACTGTTAAAAATAAGCGTTTATTGGTGTTTTTAAACACGTTTTTTTAACGTTACTTAACCGTTGTGTGCTGATAAGGACCGTGGGAACAGCTTTGACGTACGGATCGATTTGAATTCCGAAATTCTGGCGACAAACTTTAGTTATGTTCATCGACAACATTTGAGATGGTAAGGGTAATTTTTCGACAGATAGAACATTTTTTATATAATATTCACCCGTGCTACTTCTCAATCGAAAGTCTATTTTCTCAGCTTTAATCTCTACTGCCGTTTGATCTTGTATTCCCTTTAAATTCACTCTTAGTTTTATTCCTTTAATACCGATAGAGCATGCGATTTTACTGTCTATCATAGTTACGGTCGAGTCTTCGTCTAGTAGTGCGTAAGTATTAGTGTAAGCGTTTGGTCCGTGAACAGTGATTGGAACTATTTTTAACAATACTGGAGTGCTTAGTCATAAATCAATATTCTCACTCTTTTCCGGTTCCCCGCTTGTCTTTCCGACCTTTGAATTCGCGTTGTTTCGGGAGTTGTTGTTGCGACTTGTTTTTATAAACTCGTGTAAAAGTTCGTGATGGTTCGAGCTTCTACAGTGCTTGCAACTCACCCTATCTTGGCAATCTTTTTTCATGTGCCCGGACTTTAGGCAGATATGGCAAAGATGAGCTCTATTTACAATGGTCCATCTCTTTGACGGAAACTCTCGAGCAAAAATGTTACATTTTGTTATATCGTGCCCCCTCTTATTGCATCGCACGCATTCTTCCATGCTCATTACACACGCTATCTCACTTTCATCTAGCGCGCCCTTCTCTTCCGATGATGTAATACAAACAACACCTTCGGAGTTTCGCGGTTTCATGATAGTCAAATCCTTTTTAGTCATCTTAGACGTAGAAGGGCGAGCTAGATCAACGAATCTTATAGTCGAGTATATTTTTACTTCGTTATCTAGAAAGTCTGAAAGGATTTGTAAGTTTGAATCTGGTGAATCAAGTTTTTGTACGTATCTCCCGTAGTCCGCTACCATGTTTGGGGGCAACTTCGTTAACAATTCTTTCAGTAAGTCGGGGCTCAACAAATATCGGATGCTGTCGAGAGAGATTAATATAATTACGGCTGTACGTAGTTTCGTTGAAAAATCTAAAGCGTCCATTGATGAAACAACATCGGGTAGTTGTTTTAACCCCGAAACTATTTTATCCAAGATCAGTCTCTTATTTCCGAAACGAGTCTGGAGAGTTTCCATCATGAAATCTACGTCGTCACAATCTGTTGCTAGCAGGTTTTCGATACAAGAGCGCGCCTTTCCTTTGAGCGCACGAACTAAACGTAAAACATTCTCCCGATTGTCGTATTCTCCCAATTCTGATGATAGTTCATACGCTTCCTTGAATCTCAACCACTCAGATGGGTCTCCCAAGAAACTTGGCAGTTCTTTTGCTGATGTTAATCGATTAACTAAACGCGGGTTACTTGCCGAACTTAAGTCTCTCGAGTTATTCAGTGAGCGCTCGAATGCATTTGCCAGACGTTCAATCGGATCCATACCAGATCGAGACGGCAATTCAGTCCGTTGTCTAGAGAAGAATCTAGGTGAAGACGTTCATATAGAAGGCTTGGAAAGTCGCGCTCTTTTTGCTGGGATTACATTTATCGCATTTTCTTCATCGGTACCTAAATCTGAGCTAAACAATATCTGATTATCGCCAACTATCGGTCTATTTATACTTTTTGATCGTTGCGCACGCATTATATAATTATCTTCATCATCGCTACTTGAGTAATCGAGTTCTATTTCGCTGTCGGGTCGTTGCTGGAACCGCGATGACGAAGGGATGTTGCTCGCTGGTGCAGGCTGCCAATGTTGAGGGGCACGCATGCGTGCTGCAGCGTCTCGCAGTGATTCTCCCGAAGCTCGTCGTGGCGGATTCGGGATGATGCCCGCCGCTGGCTGATGACGGCGAGTCACAAGCACGAGAGGCGCTCCTTCCTGCAGATGGCCCGCTAGAGCCGCTGGTGGGGGCGGGATGTTACCCGCTGCAGGCTGGCGCTGGCGAGGAGCACGCACGCGAGGTGCAGCTCCCCGCGGCTGCTCCGCTGGACCCGCCGGTTCAAGCTGGTGACGGCGAACAGCGCGCGCGTGGGGCGCAGCTTCCTGCGGCTGGTCCGCTAAAGCTGCCGCAGGCTGACGACGACGAGGCGCGCGCGCACGAGGCGCCGCTTCCTCCGGCTGGTTCGCTGGTGGAGCCGGGAGGTCATCGCCACGAGGTGCTGCATCCTGCGGCTAGTCCACTGGCGCCTCTGGAGGTTGGCGACGGCGAGGAGCGCGCGCGCGAGACGCGGCTTCTTCCGGCTGGTCCGCAGGAGCAGGCGCTCGACGACGTTGCTGGGGTGCGCGTCGTTTTCGCGCAGACATTCTTTGATGTAAAACCTCGCGGTATCAAAAACTCACTGGTTCACACCAATCACGACTCGTAATTCCTTTAATATCTCTAAGGTCGATTAAATATCCTGGTCACGGCGCCAAAATGTAAAGGAAGAAACAAGTCGTATAGATTTAGAGGTTTTTATTGAAGTACTCAAGAACGGTTCGCTTTGTGTGCAAGCTCACAACAGCTGGCTCTCTCGCGTCGAGAGCTTCGTCCCCAAAAACCGGAAAAACAAAAGAAGCTGTTGTTTCTTTTAGCAACGCACGTCCCTCCCCGGCAACCCACGCAGAACATCGTCAAATGAAAGGCGCGAATCGAATATTTCCAAATTCGATTGGCCTCAAGTCGCTTTCGAGGCGGCCGGCCCCGAAATAGTCCTTTATTTCGTTCCGGTGCAGCGCGGCCCAACAGGAGGTTATGCGCTGCGATTCTATCTTTATCGCTGTGACAATTCGCGAGCCGATTCGCCAGAGCGAGCACATCGACAAGAATCCTATATTCTTTCGATCTCGTATCGCCCCCAGAGACACTATTTCTCTCTGTGCACGAGGCGACTGGCCACGAAAGAGTCACATCTTTCCTTCGTGCCAGGGCATCGCGAATCGTTTCATGAATTTAGGATTAGAATTAAAAGGCTCTTGCATATGAATCTTACAAATTTATTAACTAACATATCAACTCTAACAATTTGGATTGAACGTATTTTTTAGCATCATACAGGCAATTCATGATTACATGAATGCAGCAGATCAGATCCTCAAACCGCCTGTACTCATATACCTAATGGATTCTTTGTTCATAAATGCAGCTGGTCCCTATCAGACTTACTACGCAGAGCATATCGGCGACTACTTCAGTCACGTAGTTATCAACGCCAACTCAGAACAGATGCATCAATTGAGAAAGCTCAAAGACAGTTGGCAAGGTTTGCTTCACGAGCATACCATAAAACTATTGGGATGCGGGTTTTCGTTGCGGTGCGTCCAGCAAGAGGAGGAGGCCGAGAAAAAAGAAATTGCGAGAATAACTGCGTGGTTAAAAAATTACGAAGAGTGCCAGAAAAAACGGAAAGCACAAGAAACGCCGGAATTGCAGCAGGAATTTAAAAGACCGTGCAAAAGACCATTCAACAAGCCGTCATAGGCAAAAAAATATATATATGATTTCACTCTAATGGCCGATTTTTAAAAATGTGTACTATGTTAACAGCCAAATTATATATGAACTCAAAATTGTAACTTATTACATATAATAATATTTATCTGTTCTTAAATACAACAATATCGATAATGAACAAATATCTGCTTGCTTTATGTATTTTTATTGTAACTAATTTTCTAATTATATAGCGTATAAAAGGATCTATGTACCTTTACTTATATTTCACCGTTGCCCCAAAAATTTTTATTTAGATCCAAATCTGGTCGTTGTCAACAAGTTAAAAAAAAAATTTTAACTCTTTTCTTCTATACTTTTACAGTGTAGTACTCAATCAAACTTATAACTAATTTTCTAATTATAGCATATAATGATCTATTTACCTTTACTTATATTTCACCGTTGCACCAAAAACTTTTATTTAGATCCAAATCTGGTCGTTGTCAACAATTTAAAAAAAAATTAAAAACTCTTTTCTTCTATATTTTAACAGGGTAGTACAAACAAACATGGAAGAGAACTAAAATTTAAAAAATAATTGTAAAACGACCAGTTTATAGTCGTATTTCGTATTTCTCAAGATTGCGACGTGAACTCGAGTCGTTAAGGGGGTCCGTAAGTCAATTCAAATCTAGATTTCGCGCCATAAAATAGCAGACGACAAAAGTAACTAATTTGCTTATAACAAACAATAAAAGCAAAATTATGAAAAACTAGGACATCACTGCCTTCCGTTATGTAATTATATACCATTTCACGTTTCAAGTTTGACACTTATAAATAAATATCTCGCCGAATGGCATTAGAATAATGTCTCAAAATCATATAACTCGAATGCCATTCGGCGAGATATTTATTTATAAGTGTCAAACTTTGTAAAATGGTAGATAATTACATAACGGAAGGCAGTGATGTCCTAGTTTTTCATAATTTTGCTTTTATTGTTTGTTATAAGCAAATTAATTATTTTTGTCGTCTGCTATTTTGTGGCGCGAAATGTAGATTTGAATTGACTTTCGGACCTCCTTAAGCTTTTTTAACACAATATTATTAGGACTTCCGCAATACAAGACAAGATGATATTTTATAAAATATTTTATTGTTCTCGAAAAGTCTTGACTATTGTTCATCTTGTCTTGGTCTTGTTGGATTCTTGTCATATATCAAAAATATTGTCTTGTCTTGATATTGTCTTGGTATTGTCACGAAAACATTGGTCTTGTCACTAATCGTTATGGGAGCTACTTATTCTTGGAATGTGGAACTAGCATAAAAGAATCTATAAGTTCCCATCATGCTGATCATCGAAAAATAATTTACACATTGTTTTATTTTTTTATATAAACTATTATCATCAATAACGATATAAAAGGTTGGAAAGGTTGAAAAGCAAATAAAGCCTGCGATTGATAAAAAATAAAAATTATGATTTTTGGCCTTTGAATATATGTTGTACCTGGTATTGGCATCTGAACGATACCGCAGCGCCAAAACTCTGTGTTAATTTCCATAAGGTGGCAAGTTTTGGAAGCTGACGAACTGATGTCGTCTTTGATATATATAGATATAATATATGGGTAATATAGACGACATCTCCTCAGCTTCCAAAATTTATCCGACAGGATCGTGGCGGTATCGGGCAGTTGCCAATACTAGACACACTAAAATTGTTAAATGTTTTTTACAGTATGATTGAGTGTATGTAATACTGTAATTCTAAATTTTAAAACAATTCTAGATATATTTAACTTATAAAATCTTAGGGGTATATCCTCTTAAGTAATAACAACTGTAACTTAAAAAGAAAAAAAACGATGTAAAGTTGTCGAAGATGAAAAAATCGTTGCCTTCACTGATAATAAAGTACGGTTGAGTCAGAAAGAGTCCGGGGTGTTCTTAAAATAGCTTATCATAAATCGATATTTTAAAAAATGTCTGCATCGAAAAAATATTTCAAGACCAAGAATCTTGCAATATCTTGATGAGTTACTCTTGTCTCGGTCTTGTTCTTGAAGAGCTAGTCTTGTTCTTGTCTCGCTAAATCAAACATTGATCTCGTCTTTGGTGTTGTCTTGATTTTCGAGACAATACAAGACAAGATCGATATTTGTCTCGAGTCTTGCGGAAGCCCTACAATATTATAATTATTGCACACTGTTATTGTTGAACCATTTGTTTCATTATTACAATAAACTGTTACCAACAGGCGCTTAATTTAAAAGGAAAATGTGATAAAAGAAAAGAAGATCAAAAGTAGTTTGAGTAGATAAATTTATTAATTTTGTGGAAAAATGTCTTGATTCAATTGATTGCTACAAATAAAATATAAATATAGGTTGTCATTACAAATGGCTGATCTTGTATTAAAATAAATTTAAAAATATAAATTTGGATATTCCATAACAAATAACTATGAATCGTTTAAAAGCTAAGTAAAATCAGAGATAAACAAGTCTTACTCTTAAAAAAACTTAAATTTAAAAGCAATACAAATTTAAGATTATGTATATCTCAGTTCTTAGATGGGCTCCTGTTTTTGTCTTTTTTGTACCATTTCTCTAATATTGTTTTCACTTTCCTTTAAGTTTCGCTGTAAATATTGTTTGTTATTTTCCAGAGTTTTTATCTTTTCCTCTGCTGCTTTTGTACGTTTGTTCAGATCGGTCTTGATAGTATCTATGTCTTGGAGTAAGAACATGCGACCAACAGACTCATATGTTCTTGTATTTTCAGGTAATGTTTTTATTTCTACTTGTGTGAGCTCAGCCCGCTGTTTTGTCCTGCGAAGTGTTTCAATTTGCACATCTGACAATTTGAGCTTTTGTCTAACGTCAATCATTTTTTCATGCAGCTCTGCAAAAGCTTTCTTTAATTCTGCGTCTGGTGCTTGAGCCATTGCTATGAGTTGATTCTTTACAAACCTAAAACAATACAAATTTTACTTAATCATTTGAATTGTTAGTATTTGCTGTGCTTAGGGCAAAGCTATTTTTTAAAAGCATTTTTAATTTATTTTCAGCCTGCAATGTAATAACAACTTTTTGATGCTTTACTTTTTGAAATGAACAAATATAATATTTGTTTATAAGCAAAAATGAATCAATAATCAAATTTATCTATATGAATGTAAAATTACCTTAGTCAATGTTTGTGTATTATTAATAATTGCAGAACGTACAGTAATAAGACTCTATAAAAGGCGATGGAAGCGAATGCCTGATCTGATCGTGGAAGTGAGGTTACTTAGCGACGTTGCCAAGTTTTCATTCGTGACACATTGGCGGCTAAATTTAAATTTTATAAAATATTTTGAGGAATACAAAATAATCTATAAAATATAATTCGGTATTTTTTACGGGCTTAGCTTTAATTTGAATTTAGAACAAATTAAGCGAGTTACAAGCTTTGATACTGTTGACAAAATCAGTGTTCCGTTGTATATTATGTACACATATATATATATATATATATATATATATATAGTGCACATGTTATATATATATATATACATATCATATATAGCTTGCATCGCACGCACAATTCATTAGAAACGAAATTTCCGAAACATAACCTATAAATACCGGAGACAATTTTCTGCTGTTAAACAAAATCGGAAAATTTATTGAGAATTAAGTATTTAAAGAACCGCAAAAATGGCAATTGCGGGAAGGATCAAGCTCAATCTGCAACTAAGAAATGTTCTTAGAAACTGTGAGTTCCAAAAATACATTTTTATTGTAAAGTGAAGCGTCAAGTTTTTATATACTCCAAATATTATAACCTTAATGTTTACCTTTTCGGAGCAGAAATACATGAGAAATACATAAATTGATCGATTATTTCATGTAAAAACGGCATCAAATTATACGAACACGTTTTATTGTTTTAGTCACATATGATGGTCGCTGCATGTCAACATCAACAGCAGAAAAAGTAGACAATAATATCAGTGAAAAAGAAGAAAACGAAAAACAACAACCTATTGATCCATCACCTGCACTTCTGAATTATCGTTTTGCGTATCCAGAGTTTTTACCTGATCCAAATCCCTTGCACCGAAATAAGTTGAGAGAAAAATTGGAGAGAAAAGATATGTTGGCAAGAAGGTCAAACATAGAAATTCCAGAGTTTTATGTAGGTTCAATTTTAGCTGTAACTCACTCGGATCCACATGCTCCAGGAAAAACAAATAGATTCTTAGGAATATGCATTCAAAGACTGGGATGTGGATTACGAGCAAATTTTATTTTGAGGAATGTTATTGATCACTTGGGAGTTGAAGTTCATTTTGATTTGTATGATCCTACTATTCAGAAGATTGATGTTATAAGGTATGAAATTACATAAACTAGAGATTATTTCATGTTTCTATTCAGCTTAACAAAGGTTTTTATAATAATTTTAATTTAATTTTTATAGACTAGAGAAAAGATTGGATGATGAATTATTTTATCTTCGTGATGCACCACCAGAATACAGTACTTTTCCCCTAGATATGGAAGCAGAATATCATCCAGAAGGTGCAGAAGTACCAGTGAATGAAATGAAAGTCCCATTGAAACCAACACCTTGGCTACAGAGGTGGGAAAGAATGAACATGAAAGGAATCATTGATTGCTTGCCCCAAGTCAATGAGAAGAGAAGAAGAAAGGCAGCTTATAAGATTCATCAGAAACCATGGGAGAAATATGATTTAATGAAGATGTACAGGTAAATATACTGTTTAATCAACTTTAATTCATATTTTCATTCCTAGTTATGAACAAAAAATAATGTCAAATAATTATTCAAATAACTTATATTTTAATTATTTTATAATTTATTTCGTTTTTCAGAGAAACGATTCCTATGGAAGAACAAAGCGAAATTTTTGCAGAAGTTCATTCAAAACTTCACGAATTAGAGTTGCATCGTCACAAAATGAAACGCAGCAGAAATTTTGTAAAACCAAAGAAAACTGGTTAAATGATTGTTTTGTAAATTACTTGTTATAACATTTTTTGAATATAGTAGATGATACAATTTTTGATCAGCTTATTTTTTAAAACTATTATTGCATTAAATGGATAATAAATAATAATAAATGGGTGGCTTTTTCGAACTCGAAAGTTCATGGCCTCACAACGTATCGTGTTGTGTTTCTAGATTAATTTTAGCGTTCGAAAGTTTCCAGGGTAGGCTCATCACACCTACGCCTTTCTCAAACCCGGTGTCGTGAGTACGATTTCCATCGGATATGAAAAAACTGATCGCGCTGATGGGGCTTTAAATGAATAATAGAAGGTTTAAATAAAAACATTATTAAATTGCAAAACAATTCGTTTTATATTACAAAGTATTCCAGTCACAGATGATTCTATATTAAAATTACATCAAAAGTCAATGAAAGCCGTTATTTATATACAAAAAATATTTGTAATATTTTGAAGTCACAAGACCTACTTGCTTATGGTATCTAGATTATCCGGCTTCAACATGAATTACAAAGATTTATAATCTACTGATCTTGTCATTTTTGTCTTGTGTACAAGTCAAGATACTTAAAGTGATACAAAAACTAAAATCTAAGGAATACCGACTAACGTAAATTCAAAAAGTTATAAAAACTTAATAAATCGATTTACTTACAAGGCTTTAAAAAAAAATTAATACAAAATTCCGTTTTGAGTGGATACAGAATCAAAATGGTTATTTATGCAGAGAAGAAAAAATCATTCCTGTTAAATAATCAGAAATCACGATGTTGCAAATCAAACCATTTTTCAACTTACGTATATAATGACGAACGATAGGAATTTTGTAAATATTTTACACGTCGGATACACAGTATGAAAACAAGGTATTCGATTAAGTTTTTAAATTTAAAATTGATGTCGTAAATTAACTTGATAAAAGAGCTACATTTATCTCTTTTACCATTTTAATACGGTGAAGCATCTTTACAAGATGTTCTTTTGCTAATGGAGAAGTCGAGTACCAAACGGGACTATCTGGCACGCAGCTTCGCTCTGGTAATAAGTAAAACACGTCGTTCCTCGTTTTTACACTTTCAGGGCTGAAAAACGTTGTAATATTGTGATTAAATTACAGTAATACGATTTAATTTTCAACGAATATTGTTTTATAAAACTAACCATTTCGAAAGATAAAACTCGTACAATTTCACAGGACATCTCAATGGATTGTCTTCATTTTCTTGTTGCTCATAAACTTTTTTCTTCTTTGAGTTCGCTTCTGTAAAAATACGGTTAATCGTTTTTGTCATTGTTGCTTTTTATAGATGATAATAACGTTTCGACCAAGCTAGATTTACACACTTACCAAGAGCAGATTGAGGAGGGTAAAATCGTAGCAACACGTTTCTTGAACCAGGTGCCAGTTTACCAGCTGTAGCAGCGGGCTGTGCGGCTGGATTTCGTTTCCAATGCTTCATTATGTGAGAAAATGAAAGCTGCATGTGTTCTTCAACTGACTGTAGAAAAATACACAACATTTTAAGCTAAATTAAAAGATCAGGAAAATAATTAACAAAACAATACTAAAGTTTTTTACCACTAAATTAAAATGTTTTGTATTAAAATACATAAGCGTATTGAGCAGAACGTGTGGTGAATGCGCGCCAAGTTGTTTACATTCCCACAAATGTTCTTCTTCCACTCTTGTAACAACATACACTGAAAATATACATTGTCAATAAATTGCATCAATACATGATTACTAACTTGATATGTGCAGGAGATCATTTGAAAACTTACTTGCTTCATTATAAAGGGTTGTAAACTTTTTGGCAACTTCATTGAGGCAATCGGTAAACTTCTCATAGTAAGCGTCTGTAAAAATATTATCTATCCTATTGTTCTCGAATAGATATTGTTGGATTCCTAAGCATAGGTAATAAATTGTGTCCGGTGCATATTCAGCACCATTCGGTTTCCGCACTTCTTTAACAAACAAGCAGAGTGAATAATTCAGTTCATCCGCTGTCAATTGAAGAAGCTCCGTTTTGAACGGTTTTAATTTTCGTGTCGGTGTGCTCTGTTTTTCTAGTTCTGCATTTTTTGTAATTACCTGTTCAAAAATTGCATTGATTTCATCATCTCATTTTCTATCAAAAAGTAGAATTATTAAATTATTTCACATACCCACTGCATCCAGGCATTGACTCCAAATGTATACTTCAGAGCCATGTTAGCATCGGGCTTCTCAGCAGGTTCAAGTTGTAAGGACGATGATACCTGGGAGACTGGCGGCGGCAACATACTTGAGTCATTAGTGGTACTTGTGCTTCGTCTCACACGTTTGCTTGGTGCTCCGCGACCCCTAAACGAGCCACGCTTTCTGCCTCTTGGCGCATGTATCCTTTCTGGAACTGTATTCAAGATTTTCATTAACAAATATTCATTAATCAAATATATTTCACAAGTATCTTGGCTACAAATTATCTTAAAGAAAAAGACAAAAATACTTTTTATAATAAAAGAACAAGTGACCTTTTAATTTAGCGATTACATTTTTCACTATATATTTCATATTTATAAAATAAAAATGTTATAAAATTATTTACATACCATCGTTTTCTGAATTCTCATTCTGTGGCCGTTGGGGCGTCTGTATCGTGTTGGGTGTTAGTTCGGTCTCGAGGTCGACCGCAGCAGCAGGTTCGTCTAGTTCGCCGGTCGCCATCTTCAAAGCCATCTGCAGCATGTCATCACCGAAGGTGTTGGAGGAGTCGACACCTTCCGGACTGTACGAGTCGGCGGGTGTGCCGTCGTTGACCTCAGCATCGTCCCTGCGAAGGAAACGCGTTTATTTAGTTTTTTACGCCACACTGCAATCTGGCGAAAATCTGCATGTTGTAATAACTAGTTTTTATACTTGGAATTAGATAAAATATTAAATTATTTAAATTAAAACAATATTTTAAATAGCATAATATAATATAATAATAAATGATTTGTATTAATCAACTACTTATGAAATATATTACCGCATTATCATTATCATCCTACATTCATACATTTATTTTAAAAAATCTCGACAAATGTAATTGCTATCGCGAAAGAATAGTCAAGTTCCGAACGCGGTGGCACGTGTGTTTTTGAAAAGTAACGTAGCAAGCGGTGCTGCTATCCTAGCAACGTCTTGTACCAACGACACTAATGAACAATTTAAAAATGCATGAATGAGTATAACTTTTATTAATTTACTTGATTGATATACGTTATTGATAATCGATTTATGAATAATTCGATGTTTGTAAAGTAACAGAAAATTATTATTATTATAAAATATTAGTCTTTATATCAAAAAGGAATTATTTACTTTACACTCTTGGCAGTTTGAATAGATTAAAAAATCTCACAGTTCTAATTACTTAAAAATCATAAACTGTTTACTACCATTTTTATGGTTTTTGATAAGGCAAGGCTTATTTTTTTTAATTGCTACATATTCTTTTTTTGATAACTATATGCATACGTATGCAAGAATGATTGGTTATTATTAATCTATAAAACGTCTCTGAGTTTATAAATAAAAAATATAACCAACCTGGCCTCGTCGTTAGAATCTGAATCGCTCTCATTTTTCTTTTCGGTCGCGACCATCTCAGCCATCATGAGTAACTCAGCTTCGAACGGATCCGAAGGCATCTTCTCCTGTATCCGTTTGATTTCCTTGAAAATACCCTTGGCGCTATTCCTTGTCGTTGGTATGAAGATCGGCACGGGTATCGGAATGGGTATAGGTACAGGGACGGGGAATGGCATACTGTACATGTGACATGGGAAGGGTACGTATATTGGCACGGGAATAGGCACGGGAAATCGATCAAAACCTTCAGTTTGAGTTGACTGGTCGCAAGGAATTGGTCTTACTGATACTCCCTTCGTGTGCATTTGCGGCTTACACTGCGTCATCTTGTTCCCCACTTCAATGGGTGATGTGGGCCTAGTGACTACTTGTTGCTTGTAGATTACCTGTAAACAACGATTTAATTAAGAAAATTTGAATAATTATATACTTTTAAAAAATCAACGGAATAAACATTATTCTTAAATGAAATTTAAAACCCAAGATTCTTACAGGATGGTTGCCTTGCAGAGTTATAGGCTGCATAGTGCTAGTTTGTGCATTACTCAGCTGTACAGTGTTTTGAGACTGTCCATTGGCGATCGCAGCGAGGCTCGTCACCGATGAAATGACAGGTAGTGTCTTCTTCGGTGCGATTTGAGGATGCTCTGAGACAGCTGCTGGCTGTATTGACCTCGATAGTTGAGTCGAGGGGTTGACAGTTATCGCACGTTTGGGTATGCCAGTGGGCACTGGATCACCTCCGCCTGCGCCCCCGCTACTCGCTTCCCCCGATGGGATTGTGATTGGTGATTTGGTATACTGACCCTGGAAATTCATCACACACTTGTACGAGCAAAAATTGCGGATCGTCGCATCTGACATCGTTAGGTGGTATTGTGCTTGAGAATTCTCGTTACA
This sequence comes from Pteromalus puparum, assembly GCA_012977825.3. Taxonomy (NCBI): domain Eukaryota; kingdom Metazoa; phylum Arthropoda; class Insecta; order Hymenoptera; family Pteromalidae; genus Pteromalus; species Pteromalus puparum. The sequence goes on from CM053170.1 coordinate 70,915,157, forward strand.
AAAGTCGCAATTTATTCGTCGAGCCGATACTGCATTTATCGAGACCTGTATGAAATTATTATTATAAAAAAATAATGTTTTTTAGGTTGATCTTTATTTTTAGTTTTGTATTGTTACCTGATATAGCGTTAAACAGTTTAAGCTGCACATCATCATCACTTGTCCAGTTTTTAATTCCTTTTTTATCATATCGAAATTGTATTTTTTTACTTTACACCAATTGCAAGGAACGATTTTACGATTCGTGATAATAAAGACGTTTAGGCAGGTTTTGTTGCAAAAAGTGTGAGCCTCGTCTTCATAAAATACGACAAATCCTTTCTTTGTAGGTAACTGAAAATATTTTTTACAGGTAGAACATTGATCTGGATCAACTTTATTGACAAACTTGAAAGCGGCAAAACAAGGTTCACTGCAGATTGGTACTGAAGGATTTCTGTCAATTTGGACTTCACAATGCATGACTTTTTCCTTAAAAAAAAAAATAAATAAATAAATAATTGGTAAATTATTAATATAACTTGTAAGGAGTATTATTAATAACGTTTTAGGATTTACCTCTTGACAGACACCACAAACTTTCTTTTCAGGAGCTGGTGGCTCAGTTGAATTCATTTTAGAATACTTTTCCATGCAATCTTGCGTGCAAAAATCTTTAAACTGTCCTTTATCACCAACAGGAGCTAAGAATCCTTCGGTACCTGCGCTTATGTCCTTCTGACAATAACTACAAACTTTTAGTCCCTTTTTAAATTCCTCTAAACACGTTGAACAGCAAAACTGTCGAACATCATACCCAAATCGTACACAGTATTTTCCTAAACTTACAGGCTGAACAGCACCGTTACAATTTCGACAGTAACTGCCATATTTAGTTTGAAATTTACCCAGACATTCTTCATTACAAAATTCCATGGTTTCCCATGACAAATTTCTTTCGTCTTTTGCTTCTACTATCAATAAACAATTCGCGCAACGTTTATCCCTTTTTGAGTTTACTCCTTCACTAGGAATGTCAGTTGCTTTATTATTATCTGTAGTAAAGGAAGTTTTACAAGCCTCGGAACATACATTGAAACTTTTTGGGCCAATTTTTACTTTAATTGGACAAGCTTTTTCCTCTTTGCACTGCTTACAGACTTCCTTGGAAGAAATTTCCTCAATTTCAGGATTCTTATTATCATCCTCGATATCTATTATGTCCGATGTCAAAATAGATGGACCATCTGGTGATTTACTGACTTGAATATCATTGCTTCCTGTGGTCAAAGCTGCTACTTTTAAATTCTCCTTAGCGTTTTCAGAAGAACTAGCAGAACCAGTAGCATCTTTGTCCTTTTCACTTTCTTTGGGAGTTTTATCTGCTTGATCGGCTTTACCATCAGTTGCTTCTTCTTTTTTTGTGTCTTCCTTCTTCATATCAGCACTCTTTGCTTCATCCACTTCATCTTCATCACTAGCCTTATTTTCTTTTGTACTGTCAGGGATAATGCAGAGTTCGTCATCTTGTCCTGGTAATACCTCTGCACTTCCATCCTTTTTATCTGAAGACTCTTTTAGTGACTTAGAAGCTTCACTCTCTGTAGACTTCTCAGACTCATCTGATTTATTAATGACTTCTTCAGTTTTGTCAGAAGATTGAGTATCCTACACATAAAGAATAATATGAATAAACTTAAACTAATTACAAAAACTTTTTAAATATATAATTATTCAACAAACCTTTTCTTTTTCTTTTGTATCGTCATCATGCTTTGGATTATCAGACTTTGAGCTTTTATCTTTATTAGAATCTACTTCCATTGGTTCAACATTATCATTTTGAGTATTAAGATTATCAGCAGCAAATGGATCTTCAGCATCAGGTTGATTTTCTAATTGTGAATCATCCTTATCTTGGTTGATTTGTACAAACTCTGTTTTCTCTACTTCATCGTTTTTTTCACGAGGAAGTTGTTTTTCACCTTCATTATCCATATCAATACATTCCACGTTTTGCTCGGATGAGTTCGTTCTGGACAATTTTTTATCACATTTCTTCTCTTGTACATTTTCAGCACTGTCATCTGTCCCTTTTTTGGTATCCATATCTTTATCAGATTCATTTTCTTTATCAACAGAACTATCCTTTCTATTGCATGATTCTTCTTTACTTTTATCACCGTCTTTTGTTCGTTCAGTAGAAGTTTCTCTACATTTATCAGGAACTTCTTTCTTTTTATTTAAGTCAGCTACTGTTTTTTGAGCTCCATCAGTTTTTTCTTTGATACTAGCTTCATCATTTTTACTAGTTTCTTCAAAGTTTTCAGATGAATCTTCTTTACTAGAATGTTTTTCACTTAATTCTTGTGAAGATTCATCTACTTCCATTGGTATTTCTTCATTTATATTTTCAGGCTTGTCGTCTGTCCTGTTAATTTCTTGCGAATCTGCTATGTCCATTGCAGCTTCAGACTGTAACATTTCTTTATCTGTGTCTGATGCAGTATTATTCATTAACTTTCCAGATTCATTCAACTCTTGGCTTGTTTCTTTGTTTTTTTGGATAACTTCTTCGCTCACTTTATTCAAGCCTGTTTTTTCAACAGCATCAGTTGCCTCTTTACTCAGAGGCTCCATTTTTGTCTCTTATCTGGAAAGTTAATATAATTATTATTTACATAAAACTAATCAAACTAATTATGCGAATCAAAAAATTAAAATGTTTATTAAAACAAACTTAAATTATAACAATAAAATAAATTAGTTAACATATACAAATAGGCACCAACAATCAGTGGCATTATGAGAATTATTAAAATTTGTTGAAAAACCTACAGCTTAATTTTTAAACAATGGCTAATACGTAAAAAACATAAAGCAAGTAAGATGTAGTCAGGTTTTTTTCTAAAGGAGAATTTCGTAAAAACAAAACGCACCTTCTTAATTTATAGGTTATTTAAAGCCGGCAACTCGGCGACTCGCGGTCTACGAGACACGATAATTATCGAAATCAATAAAAATAAGCAACAACGCTAGAACTATGCACGGCAAATACTCACCGATATTTATCAAAACTTCACGAAAGCAGTGGGCGTCTATTTTTCGTAAAACTCATGACAATACGCGGAGCATGATAGAAACCAGTGTTTCGCGGCGGCAATTTTTAGCCAGCCATTGTCGAACATAACCTTGAGCAGTCCTAATCATCCAAAAGATCTAAATTCTTTTAAAAATTGGAATATTATATACTTGGAAAAGAGCAAGCTGCGAATTACTATAAAAAATTAGCTTACAGTAAAAGCGATAAAAAGCAGAAATGATTTTCGAAGGTAGGACGCTCGAGTTTTGCCAAATCAAATGCTATACGCGATTCCCAGGTTATATTATATATATATATATATATATATATATATTATCCAACCACTATCTGACGCCATTGTTGAGAATGCAACGCGCCGATTGGCTGAGCTGCTCGTAATATTTTGTTCAATGTTAGAATGTTACCTATAATTATGTATCAGATTGTATTATACAGAAAAACTGGCTTTTTGACGAATGAGCAAATGCACAAATTCAAAAAAAATCTGAGTATATAATATAATATGCATTTCAATAGCAATAAGTGTTTTATGTTCATTTTTATGGAACATTGTTTTTATTGTAACTCTAATTTTTTGTTCGAAATAAAAAAAAAGAAAAGAAAAGAAAAAAAGTGTTTAAACTAAAATATTTCTGATGTCATATTTTTACACAGATTATAGAAAAATCACGCACAGATCTACAAAAATAAATACTAAATAACTGCGGCAAATTTCCTGTGGTTTTAATCCCCTGCTATTTGCATGAAAAATAATTTCCCGGTTTCAGTTTTATTTTCTATTTTTGTTCATTCGCGGAGCCTGACGGATATTTTAATTTTTTTAATTATAATGCAATTAAAAAATAATGTTCGTCGCAACTGGTCAAATCGGGTGCGCATATAGGGCAATATATATTGATATCTTCTTCTTCTTCTATGTATTTGGCTGTGGGTTGTTGTCCATGTAGACTACAACGCCGATGCGCCACCTTGCAGGCTTGTTCGGTATTTCAGGTTTCAAATTCAAAAAGTGTGTTTTGAATCCTAAAGATTCATTCATTCAGATTCATATTTGCAGATCGCATTTTGTTAAGAATTCGGTGATGATTCTGGCCGGAGTATCTTTTGGCTTTTTTAATAGAGTTATCGTTTCTTTTGGAGTCTGTTTCTTCTTTTTGTTGTAATAATGATTAAGTTTATTTAGTAATGAAACTCTTTGTATTGAAAAGCGTGGGCAATCCCATAGAATATGGTCAATATCCTCTAATTCATAACCACAGTCACATGCTGATGTTTGACACATATTTTTCCTGTATAAGCTGGAGGCAAGGTTATAATGGTTAGAGCGTATTCTGTTGATAGTAGTGATGTGTCCTCTGGAGAGATTAACTTTGGAGAACCATGATTTAGTTTGACTTTGTTCGTGGTAGTTGTTAAAAAAAAGAGAACCTTTGGTAATTCCTTGATCAGTTAGTAATTGATTTGTTTTATCCTTCAATCTACTTGTTATTGTTTGTGTAAAATCAGAGTAGGGGAGTAGATAAATAGTATTAATTCCCTCGGTACATGCTTTTTTGGCCAATGTATCAACTTTTTCATTGTGTGTAATACCACAGTGTGCAGGTATCCAAATCAGTGTGACTTCAATGCTATTCTCTAAACATTCATGTAGAATTGTTTTTATATCAAGGATAATATGTGATGTATTTCTGGACTTGTTCGGTGTATACTCTCTTAGTGCCTTTAAGATACTTAGAGAGTCGCTGAAGATGAGTGCCTTGTTTTGATTTGAGCTTTTAACCATGTTGATAGCTAGAAATATGGCAAGTCCTTCTGCAGTGTAGATTGAGGCATCAGAGGAAATTTTATACATGTGAGATTGATTGTTTGACGGTATATATATTGCTAGTCCTGTGTGTTCCTGATCTTGAATTTTGGAGGCGTCAGTGAAGACTGCATAGGTGTTTGCTATTTCTTCGTTGAATATTTCTTCAAATTTTTGAGGAGGATTTGATGCTTTTTTGATGGTTGTTCCAATTTCTATGTCTACATTCGGTTTTAACATGATTGAGTCATATTTATAGTCGTATGGTATTGGGTGGAGATGTTTTTGGACTTTTGTCTGTAGCAGTACTTTAATTTCTATGTACGATTTGACTATAGGAAAGTTAGATTTAATGTTTAAGCGATCTCCATTTTTAATAGTAGAGCTGAGATTTTCTAATTTAGTTAGTAGAGGGGATTCGTGTGCTAAAAGTTTTAGCATGAATTTGTTGGATAAGTACTGTATTCTGTCATAGAAATAATCTATTTTGGATTCCGAATGCAGAACGTTGATAGGAGTGGATCTTCTGTAGCCTAATGCTATTCGGATAGCTTGATTTTGAATTTTTTGTATTTTGGTCCTCAGACTAGAGTCCTTAATGTGTGCTAGAAAGAGTCCATATTCGAGGGAGCTTCTAATGAGACATGTATATATCTGTTTCAGTATTTGAGGGTGTCCACCCCACCATGTTCCACATAGAAATTTAAGTATGTTAAGTTGGTTGGTTGCTTTAGCTATAATCTGTTGAGCATGTTCTCTCCATGTTAGAGTGTTGTCCATAATCATTCCTAGATATCTAACAGAGGAACATTCATTTATAGTAGTATCGTTGCATTGTATTGAGTGGGTTAAATCAGTCTTCATAGCTGAGTTAGAAAAGATGATAAATTTGGTTTTTTCTCCAGAAATTTGTAGTTTTAGATTGGTTAGATATGCGTTTAAGCTGTTCAATGCATCTTGAAGTTTGTTTATACCTGTTTGAATATCATGGTGGATAATGTATATTAGATTATCGTCAGCATATTGCACTATTTGAATATATTCAGGTAGTATTTTTCTTAGAAGTCTTACGTATATGTTATATAGGATAGGGCTCAATACACTTCCCTGAGGGACACCATTATTTTTAGAGTAAGGTCCTTCTAGATTGTTTCCTACTTTAAAGTAAAGTTCTTTTTCTGCGATAAGTTGAAATATGAATGTTCTTGTTTTTATTGGAATATTGAGTTCTGTTAATATTTTATCTAACATAATCGGGCAGACACAGTCAAAAGCCGATTTAATGTCTATCAATATGCATAGAACGTATAAGTTATTGTGCATTGATAGATGTATATCTGTTAAGAAATAGGCTAATGCATGATAGCAAGATTTTGCTTTTCTAAAGCCATTTTGTGTGTCAGGTATCAGATTATTTTTTTCTATGTAGTAGTGCAATCTTGTGTTGAGCATTCTTTCATTTAGTTTTAGAATACAAGATGCAAGTGAGATCGGTCTGAATTTCTTTTTATTACCCTTTGGGATCAATGTTATTAGAAATTTTCTCCACATAGCTGGACTGTTGCCGGAGGAAAAGTAATCATTGATTATATTAAGTAAAATTACTTTGAAAGCATCTGGTGTGTTTTTGATCATTCTGTATTCTATTTGGTCTAGTCCAGGGGAGGACTGTGTTTTAGCTTCTTTAATTGCCATTTCTAATTCGATCTGCGTAAAAGGTTTATCCAACTCTAGATATGGAGTTTCATCAATTTCCAAAGAATATTGCTGTGGGCTGGGGTCAATTTGATTACAGAATTCTTTTATAAATTTTTTGGTATTTTCTATTATTTCAATGTCATTATTGGAGAAGGTCGGAATAGCATTTCTGATATTTTTAAAGCTGTTGATTATGTTCCAAACAGTTTTTGTATCCGTGTCTGGAGTGAGATTGTCAGCAATATGTTTCCTAAATGATTCCTTTTTGATTTTTTTGAGTTTTTTCTTGACCATATTTTCTGTTTGTTTTAGTGTTTCTAGATTTTCATATGATGGATTGGTAAGAAGGTTTCGGCTTGCAGTTCTTCTTTCTTTTGTTAGATTTATGCAATCCTCGTTCCACCATGGAGCTTTAGTCGGTTTTATTTTGAAGGTTTTTTCCAAGCTTATTCCATTATTAGTTAGTGGCTCAAGGAGTAGAGAATTTTGCAGTTCATCATGTATATTAGATTGATTCGTAGATTTTTGGTTTTGTTTGACAGCGGCAGCTATACATAATTTGCTAAGTATAGAATATTTTTCATCTGTAGTCATGTTTTTGATTAGTTGTTCGTTCTCTTCAATATAGGTTTTAATAGATACATTATATAATTCCCAGTTGACTTTGTTGCAATTTATTTTGTGTGTGGAGTTGAAAGGTAACTTTTCTATTTCAAGAGAAATAGTGGTTACAATTGGAAAATGATCACTTTGTAAATTATCTTCATACACCATCCAAGTTGATTTATGCAAGAGGCTAGCAGAAGTAAAGGTTAAATCTAAGGCAGACGAAATCATTGTCTGTATTTCTGAGCCGTCTGGTGCGATTGTTGTCTTCGTTGAGAAAAATGTGCGTGAACCATCGTTAAGTATAAACAAGTTATAATCAGAGAGAATTTCTAAAAGATTTTCTCCAGAGGGGCAAGTTTTGTTGGCTCCCCATGAGTAATGATGTATATTAAAGTCTCCAGTTATAAGAATGTTTTTATAGTTTTTGATGCTATTAAAAAATTGTGTCCATTCATTAGTGGTAGTTACTTTTGAAGGATTACGATATAGAGATACTATTAGTAGCGATTCATCTTTATTATTGTTATTTATTTGAAAGGGAATTGTGATTGCCACAGTTTCTAAGGATTTTTCGCAATAAAATATATTATTCATAATCTTGAAGGGAATATTATTCTTTACTAATATAGCCACACCACCATGTGCGCTGTTTTTCCTGTCTTTTCTAATCACACTATAATTAGGAATCTTTGTGTAAGAAAATTCGTCTAACCAAGTTTCTTGTAATGTAAGTATATCGTACTCATCTATAATATCTCTAAGTATTGGCAATTTACCTCTAAGGCTATGGCAATTCCATTGAAAAATTTTTAGGGAGCCCTGATCCATCGTAAATGTAGGTAAGATTAGTAAGGTTTATCGTGTATTGTTATATTTAGGATTTTTGTCTTAAATCTGAGTTTTATTGTTTATATTAGTTTCTTCTTGTATGTTATTCATCATATTTAGAATGCTGTCATAAAAGTAAGGATCATTGTTAAGATAGTCTAGTATGTCTTTTTGGGTTAGTGCAATCTTTTTGTCAAGCAGGAATAATCCTTTGTCATTTATAGTGAGAGTGGGTGAGAAAAGAGATCTATCCGATGGAGTATTAGACATATTGTTGTATCTGTTTCTGTTCGTGGGAGTGAAGTTCAGTTTGTAGTTTCCATTGGGAGAGATAAGGAGGTTTTGATGCTCAATGTTCAAGTTTCTGTTTTTAGTAGATTGTGCGTTGACAAGTTTGCTTGGTGATTGAGTCATCTGGTTAGTCATGACATTGCTAGATCTTGGGTTGATAACAGTTTCAGTAAAGAGTCGCCTCCTTGGGGTATTGCATATTTGATCTGTGTTGATCATGTCCTCTATTGCTGTGTCATTACTTAGCTCTGGGAATTCAGAGAATCTCAGTCTCTTTTTATTGTTTATTAATTCATTATGGTTTTGTTTTGCTTCTTGAATTGAGATATTCCTTCTTGTTGCCATTGTTATTAGCGTTTGTTCCAAGGCACGTTTTCTACATTTTGGATCTGTTGGATTGTGGTTTTCATAGCAGTTTATGCATTTTATTGGTTTAAGAGAATCGGGACATTGGTTAGATTGGTGTTCTTCTTCTCCACAGTGGCTGCATCTTGGTTTCGATCTACAGAAAGATTGTAAATGACCATACCTAAAGCATTGTGTGCATAATTTGACTTTGGGAATGTATATGTCTACTTGGTATCTGACCCTGTATAAGAAAGCAAATTGAGGTATAACTTGGCCTCGGTAAGTGATCATTATTGTGGTTGTGGGTACATAAGTCGATTTTTCTTTGTCAAGTCTTTGGAATCTTTTAATGTCGTGAATTGTGAGATTGGAAACTGGACACACCAGTTCAATATTGTCTTTAATCTCTTCTTCGGACATGTCAGTGGGAATGCCTTTGATAATACATTTCTTGTATATAAAGGAAGAAGGTATGTAAGTTGTGAGGCCTTTTCCGTGTAATTCCTCCATTGTCATGATTTTATTTGCAACGCTTCTGTTATGAGTGGTTATAGTAACTCTGTTTCTTCCAGATTTTCTGATTTCATCAATGCTTTTATTGGGAAGTAGGGGAATAATTGTTCTTGCTATATCAATCGGTTCAAGTCTTGCTGCACTGTTTTGGGCTGTGGCACCTTCTTCTGTATTGATATCTTTTTTGGGTACGATTATAATTTTATAAGGTGGAGGTATATCTGGTGTATAACATTCTATGTTTGGTATTTTTTGTGTGTTGATCTTCTGTGAACCATCATTTTTCTGTTTAGGAGAGGGCAACTGTTCCAAATTTTGCTTTTTGTAATTGTTAAAATTATTTGGGTTCGTTGGAGAGTTTAAATTCGTCGATTTTCTCTTTCGTTGTTCTTCTGTTTCAGGTGTATATTGGTTAATAATGGGAGTTATTTCCATCATATTATCATCATCCCCCATTTCGTCTTTGTTTTGCGTGGATTAGCCTGTGAAGGCTATCCCGCTTTTTGTGCTCAGATCTATATTTTTAGGTTATGTCAGATCTATTTCAATCTTATTATGTGATTAGTTGTTTGATTTGCTGTTCTTCAATTAGTCAGATACCGATTATGATGTTTAACACCTCTGCTTGATTTTAATTAATTTTGATTTTCTTTTTTATCAGAATTTTCCCAATTTTCTTCGGATCGTAGTATTGCTCCACGCAGCACCCTATATTGATATCAATGCGGATTAATTGCGTGACGTAGGCCGTAATCACGTGATCACGGGATTGAATAAGCGCATAATTCAAATTCTTATTAATAGGCATAGAGTATATTTCGTGTATACATGAATTTATATACAAAAGCATTTCTGTAAAGTCGTCGAAAGAAAGATGCCATTGTGCGAGTATCGGCTCTCAGTTTTTATGTATCATAAAAACTAAGAACTGAGACTTATAGGGTGGTCAACACGTGAGCGCGAAGTACATATAGTCCAGTAAAATTAGATCTGAAATCGACCTGCGGTGGAAATGGCTGCATTTTGGATATTATGTAAATCGAGGTCGAAAAATCCGATTCTGAAATTTTCAGCTTTGTACAACAAGGGGTTCTATGCGAAAATCGCGTGCGAAACTTATTTTTGCTTATATCTCGAGAGCGGTTTAAGCTACAGCAAAATGGCTGACGCCAATCGAAAGAGCGTTAAATTTTGCATTAGAAACGATTTTTTATTTGATTCCGATGAGCGTAAAGTTCCGAGCTATTAAATAAAAAAGAAATTTGCTTGATATGGGGGCAGGGGAGGGGAGACGCGCAGACGACATGGCCGCCGCTCTCTCCGCGCGCAGCGGCGGGACGGCGGGAGCCGAGCCTCGTTTGAACGCATCAGGCCGAAATACCATTTTTGACTTCGCGGTGGTGCCCGGAAAACTGTTTATATCACTTGAATAAGTAAGTAAAGTTCTTAAAGGGCCTTCGTGAATATATAGGTATACAATAAGCGAGAAAATAGCTTACCTTGCATCCCAACTTTTGAACTAACTACTTTTCGTACGCTGTATGTGCTCTCTAGTAGTACGTACGACACTAAAGTGAATTTTGTAAATTATTGTTGAAATAATTTCAATAGCATTTTTTAAATGTTATTATTAGACAATATCAATAATACAAAGATGAAACTGTCAAAGTAAACTACCGATAATCATTGTAACAATGAGTTGATGTTAAACAATAAATAATAAAATGGTTATACAATATTCAAGTAAGTATCATAATTATAACAGTATGTATCATAATTTTTTAATTTTCAGTTTCTGATTCATTAACTTCTTCTCCTTGTAAATTATTTATTTCATCATCCCAGAGATTTTCATTATCTTGTTCGATATCTTGTTCTTCTATATCGCTCTCAATTATGACTTTACGTGAATTTGAAGCATTTTCACAGCTTTGACCATTACAATTTTTGCAACTGTAACTACATTTTATTCCAGCCTTTTTGCATGAACATCGAGATGTGTTACAGTTTGTTTTACAGCCACAGAATATCTGAAAATTAAGTAAATTGTTATTTATCACAGTAAAAATTGATGAATTAAATGAGTGAGGTAGACAGAGGAGGATTGTTTATATAATGGTATTATAATTGGTATAATATAGTGTACAGACAAATGTACTATATAATAATACAATTTAATAAAAATTACAGTAGAAAATATGGAATAGTTCAGTAAAATAATAATCAAATAAGTCGTTTAAAAATTATTTTTAAAGAAAAATAGCCAGTTTCATATAAAATATATTTTAGGATAATATCTAATGACTCACCATCTGTAGTAATTCGGTTGGTGCAACTGGTTTGGTGTTCATTATAGGTAATAGCATATTACTCGTTCTTTTCCATCCCCATAATTCTGGATCTAAATCAAATCCCAGCCAAATTTGCATTTGGTAATATACTCTTTTAGTATGTTCTGTTAATACCGAAGCTGTAGGCGGTAAAGACGATAAAGATAATTCTTTTTTTGCAATTGCTGTAGATGTGCAAAATGTTTTATATCTTAATTCATGTAGAGACAGTTTTTGGTCATCCGCACCATATAATCTTATCATAACTTTTTCAGCAACTGCATATAGATCGTCGATATTTTGTAATGGCTTATAAAACATAGATACCAATTGTTGCAAATCTTCGTTTTTTTGTAATAAAGTAATAATACTTTTTTTACCCTTGTTATATATAGCACTTGTTGAATCGCATCCAGCAAACGCATGAGCGAATAAAATATATTTATTAGATAGATGTTTATATTAACTAGCTCTTGTTAATGACATTTTAAGGAATAAATAGTTCGCGGTATCAGTGCTACTCTTCGCGGC
>CM053170.1:70938651-71080426 GCA_012977825.3 Pteromalus puparum
GCGATACAAGAATAATAGATAGCGACGTTGTAATAAAATATTCCTATTAATATTAGTATGAACATTATGACCTATTACAATATATTTTTCATGGTTTTGGGATTAAAATTAATTATTTAATATTAAAGCGGCGCCGCATACTCTTTGACGCCGTTTTTGCATTAAAAGGTACCCTCTACATACTTATGTTAAAGCTTCTTAGTGATCTCTCTTTTGCGATCTTCGTGAATAAACGAACAGGCTGTCAAATATTGAGTGAATATACATATACATAGATAGATAGATAGATATATATATATCTTAGACGATTTAATTTTTTTTTTTACCAAGTTAAATTAAAATTTACTGGAGTTTTAGTAGCGCGAATTACAAAAATGTCAGTTCCGTAACCTAGTCAAATATGGATTCTTCACATAACTTGTTATAAAAGTAATATGTTGTGGTTTAGCTTTAGGGACTTGTTTTGTATGTAATTCCAGTTAGAATAACCGTCCGGCAAGTTAAAAATAGTCGATTTTAGTATAGAACATTTGTGTGCCCGTTTTGAGCCAGTTACGGCAGAATCCCCATATATAAGTTTTGGGAAATTATCCTAAATACTTTTAAACTTAAAGTCTGTGTCTTCTTATTATTAAATCATCACCTATTAACTAATCAAAGATTGAGAGAGCATTTCAATGCTCAATTCGAATAACCCGCGAATTACTTGTATGTACATAATCCCTGCATCAAAGTCATCGTTTTGCGCGACGTCGCACACAGGATATATGTATATATCTGAAGTTGGCCAAGTATGATAACAGTTTAAAATTTACGATGCACCACGACACGACAGAACAGAAATATACAACACAACTGTAGGTGTAGGTTGCCATCAGTTAGCAGTCAGGTCAGTCGTGAACTAAATGGATCGGCGCATCACCGCCGCGGATCGTCTCACTGCCCTCATCGATGACTGCGTTCGTAAAAAAATTTTGTAACACGTACTAATTTTACATACACAAGTACTTATCACCTATCGCACAAGCAAGCAGAAAAAAAGAGTATCTCCTGTCTTGTCGCTCTGCGCAAGATATTCGTGTCGCCTGGCAGCGAGAGAGCTTTCGGAGCAGTAGCTGATATCGAGATATGAAGTCTCGGTCGGCTGAAATTCGTGATCGCAGGTTCCGCGAGAATGGCGGTGCCGGTTCTATTTTAGGTTAACGCTCGCGGAGCAACAACGCGCTCATCATCCTCATCATTCTAGCGCTCTCTTCTTCTTTCTCTCTCTCGGATATAAGTACCTATCTCTATCGTGTTCTACTGTTCTCGCGAAACGCAAATCGAACATGGAGATCTACGACCCGGACGAGGATGCGATCAATGACGAGATCTTTCGGGATCTCGATCCGACTACGTGGACCCACCGTGAGGACGACTATGACCTGGACGACGTTAACACCTTCTTCCACCGGGTCGACTCCGACCAGATCATCTATGAGGAGAAGAAGAAGTGCAAGTACATTGGCAAATACGTCATGGGAGACTTGCTGGGAGAGGGTAGTTATGGCAAGGTCAAAGAAATGCTGGACTCGACTACGCTCTGCAGGAGGGCAGTAAAGATTCTGAAGAAAAAGAAGCTGAGGAGGATACCCAATGGGGAGATCAATGTACAGAGGTGGGTACAACAGGGTGAATCATTGCTGAATATTTATGAGGGAACTTTAGTTTGAGCTTTTGAAATGAATGTATACAGTGTGTATGTAAATTTATGTTCAATTAATTAGGACTGTGAGAAATGAATTATTTTTATTTTTTGCAGAGAAATACAACTGTTAAAAGTGTTAAAGCATAAAAATGTTATTGGTCTTGTGGATGTCTTTTATAATAATGAAAAGGAGAAGCTGTATATAATAATGGAATTTTGTGTTGGAGGTCTTCAGGTAAATATTTTTCTTCTCTATTATGCTCTGAGCATTTGAACTATACGAATTAAATACTAAATCATTTGTTTTGCAGGACATGTTAGAAAGTACACCGCTCAAAAAATTCCCAGTTTGTCAAGCCCATGGTTATTTTTGTCAGTTATTAGATGGTTTAGAATATCTTCATGGTAAAAGCATTGTTCATAAGGACATTAAGCCTGGAAATTTACTTTTGACACTTGATGGTACCTTAAAAATTACTGACTTTGGTGTTGCAGAGGTATATAAAAAACTTATTTATTAGCTATTATTTTCATTAACCAGGAATTTTTGAAAATATTTTTTCTAATATTTAGGCACTAGATATGTTTGCTAAAGATGATACATGTACAACTGGTCAAGGCTCACCAGCTTTTCAACCTCCTGAAATCGCTAATGGCTGTGAATCATTTGCGGGTTTTAAAGTAGATATATGGAGTAGTGGTGTTACATTGTTAGTACAACTGTATAAATTTTTGGTAGGATAATATTTTGAAAATGACGTTAACATTTATTTCTTAGGTACAATTTTGTAACAGGAATCTATCCCTTCGAAGGTGACAATATTTATAAATTATATGAAAATATTGGTAAAGGAGAGTACACCATTCCACCAGAAGTAGATGATTCGTTGAGATCCCTTTTAACAGGAATGTTGCAAAAAGATATAGAAAAGAGGTTCACATTACAAGAGATCAGACATCATCCATGGACAATGTCCAGACCACCAAAGACAATGGAAAGAGTACCAATACCACCACTAAGAGGAGATGAGTGGCACACTATGACTGTGTTACCTTACCTTATGGAGCAAATTTATGGAGCTGACAGTAATCCAACGTATTATACAGAACGAGAGCTCAATGGTAAAAATTATCTTAATTTCATTAATTTCAAATTCATATTTATGTCTATCAGAGTTGAGTTTGAAATCGATTATTTACAATGCATGCATTCATTCATTATTCAATTATAATTTCTTTACAAACGCAATAATTAATTATTCGAATATTGTTGCAAAATAATAAAATGTCTTATACAGGGCTATTTATGAAAAAATATATGTGCTAAATGACTCAACTCTGTAATCTTCTATAATTCCTTATGTAGATGAATTCCTGTAAGTGATAAAAAAGCGCACTGTCTTACTTCTTACAATTCCATCTTTTCTATATTTGTGTAAAGATTAATGAGCTCAGAATGGTGGTCTCACTCAGATTGGTAAGTGGGCCAATAATATCTCAAATATGGGATGTGTGATCTTTTGCACTTGACATTAACCAAAATTCGTATTTGCAACGGGTGTTACAACAATTGGGAAAAAGTTTGATCATAAAAAGGATTAAAAAATGGAGTTTTGTCTGAATTTTGCATTGCAGATTGTAATTCCAGAACGGATCGTGTTTGGTCTAAGAGTCTGATGGTATACTTATCAAAAACGTGCATCATTCTGTAAAAATTGCAAGTGCACATCTAAGTTTTGGATTCTGGAGTTACGCGCGCGTATGCAATGTGGGTACTTGACCTAGTTGACGTTTTGTCATATTCAAGTTTGATGAACTTTGATTGATTTGGCTATTGCATGTCAAGGTTAATAAGTTCTTTTTCTCTGAAATATGTTGTTGTTAACTTTGAAGATTTATGAAAATAATAACAGAGAATTTCCAGCTTTTAAAATACATTAATTATCATTCCATATCATAACTAATATTCAACAATTATTTTGCTTGACTCATACTACTAAGTTATTTTATAACACGAATGCTTTTAAAATGAACAATTAACAAGGATAATAAAATATTTAATGATTATATTTAGTCGCTTCCAACGAAGCAAGCGAACTAGCACATCTTAAATTATCGACGAAGATAAACATTTTTAGCACAATTCAGATTTTTACAGAAAAGACTAGCACATTTTACGTAAACACTAAAGATTTCAGAGCTTTACAATGAAAAATTAATGAAATTCATAAACGTCAGAGCGCGCACATAAAATTGCCCTCATGCAAAAAGCCAGTTGGTTAAAAATATGATCATAAGTTTTTCTCATCCCACAAAATATATTAATCTTTTGCTATGAAATGTATTATGCTATGCTTTTGCTATGAATGGTCTTCACAGCAACAATTAAAATGGGTTAGTCTTCGTCGTGTGCTATAAAATGCGCTACTCTTCGTAGGAAGCGACGAAATAGTAATACAAAATTGAACGATAATATCAATTCAAACCTACAAGTCGGAATTTTTCCAAATTTCAGAGGAGAGAAGACATCAAGAATCGGGTAAACAGAACGAAAAAGAGACCACGAATGTTGAGCCTAGTCATCTAAACAAACCAAACGGACGACAGGGTGGCAAGTCGAGATGGCGGAAACCCATATCCTACATTGGTGCGAAAAAATTTTCCTCCTGCAAACCGTCGTGATTATTCATTGTACTTGTTAGCTTGTACGATTTCACGCTC
The DNA here is from genome assembly GCA_012977825.3 of Pteromalus puparum. Lineage (NCBI taxonomy): Eukaryota > Metazoa > Arthropoda > Insecta > Hymenoptera > Pteromalidae > Pteromalus > Pteromalus puparum. The sequence continues at coordinate 70,943,060 of CM053170.1, forward strand.
AAATTTTTCTGCCAGTGACAGCTGTGAATTATTTCTCTGCATCGGAGAGATGACTTTTAGAGAACATGATGTATTTAATTGAGAGTGCTGAATATTATTATATAATTCAAAAGTTCATAGCTATACTTATACAGATTGCGCAATGTCTTTTAAAATTTTTTAATTGGTCTATAGATTTTTTTTTAAATTAAAGTTTACTATGTAAAATGTTTTATACCAATTCACTGTTTTTCTGATACAAAATCTGCACGTAAGCAATCGTAGTTGCTTCCAAGAGCAACTTGTTCATAATTGCAATCAGCAGAGTATATATTTGTGAAAGTACTATTCTAGATGCTTATATTTATCGCGTCTGGAATATATTAGTACTCTTTTACATCAACGACAATTTTTATTCTAAATATCTTAAAAATGCATCGAACGAATATCCAGCACTCTTTATTCATCTCGTGTTACAAGAACGTTGTATCTTAATTTGCGTATAAAACTGTTGTTAAGTTTTTACGCAAAGCACAAGTGGTGTATTGTCAAGCGTGAAATTTTAATGGAACTGTTATAGAAGCTCAGTATTAATAGATGGTATGAGAAGCACGTGAAGACAAATTTTGTACACCATCGCGCGTTATAAGGTGTGAAACGAATTGAAACAAAAAGTACTAAAATGATTCATATCACTTATGTCGATCTGAATATTATCTATACCTACTGCCATTATTTAAATACACAAATTGAAAGTTTGAGACTTGATGACATAATGTACTTTACTTACTTTTTAACCAGATGGATGATGAAATGCTTTATTAAATTTATTAGCTCATTTGTTTTGATGATGTATCATAAAGGGAATCTAAAAAATGCGATTGTACGTAACATAGTTAATTCAAAGTACAGTCAGAAAAATGACAAAAAAATTTTTGCTGAAAAATCGGTAATGGTACTTGTAATATAAATTTGTTGTCAAAAGTTCTGCAAGTAATTTTTAAATGTTTATTATTAGTTTAATTTTTGGACAAGTCAATCGCTTCACTAGAAAATTGTTATTCCTGTATCAAAGTTGTTAAAAGACAAATATAATTGCGATTATTATGCGACGAGAATTAAACTGTTTTATTGTAAATATATAGATACACAATGTAATAAAAATTGCGAGGCGTTATTCAAGTATTAAAAAAAAATATGTTATGAAGATGGTAAATATTACAATAATACAATCGTGTTAGGTATGATGCATCTTCAGCTTTGTTTTCATTAAAAATGTAATTAATTGTAAATCATCTCTGTGTTGCAACAAAAAAAAAGAAATTAATGTGCCATATATTTATTAAATCTTATTATTTAGATGGGGTGCGACAATACAGTTGGGTTATCAATGAAAAAGAACCAAAAGGGTTTTAAAAATAAAGTTTTGTCTTGCTTTAAATATCTGTTTTCATCTTTATGAATAATAAATACTCCAAAACATTCTTATACTTTCTTCTTTTTAGCATTTTATGATTTGACATACAATACGCGTGTCTTCAGTGCCATTTTCTGCCATGCCAAAAAATGCGATTACGACACTTGTACTACAAGGTACAATACTATTTTCGATGAAGGTAAACATGGGTAAAGTTAATTTATCTGCGACTAAAGATACTTAATCCATAGACATTTATTAATATAATATAGCAGCAATAAATACAGTTGAAAACATACATATAAGTATCATGTATACAAATGACAAACAATTTGTCTTTATACAAGACTGACTAAAATCTTGCATTTTATAACAATTGTAAATGTTTAAGCAAGTTCAGAAACACTAATGATTTTTCATCAACTTTTCTGTTATGAGTGATAAAAATAAAATAAAATTTATTATTACAGCATATACAAGCCAATTTAACAAAACACTAAAAAAAGAAAAATTTAGAATCATGTTGTGTTTTTGCAGAACATATACTTGATATCAATATGCATATATATAAAATAATAAAATAAAAGATATTTGTATATACAAATTAATGGAATGACTTCACAGATCAAATCTTAGTAGACAGTAGCTAATATCAAACGCCATTTACATTTTCAGCTAAGAGGCGATCTACAAAATTTTTCATATTTTATGAATTGACACGGTATATAATGCTTAAAAAAATAATTCTTTGGGTGGCAAAATGCTTGAGTCAGATTTAATCTAGATAACCATCTCGGAATTATGTAGATGATCTTTAACATTTACGTTGTCCTGTTCTAAAGTTATTAAATAAATATAAACAAACTAATTTGTAATTTTTACATTACCAAAAATCTATGGAAGCTACATGTCATAATCGACTTCAAAATATGTATATCTTTTTCGTCCTCGTGTTTCTTCTTTGTCACAGCTTACAGATTATTGCCAAGAATTGAGCCAAATAAATCATACTTTATACATTTTCGAACAATAACACACAAAAAAAGAATTTTAAAAATATATATTTACTGTAGGAAAAAAAACTAATGGCTCAAAAATATTTTAATCTACCAACCTAGTCATGCTTTTAATATTCAATCGTGCTTACAGTTATTAACGCTGTACATTTACGTTTAATCATTATTTATACAGGAGATCTATCCTTTTTAAGACTTGATCAACAAGTAATTTTTTTAAATGTAAAGAACAATATAGATATCGTAATTCACAAAAGAAACAAAATCAAGAAAGGCGCGAGGCATCTCTTGAAAGTATATAATAAACTCACAACAATTATATCCTTGATTAATAGCCTAAGTCAGACTTAGTAATAATATAATAATAACGATCTATTAATATTTTATTACTCAAACCTATGGCCGTATCTGTTAGGAAAGTTATCGCCTATTTATGCTAAGCAATGCTGTCTCACTAATACAACTAGACTGAGATAATATAAGTACAGTTTACTCGAGGCCGCCTTCCTCCTCCATCTTTGAGAGGAATTTGATTACTCGATAATTCGGCTCCACCTGTCGTGTCATGTCTATCAAGCCCAAAAGTTTCTTGATTCCAATGAAGACACTGAAATAGATTTCAAAAATTGATTATTAAATCGGTCATTTTGTTTGTTAGGGTAGACCAAAATTATATATCTGGCTGAACGTTCATATTTTGACTACAAACTGAAAATGTATTTAATATTGAATAAACAATTCGAAGCAATTAAACATATAAATTATTGTATTTTAAATAATACAAAAATACTAACAACATAATTTTTCATGTCTTTAATGTTATTTTGAAGAAAAAACTTTAGGATAGTCTACTTTCAGGATTCAAATATTAATTATCATTTCAGGAAGTTGTACACAATTTTGACAAAAATAACACGGCAACGTCTTGTCAGACAAATTTAATGTCTGAAATATTAATTATTCAATAGAAGGAAAAAATGATAAAGTGAGAGCGAGTCGAAACTGCCCAAAGCTTCCCACTATCTATACTACTGTACTCTATTTTAAATAAACTTGATTAATTATTACTTGTTATAACATTGCCTTTGCACATTTGCCTTTCGATTAGGAAAAACCCAGTTTCTGCTCCTACGTTTCATGAAATATTGCAAATTGTAAAGAAGTTAAACATTTGTTTTGTAGTTTAATTATTAAAAATTTTGAACGACGAAAAAATAAAACGACGTACTATGCATTTAAGTTCAATAATAATTTATCATTCAATGTATACGTAAAGGATTCAAACTGACGACTCAGCAAATATCATGGAAAAATAAGATACGCATGGCTGTATGATTTCAACTCACCGTTTTCCCTGAAGTTTTCCCTGAAGTTTTGCCATTTCTTCTTTAGTGAATAGGTCAACTTCCTCCAATACTGATAAGAGATGATCTGGTGTCGACAAGTTAGGGACGTGAAGAATAGTGCTGAACGCCGTAATAAGTTCCATGTCCTCCAAAACTTGTCTAAAATAAATTAATTGAAATATCATTTGAACGCCAACAACTTGTGTTTTACTGTTACTACTTAGACATTGGAAATCTCCGTCAAACTTACCTGCGACTAGTGGTACACAAGATCAATAGTTTACGGCCACGAGGAGGTAGTTTTTTGAGCAGCACTAGGAGGGCCTGCAAGGTCAAATTTGAATATCGTGGGCCAATCGGACCGTAATCTAACAAACGTTCGATGTTATCAACTACGATGCAACTAAGTTGCGAGCGGTATGCGTCGTCGAAAATCTGCAAAGTAAATCATAATAAAAATGAATGAGGTAGAAAAAAGATATCAATTAGATTAAAATTTATTAAAATTAATTATAATTATACTTTGTCGAATCGTACACACCTTTCGGATCGACAAACATTTGGCAGATTCCGTGTAGCCAACCATGTCCTCGGGTGTGCAGACCTTGACGAAGGGAAAGTCGGAGTTCTTTGCGATTTGGGCAGCAAGCGCGGTTTTTCCACTGTTGGGTGGCCCCTCCAGTAAGATGGAAACGAGACCCGAGCCTTCCGCAGAGCGTGCTTCCTGAATGTACAGGTTTCCATCTGCGAGAATGTCGGCAACTGGCTTGCCCCAGTTGATGATACCTCGGATGAGAAGGTGCTCGAGTGCCTCGGCGCTCGTTCCAAAGGCCTGAGAATAAAAAACAGTTTTTCAACATTCTATCTCATTCAACAGTAATGTACTTTAAAAAATCAAACCATAGAAAACTTACAGGTTTGATATCATTTTCCAATGCGTGAAGGAAATCAGTCCGCGATACCATGAGTTTCTCCATAGCAGCCGGGTCTACTTCGACTTTGCTAGAGGCTTTAATTAACCTATTCATTGCAGTACTCTGGGCAGCTCGGACTAAACCTTCTAGTTCAGCACCACTAAAGTTTTTCGTGAGGACTGCGAGTTCCTTCAAGTCTACGTCAGGAGCGATTTTTTTGTAATCTCGCATCCTAGTTGTGTGGATATTTAGAATTTGAAATCTTCCGTGTTCATCAGGAAGACTAATTTCCATTTGTACCTATTTTTTGAGAAATTGTTTAATTTTATCTTAAGATTATTGTATTTTTTTTTTTTTTTTTTTGGCAAATGCAGGATTGGTAAAACTTGCCTCTAATCTGCCAGGTCGCATCAAAGCCTCGTCAATCATGTCTCGTCTGTTGGTCATACCGATAACTAAGATATTGTTTAATTGTTCCACACCATCAATTTTTGCAAGTAGCTGATTTACGACGGTATCGTGGACTCCTGTAGCACCAGCAACACTTCCTCTCGCTTTACAGATAGCGTCGATTTCATCGAAAATAATTATGTGTAGTCCACTGTTTGGCCCAAGCTAAAAATAACGGATGGATAAATATCACGTATTGTTGAATTAAGTAGAAAATTTTAAATACAGATGCCTACTCTTTTCTCCTCTTCCTCAGCATCAGCAAACAGCCTTCTGATATTGGCTTCACTCTCACCAACATATTTATCTAAGATTTGCGGGCCATTGACAATTTTGGGTTCTCTTGCATTTAACATGTTGCCAATTTGCCTAGCCATGAGCGTTTTANTTTTTTTAGATTTTTTTTTTTTTTTTTTTTTTTTTTTGGCAAATGCAGGATTGGTAAAACTTGCCTCTAATCTGCCAGGTCGCATCAAAGCCTCGTCAATCATGTCTCGTCTGTTGGTCATACCGATAACTAAGATATTGTTTAATTGTTCCACACCATCAATTTTTGCAAGTAGCTGATTTACGACGGTATCGTGGACTCCTGTAGCACCAGCAACACTTCCTCTCGCTTTACAGATAGCGTCGATTTCATCGAAAATAATTATGTGTAGTCCACTGTTTGGCCCAAGCTAAAAATAACGGATGGATAAATATCACGTATTGTTGAATTAAGTAGAAAATTTTAAATACAGATGCCTACTCTTTTCTCCTCTTCCTCAGCATCAGCAAACAGCCTTCTGATATTGGCTTCACTCTCACCAACATATTTATCTAAGATTTGCGGGCCATTGACAATTTTGGGTTCTCTTGCATTTAACATGTTGCCAATTTGCCTAGCCATGAGCGTTTTACCTGTACCAGGTGGACCATAAAGCAAGATACCTTTAACGTGTTTACATCCTAATTGTATAACTACTTCTGGAGGAAATACTCGAGATGCAAATGCTCTTCTGAAAATCGCACTGAACTCTTTGTCCAAACCACCAATTCCCATCTTGTTGAAGTCCCAGTCAGGATTAATGATTGATTGCCGAACAATTTTTCCTTGCTTGCTTCCTGTGAGATTTAAACTAGAATTTGGAGCTTTTTCAAATTGTATTGCAGTGTCTCCCAGACAACGACCCATCCTGGTTTTCTTTGGTTTAGCATCTTGTCCAGACTTGATAGCTTGTATGTCTGCAGCTTCTAGACTTTTAACAATCAAACCAAGCATTTTCTTATCTTGAAACTGGAATGCCAATTGTTGACCAACTGTAAATGCTTGACCAGCAAATTGCATAAGGAAATCCTTAGCCATAAGCTCTGTGTCATACGGTTCTAAAGTTGTTCTGTAAGTAATGTTTTTTATATTATATAGTTTATAACAATAATCTGTAAATTATATTTTACATATACATATGATTCATAACAAAAATTGTAAAAACTCACGTCTTTTTTTGCAGAAAATCTGCCTCTAGGGTGATGTTTGAAAGGAATTCGGAAGTAGATGTAGGATCGAAGTAGTAGGGCTTGACCTCGATCTCCTGATTGAGGGACAAGGTTGCCCATTTTCTCTGAGGCAAACTGAAGCCCACTGTACCTCTGTCGATTTGGGGACATGATTTGATGGAAAATACAAAGTGTTGATTTGCACCAGAATATGATACTTCGATATGTCTGAAAACAAAAAGAAAGAAGCAAGTTGTATGAGTGACAAAATTCAACTCTTATTTCAAAATTATTTTTGTATTTGAAATTTACAATGACATTAATTTAAATATAAAACATGAATGAGTCATGATATATTTCAATCAATACAATGAACGTATTAATCAGAGTAGTTGCAGTACTCGATGAACATAATTGTAAAACAGATCATAAATCCCAGTATTGATTTCCCCGCCACCTACCACACGCCTCCTTGTATTGCATTGTTTTGTAACTCTTAAGCAACAATCAATGAAGCCCTAAAACCTGTACCCATCTGGAGCAATTTCCTCCTCTCAACAGTCAAAAAATCAATAAATTTCCAATGCAACATCCACGTATATAACCCGCGTTATGCTTATTCCTTGAGTGCGTGTTGCCGTCAAGGGAGAGGAGACGACTCTCTCTCTCTCTCTCTCTCTCTTTCTCTCTTTCTTTCGCCATATGATGAATGAACGAAAGCAATGTCAACTCACTTTACGTCATCTGGAAAGTCGGCTCTGTTGACAATGGCACAATTGGTGAGACTCAGCTCATCCGTGGTACACTTGACCGCTTTCATCCGCTGTAACAGAGATCACAAGTTACTTATCTCGGGTTAGAGACGCACTTGATCGATTTCGCCGACAGCTAGTGCGAGGGGTAAAAAGGAGGCTATGGCTCAATAATACAGGTGTATTGATGCGCGATCCCATTCGGGTGTAACGTGCATGTGTCAGACTTGGACGGTTCCTTGTAAGCTTCCACAGAAGCACCAGGAGTCGAGTTCATTGAGTAGTTCACGGAAAAATGCTTGATAAAAAGAATCAAAGCTGTACTTACCATGACTGACATACTTCGATAGCAGATTCCTTGGAAATACTGAACTGACTGGCCCCTGAACGATGTGGAACCTGCAATGCAGGATAGGAGGCTGCTGGCTGCTGTGCTGACTGCTCGAGTGCTCTGGCTCTGGCTCTGGACAGGCGCAGTTTTGCCAATCTGAGCTGCGCAAATTTACTGACTCGTTCGCGTTTGCTCGACTCCGCTCACCTTCACCTTTCTCTGCGGCTGCTCCCTCCTATAGCAAAAGCAACGAATTCTATATACGTTACTCTCCGCGAGAATGAGACGCACTTGCGCAGAAATATTTGTTTTCAAGCCTGATACGGCCAGCTACGCTGCTTATCGAACAAATATACCTATATTGATAGAAATGAATTTCGGAGTTTTCTAGAAGTTGATTGTATAATATATACATTTTTGCTCCGAAATTATGCGCGGATGACACACACTTTGAAACCCACTTTGAGGACGAGTATATTTTATTAACAGTATTGATCGAGCCGGAACATTGTATTATATTGGAAACGCGCGTTGTAGATCAGGGTAGATTTCATCTTTAACATAAGCTGGGGTGGCTTTTATCTTCAGCATATCTTTATGCCGAGTCTTCTAATGGGCCGTAACATAAAAGTTTAACGGCTGTTTCCGTAAACTTTTTATTCAAAGTCGACTCATACGACCTAAATAAAAAACTTCTATGAATAAAAGTATATAAACTGCATTATTTTATTTTAAATTCAAATAAGCTATATTAAATTCTGTAAATAAAATTGCAAAATAAAAGGTAATTAACTCATCGAAATAATAAAAGTATGCGGACTATTATTATACAAATAAGAATAAAATCAAAAAGTATAATAGTACTTATATTGATAACCGATATCGTTCTAAATGCGGAAGATTGCACTCATCAGTCGTGAGCTCCGCAATATCCGAAAAGAGCGAGAAAAAGAAGATGCGCACAATCAGCCACCCCCAATTTTTTCGGCACATTCGGCACATATAATATATCATCCCCCCAGACCCCCAATCGCTGACCTACTTACTTATAGCAGATATACATATAGGTATATATATATATATATATATATAGTTCATACATTCCTTCGAAACCTTCACCCCACCCCATCCGCGCCCACGCACGTGTCTAGTGACATTCGTAGCTCATGTTGTCAGCCTTTCTTGGTGACGTCTCGCCTCGTCTCGCAACCGCGCAACTTCTCCATATATTTATAACTTCTCCGATCCCCAAAAACACATCATTCGCTTTATAGCTCTGCTCACGCGGTACGGTCAAAGCGATCTCGAGACACTCCGAGAGCCCGCGCTCGTCCATCCGATTAGGGGATCTTTCGAATCGTCGATTCGGCCTGACGATGCGCGAGTCTCGGAAGCCGACGAAGAAGGCCTTGCTCCGGAGTTGCAGCAGCTGCGACTTGTAGTAATATAAACGTAAGTTTAAAGTAAGGTTAGGTGACTGACGAGGCGGTGGACGATTGAAGTAAGTTTGTTCATGAGGTGTCCCTAGGAATCCTAGGATTGGCTTCTGTCTCTGTCTAGAGCATTGGGTGGATAGGAGAAAGGTGGGAGTGATACGAGTTTAAGAGGATAAATGAAAGAAACCTTATCGAATAGCCGATTGTTGACATGTTTGAATGTTTTATATTTTGAGATATTATGTACTATTTTTTTATAAGTACTGATAATTTTCGTTGGATTATAGCTGGTTTTCATATTTTTCAAAGTGGTGGTGAGATTTTTCTGAGATGTGTCAGAAATACAGTATTTTTGCGTTTTGTTGCAGGACAGGGGGTTGAGAAAAATTGTTAAAAATAAGTATTTACGATGGAGAGGGGCAAAAGTGGGACTGGCAGAGGTTCCAAAAACAAAATTGCTTCTCATCCGGCTGATTTCATAGCGCTAGGATCAAAGAGTACTAGTAGAGGCGATGCACCAGATACCAAGAGGCCTGGTCTTGGTCTTACAAAACCTGGCTTGTCAAGCTCCACTGGCACAAGTAAAGTTTCTTACTGTATTCTAGTGCGATTTTGAATAGTTTGCTATGCATGGTATGCATCTATTGTAAAAAATAATGGTGTTTTAGGTAACGATAGGAAAAAGGAAGGATCATCCTTACAATCTCTGATTCCACCAAAGAAACCTAAATTGGCTGCACATCCAGTAGTACCATCAACTAGACCATCTGTCAGTTACACTGAAACCTGGGAAGTGGTTGCAATAGACTGCGATCCAGCAGATCTTGTACCTCTGGTATTAGAAGCTAATGATGCTGATGATGGAGAGAAATTGATTGGTCTTGTCTGTGGTGGAATCAAAATCTTAAAGAATTCAAGATGGAAACCAGACCCTGTAGTCTGCATGGGACTTTTATATTTAGTCAAAATAAGGCCTTCAATATTTACCAACCATTGTATTTTGCATGCTTTGGCCTCACTTCTGAAAAGGGATCAGTCTCATGCCTTCAAGAATAAAAGCAATCCAATGGTATCTGTACTTGTTGCTAATTTGTTAATGAGAGGGTTTCATGATAAGAAAGAGTGGCCTGAAGTGTTTATAAAGGTATTGTCATAATTCATAGTTATTATTTCAGTCTTTATTACTAATATAAAATACATGAAATTACTAATCTTCCTTATTATTGTAGGTGTACATTGAGGATGCTCTCGGAGACAGAGTATGGGTTGATAACGAGGAGTGTAAAGGATTTGTAGATAATATTTTAACTGGTTTTAGTACAAGAATACCGCCAAAAAGTGTTTTACAACCAGAATTGTCTGTTATGACTTCAAGAGCAGACTGCAACAGTCCATCAACATTGCTGGACGATGAATTGTCTGGTTCATCAGCGATTCAGATTATAGGCGATAAGGACAAGGTCGATTTACCTGTCTGCCCCAGGTATGCTCACTGCATCGAAGTTGTGGAAAATGTCGTTTTGGAGGTAGTTAAAGAGCAGTTGAATCGACGGCAGCCAGAGACGATAACGAGAAATTTCCTTAAGCTACTATCTTCCGCGTGCGGCTTTGTAGAAATAAGAAACATCGCTGTACCAAGACTAGAGATGTGGCTGCACAACCCAAAACTTATGCGACCGGCACAAGAACTTCTTAGCTTTATTTGCTATAACTGTACCTCACATACGCAACGAGATGTCGAGGTTATAAGTCAACTCGTCAAAATGAGATTAAAAACCAAAGCTGTAATTAATTTATACCTAAATGGCGTGAAGGAGCTCATAGGTTTACACCCAGAAAATCTATCTACTATATTGAAACACACAATATACAATGAACTCTCCAATGCTAGGAATCCCAACAACATGCCCATGTTAGCAGTAATGTTTCAAACTGCTCCAGAAGCATCTGCTAAACTGTTGGCTGAGATATTTCAGGACCTGTTGCTAAACCGAGACGATTACTTGAGACCGATACGTGCACTTCTGCGGGAAATCGTGCGAGTTTGTCGGCACGACATTAATCTCACTATTCTAGCGAGGACTTTGATGACAACGCGGGTGGAAGTCGTTCAACAGATCGCCAGCTTTGAGTTCAAAGACCGAATGTTTATCGCCCTTATTGATCTGATATCCTTATGCATGTTCCTAGCCATCAGTCCTCAAGTCAAGGATGTCGCGATTCAATGTCAAAGAGGTGACAAGAAGGATATCAGTCTCTTGTACCAGTTTCAGAATCTGGTGACTTCAATACAATATGAAACCGTCTTCTGGCTACAGAGCTCGGCAAATCAGATTTATGGGATGATGTACAAAGAACAATTTCTTCACGCGCTGCACAAAATTATGATGCTGGAATCACCGGAACATTATTACAAGCCAGACAATTTTCCACCAGAAACCGACAGAGCCTTATACATGAGATTGGTTTCCGAAGTGCCTTTACTAGAGAGTACTTTCAAGCTTTTTGCACTTGCATTTATTGGAAAGCTAACGTTTATTAGTCAAAAAGTAAGCACACAACTTTTTTTACAAATAATTTTCTACAAATAGTTTCAATGGTTAAACCATCAACTAATACCCAATAATATTTACAGGACCAACAACCATGTACTATAAATAATAACGAGATGATAGAACTAACCGACCATTTGGTCCGGCGCGCGGCAATGACTTCATCGGAAACTTTCCCGCTTTTGCATATCAAAAATACAGAAATCTTCGAGCTTGTATTCCACATGTGTACCTACCAACCTCCGGCCGCGGCGTCGATTAACATTCCGTCGGACTATATACCACCAACACTTGCAGTATCTAACTTGTACTGGAAAGGTTGGATCATGTTGTTGATGATAGCGGCGCACAATCCATCGAAGATCGGTGAATTGGGGTGGCAACAGTATCCAATCTTAAGAATATTAATGGAAATGTGTATTACAAAGTAAGTATTTTGAAGTAGTGTTTCACGCAACACAAGATATCTCTCTTTCTTCACTTTATCTGTTATCTTATTACCGTGTGCACTTTCAGTCACTTTTCGTACCCACCACCGACCATGGCACTCCCAGAGATAGTTGAAGAGAACCGTGCCAAAGAGTTACGCCTGGAAGCCCTCGAAAAGCAACAGATTCTCCATTACGAAACGTACTTGGCTAAAGCTTCTAATCCAGAGAGGCAAATCTCCGAGCAAACGAGCCTGTTGTTGACACAAACCATAACGATGGACCCGACGGGAATACCTAGAACACCTCCACAGCATGTCCTCGATCTTATTCAGTCTCTAAACACAACTCATCGTTTGGGACATCTATTGTGTCGCTCGCGTAAACCAGATTTTTTACTGGACATAATCCAGCGGCAGCAATCAACTTCTTCTCAAAGTATGCCCTGGCTCGCTGGCCTCGTTCAGAATAGCGAGGGCTCGCTTAGTCAGCTACCCGTCCAGTGCCTCTGCGAATTCTTGCTCTCGTCAACCATAGGACAAGCCGATAAACAGTCTAGGCAGCAGCAGTTGCTAGCGCACCTGCAATTGCTGTTGACAGATCCATTGCAGGATTCGCAACATGCGTACGAGGTGTTGGAATATTTTTTGAGGAGGCTGAGTAGCCAGTCAAGCGCTAGCAGGTTACAGGCGATCACGGGGCTAAAACTCGTGCTGAACACATTACAGACCGAGGATGAGCCTATGGAAATCGAAGGCGAAAACGAACAACATAATCTGTAAGCACATTATTTTCTATGTATTTTAAAATTTAAGTAAAAAAAGAATAGCATAAAATAGTTTTAACTGATATTGCAGATCTGCTTCAAGCGAAACGTGGCTTTTGAGAAAGCTACCTTCGACCCCACATTTCCATGCTGTACGCTCACTTGTGTCGAAAGCTCTGCGCAGCGCATGTCAGGTCGAGAACAATCCGGATCTGGTGCAAGCTTACATCGCGTATTTGGCTACTCACACTCTCAACGACGATCTTCCTGATTTGATAAATCTGGTGAACGAGATTTCACAATTAGTGGTCGAAAGGAACACCATCGTGGCAGCTATTTTACCGCAGCCGGACATTGAAAGTCTACAGACTAAGCAGACTCTCTACGCTTTTCTGTCCATTTATTGCAATTATTTGAACAAGGTAAATAGTACTTTAAACGTCATTTCAGTTCTATCTAATTTCTAAATTTGCCCAGTGAATGAATAATCTGTTTATTTGAACCCGATCATAGTTGTCAGCATTGTAAAACATTTTTTTTTTTAACCATGAACATTATTTTTTGTAGGCACGAGCACCACGATTAGACGGTTCGCGGTTCACATGGTCCGAGAGTCAAGATTTGATCCTCGTCGAATGGGCAACTGGCGAGGAGTGTACGATGCATATCTTAGTAGTGCACGCGATGATTATCCTGCTAACCTATGACCAGGTTGATAACGACGAATTATTCAACCAGCTTCTTGAGACTTGGTTCCCAGAGGAGTCAGAGCCACCCAAAGCTTTTCTTTTAGATACAAGCGAGGAAGCTCTCCTTATACCCGATTGGCTTAAACTTCGAATTATAAGAAGTAATATACCACGGCTGGTCGATGCTGCTCTTAGGGATCTGGATCCTTATCAGCTAGTGCTTTTTATTCAGAGTTTCGGTGTACCTGTAAATGCGATGACGAAGCTGCTGCACTTGCTGGATGCTGCCGTACAAATAGATCCCCTGTCTGTAACGAATCACGTACTGGATAAGACATATATGGCTCAGGTAGAGTGTTTTTAGAAATCGTATTTGACAAAAGTACTCAGACTTGTTGAAAATACGTTTCCTAAACTTTGCTAAATTTTATTTTACAGTTAGTAAAGATCCTGCATAATAGAGGTGCTTCTGGTGGCCTGGTCTTCTTACAACATGTGCAGCTCCAGGTACAACAACTACCAGATGAGAGTCTGCCGCCAATCAGCACCCGTTTGGAGAATCTACCTTCGAGCACTAATTTGCCAAAGCATACCGTCGTTCAGCTTAGCACAGCCAAGACCGATGTGCCCAATCTAATAAACCAGCTGTTTATCGAGAAAATACCAGTTAATCAGAAGACAGATGCTTACAGAAAGCTGCACAAGATACTCGCCAAAGATTTACACAAATCCGGAGCAGAGGGAGATAGGGGGACTGTTGTTTTAGCTATTAAGCATATTCTTAGTGTTCTGAGCTCTATCCAGGTAAGAAAAACTGCAATATTAACCAACAGAGGAGTTATCAAAAAATTTAATGATAATTTCCAAGTCTCACAAAAATGAAATTCGATTTCAGGTAAAGGAATTCCTGGCATCCTTGGTCCACATGTCACAGTATTCTTGCACGCTAATGCGCGTTATTCTTTTACCATTGAAAACGCCAAGAACTTGTCCTAAAACACTCGAACTTGCACACGGTATGTGCTGTAGCCTTATTCAGCTTATCGGAGATGTGAGTGCACCCATCCTCACGATTCTGCGTGACTTTACAAATCTGCATGTGTCTCGAGCTCCGCGTCACAAGGAGCTAGCCGCTTTGACACTGACGCAAGATCCAGGCTCGATTCTTGAGAACACCGATCCACTTGACTTGGAAAACGTGGGTCGCAAGTTGCTGGACGTTTGCATGAATCAACAGCGCAATGACGTCTTGGTTGAATCAATGGCGAGGTTGTTAGTAGCTGACAGCGAACAGGGTTCCATCAAACCCCGAACGGGATTGTTGATTGACTGGCTGGCATCCGTTGAACCGGAGCTAATAGGTACGTGTCCGAATCTGCAGATCAGGTTACTGTTTGGAAAGACAAATGTATATGTAAGGATAGACGAGAGTGTGGTGAGTTCACACTCATGCAGGCCGTACCTGCTGACATTGTTGACCCACGGAGCGAGCTGGGCTACGCTCTATAAGTGTGTCGGACATCTGCTCAACCAGTGCCACAATGGGTATGATCCCACAGCTGTGCTAGATTTTCTATGGGCTCTGACGTGTAATCCAAAGTTATGGCAAGGACGAGAAAAGTATTCGACCAAAAACGATATTCCTGAAAATATTTTAATGCTTACCAATGATCAGCTACTAGTTCTCGTTATGTACCTAATCGAAGAAGCGGTAATCTTGTGTGAGCGTCAAAATCGCAAGACCGCAATCACGCAGATGGAAACGAGGCTGGATCTTTTGCTTTGTTGTTGTTCTGCTGAAGATGAATTGACGATGGACGTTGTTAAATATTTAGCCGATCAAATGACGAATCGTAATGGGTGAGTAATTTTGTTCATACTGTAAAATTATCAACTATATCATAAACAACCAATATAATAATATTTATTACTTTGATTTTAGTGTACACGCTGATATGTCCCACCAGTTCCTTCTGCATCTTTACATGAAAGTTCCCAAAATCATCTGCTACCTAAGCTCCTTCCAAGCAAAAAAGATGGTAAACAGCGCAAACATCTCTGACTGGACTGGTTCTATTCTCGACTGTATGAGCCACACGCTTCTAACGGCTTTAGCGGCGACGCAGCGTCAGAAGTCTTCGAAATCGCGTGAACTTGAGCTCTGTGCCAGGAAGATGGCTGCTGTACACCCCATCCTAGTGCTCAGACAATTGCCGCTACTCGCGTCGTCACTGATGGGATGGTACGACCTCGAATACAGTCAATTCAGGTCAGGGCATCATTTAAATTTGTTCACACAAGTTATGGGTTTGCTGGAGCTTTTACAGCCGCACCTGTTTAATGAGGAACATAGAAAAGGCCTTGAAAACACGTTAGAGAATTATTTTCATTGTTTTCAGGTGGGTAGAATTTTATTTTAAAAATAATTGACGATGCACGATGTAAATTGAAATAATTGTTTGTTTCTTCTTTTCAGAATTATTGTAATAAGGATTCGTCTTTTCAGAGTTATTCTAATAAAGACGATCTTATACCACTTTTGAATAGATTTTCTCTTCTCTTACAAGCATATGTAGTTCATGACGAACAGCATGCTCTAAAATATATTCAGCAGCATGCTTACATTCTTCAGTAAGTAATATACACATGCAAACAAATATATTTAAAAAGTAAAACGTTTAATGGAATCGTCGTAGTATATTGATATTGTTCTCTGTTTACAGCGATTTGCAAGCGCATTATCTTTCACTGGAAAGTTTACGATCCCTCGTATCAGGAATTCCTATTCCACGGGAAGGTGAAAATGGTGAAAACTTTCTCGTTACTTCTACTTTTCACCGAAATGCTCCAACTCCTCCATCAGCTCACTGGGCAGGTTGGGTTACGGCTCTCACAAAAATGCAGGGTGATGGTATGTACAATTGTTCGTCAATTATCGTGTTAAATTGTAATTACTATAAATTTTTGTTTTCTCTCTTTTTCACAGACGTTCTTAACGCCTTGCACGAGATCGATACTCTATCTTCTCGTAAACCATCTGTATTAGAACCAATCACAGACAATATTGCGGATTTACTTGTGTCGCCTCAAGGAAACATTAGATCTCTTGCGCATTTGTTGATTGCTAGGGCATTAAAACATCGTCCTTATTCGAATCTTGGTGTACTTTCAGCTTTTCAGAGATGCCTCGACAGTTCTCGAGCCGACATTCTCATGTCCGCTTTGGATAGGCTACCCGATTACGTTTTATGTATGCAAGGTAAGTTAAAAATGAATTGAGTACACAAATATTTTGCTTTATTTTTAAATTAAATTTTCTTTTCTTTTTCAGAGTATGCGTTACCTCTCATGCAAAAAGTTTTTGAACTTGGAGTGAACTCGAATGTAAATACGATCCCCTATATTAATAAGAGTATAACTCTTTTGAACACACAAAAAGGCTGTTAGTTTTTAAGATTAAGATTGGAATGTTTTTATAAGAAAATTAATTTTTGGGAGAATAAATTTATAATTATTAAGTTTTGTATTTTTGTATTTTTATTACTTAAAAAATATCAAAATTTCGCTAATTCATACGTGGAAACTTGCATATTAAGTAGAATATAGTTAGATTTACATATGTACATACAATATTTGTCAAACCTTCAATACACTTGTTGTAATAGGTCATTATTTGAACGCTTCAGTAGGTACTTTATTACTTAGGTATTGCTGCATGAAAGTCTTAATTGCTTGACGAATATCCCAGTTGGCTTCTAACAAATACTTCTCAGAATACTTGTCATTCATAGTAGTCAACTCTTGCAAAAGTCTAAGTAGCTGATACTTTTCTGCTCCACTAAACGATATTGGATTAAACTGAGGAACCGAGTGTTGAGTCACAATTTTTAATTCACTTAGATCTACATTGTTTAAACTAGGTGGACAATTGTCTATGTGATACTGATCATTGATAATACAAAATTCATTGTCTTCTTTGGCTACGACGATTAAAGTTCTGGTGAACCACATTGGTGGTACATTGGTTTTTCTATACACAAAGGGACCCTGCACAAATACAGCAAAACTATTACTTGTGCTGTATAGTAAATCTATGTCTAAAAATTTCATTTTATGAAGAGTTGCTGGCTCACGTCGCAAGGCAGTGATAATTTTTTCTGGTCCATACAGTAGAAATTCAGTACATTTTGCATAGTCAACAAACTTTAATAAATTTCTGTTAGTTGCAAAAGATTTAATAATTTGTTTCTGAGAATTGTCTGTGATAGGTCCTATTGTCATTGAAAATAAAGCTCCAGCATCGTATAATCCATTGAACACTAACCGATCATCTTGATCATAGCATGTGAAAAAGTGTTCTAAAAACTGTTTCACTAAATTGATCTTTATTTTATCTTGAACAAAATGTTTATGATATATTGGTACTTGTTTTTCCTCAATACCAATGATCTCCCCATCTAGCAATTGTAAATGTGGAAAATAACATTTAACTGCAGTCACGTAATCTTTAATTGACGAATAATTACTGCAAAGAGGATTTCCATCTAGCCATAATTCTGTAATTTTATACTCTGAAAATGGTTTAAGTACAGCAACATCAGATAGCTTGTTATTACGTAGGTCAATTTTGGAAAATACAAAACTGAAAACTTTTTCAGTGAATTCAAGACATTCCAAGTTATTGTTTTTCAAAATTAAATCTCTTATTGGAAGCTTAGCATCTCGATTATTAATTGGTGCAATAACTGTTTTTGATAAACGCAAAATATTATCGAAAACCACTGGTATGTGCAAAGGACAATACACTGAACCAAGGCGTTTATCAGTTGAAAAATTTTGAAGGTTCAAAGTTTTTCTAATTGATTCCTTACTAAAACGTGCTTTAATAACATTACTTATTATTTGCAGCACATTCAGATTAAACTCTTTGAAAGTCAGATAAGACAGTACTATGTCGAAATATACAATTTTGCCATTTTTAAGCTTCAGTTGCATTTTTTGATTAGCAAATCGAGATATAACATTAGATCGGCACATACTTAAAAAAGTGGCTTTGGTATCAGTCTCCATTTGGTACCTGACAGGGATAAATAAACCAGGAGCGCAAATTTCAATAATAGCATCCAGTATTAAATTTTTGTCTTCTTTTGCCACATTGTATACAATGAATTTGTGCCAGGCATTTATTACGTTTGCTGCATTCTCAACAGACTTATCCACAGAAGGATCCTTGTATGACAATCTTACAGGGTTGAGAAATTTTTTAGTTGTTTTTGTAGTAGTCGTGCTACTAGCTGTATTACTACTGCCGGTATTTTCAGCCATGATTACCCTTATTTTTCTAAAAATTAATGCATTTATTTAATCAATCATAAAAGACTGCATAAATAGTGATATGAGGTGCAAAGTTTATACTTACGAATATAGGTTAGGATGAAATATATAATCAAATTAATGGAACGTATGAACGCATTTCTGCAAATTTCAAATACCTATTTATTGGATAAAGTATCAAAGAAGAGAAGAAAGTATTTGGTGGAAACTTTTTCTCACTACTTATTTTGATACTTTAATTCAAAAAAGTGTCAACAAAACAGGAAGACGCGTAAACGGCGTAAACAATCAGTATGCTATATGCCCGTGGCCCGTGACTACTTATGCCTGTCCAAGAGCTATAGGCCGATGCGGTTTCATGAGCAGAAGCGCCGCAACTAACCAAATAGTGAACTACTTATAGTATTCAACTATATATCGCCAATTCACCAGACAAAAAATCAAACAAGTAGGTAATTAACGCGCAAGGGAAAATTAAATAATAAACAAAAATTAAGTTACAAAAGTTAATACTATTTTATTATTTAATATTGCCTTAATTTATATTTTATACAAAAAGTATTTTACAAGTTATTTTAAAGTATTTTGTGAGACTATGCACTTAATAAAATTAAGTGTATACAAAAAATCACATTACGAAATCAATCCTCACATTTATAGTTATAAAAGTATAAAAATGGAACTCAGTTTTATTAAAAAGCATCTTTTGGTAATTGTCCATTTTTATAGTGATTTAAAAAATTCGTTATGGCCTTTTTTAGATTCCATTCAACTTCTTTCAAATATTTTTCACAATATTCGTGTGTCATTTGACTTGATTCTTGGAAAATGAGAATCAAATTTTCCTTTTCATTGGGGCTGTAACAAGATGGTTCAAATTTGGGTGGGCTCTCATTTTCAATATTGTAAGTTATATAGTCTATTCCATGAACTGGAAGATAAACATGGTATTGGTCATTTACTATTTTGTACTCATTGTCCTCTTCAGCTATCAAAATAAAGGTCCTGTTGAAAGAGAACAATTGGTTGGTTGCATTTATTAGTTTAAACAGCCCTTCAACAGAGATAGTTAAAGCTTCTTCACTGTGATACATAAGGTCACAACAAAATGACTTTTGTATGTGCTGGGAAGCAGGTAGCTTTTTTAACACTTTCAATATTTCATCTTGCCCATGATGCAACAATTGTTGACTATTTTTGCCAAAGATCAATAAATTTCTATTCTCAGAGCCAAAAGGTTCAAGAAATTTCTTGCTCGTTGGTGAAGTTGGTGTTCCAACTGTTGTGGAATACCATGCATCATCATGGTACAAACCACGCAATACATTTCTATCCTTGTGGTCATAGGCAGTGAAGAAGTGTTGTACAAATTGTTCGACTAGTTCGCTCTTCGACCAATTTTTCATAAAACTTTTGAAAATCAAGGGAAGTCCTGCTGTGTTGACTTGTACACCATCTAATTTAACTATTTTTGGACAGTATTTCTTTACAGCTTCAACGTACTGCAATGGGTTGGCATAATTCTCACACATTGGGTTTCCATCCAGCAAAAGTTCTGTGATATTTAATGCTTTCAGAGGTTCTAAAAGTTGCACTCTCATCAAGTCATTGTGTCTCAGATCCAGATATTTTACGGACTTTAAACTGTTTGCTTCCAGCATAGTAAGTGTATGAAGTTCATTGTTTTGCAAGCTTAAATATTCAAAAGGGCCTAGTGCATTTTTTGCCAACTTCAAAACATGAGCCATTGTTTTGCACTGCGAGAGAGGGCAGTAAACTGTGCTGTATATATCTGCATCTTTGTGAAAATTATCCAGTATCAAAGTTTTCTTTTCTGCATTATACCGTTTTTTTAATACTGTCAGTAACAAGGGCTGTATATTTATCTTGAGATCGTGAATCGATGCAAATCCAAGAGTAATTGAAAGAATCAGTGGACTCCCATCAATGCATTGAACAATCAAACTTGTCTTACAAAGTTGATCCAATGCTCGATCACAGTTCCTAGCAATGAAACATGAATTTTCACCTACAACTTGATACCTCACAGGAATTAAGTCAGCTGGATGTATAGATTTTAGAATACTCTTGAGGACAGTCTCTTTATCAAAATTAGCACCTCGAAGAATTACAATTTTATGCCATATATCATTTCTGGCCATCAAGCCTCTTTCGTGAAACATAGTGCTGCCCATACTCAATTTTATGGCTGCAGACGAATCCAAAACAACAGGAGTTGGGACTGGTGCAGTTTGCGCATTATGTCGTGTCTCCAATAATCCCATGGACATTTGATTCGACTGATTTTGTATCACGTTCACTAAATTATGATGATACATTTTGAATATTAAAATTACGTAATATTTGGTGGGTAAAATTTGATTTGATATCTGAATATTACAAATCCTAAAACATTAAAATAAATATTGTAAACATAATTTCAAGGTTAGAATCGAATATAAGGAGTTCTTCTTTTCTCTTTATAGAAATATACAAAGATAAACTTACGCTATGTGGGCTCATGAAACTCTTTTGGATTTCATTCTGAGTTGCACTAAATTATTGATTTTGCGAATAATAATATACTTGTTTAAGCATCATTCTGCTAAAAAACGACCATCAGCTATATACGACGACTCAGCTTGTCGGGTTGTCGCGCATGTCGTCTGCGTGTGTGAAACCGTGTAAATACAATGGTCACGTGACGATACTTCTCCGGTTAGTGAAGAAGTCAAATCTCAAAAAACTATATAAGACTCGTCTTTTTATTTGGACCTGTTGATGGATAAAGAGTTTAGGCAAGATCAAATAAAAAGTTACGTTCTTCAGAGACAAAATTTATGCTATGGATTTTATATAAAAAAATTTGGCTACGAAAGGCTGCAACTTTGTACTTTTGAAAATTCCCACTCTACCGTGTGACATGAAAACTACTTATTTATTATAAATTACGAGCCAATAACGCTGAGACATATAGACGAGCTGCTTATCTATACGTACTCGATCTAAGTTTGAATACCCTATCAGCACACAACGGTTAATTAACGTTTAAAAAACGTGTTGAAAAACACCAATAAACGTTTATTTTTAACAGTTAAAAACACGTTAAAAAATCGTCGAAAAAACGTTTAAAATGTCCACACAATATATGCAATTTATTTCAAAAGAAAATCAAAAACGTTTATTTAACGTTCATAAAACGTTTTTAAAACGTTTCGATGATTTTAAAATTATTAAAAATATATAATTATTTCTATGAAGCTTTTTATGTATTTACGACTAACTATATATTACCGCATTTATTACACGGACGCTTTCAAACATATATATAATACATTGAACGCTTTGCCCTTATATAGTAACCGAGAACAAATCTTACCACTTGCGAGAAAAATATCAACGCCATCTAGCGGTATAACTACAATAAACGTTTTTTAAACGTCCAACTTTCGATCATTCATTAACATTGTGAGAAGGGTTTTAAATAAACGTTTTATGAACGTTTTTATTATTTTCTTATTAAAATAAATTTGCAAAATTTACGGACATTTTGAACGTTTTTTCGACGATTTTTTAATGACGTGTTTTTAACTGTTAAAAATAAACGTTTATTGGTGTTTTTCAACACGTTTTTTAAACGTTAATTAACCGTTGTGTGCTGATAGGGTTATAATATATCTAGAACCTATAATCGAATGCACCTACCCTATAATAACATACAAACGTTGTAAAAATTTATTGTAAAAACGTTTACTTGGCAACGAAATAACGTTTTCCAAGCAAGTTGTGGAATCGTTGTAAGAACGTTGTGAAAACGTGGTTAAGTCCGTCCATTTTTTGAAAAAATGACGTTTTGCAAACCTCTTCAAAAACATGTATTTAACGTTTGCAAAACATTGTTTCAAACGTTAGAAAATTATTCATAAAAATGGTAACTTAAAATCATTAGAAAAATGTTTAGGCTAAAAATGGTTGCCAAAATTGGAAGTACCATCCGGATGATACTTCCAATTATGGCAAATATTCTACACCTGGATGTTATTTTTATTATTTATGGTTACCTTTTATTCTAACATTTCCAACGTTTTAATAACGTTTTAAAAACGTAATTTGAATATAATTACAACGTTTTATTATTTGAATAAAATGTAAATGAGGCGGACATAACCACATGTTTTCGCAACGCCCTTACAACATTTCTACAACTTGTTTGGAAAACGTTATTTCATTGCCAAGTAAACGTTTTTACAACGTTTTTACAACGTTTTGTGCTATTAGGGTAACTTTTTTACAATATATAGTAATACATGTACACATAAATTTATGATATTATCAATCACCAAATCACGAACTAAAATTAACAATGCGACTGTGCGACCAAGACCCGCCCATTGCAACAATCTAAAAGAACACCCGCCTCACAAGCCACAATAGCTGTAAGCAATATATATTCTCCGCAACTCTAAAAAAAATCTCCGCGAATTATTAAGCACACATCTATACTTACACTACTTATATACGCGCGCGCGCGCAGAAGGCTGTGTCGAGAGGAACACGTCGAGGAGAAAAGGCGCAAAGCGCGCACAGCGTATAACAACAGAACCGGTGATTTCGCGGTATAACACGCGCGAGAGTCGAGTCACTCGGGCCTCGGGCAATCCTCTTCCGCATTTCACATTATCGGAAAAATTTCTTCCCCCCCGCGCAGAAGTTGCGCTCGCGCGGCGCTATACGACGAGCCATCAGCAAGCGAGCGAGAGAGGAACAACAATCTACGCGCGGGTTATACGCCCGTACAAAGAGATGATGCGCTTATATACCTACTCTCCGCGAACGCGCGGTAAAATATAATACTGTAATAAGTACGAAGGAGGGAAGCGCGGCGGCGGGTAATGCGAGGTTTTGTTATAGCAAGTGTGTGTGTGTGTGTATGTGTGAGAGGAAGATAGTTATAGGTATAGGCTGCTGCTGTTGTTGCTGCAGGTACATACATTGTACACATGCGTATATCTGTATAGGGGGGAGAACTGATTTTTTTGTTTAGGCTGATGCTTTGCGGGGCTATTGGTGCTCAACACGCTCGCTTTCTGCATATCATACTATAGTCGCGCGACGGCTTTTTATTACATATTTGTGTTTGGATTTTCGTCGGTGCATCTCATAATTGTAAACATTCATACTTTTTTATTTCTACTATTATAGGTACAGGGTCCACAGCATCTCTAAAAAATATCAACATTCGGCGCCTAATTCAGCTCTATTATACGCCCGAAAAACCGCACAACTCACGCAGCACTTTTCGCGAAGCTTGATATACATATAATGTAGTCACGAGTGTATAATATAGAGAATCTCGTCCTATATCGACTGCTACCGCACTTCGGCTACCGCGACAATCTTTTTCGCATCGGTCGCGAGCGCGAGTGCTATCGCGATAAAGCCGTCGGACAATAATAAACAATGCGTGAAATGACAAGTAGCGGGGGGGGGGGGAGGGGGGCGGGGTAGTGGTAGCTGTATAGCATATATATAGACAACGGCGTTTCGCGAGATTCTTATCTCGGAGCCTCGCTACCGGCGCGCACGAACGCGCCCCCATCAATCATTCGCGCGTATATATACAGAGGTCTATGTGTTATATGGCTGCAGCAGCAGCACTATTATACGAATATAGCCGACATAACGTTAAATAATGCAGAGGCTGCTTTCGTGAGTGACTTTTTTCTTCAATTTATTGACTCAGGTTCAGGTGCGAATTAACTGATGAGAGTTTTAGCTTTTGACTCGGAAAATATAATTGTATACAGTTTTTGCAAATAATTCGAGCGAAAATGAATAATTAAAGTTTAAATAATAAGAACATCGATCGCCGAGATATAGGCAATAGTCTATTAATGCATGATTAATATTGACGCTGATTTGCCTTCGACGACTGATTTGCATTTATGTTCACCAGAAAATCGACCCCAGAGTTTATACTCTATAATTAAAGCCGTGCATCTCTCGCGAGCGATTGCGAAAACCTCTCGCGCAGCTGATGCAGCGAAAAATCCGTGTACATAAACTGGCAAGGAGCCGCGCGTCGCAGTATAGACGACGTGTTTCCCGGAGCTCACTGACGGCTTATGTCTCCGCGTGATGGATGAGATTCGCCGGTATCGCTTGTATCTCATCCCGGACTCGCGCGTCTATATCGCGGCTATACCAGTAGCGTTCGCTTATTAAACCGTATGGCTGTAGTGATCGACTCTTATTTAAGGTAAACGGGAGGAAGATCGATGACAAGCGCAGGCTGGTAGTTCTTAAGGGCGATTTTTAATGAGCTTATACGCGGTTTGCGTGTAATTATTGTATTGAACTTTGGTGAATTGTTTCGACTGCAGCAGTCGCAGCGGCTGAACATTTTTCTCTGCAGCGTACCTATACACCTATACATACGTATACAGCGCATCACTGCCATTACATCCGAAAATTGCATTCCCTCGATTTTCTCGTTTGTTGTGTAACGCGACTCGGCACAAGATTATTACGGTGAGCAGTATTATTTTCACCTGTTATCAAATTAGATATTGGCTTAGCGGATGTGTATAGAGCTATATAGGTATATACATGAAGGGAGAGAGAGAAGGGCAACGTTTCCTCGTGTGCACGTCTTACATTGCACGAGACGTGTAATCTCGCAATAAAACGAGATCGCGCGGGCCTATTTTCTCGAAATTCCTCGGGGAATTCGAAAGAATGCCGTAATCGTTCTTCGGATAGGAGCGAGGAGTTCTCTGCAGAATTAAAGAATTTTGCGCCGCGTGCACGTCAATTGTTCGATGCGATTATACTATATAAGACTCTGTTTAGAAATTTTGCTTCGCTACTCGCATGTCTTGTGCTACAAAATGCTACACAGTAGACTAATGCTATGTGCAAGCACGCCAGAAAACGCCGTGGTTCACACTGGGCAACTTTCAATCCCTTATTAGTATACCATCTCGCTTGTGTATACATATCGACAAGCTGCAAACTTGCATGCAGTGTCGTCCGCGGCGTCGACGTTTGCATGAGCGCAACATTGCAAGACCTTTTGGATCGATCGAGCGTCATCAGCTTTTTTCTCGAAAAATCTCACTCGGAAGGAAGAAGGGAATAAATAACAAGGGTTCACAAGCGCCAAAGTCGACGCCCATCAGGTATATAACACAGGTTGTACTACACAGCACCTTTATATGAAGTGTGTACACTGCGCATGTACATGCGCGGTCTCGTTACTATACCTACAATAACGTGCTTATTTTTAAAGCCGCTTATTACCGTGATTACCGGCGCGCGTGTACAATTTATGTTATTGAATCGCAGTTATCGGCGCGAGCCATTTTCCCTATGCGAGTTCTCTCTCTACTGATGCGGAGCTATGTGTTAGATGTTTTCTTTTTTTCATTTTTTTAGGAGATGGGGTTAGAGAGCGCGGGGTTCTTCGTATTTGCATATAATTATTCTGCAAGAGTTTCACATTGGTGAACTGCAATTCTTTGATTCGTCTGACAGCGATTCACGATATCGCGAACTCGTATGTCTGACCGGGCTCGGTACACATCTACTTGCGCTACTGCTTCAACTCAAGAATCTTTGATTTCTGTGCTGTTAGAATGAAATTCGTTTTGATTTTAGCGAAACTCAGCAAACTTTTAAAAAATTTGATAAACCACAGGCCGCGCGTATATGCAAACGCGCGCTTATATTGTATAAGTTTACAAGACGTCCGGCAGCAAAGTAGTCGCCTTCCGCGCGCAAACTGGAGCTACGCCGAGGCTAGAGCAAAGAGAGAAGAGCAGAGAGGATCGAAGGATAGTAATTACAGAAGCGGGACTCGAAGGCAAGCTTGATCCTCTTTCTTTCTCTCCTCTTCTCGTCAAGCGAGAGCTGCGAGGCACGATCACCGATAAGTATAGTAGTTGCTTCGTGGATCCTTCGTATATACATGTACACTCACACACCTCTGTTGTTGCCGCGCACTCCCGCTATCTCATTTTATTGGGTACAGGTCGCTTAAAAAATTTATCGTCGGGACACGCGCGCGCGCGCGCACTCGCCGAGCGAGAGTTCATATTTGTGGAAAGTAAAGGCTTCGGCAGCTGAGTCACGATATTGTGTGCAGTGATTCGTCCGAGCTATATGGTTTTTCATTCTTCATCGCGTGTGTGTTGTAGTTTTTGTAGTTTTTGCCCGGTGAGAGTCGTTCACGTTGATTGTTCTGAATTGGAGTATATATAAGAGCATATAGCTCGACGGCTGCAGAATAGCTTTGATTGGGATACTATGCGAAGCTATATATAAAATACCGTATGAAAATTCATCATTTTTAATTAAAAATGAAAATAAAAATGCCGAAAGCAAAGTTTTTGCGCTCCAAAGTAAATCCCGCGATAAATTCTCATCAGATACCGTATACAGCCTGGCTGCGACTGACCCCGTCATTATAACTCGATAGTCTTACACTCTTTGCTCTCTTTTTCACGCCTCGCTTCCATACTTTGTTATACTCACATTATAACCTTTATTCTTCGTTTCTACACACGCTCGACGCTTCTTCTCCTCGCAAAATTTTAATCGATACCTCCAAATCATTTTTACCTTGTATATAATACTTTTATTTTCTCAACCTTCTTCACTCCACATTGAATATAAAAATGCTCGTCAGAATTTCCGCGCGGTCACTTCTCGTCCGCACGTTCATAAATATCGACCCCCTGGACAGCGCGTTATATACCCAACGCGAAAGGCAAAGCAGTAGCGGCAGCTATACTTACCGGCGGCAGAGAGACCGGATTTGTCATTGATTCGAGGCGGTGTACGAGTCAGGGCAACACAACGCCTAGGAAGTAGCCGTGGCTTCGCTTTTGCTCCCAGGACATCAATACTCTTGAACGTATACGCCGAGTCCTCGTTATATATACGTATAGAGTTATGGGTCTATGCAGAGCTTCGGCTTTTACTCCCACTACTCGACAGTGTCGATGGCGATGCTATTATGCGCGAAGGGCTCCACGCAGTTGTATGGAGGATTTAGCGTGGTTTATAGAATTTTTCTATCGTCACTTTATACTAGCTTTTATTATTGTTCAAAGATTTTTTTTCAGAGTCAATCTGATCTGATGGCGTTATTCTTATACTTTTTACCACTGCGTCGTAAATATCCTAAAGCCTCGTTTCGATTGCTCAATAATTTTGATATCGACGTTACATTATACAAGCGCACTCGCTATTTTTCATCGAATTATTCTTGCTGTAATTATAGGCATTACAGAAAAATATTGTTTCCCAGCGCGAACCGAGTGTTTCATTCGATTCGACATTAATTCAGCGTTCGTATATATGTGTATACTGCATACAACTATAGGACAAGCCAATGCCGCATTATACGAGATATACGCGGGAATGACGCACTCGCAGTGAATTTTCAATTACGCAATTATGTAAAAGAATAGCATTAAAAAGTACGTATGTTATGCGCTTTAGAATACGGATACACGTTTTATGTAACTTTTTCCACGATCGAACGCAAGCGCAATCGTGCCAACCTGTAATGCACTATTGCACTGCGAGCGCGAGCCGAGGATTTTAAGCAGCAGCGGACCATTGTGAAGTCTCCGGCTTTTAACCAGAGATGGCGCAAGTGGTACTCACAGCAGTTCATTCATGTAATAAACGTTTAACAATCGCGTAAGTAAGTGTCGCCCGTAAAAGTTGTAATAACTATACTCGCGTTTCATGTTCGAGGCTTGGAGCGAGATGATCGCTGCGAATGGAAAAATGACATGATGAATAATCGCAATGATCGTGTAATAAAGATTGCAGTTTACATTGACTTTTTTGCCGTCGATTTGTACAGTTTATCTTGTTTGTTTAATGAGGCGTAATTGATCGTTATACGCTACCGCGAGGATATTAATTGCAATTCCGCGCGATATTTCATCTCGCGAATAGAATGTTTTAATTGAGCGAGTGATCGATTGACACTTGTATGAGAAGTTTCTTGTATACGATTGTTCAATTTATTTTCCAAACATGAGTATAGAGAATTCGATTACTCAAAATACTTAATTTTTCGCGCCATCCCAACAAACAAAACATCATCTCTCTCGATCAAGCTGCAGCAACACCTCTCCTCCTCCAATGCAGCGCATACATGTACATCCCCCGCGATCTCCTTAGCACTTCTGACAGATCGAAAAGTGCGAATCTCGCTGTAAGCATCGAGCGCACACACATACCCAACTCTCTCTCTCTCTCTCTCTCTCTCTCTCTCCTGGGGCGCGCACGTTCTAGTTGAGGCGTAGATTTATTGGCGATAGTGCGCTCGATAACCGCTCTCGTGCATTACCACGCCCATCGCGCTCAGCATACACACATATATACCTATACCTGTATACCATACGTAGGAATGTACGGGAGAGGAAAAGAATACGTATATATACGTGTATACATATGTATAGGTACGCGTTAGGAAGGAGGCCGAAGAGGAGGAGGAGGATGTGTGTCTATACGCGCGGATTCCGTGTGTAACGTAACACCGTGGAGTCGGGCTATGGGCACACGCCTTTTGTTTTCTGGATGCATAATATGCTGCTGATTGTTGTTTCGCACATTTTTTATACAAGGATATTTAGCGTGGAGACTTGGCATATTGATTTTGAGGTGGAGTCACTGTTAGGTGGGGAGTTATACTTTGTAAAAATTTTACAGACTAGTTCAAAAACCTCATGGTTGATATATAAACTTTACTTTTTCACGATAAAATGACCAACAGCTCACACATTTGAATTCTTATTATTCTCAACTAAATCAAGTCTCTCAGACCCACACAATCGTCCCTCCAGAAGCCTCATACTCCGANTCCCAAAAAAAAAAAAAAAAAAAAAAAAATAAAACATCGCATCCGCAGCTTTATACTCTCAAAGGCCAACTACTCCGCACCATATAATACACCGCTTCAGAGCCGCTTATATTCGTGCCCGGGAACAAATTGAAACGATGAATTTTTCATGCACCATAATACACAAACAGCCGATAATAATTCGAATGAAGCAGCAGCGGCTCCCCTCACCGCAGCAGCAGTAGCATCTCGAATAACAATGCTCTCTCTCTCTCTCTCTCTCGCTCTCTCGCTCGCGGACGATCAGCCCAGCGAAATAGCGCAACAAAAGCGCGCGCGCTGCATCGCGCCGATATGCAATCGGCCGCGCGCTCGCGAGAGAGCGAGGGTTAAACTCTGCACAGGGCGAAGAAATAGGCGTGGAAGATCACGACTCATAAATCCGCGATGGAAGCTCGCGATTTTTTATTCTCTCTTTCTCTCTCTCGCTTGGGCCTTCTGCGAGCGCAGCGTTACATCTCGTATATATCGCGCGGCCTTTTTAAATCGAGCGTAAACGAATCGCGATAGCGGATGAGAACGAGGTATGTGTGTGTGTGCGTGATTCGCGGGTGAGATATAGAAGTTTCTGGGGAGAAAGCGAGGCGATGATTTTCTGAAAAATTGCGGATTTTCGTCTTTTTCTGTGCTGTACGGTTCTTCAGTAGGAGGTTGATAAGAGACGGAGGGTATGCGATGGACTCTGATGTACTGGTCCTCTCTAAAAAAAGTGATGGCCGGATGTTGTGAAGCCTATAAAAGATGGACGATGGCCGTGATTGGTCGACAGATATGTATCCGGTTTAGATGGCGCCAACATTTAAAATTCAATATTTGAATTTGAATGGTAACGAGTTTAATAATAAATGATCGTGTTTTATTAGTTTAAATTTTGAGATTAGGTTTGTAACAATTAATTATTTAGCTATAAAATAAATAACGAATATCTGACTTCAAAAATTAAAAAGCACATAACCTACATTATATTGGGTGACATGATTGGTGAGACAAGATACATATATACAAATGTATTATATTATAGTGAGGAAAATGTTAACATTTGGATTCTGTTTAGAATGTAAAGAAAGAATTGCGTAACGATATTATTCGCGCGAAGCGCGGTCGATTTTCCTAGTTTGAGATAAATTCAGATTTCTCTGCGATGTAGCAAAGTTTGTGAAATACGAATTTAATATGAAAAGGAAAACCATCTCCTTCGACAACGAAAAATCAGTAGTGTATATTATAGATAGACGAACGAGCGAGCGCAGGAATGCTGGGAAGGAAGAGCCGTGTGCGCTAAAAGGTTAAATTGGCGAGAAGAGCGAAAGAAGATGAGGAGCGTCGCGGGAGGTCGTCGCCGCCGCCCGAGGATTGATGGATATGCGCCGATCGACGACGAGTCGCGCGCCGCGCGCAGCTCTTTCCTCTTCTCTACACATATATGATCCGCTTCGGCTTTTAATCACTGCTCGTTAGCGCCTCGTCTGCTTCAAAGACTCGTATGCTTGTGTGCGCGATTTTTTATGATTCTCTCGATTCTTTTACTTTTTTTTTTCTGCAAACGATGCTTCGTCAGGTGTATAATCATTTTCAATGGAGGTATAATGTTGCCGCGTGCGCAAGCGTATTGTATTAACTCAGCGTTCGTCAAATTCAAAAGAGAGAGAGGGCTATTTCAGAGGTGACGGCTCTTTCGATTATTGTGCCACGGCTATATAATACACTCTCGCGATGATTAATAGCCGTACTTTTACGGTACAGCTATGCGCGAGCTCTGCCTATAAGGAAGGTATCACGCGCGCTCATCCGAATTGTTTTCGAGACGCGCGTATAATGATTAGTGTTCGATTTTTCAAGAGGCAATTATTATAATTTTGCAATCGCACGACAGCATAGTTCGTCAGTTTTACTACACACGTAAAAATATACTTATGCTAATCATAGCACATATCCTATGCTCTGGCTAATCCGCACACATGCGCGAATTTTTTCTTCTGGGAAGAATCATCGTGAGAACGATACCGGCCTCTCTCTCGGACGATT
Organism: Pteromalus puparum; assembly: GCA_012977825.3. Lineage (NCBI taxonomy): Eukaryota > Metazoa > Arthropoda > Insecta > Hymenoptera > Pteromalidae > Pteromalus > Pteromalus puparum. The sequence continues at coordinate 70,974,895 of CM053170.1, forward strand.
TTATTTCGTCGTCAGAGAGAGTAAGAAGCGCCTCGGATCGACCAGCCAATGAACCACAAGCGCGCTCGCAAGAGAGAGAGAGAGAGAGAGAGAGAAAGATACGTGGCAGGTAAGAGCAGCGGCGGCAGCAGCTAGGCTCTCTTGCTCCTCTCCTTCTCTCTCTCTCGCGCGCTCTCGAGGGGGAGAGTTAGAGTCATATATTAGAGAGCTCTCGGGGACACCTAACAAGCTGGCAGGACACGTTTCCTGGAATCAGCGACGCTCGGCCTCGACTATATATATATATATATATATGTATATGTATGTATACACACGCAGGTAAAGCCGTGCTGCGCTGCTTCTGCCGCCGCTGCTGCTGGTGCAACCCTTCCACATAAGCGAGGAGGCTGTGCTCTTGCTGCAGTCTCGCGTAGAAGAGGGGAAAGGAGGTTGGTCTTTTGCTGCTGCTGCTGCTGCTGCTGCTGCTGCTCTGCTGCGCGTAGTTCTGAGGATTTTCTAGAGGAGGAGGAGGAATTTGGCGTGAGCTGGGCGACTCTTTCTTGGATTCCTCTTTTATCATCCTGGTGTGCTTCTCTCTTCGCAGCGATTTTAGGTATTTCCAAAGGGTTATACTCGCTTCGTTTTGTTTTCTCCCCTTCGCTTCAGAATTAGGGAAGACATTGGATTAGGTCGCGCTTGGCAGACGCGAGCAATTTGTCCGGGAGAATTCCGACTGTCGATCTGAATGATTGTCAGTTGAAAATTCTAATGCTCTTCTCCCTTAATTGCATCGACACTTGCGATTTCCGCGAAGCATCGCCAAAAATGGCCCGAGGCCAAAAGAGCTGCCGCGCGTTATATCCGTGTGATTCCCGACAGCGTCGTTATCAGCCGGGCAGCGTGTAGGACACGATGTGTTCCTGATAGGTGCTGCTCCTATGCTTATATATAAATACCTGCGCATCGTCGCTCTCTCACCTTCTCTCGATCCAAATCGAGCGGAATTCATCGCGGACATCTCCGCACTTTGTACGTAATTTGCGCGTTCGGCTCTCACTTCTTTCGTTTCTTTTCAGAAGGCGTCCTCTGCCTCCTCTTTGAGAATGCAGTCGGGCTACAATGGGAATCGATTAATTAACGTGTGCGGGTATACGGCCTATATATATAGACCGGTCAATTATGCGCGCGTGAGATTTTTCGCCGGGATTATTTCGGCGACGAGGGATATTCCGGGAATGTTTCTCGTGAGTAAGGGGGTAGGTGGTAGTCTGCGCAGTGTGTCGCGGAAGGTCGGAGGTGGGTCTTGATTTATGGAGTTGGCCGGGCTTATTGTTGCTTAATTGATTCGTTTGGGGATGCGCGTCGATATTTGGCATTTGTTTTTTGTCTTCGAGAAAAAGACGCGAAATTCAAGTCGTATGTAAGCGTGTGTATATATAAAAGCCGATCGATTTCCCAGCTGCTCTGAACTGCGTGAGCGAATGCTAGTATACACTTTCCCATGATTGTATTAGGCTCTGGAAATAATTTAACTAACGATCAGACTACGAGAGTATAGCGAGAGCTATTCTCGGGTCTCAGAAGGATTGATCGAATCGAGTACATGTGGTATACTTACACCGAGAATAGCACTGACTAGCTGCGCAGCGCTTTATATAGCCCGTGTTTACATGCAACGGATCGGGTAAATCCAACGGACACATGTATACGTATTACTGAGTACCAAATTTTTACACGTCATTCTAGCGTATAATATAAGTGTAACAATAACGAGCCTCACACCTCGCAATAACATCGGCGAAGGCATCCTGACAGAGCTGAGCCGCGGCTACTCCCTCGCCAAGTCCTTCGGCGTCAGTCTGTCTCCTGCGACCCGGTACCTACATCCTCCAGCAAACACACACACGTTCTCTCTCTCTCTCTCTCTCTCTCGTATCCCGCGGCCAATCTCTGCTGCCCTTCGGGTCCTCTCTCATGTAGGTATATATATACACACACAACACCAGTCGCTCTGTCCCTCTCCCCAGCGCGAGGACTCGCGAGAGAGGGAAGAACAGGAGGGACACTAATTAGTGATTCCAGGAACCGAGAACACGAGCCGGTGTGTGTATACGTATATATATACATACATATATATATACATATATATGCCGCTCGCGACTCTCTTAATATCGCGCTGTGGCTATACGGGGAGAGAGAGAGAGAGAGAGAGAGAGAGAGAGAGGCCGAACATATATACCCGCGCGCGGCCGCAGACAGTTTTAAATGTCGAATTTAAATCCGAGGTTCATTAATTCGTTACCCTTGACCCAGCCCGTACGACATTCTCCGTACACACATACACACACACACACACACACACACACACACACACACACACACACAGACACACACGTGGACCGTCCTTTTTGTCGCATCGTTCCCTCCTTGAATATACTCTTATTTTATTATCTCTCTTGCTCTCTGGGCCCAAGAGAGAGAGAGAGAGAGAGAGAGAGAGAGAGAGAGAGAGAGAGAGAGAGAGAGAGAGAGAGAGAGAGAGAGAGAGAGAGGCCCGGCTGCTGCTGCTGCTGCTGCTGCACGTGTGTACCTACACGCGTCTCCCTCGGAAAATTACTAGATAACTCTCGTGTCCCCTTTGCTCTTCCTTTTGCTTCTTCTTTCTCTCTTCTCATTCTCCTTCTTCGTTCGGTGTACTCTACTGGTGTATAAAGTGCAGTATACGGAGAACATAAGCGTGTGTGGGTAAAAGAAGAGAGGACCGCAAAGAAATTTACGAACGGTTCAATTGCAGGACTCGATGTTCGCTTGGTGTACTCGGCTTGCTCGCTTTCGTGAAATTAATTAATTTACATTCAATTGGTCGCTGCGAGTCGTGGTGCTTATTGCGGCTGCCTGTCTGACGTTTTTCTTTTTCGATCCTTTGCTCTCGCGCGTGTCGCGGCAAATTTTTAATTGCCCCGAGATACGAGTACTTCGATTGTTCTCTCATTGGAGTTGACAGGAAATAGCGCAAAATCATTATATTTTTTACAACATTTCTGAATTAAGGATGCCTATTGCTTGTTGAATAAAAAATCTTGACATCCTATCCGAAATTCCCACAATCAGCTAGTCGATACACGCATATATATGCACAACTTCATCATCCTCGCATGACAAAACTCTCGACGCCAGCGCACAAACGCAGACACACATCTCCTTCCTTCGCATATCATAGCCCGTGTAGTTATATACTCATAAGCATATACAGCATCACAGCTATGACTAATGATAGTCGAGTTCGTCTCTCTCGGGCCGCCGATCGTTTTATAATACCACACGCGCCTCGTCGATGTCGTGGGTTCCGTCTAATTAATTATTTATATTCCCAAACGAGAACGTTCCCCGCCGGCGCCAAGTTTCTCACGGTGGCCTAGCTCGAGACGGCGCCATTTTCAATTTCGAAGATTCCTGAGATCGAGAGAGAGAGAGAGAGAGAGATAAATATTTCGCGTGGAAACGTTTAAATGCGCAAGCGTCATCGCGCGCGCGCGCGAGAGAGAGAGAGAGAGAGAGAGAGAGAGAGAGAGAGAGAGAGAGAGAGAGAGAGAGAGAGAGAGAGAGAAGGAGCCGTGATTTACGTTTATGCGGGAAGGTCCGACGGCTACCAGGAGGCTAATGGCTGCTCTTATGAAATCGATATATCAGTCGCCGCGAGCAGTGCGGTTTTTCGAGATGCTGGGAAAAATTAGTAGGTGTCGAGATGTGTCAGACGGAGCCCGTTTACGAGTCTCGATATGTTGGACACTGGAAGAAATAATCATCTGAAATGTTTTTTTTTCTTTTCGAAAATTAGCCTGACTCGCTTTTTCTAAAATATAACCCCGATGTATTGACGATTTTTCGAAAACATCGCGTATCCAGCTCTTATTTGTCAATCCCCACAACTCGTATGCAAATATCCCAAAGGCGTCGAAAAACGCTCCCACTCAGCTGATTTGCGCAAGTGAGTGTCTCCATACATATATACAAGCATCCAACCTCACTCGCACACAATATATCCCAGGTATATATCCTTACACTTCAATGCACGCGAAACTCGTGTGTCGCACGACCTCGATATCTGCAGCAGTCCCCTCTGTAAACCCATATGTAAGAGTGCAGAGAGAGAGAGAGAGAGAGAGTCTCAGGAGCAATCGAGAGGAGATCGACTCGCGAGAGAGCTCTGCTGCAGTAGCTAAGGGGGGTTGACAGTCGGGGAATGCGCGCCACTGTCTCGTTCGCGAATAAAGAGGAGGTCTATACGAGGAGGGGGAGAGAGCAAGAGAGAAAGAACGTGACTGGCGCGCGAGCAATTTACGTGGCTCGTCGCAATTTACGTCAAACGCCGGCGCGTGAATCGATCGTCGCGAGGGGCTACCGTGAGTCCCTCGTCCGTTTTTCTTTTCTTTATTCTACACCGACGCGAGAGCTGCGATATACCGAATAAATTACGATTATTCGCACGCCGCCGCGGAGAGTCCGAGAGAGAGAGAGAGAGAGAGAGAGAGAGAGAGAGAGAGAGAGAGAGAGAGAGAAAGCTGAGAGACACGTCGACGAAGGAAGCTTTTATGTGTGTGTATATACGCGTGCGTCTCAAAAATAATTGTCAGCGTATCGATAATTGCCGTCGAGCTGAGCTGACGCGCGTCCGTATATTTTTCTGCATTTGTGCTGTATACGATTTTTCCGAGACAGAAATGAAAGTAGCTATATAGCCCGCGAGAAATTCGGTCGATCAGAGGAACCACCGCGTAGCAGCGCTATATACTCGAGAATAAACAATGGACGTCTCTTTCGCAAAGTAATTGAAGACACCCAACACTGTTTCCTTGCGCGCTATGCTCTCCCGCGTGTGATGCAGTGGCGATGCGATCGATTCGGTTCAGTCCTCTACCTCGTTCTTTCTCGAGAAAGCGCCGCGCCGTTTTACAATTGTATAACGAGCCGACGACGACTCGCCGAAAAGGCTCTGCACAATGAGAGGGTTGACCGCCGCCGCAGTATAGTTCTCTCTCTCTCTCTCTCTCTCTCGAGGTTTTTTGCCCAATTGAATTGAATGTAAAACACGGCTTTACATCAATCCGAGCGCCGCGAGACTGAGTGACTGTGCGCGGCTGATTTAAGCGATGCTGTGCACGGCCTTCTTATATTATATACGCGCTTCCTTATTCTTCTTCTTGTGTCTTGTGTGTATTCCGATGCTCTTCCAGGTTATATTCGCGGCGTTAAAGTGTATCGGGGTCTTTTATGCTTTCGACTCGCGTATACTTATGTGCGATTTTCGGGACGGGGCGCTTTTTTTATACGACGGCTGGCGATTTACAAGCTGGATGTGGCTTGGGCGGGGTTGTTTATTGCAATTTTATTTACTAGTACGGACACTTTGCGATTTCTCTCATCCTTATAATTGCACGCCGAGTCTAGTTATACATATAAGAGGTCTGTCACCTATGCCAAACCTGCCATATATGCTTGGACCGCACATGCTATAAAAAATACGTCATCCCAATCTGTTGTGTAAATTGCTTGCTGCACAGGTTCAATCATACCCACGCGCAAGTGAAGAAGAACCACTTCACCCATATCTTTGCCTCTCTTTTCTTGCCGATGCGCCACCCATAATACAAATCTGCGAGCGACAGTGTCGGCCGACATGATCGGCGTCGTCGTCTTTGCCACTTTTTATCGAGCGCAACTCTCGCTTTGTCGCTGCAGACGTTCCGGCTCCTTCTACGGAATATCCTCTCTCTTTTCTCTCTTCTTTTCTCCAAACACACATATACACACATAGCGTGCGCTCCTCGTCGCCATCTGAGGGTGGGGTGACTCTCTCTCTCTCTCTCTCTCTCTCTCTCTCTCTCTCTCTCTCTCTTGCTCGCGCGCGTTTCGATTACTCTTATATATATACCCGCGAGGGAAAGGAGTAGTCGGCGAGTTTATTTACGACTCCCCGGAGATTGATTGCGCGCGCAAAAACGCACGCACGCGAGAGCTCCGATTTGCATGAACTACTCGGGTATTCCGGCCGGCCGCTTATATATACGCGCGCGCACTTTCGGTGTATACCTTGCCTGTATACATATAGAATACACACGCTTTTATATTCTCCGTGGATATTTTTTCGCGCAGAGACGGTGTAGCTTTTTGCACAAAGTTGGCGGCGGTGGGAGCGGTAGGATAAGGTTTTTATCGGCTAGAATAAGTGAAACGCGCGCGCAAGTGCAGTAGTGTGCATGTGTATATGTATAGCGATGGCGGAGGTATGCTAATGGAAAGTAGATCTCGCGCGCTCGCAAGTGAATGACGTCGCGTTTCTTTTGATCCGCCTGTACTGCGCTGGAATTTTTTGCTTCTCTCTCTCTCTCTCTTACTCTACTGTCTTATATAATTCGTCGTTATGTTGCGTATATTTTAAAAAAGGGGTGACCATTTCACAAATTAATTATATTCAGACTCGAGGCACGCAGCAATGTGTAGCTTGTATTATACGAGGAAAGCGAACGACGTCCGAACGAAATAGTAGACCTTCTCCAGTATCCTCCTCGGGAATCTCGAACGAGTGTCAGAGGGCAGGAGAGGCGACAATTAAATAGCCGAGCCTACACACACACACACACACACACGCGCGCGCACACACACAGCTATATAGCAGCGGATATAGAATATAAGAGGCGAGCGCAGGCCGTTGTCTCGAGGCTGCCATATATTACGCTTCGTTTCGATCTGCCGCTATGCAGAGACGCGCGTGCAATGTTGTCCTCGCGCTCTCGGGGACTGCTTTATACACTGTTGCGGATGAGCTGATGGACTTTGCCTGGAATAATTAATTGGGAAATCAAGCTATGCATCGATAGAATTATCCACCGACTAATTCGATGATCGAAAATAAGAGGGAATCGATTCTCGCACATAGCGAAAGAGAATAAAAAAGCAAACCAGTCGCGCATCTCGAGCATTCCGCGCGAGCTGATTTTATTATTTTGTATGGGTTGTCAGCTCGGAGCGCGAAGCAGAGCTCCCTCGGCAGCATTGTGACCAGACTCTATATACTACATAGCAGAGAGATCGGGACACGAGCCGCGCAGCAATTAATTCTCCTCTAGATTTATCGAGGATAGACTCGACGAGAGCTCGAGGTGTCTCTGTCTCTCTCTTTTTCTTATTCTCCTACGGCGTATATATATATGTATATATATACTACCCTCTCGGCGGCTTGACGCACGTGCTTCATCCTTCTTGATTTATAACGCGAGCGATGTTGCTTTTTGAGTTTCGCTCTAATACACACACTCGGGCGAGGTGTGTACAAAGTAACACAGCTGTTGTCACTCTATAGCCGCACATAGAAAACCTACGAAAAATATACGAGACGTGCGCTTTTCGCGCAAGACGCACACCTATATTATGCAATTCCTGAGCCTTCTTCTCTCTCTCACCCGCGATATACTATCGGCGGCTATACGCAGGGCAGCGAGGCAACCGGTTGTACTAACGGTACGGAAGCAGTCGTTGTCGATACCTTCCTCTCTCTCTCTCTCTCTCTCTCTCTCTCCTCTTCTTTAAACCCTCTCTCGCGTCGCGGTAAATTCAGTACAGCGAGGCTATATACACACCCGAGCCATAAAGCAGGAGTTATCGTCGAGCTGTTGTCTCTCGCGGCCAGGTGCGCGCGCGCGCGCGCGAAATTCTCCCGTGTACGATGCTGTGTCTTATATATACGTACCTCTGTACACCCGCGAACTCTCGGCGGGAATGTCGAAATTGCGTTATATGCGCGCCGACCCCGAGAATTATCATATTTTCACGAGGCTTCGCGTATACACAAGGGGGAGAGATGTGGTTGTTCCTTCTTCTTCTTCTTCTTTTTTTTTTTGGAGCGAGAACCGATTGTTTCCTTTTTTATTCCCGGGATTCGGCTGTTGCAGCGACTTGTTATTGTATGGGTGTATATATAGGTACGCGATGAAAGTACGGTGTTGCCTGCGTGGTTTTGCTGCTTTTATTTTGCATCAGAGAGGAGTCGTTTGTTGTGTCCCTACAAACACTTTCCCGTGTAATAATTCAGAGAGGCGGGACCGAGGCTCTGCTTGCTGCGCAGCCTCTGCGCGTGTGTGTATTCTTATTGTGTTGGGACAGGCGTTACTTTATGCATTTTTTAAATAACTCGCAGTTCGTATATATAACTGTGTGTATACCCGATTGTTTATCGAAAACGTTGTAACGTAGCTTTGGGGTGACTATTTCTTTCTTCGATTTAACAATCGTGAAAAAGATAATACCAATTGAAGGAGATGGTTAAATAAATGAAGCTTCATTTCACCAAACAAAGTACACATTCCACGTTATAATACGCCGACTATTACGAGTACCTCCGCAGCCCTCTCGGCAGCGTAGCTCATGTATATATAAGTAAACAGAGAATCGTCGCAGCAGCGCATTGAAAGAGCGCCGCGCAGTCCCAAAAGAATCGAGCAGAGCAGTAAAAGATCCGCAGGAGTCGATAAGCCGCGGCATGATCGAGATTCGAGCGCCGCGCCTAAATATCGCGTCGGACCAATTTACCTCGTTGTGGGTGGCGCTGTACGCTGCGATCAAAGTGCTGGATTTCTTATTTTTACGCGCGGAATTTTTTTATCAAAAGAGGAATTGGTTCACATTTTTATAGAGAAAATAGATCGGCCATACCCTGACGGTTTAGGAGCATGCAGTGGGATCAATTTCTGTAGCTAACGCAGTTTTGGACTGGCCGGTTTCCCTCGGCACTTGAGCTTTCGGGTCCTAATTCGCAGTCTCTGGCTTGCGAAGATAGGTGGCGCATAGTCACTTTTCCACTTTCCACATCAGAATCCACGCGAAGAATGTAGATATATAGAGGTGCGCTGTCTATGCCAAAACTGCTTAGTTGCGAGCTTGACATATAACCGTAACTCGCGAGGTAACTCGTCTTGTGCATGAGTAATTTATTTTGATGTTTGAACGGATTTCCTCTCCGCGACATGATATGCAGCGAGACACCCAATCTAAGTAGATGCATGTCGAGCACGGCAAGACACAAACATACTTCTACATAATTCCGAAAGCTCCGTCAACAAATTTGCCTCGTCCTGTGTACAAATCCCACAACCATAACATTCCCAGAACCCTCGCCCACATTATGCTGAAAAACCGGGGAATCTCTGCAGCTTCGAGCGGTTATATAAGGGCAAGCGCATCCGCACAGGGGTAGTCGTTCTCTTTCGTCGCATGAATTTCATTTGGTGGCCCCCGCAATAAAATTAGCCTCCGCTGCGCGCGCGCGACTTCCCTCCTTCTTCCATATACGAAGCAACAGCAGCGGCAGCGTCCAGAGGAATAAATATCGCAATAAAAGAATCTACGCTGCAGCGACGACTGCCGCGTCGATATCGGGCGTATGATCGCGTGCACAGCTTCTCTCTCTCTCTCTCTCTCTCTCTCTCTCTCTCTCTCTCTTTCTCTCGATTGGCGCGAGGATATACACACATACATACGGACGTGGGGCCGACCCGCTGTGAGCGCTATCGCGAGAGCATCATCGCTCTCTGCGCATTTTCAGAAGCTAGCTGCCGAGAGGTATCCTCTCAGCTCTCGTCTGCTCGTGTGTGTGTGTGTCGAGGTGTGCAGTACTGCTGGGGTATTTATAAGGATGTGGGGGCAGAGGTATATATATATATATATATGTATGAGGAGAGGCGAGGGACACGTGTGTTTATGCTTATGCGAGTAGGAGAAGCGCGCAGACCCCCTGGTGAAGGTAAGGGGCAGAGGGAGAGAGTTAGCGACGCGCGGTCTGCCGCGACCGACTCGGGAGGATATACATGCCGAGGGTATTTAGCGACACAGCTGATTCGCTCGTGCGGCGATATGTTTTTTTTTCACTTTTCTTTTGCTGCCTCTTGGCTTGTTTGCGAACTTGCGGGGTAGAGTTGTATTTTTTCAAATGGACTTTATTCATTCATCTATACCCAATACTTTACAATTATCGCAAAGTTAAAGAAGACATTCTTCAGAAAATTAGAATAATAGCCGCGGGACGATAAGACAATGCAGCACAGCTGCGCGATCGGCTTCGATTCGCCGTATATATACAAATGACAATAATTATACATTCTAAAGAGACAAGCGTGGAGAGATTTCGGAGAAGCTGAACGACGACACACATCCCCGAAAAAGCCGACGATCATAAATAACCAAGAGGCCCTATAAACAACGAGCCGCATTGATTCCGCGCTTTGCGCATGCAGCCTCGGTCTCTCTCGCGCTTGATGCCATTTATCATACAGAAAACAATAGGAACTGGCAAAACACGTGCTTCGCGCGCCCCGACGACGTGCGGATGGCTTTCGGATCCTTCGGAAGTCTCGGATCGAAAGGAGCCGGAGGAATTATACGAGCGAGGAGTATAGCTGACAAAATGAAGGAATAAAGATTTTGGGTTTCTCTGCGAAGGAGTAGGACGAGTCTTCTTTTTGCGCGCTTTTTTCTATATGGGATTTTGGTTTTGCAAGCTCTACTCTCGCTGCGTGATATGCTTTGATTTATTGCCCTTGATAAGGGAGGACGCGTGGCCCAGTTTTTTCTCTCTCGTGAAACGGGTGAAATATTGCACCGTCGAGCTATTTCCATCGGAAAAGTGCGGGAAAAAACATTTTCGATTGATCTAATTGTACGAACGCGTTATTCTATTATAGAAACCCGCAGCGAATACGAGCATGGAAATAAAGGCCATCGACGACGAGGACGCGACAAAGCAAAGGCAAAGGCAAAGGATCAGAAGAAGAAGAAGAATAAGAAGAAGAAGAAGAAAAAAAGCAGAAGAGCGATATACGAGCGAAGCGTATGCAGCATAGTCACCGCCGCTCTCGAGCGAGACAGCAAGAGAAAAAGGAGGAGCCGCTTCATTTGTTGAGACAATATAACAATTCATTTTTGTCACATCCACTGTCGAAGATCTTTTATTGTCGTCTGGGTCCTGCTGCTGCTGCTGCTGCCGACCGGTTCTCTCTCTCTCTCTCTCTCTCTCCCTCTCCCTCTCTTTCTCTTTCTCCGGCTAAACTATCCTTCCTCTCTCGCTCTCTCGACCCTTTTCAAGACCCCTGGACTCGCTCGGGCGCGTTATACACTGTATATAAGAGTCAGCCGCGCGTAAATCTTGTCCTCCCTCGATTCTCCCTCCGAGAGAGAGGCTTGCGAGCGAGCACGCGCGCGCGCGCCTCGACTTACTTTTGCTGCCGCGCGCGACTGCGCTTCCTCGATGCTGGAAGCTTCGCAATCGCAAATAAATTTCAAGCTGCGACGTAGCTTACGTTCCGCTCTGTGCGACCGCCAGCACCTTTTATCATTTTGCGAATCGGCTGTGTGTGTCTATGTACGTATATGTGTGAGCTTGAAGAACGAGAGGATAGTATGTGCAGCGGAATATGCGAGCGCGAGCCGAGCATTTTTCTGTTTGACCTGCAGAAAACGTATCATGGCAATGGAGTGAAATTCACGAGACGATGGATTGATATATTAAGAATTATGGATGTAGTAAGAAAACAATTCATAATTTCGACTCGTTGGTCTTAATATTGTAGAAGATTTTGACTGCAACTTCTACATTATATATGTAATCGCGTAAAAATAACTCACGTATATAAGACTCGTATTAAATTGCTTTATCGCAGGAGACATAAATCATCCGGCACAAAAGCCAGAAAGTAATTGACAACGTACAAGGTGCGGATTTGTATCGAGAGAATATCCACGAGATCAGAAGCATCAGCCGAAGATATATGAAACTTTTCAGAAGTGCGTATATACGTATAAGTATAACGCACGAGTCGAGCGATGTCCTTAAACGGCATAATTTTATTCGAGCGAAGATGCGAATCGGCCGAGATCAAAATCCATCGGACATTCGGGACAAATTGTCGAATTTATGGATCGTTGTGACGCGGCCGAATACATACGACGCGGCGCGGCGCGACCGGCAGCTTATCATCGAAATCTCGCGTGCAGTTTCGGCATGAGAGAGAAACGGGAGCGCGAAACGCGATTTGGATTGAGAAGTTATTCGTGATGTATAGTGCTGTTTCATCATCGCCTCTTCTCTGAATTCGTATTGTTATCGTTATTTCTCTATATAGGAATCATCGTGATTGACGCGTCTTTTTTTTACTAACATACATCCGCAAAACCCAAAATTTCCTAAATTCCTCTTAGTCATCAAGACCGTAAAGAAAAAAAAAATCTTCCCACACCGTCGCATGCCATCACGTAAATGAAAATATTGGCGCCAATGTGCAGCCGACAGCGGAGCTACGTGAGTCGTCGCCTCGCGCGGCACCGAGCAAAAGACAAAACCCTGCGTGTATAATATCCAGAAAGTCTACTCTCCGTTACATATTTCACCCAAAGTATTTATACACGGCACCAGAGAGCTGAGAGAAGCAGAAGATCCTTACCTCAGCCTCTATAATACGTCTTCCCTTCAAACGCTCTGGGCCGAAAAGTGGCAAGCGCCCGGCTAGATTTCGACGGCGATTGTAGAGATTCGTCGGCGAAAGAAAGAGAGGAAAGAGAGGAAAGAGAGGAGAGATGGAGAGCACAGACTGCGTTGGCTGCGCCGGACGTGAGCCGAATCCAAAGAGCAGCCAGAGCGAACGCAAGCTGGTTTCCGGTTTCATGCGCGCGTATAGCGCACTGCCTCGACTTTTTTTGGCTTTGAGTTTTGTTGCGCTTTTGCAGCAGTATGCCGACTACTACGCTTTGCCGCCTTTGAGTCGTTTTTATATCGTCGCTGCTACTCGCTGTACGGCCTTTTTATTCGAGGATTTCTGCAGCGAGGAGGTTTAGCGCGGGATCGCGGATTTTATATATGTGCCGAGTTGAGTGATGATTTAACAAGTTGTGGGCATGAAGAATACATGCATTATTCTCGATTCCAGCTCTGCAGAGTTTTTCGTAGCGCAGCTTCCTTTTGCGAGCGAGAATAATAATACATCCAGTTGGTTGGAGCGAATATAGCCGAGAAATTTATAGAGCGCGCGCTTCTATCGAAGTATCGAGTTTGGGTTCAAAGTATCTAAAGTTTCAGGAACACGAGAGGAAGATCGGTGACCAGCTAGAGAGAGGACAGGTGCGCGCCAGCACTATTCTTCCATACTGATGTGTGCAGCTTCCAGATGTCGAATCTAGGTCCATATAGGATACTCGTATAAAGCGTCCACTTTCTAGCTATGATCGCGGTTCACTAAACCGGAATTCCACAGCTAATAATACGATTACGAAGCGCGATCGATCGTAGGTGGACCGAAAGCGCCGAGTCACCCGACGGTCTTTCATCTTTCATCGAGAGAGCAAAGGCGCGCAAGGCATCGAGAAGTTTGATTACCAATGCCTCCAAGAGAGAGAGAGAGATCGAACTGCGAAAGCCTTCGAAGAGTAGAGCTGGATCGGTGACCCGATTTCTGATGAGCTCTGCCAAGGAGCCAAGGATGAATTCTTCATTTTCCTTTTCAACTCGCTCTCGACTCTGTATATAATATGCGTATATAAGAGAGAAGGACGAAGAGAGAGCGAGAGAGAAAAAAGGCCAATTAAAAGTTTATAATGGGTTTCTGCCTCGGGAATCATATCTCCGCAGTAATCCAACACGATTACAGCGTCACCTTAATTCTCTCTCGCTGGATCAGCTCTCCGCTGTATATATAGCGACGAAGGATATATTGTTATTGTCGTCGTAATATGCGGCTCTTTTGGTGCGAGTGAGAGAAGGAGTGAAATTTCTGAGCGCACGCTCTCGTTTTCGGCCGATGGATTATTTCGTCAGTAAGGGATACACGATAATGAAATTTTCATTGTTACAGAGACACTGGAGATTGCGCTAATCCGAATGAAGTTTCGATCTTCACGCCTGCGAGCTGCGCTTGTGTATTTCTTGCGCATGTAACGCGTGTCGTGTGTTGACAATGCGGCGAATGAAACGTTCGATCAGAAGAAAGAGATTCTGTAATACCTAGTTTTCGACCTACAGCAGAGAAATTCATATAGGCGTATCACAATATTCAATTTTGAAAACGGTATATGGTTTCTCTATTGCTTTCTAACCCTTTTGTTGTTGGAAGAAACTAATTTGATAATAGACGTGTAATATACTTGCTTCAAATATTATTCTCGATTTCGTAATAGCTTGAGTACAGGTATACAAAAGTCGATCGCGCAGTTTTTATAAAACAAATACTCCGTGAAAAAAACGGCTATATAACGGCAAATCCACAATCCATTAACGCATGAATTAGCAGATCTGAAATACATGTCAGTGCTCGAGCGAGCAGATAGCGGCGTCCCTAATAAACTTCTGTAAATACATCGAATTTACCGACGGGCAGCGCAATCCTTTCTTTTTTTCCCTCTCGTTCCATTTAAAGTTGGCTCGCGCGCGCGTTCGCCTCGCTCACGTTCGAACAATGGTAATTACAAGGGGCAGGCGCGGCCATTAGCTCAATATATATATACCGGGCGCGCGAGTGGCTGTCTTTATGTGCTTTTTACCTTTTTTTCTCGGCCGATTTCTTTTTATCTCTTGTGCGCGCGCGCACGCGCGCGTCAGAATCGATGTGTCGATGTGCCCCCGGCTGATATCCAGTTGGTGGACCTCCCTATAGTGAAAATTTGTTTGTAACCGTGTAGCAATTTTATAGTGTTTCTCAATGACGCGAGCGTGTGATCATTTTCAGCATCTGTTGACTAAAATGAATGGAAATACTTAGGTCTCACGTTAAAGTTGGAAAGCATTATTATAATCTACAATAGTTAGTTAATAATCCAATACAATATAAATATAGTGCCTTTCGTTCTTGTCTCAAAATTGTCGTGACATTTTGAAAGAATCAAAATTTTGGGCTTATGCCAGTAAATATATAATTGTTGAGAGTCGAAACTTAACTAAATTTCAATTTGCGCTGCATTTGGACTTCATGTCTCTGACCAGCGAATGTAGGTGGCGCATAGGAAGTTTTCTGTATACTCTTCATCGTTATCTGCGAGCCAAGTGCATATATACTGGCGTGCCACCCATGTCAAAACTGCCTCTATGGACCAACTTCAGTCACTCATGCTATACAACTTATATGCCTTACGATTTTTCAAAAAGCTCTTGAGTTTCATGAAATCTATCAATGATAACTTTCCGATTCCTTTCGAATCTCCACAATATCGAAAAGCAAAATGATATCCCTATACCACACGTATAATAATACTCGCATACATATATACAGTGCGCAATATTCCCCGGACTCTCGCGATCGCGGCTCGCAGTGATTCGGCAAATATTTCCACTATACTCATCTCCTCTCTTTCTCTCTGGCTCTTTTACTCTAACCCAGAGAGGATCGCGCGCGCCGCGGGCGCGCATTGTTTCAAACGGCCCCGCGGGGAGGCTATAGTATGCTCGCGCGAGTCATTCGGGAGAATTAGTTCGGCCGCGGGGGTCCCTTGTTAAATGAGCGAGCGCTGGACCACTCGTTCGTTCCCTTCTCGCGCATGTGTGTACAGGCATGAGCGAGAGTTTACAGGCGCTTATATTATATCGACCTTATCGCGACGCGCGCGCACTTCCCGATCGTCAGGTCGATGTATATCCTTTATTCGTTCTCGCGGTTGTGTGCTATATAGCGCGCGTCCTCGGGTGATCGAAGGATTATACACTTGTGCGAGAGAGGTGCCTCACCTTCGGGGCTACCTATGATAGATTCCTCGAGAGACTGCGTGGTGTGCTGGGAAGGTGGGATTTTTATTGTCCGGATGACAGCTGCGGCGGCCTATGTTGAAGTTAATTTAATTCGCTGACCATTTGGTGTGAAGCGTTTTAGATAAAGTTCTGCCAAAGTACACATCAAGCTCTCGATTCATGCACAACACGCATTCGTCACGAGAACACATTGTGCAAACCAATCCAGCAAGTCCGCGAGGAATGCGACCGATTTTTCTTGATAAATCACACCGTTGAGCCCGCACAATGCATCGTTTGTGCTCGTGTACAGCACTGCCTCCACGAATCCCCGTGCAATTTTGTCAGCCAGCTACTCGCGTGTCTCGCACCTCCCGAAAATAACGCAACGTTATGCATAAAGAAGAAAGCAGGTTGTACGCCGCATCAATTTAATCGAGTCCTTCTCGTATATCTGTGTATACGTATACTTGCCTCCGTGATGCAATACAATTACAATATATATCTGTAGCGGCGGGTAAGCAAAGCACGGAGCTGAAAAAAGTGATGCTGCTGATGCGTCGGCCAAAGAGTTTCTCATTTGGGCGCCGCCGGGATGTTCGGCCGGTTGTAATTCGAGCGTTTAAGAGCGCCGAGAGGAGGCGCCGCCCAGCGTTATATGTCCCCCGCGGGGCATAATGAGATTCGACGTATCCATAGTCATTCTTGTAATAACGACTACAATAACGATACTAATAGCGCGCCGTTACAAAACGCGCGCGAGTTGCTCTTCTTCTCGTTCGTGCGTATATATTATTTACAACGACACGAGCAAGTGTATGATAATTCTTAAGTTCGAATTAAAAAATTGCTATATATTTGCAAACGAAATCACGCCAGTCGATTTAGTCGTAATGAAGGGGAGCCCGGTTAAGGAGCCAACGCGGCTGATGCGTCGTACAACAACGGCAGCACACAGTCTGCGAGTGATCGAACATGGCAGGGCGCGATATCCATCGGCCGACGGCGGCGCATGTTACACGCTCCCTGTGCTATCCTGGCCCTCTATTATATGGTAGCTCTACGATGCGCCAACAATGTCATCGGCCCTGTGAATTCTATATACGCCGACAGGTTATACTGCTGACTGCATGGCTATACGAGTCTCGCGATTAATTCTTAATTCTTTTTACTACTTCTTTGAGAATATTTGCGTGTTCGGGTGAATTCGATTTTTACAGGACGCAAAATAACGATTATTCTTTCGAGTCATTCGAGTAACTATTGGGGAATATGTGGCGAGCAGCAAGTGCAGTTTATACGTTTTATGAAAATCCGAGTAACCTGATAGATCATAATAAGTTTACAATAGTAGCTTTAGAGCAAACCAGTCTTGGACTGGCTTTTCAGCTATATATCTCCGTGTCTCTGTCCAGCGAAAATAGGTGGCGCATCGCTGTTTTTCCATCTCCCTCGTTAGATTGTATATATATAGCGGTGTGCCAGCTATGTCAAAACTGCTTTCTTGGACCTCCTGCTCAAGCCGCTCATGCTATCGAGAGTTTTCATACACAGACAGAATCATTCTTATTAGAGCACAGCGATTCCATATTAAACGCTGCCACTTCCCAAGTCAAATAAACACCAGGCATTTGGCCCAAATGCACGCACCTGCAAGCCCGGTAATAAATCCACCGCGGCACCAAATTCATTTCGCCCACGTTATATTCTCACCCACTTGCATAATCATCGCTTTCTCTCTCTCTCTCTCTCTCCTGCCACAGTCCGTACATACCGAGCAGTTCGCACTGAACACAGTAGCCGCTGTGCCCGAGCTATATACGCATATCTCGGCGCGAGCGCGAGAGACTCGGTCCTCGCCGAAAACGGGTTTTCCCGCTGCAGCAGTGCGCCCGCGTGATGGATCGGCCTGCTCCCCGGCACGGATCTTATATACATTGTGGGAGAAACATTTGTTGCAGCGGGACGACTTGGCGTCCAGGGCCCGGGTTATTCGATATCGTGTGCAGCCTTCGCTTCTGCTGCTGCAGCTTACACGTTGCACGCAAGACGATCTTTTTTTTTGTTTACTTCTGCTGCGTCCTTCTCTCACTGTGTTACTGGGAATTCGAAGCGTTTTTAAAAAAATCGTTTTAGTTTAGTTAAGAACGTCGATGCGTGAAACTACTGAATGCGTACACTTATTATACGATATCAATAAAGAACTAGATCAAACAAACGCACAAGGTGCAGCAAAAGAAAGTTACGTCATACATGGTCTCTTCCATTTGGCATCGATCCCTCGCATTCATCCAACATATACAAGCCCGAAGCGTGAGACAGCTTCTGAACCACAATACGGTCTCCTTCGAAAACGGCGCGACAGAGTCGCAGCGGCAGCCGATCGATCTTTCGTGAACTGTCCTCTCCGAAGCTTCCTCGCGTACATCATACTCTTCTCTCTCGCTATTATATATATATATATATATATATATATATATATATATACAACACGCGTAACATAACGACCACAGCTGAGCATAAAAAGTATAGCTTTTGGAATTTCAAGGTCAAGGGTGCAGGAGCGCGCGTTGCAAGCGCAGCAAGTCGATCCGAGAGACGGAGAAATGATCGATCACCTCGAGACAATGTCCGCAGCGCGCTCGTAGTATGCATGTGCGTGTATAATATACCTATATAATAAGTTTCTCGCGCTCGTTACACACGCGTCGTTCTGAGTTTGTTGACTTCCATAGGTATATATATACGGATGATGCGTGCAAGGTGCTTTTCGTGCACAGGTGAGCGTAATCGTTTGGGACTCGGCTGGATTTCTCGGAATCGAAGAATAAGGATTGCACACCGGCGTGTGTGCAAAGGTGAAGAAATTTTACAAAAAAAAAAAAAAAAACATCTTCATTTAGATTTCACTTGGCAGCGGACGTTTTGTAAATGTAGCTCCTATCCAGAAATTTATTCGTCCGCGCGCAGCTTCTTCTCGGAAGTCATCCCGTCGTCGAAAGCTCCTGCTCGCAGCACTTTTTTCCTATTATTTACGGCGCTTCCTGGCCAATAAATCGCCCGTAATTGCAGGTGAACGCGCTGACCCAGAGCCAACGTAGATGTATTATATGTATAGAGAGTCGCTCTGTGAAAAAATACCTTCACACGACGTCGTCTCGCGGAAGAGGAGCATATAGCACGAGAGAGACAAGAGTAAGCGAGAGAGAAGATGACGTCTCTCCTGGGATACACGTTTATAAGTTTCATTCGGGTGACTCACCTGTGCGCGAGCGCTGCATTCTGTGTACGCGCCGAGCCGTGATATATCCCCATGTATATAGCACGAGAGAGAGAGAGAGAGAGAGAGAGAGAGAGAGAGAGAGACTGGGACGGAGAGAGAGAATCTGCGCGTCATCGCGCGCCTCGTGACTTTGACTTGACGTACGGTCGCGTCGCGCGCGAGCGCTATATGGTACAGAAAAAAAAAGAGCGAGATGCTGTGTATTGTGTGAGCCTGTGTGTGTGTGTGTATAATACAGCTAATCGAATTTAAAAAGTTTCAGGAATGATTCGGGTCGATGCTGCTCGCTGCTGCTCGATCTCCCGGGATGATGTATTGGGCTATTGTTTGGAATTCGTGTGTTTTACGGCTGTGACTGAGAGGCGAGCGATGGGGTATTGAGGCTGATTGATGCTGCCAGACGAATCTTGTGTGTTATTTCGTTCTCTGGACAATCGAACGGTTTTTCATTTTCCTCGTAATACGTACACTAATTTCTCTCTGTGTACACTGCATTACGTATTGATTAATTTACACTCAACAAGATCCTCTCAGAGTAATCAACCTGCGCACCATACCATATTATAGGTATACTCACTGTATACGCATCGCGATCCATCATCAACCCTCCGCGATCTTCCCAGAACCACACACACGCTTCTCTCTCTCTCTCTCTCTCTCTCTCTCTCTCTCTCTCTCTCGTCACCAACGTCGGATTCCCCTGCCCACAGCTTTTCGGCATCTCCGCCATTAGTCGTCGGCGCAACCTGTCCCGTACAATATATCCGCAAGTATCCACCGCGGCCGCAGTAGAGGGTGACTCGACACGATAGATCTGCGCGCGCGCGCGCGCGAGCGCGGCCGATATCAGATCAAATATCGAGAGGCTCTATACTGCAGTGCAGCCGAGCGGGAGAGAAGAAAGACGGTAGCGCTGCACTACTGCGCGAGGTACCTATATACACACACACACACCCAAGTATATATAAGCACGGCTCTTTCTCGCGACGGCGACTGCGGCGGCGGCGTCGATTGATTGCCGCGATTGCGCGCTCGAGCTGCATTCCTGCACTGCAGCGATGGCGAACGAATGGAGTAGCTTTGCTGCTGCTGCTGTGCTGCTAGCTGGATAGTGCACGTGCTTCATGCATCGACTGCGCGGATGAATGCGAGAGGGTATATATATGTGTGTGCTAGATGGGGGTTGTGGGCGCGGGTATATACGGTGACTTTTTGTTCGCGCAGTTATTTTATTTCGGAAAATATATAATACTCGAAAGAAAAAATCCATGCGGATCATCGCGCGGATTATTCTCTCATTCCCACGAGTCGTCGATATTTTTAAACTCGGTGCAGTATTCCCGCGCTCGATCGCCATTAAAGCGCGCAGATCTCTCCCTGGTATATACGCGCACTCACCTCCCTTGTAATTGACAAGCTCACTCTATAGCTCAGTCCGTCCCTCCGCGTAAATACGCATATCCTTCTATACGCCGCCGCCGCCGCCGCCGCCGCCACCGAAAAAGGTGTTCTCCTCTCGTTCCTTTTGTCCACTACGCGCGCGCGCGAGACTCCTCGTATATACTTTCCCATGCCGCGAGAGCCGTGTGTGCAATCGTCCGCCGTCGAACAAGTGAAACGAGCGATCCATCCATCGTTCTTCGAGTGTCCGCTCTCGGCTCGTTAACGATTCCGCATGAGTTGTCCTCCCTCTCTCTCTCGCTCTCTTCTCCTTCCTTCTACTGGCTGTGTCCTTCCCTCGCTGGATTTTGCGTCTCTCGCATCATCGTCGCATCCGCGTCGTGGTCCCTCTTTTCTTCTGACGCGAGGACCACCCCGCGAACCCGAAACCTATCCCCGTCCGTCACTGTGTGTGTGTGCGTGCGTGTGTAGTTGTGTATAGAGAAAGGGCTGGCGCTAAGAGGCGCTTGCTTTTTTTGGAGGTGCAGTCGACAGGATGAATTACGCGCCGAGGTGAAAAGGAGAGCTAGTAACATAGAGTATAGGAGATTGTTGATGCGGGGATGCTCTATGCCGCTGCTCTTCTATTATAACCAGGAGGTTTGGGTATTGTGCCCGGTATAGCTCTGAGGATGATTTATCGCGCGTTTTCTCGATCTGATCCATCTGACCGCTGACGGCTTAATTACAAAAACAAACAAACTGCGTGAGAATTCTTCCCGTATATATTGCATTTTCATTGGCACGTCTGCCCACGCGCGCCACCACGACACGACGATTGTCCGAGAGAATATTATAAATCCAAGATTCCAAGGCAGTATAGGTTCAGGTATATATGCAGAAAGGTGTACGTATGGGTATACACAAACTCTATATAGGAAAGAGAGAGAAAGAGACGGGGCGGTAGTTCGTTACACGTGTTGGATCCGCCCCGATAGCATCTCCCCGGTGCTGCTGCTCTGCGCGCGGGTATATCGATTTCACAAAAGATCGTGTGCAGCGCGGGCGTTGCAAGAGACGTCGCGAATCTTAGCGACGGTTATACTCCGACTTTGTGTTTTTGTACGATGAGCGAGGGACTACCGAATTTAGGTTTCGAAAAATTCCGATTGGTTAGAAAGCAGCGGTATACACCGATTTCTCTCTCGTTATGATACGATTTACGCAAGCTCGTAAACAACATCTGCGATCGCCGATTTCCATTACTTTCCAGCCGATCGGTCTAACCTCTCGGATCGACCTCTCGGCATCGCTCCATAAAATAATATCGACTACACTCGAATACAAATATAACATCACACAACTCGATCTCGCGCTAGGCGTAGTGTGCAGCGCGCAGCTCTCTCCGTTTAAAACTAGAGGAGGAGCTTGGTGCATACAGCCACTTAGCGCTAACGGTAGTAGTCGAAAGAATCGGGCCTCGATGTAATAATTGCATTTGCCAAACTTGCGTTACCCACAGGCACACACACACACACACACACACACACAAACACACACATAGATATTATTATACATACATTGTTGGTGTTGGTGTTGGTGCGCGAGAAAGAAGGCGCAAGAGAGAGAGAGAGAGAGAGAGAGAGAGAGAGAGAGAGAGAGAGAGAAGGAGAAAGAGCGATGATCGAGCAAACCGATTCCGATTACCGGCCAGTTTAGCGCTGGGCTCGGATCGCGCGTCGAGATAAAGGGGCCTCGGAGGCGCGAGAAAACGCGCCAGAAATAATTGCTCCTCGCGAGAGAACCAGTGAGCGAAAAAGGTGGAGAGAGAGAGAGAGGGAGAGAGAGGAAGACGTCTCTTCTCTTAAGAGGTATACGAGTCCCCGTCAGTGTGTATGTGCGTGTGTGTGTGTGTGTGTGTGAGGGAGAGAAACGACCAATCGGAGAGGAGGATCGTAATGAAACGGGCGCGCCGCTCGCGAGCTGTAATTATCCCGTAATTAATGAAATACGCGGCCGCGCGCGAATGCGTTGAGTCGAGCTCGTTGGGATATCTGTCAAAATTGCGTGTATTAAGTACGTATGGACGTGTCTGTCGATTATTTTTAATCCTCTCGACGAGATAGAACGGATTAGGTTTCGTGTTACACTGCGACGACACGAGCTGCGAAGATTCTCTATATAACCCGCGTCATTACGACGAGGCTTATCTTTCTCTCGACGTATATATTATACATATTCGACTGAGCGTGTACGCTTGTTTTTCGGTGAAATATGCGCCGATCTTGCCTTTCCTTGTAAAAACCGAGGAATCGCTGTCTTCCAGCTTGTTTAGGAATGTCCGTTCGTTCCTTTCGTATTATAATTGGTGGTTCGTCGTTTTTATAAAAGTTATACAATCGATCCACCTTCCACCTGCAAGCTCTTGCAGTGTATAATTAAACTTTCTCGCCTAACCTACTCTCTAGTATTTTTCAAGAGGGAGTGGAATTAAAGGAGTCACGCACTCGCGAGGTCGGTCTTATCGTCGCGGATGAGAAGAGGAGAGAGAGAGAGAGAGAGAGACATAGAGAGAGAGAGAAATCGTCTGGACGAGGAAAGGAAGGTTGGTTCCCAGGACGCTTTTTTCTCGGCCGGCTTCAATCGGCCCGCGCAGAAACCCGGAAGAGAGATTTCATTTCCAGTTACTGGACTCGCCGCTGTGATACTTACGCCGCTTGCGCGCAGAGACGCGATCTTGTCGCGAGCCCGAGGAAAGCGCGTGCAAGTATGCGCGAGGTTACTCACACACCGCGTTATACGTTCGTTTTATCAAGGAAAATTGCTCGATAGACACAGTGGAGCCAGGAGAGTAACGAGCCACCCAAAAGCCAGCATTGATTTTTAATTGCCCTCGAGTCCACCCTGAGTAATGACCGTCCTTTTTCTCTGAGCAGCGAAGGCCACTTTATTCCTCCCTCGTCGAAAGACCGTGCTCTCTCTCTCTCTCTCTCGCTCCGGAACAATGGGAAGCTGCAGAATTTCGTAGACCGAGCGGAGTGCAGTGAGGAAAGACGCGCGCGGTAGGTGGAGGGTCTCTTTTCCTCCGGCGACAGCCGAGAGACGCAGCTTTCAGGGCTAATTAAATAATCCTTTGGGACTCCCTCTCTGCGCGCGCGCGCGCGGAGAAACAGGTCGATACATCTCATTGTAACAGGATAAACAGGAGTTAGGACACGGCAGAGGAGGAGGAGGAGGAGGAGGAGGATGAACGAAACTGAGAAGATCGCACGAAAATAAAACGAAGAGAGCTGGGAGGGAGAGAGAAAAGAGGACGAGGTTAAAAAGACGTAGCTACTACGGCCACCGGTCGCTGGAATCCGAGATCGCGTTTGATCGCAATTAAGCCTCTCCCTCTCGGACTGCTACTCTTTTGCTGCGAATATTTTATCCGGCCTGGCTTTGCTCTTACCGGACTACACACACACACACACACATACACACACAAGAGAGAGTGAATTTGAATACGATCTTTCGAGACGACGACGAGGACGGGATTCTGGCTCTCTCTCTCTCTCTCTCGCTCTCTCTCTCTGGGCGAAACAATGGAACATCGCGGGACCACACGGGAAGCGAGCAAATGGTCGAACAACCCGGGGACATGCGTTCCGGCGCAAGCTTCCAAAGACGAGTAACTGCGCCGCCGGAGGTACGCCGTGACGATGTTCCTCTCGCCGATGCTCGTGAATACTTCTGCTGCGGCTTTGGGGAAAAACTTTAGCCAAGATTTCGAGCGCCAATTAAAAATTATATGCAGACAGATGTTTCCTTCCGATCAATCAACCGATCCCGCCAAAAACGAACGAGTATTAGTGTCGCTCACAATTCCCACATAAATAATCCTCGTCATCTCCGCAATCCGGAAACCCACAAGCCATATACAAGCAAAAAGAAAATAGAATCTCCAGCTACAGCAGCAGCGGCAAACAAGGAGAAAATATCGTCAGATTATCAGCGCGAGACAAGCATCTAAATCTCGCGAGCGCGCGAGGGTACGAAAATGATGAGCTGATGCATCAGAGGAGCCGAGACAAATGGGTCAACGCACGCGGCTCTGTCTCTATAGTTATATATATAGCTATATACCTGAGTCAGCGCAGACGGCTCGGGATCTATGCTAATCGCGACGCATCCGCGCTCCTTCTGACTACGGCTGATTAATATTTTCGTGTGGGCTCGTTCTCGTGCGACGCAAACTGCCGGGACACGTTGCTTTTTTTTTCGCTCTTGGGCAGCTCGTGAGAGAGTTATTTCAGGACTGCAGTTTTCGCGGCGGATTTAGTGGCGAATCGAGCTGAGGTTGCATAATTTCAACTCGAACGTTTACTTTGTCGCGTCTTACCTGGCGGCCCAGCGTCGATCTACTGAGGATATATAGTGAAAATGCGTCTGTATACGGAAAGTCATACAATAACCATACGGCATCTGTACGCGAGACTGCAGGCCGCCATTGTTTCCCCTCTGATTCTACTCTCTTCGCTCGCATTGCTATGCGTCGAGTCGGGATCGCGGGCAAGAGGTCGCCGCATAAAACATCCCCCAGGTCACGAGAGATTCGGCCGGCGCAAACGAATTCCACGAGAAGCACCAGAGCCAGAGTCAGAGAAGTCTCGCCTTACGCCTAGAGGAAAAAAGAACGACGATCGTACCTGCGCGCGCGCTATACTCGCGACATTGAAATTCCGTGCAGGAGGTGCCCCGGGGTATATGTGTGTAACGTTGCTCTTTCTCAGCTTTTATTCGGGGAACCGAGAAAGAGAGAGAGAGAGAGAGAGAGAGACACACATACGTCGAGAGAATTTTCTCCGGAGATTCTCGCGCGTACACGACGTATTTACGACCACAATGCGCGCCGACGAGAGATTTTCGTTTTGTCTTCTCGTTTCTCCTTTTTTTTCCAAGTCCAGAGAGAGATGGGAATTCGGCTCGTATGCGCGATCGCTTTATCAACCGTTATGGATTCGAAAACGATAAAGACTTCGGGAGTGAGAGAAATGTGTACGCGGGACGTGATCGCATCATCTGATGTGGCTTTTGTCGTCGAGGTTGTCGCTGCTACCTTTGTTTTTTTCTTCGTCGGGGATGTCGCAACGCTTTCACTTTGATAAAAGTCCGGAGACAAAGTGTTTCTTAATTTCGTCGTTGGGAGATTCAATTTCGGGAGATGCTATCGAGGCTATTGTATGTACAGGGCCTGTTATTTCGAGTCCGCGAGATGGAGCTTCTTTTTTTTTTGTCTTCTGTTGGGCGATACGCAAGCTCGTATATGTATTTTAAATTTAATCGTTGCGTTGCTTTATCCGGTTGATTGCGCCGTTCGTCGGGATGATACTTTCTAGCAATAGATTATGATTCTTGCTTGCAGGTTATTTCGTTGTACGATTATATCTTCATATTTTCTTCAAGCATCGCTCTGAGCAGAGATACAAAAATCCTGCCCGACATCCTAACAAACTCTCGTGAGAAAACGTATAGTTAATACACACGAGATCCCGTATCGTCGGCAGTATGCCCACTTACAGATTAAAAAGCCATTCCGAATCAAGATGATCTCAGAGAAATAAGAAATAAAACCATAAGAGAGAGAGAGAGAGAGAGAAATAGTCTCGCGTCGCTCGAGAGGTGAGCGCATAAAGTGTACGGAAGATGATAGCGGCCGCCGCCGTGGTGACACATGCGCTCGCGCTGAGGCGTCTGCCGCTGCAGCCGATAGGCATCTCTCGCGGCTTGTATCGCTGCTATGCGCGCGGCTGTGACCAGAATTCCATTATTCCAGGACTGAGAGGGTTGCTTGCTCGCTGCGCGCTCGGTTCAGAGTAACACATTTCAATTACGACACGCGGATTTACGCAACTGATGCGCTGAGGTATACATATACACGATGAGTTTTTTGTGTGCAGTGGCGCGACGGTAAGAGGTGATGGCTTTGTTTTATAGGAGGAGGGAAGGATTGTGGTTTTGAAACGAGGAATCGTTGCTTCTTGCAGATTTTTGGACTTTTTTGATAAATGATTGTACTGCTTTCTTTAAGAGACAACTGCGTATTGTGTAAATTATCTTTTATACAAAGTATCTACAAATGTAAACAAAGCTACTTGTTCCAAAATGTTAAAGCATTTTTATAAAAAAACTTACGACTAATCAATACAAAGACCTTTAAAGCAGCATACCAAATTTCAAGTGGTTGAAAAAAAAATTATTTAAAAAAAAAAATTTTAAAACGTGAGTTTTTTTATTATAAGTTAATTTTATAATAATAATTTTAATTTCATATATAATTATAATAAACATATATGCAGTTTGGACTGGCCTTTTCCGACTCACCATTGTTAGTTTCTGGCTAGCGAAAATAGATGGCACATTGGCCATTTCCTATTTTCCTCATCATAATCTGCACGCCAAGTCTACATACAGACAGTGTGCCTTTCAAAACTGCCTTCTCGAGCCTGCCGCTTGGGTCGCTTATAACTACAACTACAAATTGTCTCTTTCTTCTATAATTAAATTTAGTAGATTTTGTTGTGTTGAGTGGTATCTATAATGGCAGTTCATCGATAGAAATGATCCTTTTGAATTAAAGCTGCTGTCTAAAAGAATTGTCTATTCAATTTCTATATCCTATGGTAATCTTAATTTTTTTCCATTAGGTTTTCATATTCTATAGAAATCTCCTTTTTCATGTAAAAATTTCGAAGCAAAATGATTCTAGTTAAGTAATCAGAATCCATTTAAACGATGAGGAGTTTCGTTGTTCCAAAACGATTTTTCCTTTTGACAACATATTCAAGATTATTACCTTATCGTTCGAAAGGAAATTTCTGTCAGTGTTAACCCGTTCAAAGTATCCTGTTTAAAAAAAGGAATACACACACATTTATTCGCATACAAACAATTAACCTTTCCGCAAAGTAACCAATTAACATGTTATGACAGCGCAAAGAAAATGAAGCCGTGTATAAGCTTAACTCAACAGGCTACCAACTGCACGACGATCCAAAAACAATAAGCCCCTATCAGATTTCCATCCCGATAGAAATCTCATTAGCTACGTGCGCCTCTTAAGCCCTTTCCGCGCGTGTGATACACAGCTCACGCACACACACACACACACACACACACACACACTCCGCCTTCATCTGATGAAAGCACCAGATGAGACTCACAAATGAAAGGCGCACACATACACACACGTGTATGCTTCTCTCCTTTTCGATCGATTAGATGCGGAGCCAAGATTTTCGGAAAAAGTCTCGCATACGTGCTCTTTTTTCGGCCGCTTAACAATCATCCGGGTCAGATTTTTGTCGTCGCGTAGACGATGGATGTATGCGTACATTATAATACTGTAATGTATACTGGCGCGTGCGACGCCGCGAGCTAAGTTTCTTTTTATATAATCTCTCCGCCAAGCGAGAAGAGAACGAGTTTTTTGTTTCCGAGATGTATGTGTGCGTTAAATGCTTCTAAAATACTAATTCTTGGTGTGTTTGCGCGACGGGCTTTCCGAGTAGCTCATGTATAATTATGACGGCAATCTCTTCTCGGGGAAGATGAAAGTCCGATTTTGGAAGATTTCCAGTTTGTAATGGATGGAAATGATTCTTTAAAGGCTCTTACTGGGATAGAAAGAATTTCTGGTTCGGAGCTTAGATAAGCCGTGTCTTTGCAAAACTGGTATTTTTGCTTCGAATGGACACGTGTTAGATCTCGAGTGATTACAAAATAGAGTAATTTTGTCTGGCAATGAGGAACGTGTGTTTCATTAAAGTATATACACGCGCCTTGCCACGTTCGGCTGTTTCTACTTATTACGACCAGATGCTTTATCTGTGTCATTACGTTTTCATTTCTATATAAATTCCGAAAATAGTGGCAAATATTTATTTGGTAACGTAGCGTGTTTTTCTTCTTTCTCGCCACTAAGCCAGCTCATTATTCATTATTCATCAAGCTCTAATACACATATAATACTTAAGCGAGTAAATAGGTTGTTCTTGATACGTCCACGCAAAGCATTAAATAATACATTTCTTCCGCAAACTGAAATTCGAACAACGCACAAAACCACACGTATTCGTGACCGCACATGCAGGCGATATAATATTTAAATGTCTCGGACTCTCCTTGTGATTGATTATAGACGAGTGCAGAGCGTGTATATTTTCATAATGCGCGATTATAACACGTGTGTGTGTGTGCTTTCCCAGCAGCTTATCGTCACGAGCGTATCGCATGATTTATACGAAAGCGACACCGAATCAATGATGGAAACGGAATAATAATCGTGAGATTTCTGGAATTTGGGTCTCGCGTGCGGATTAATCAATAAAAAATCGCACTTAATTGCCTTTAACGAGTCAGTGCATGACACGAGTCGTGATGAATTTCTTGCAGCTCCACTACGCCGATTGACGCGTCCTGCTGCGCGATAACGCTTATATTTATTACTCGTAGCTATAGGTTTGCGACTTATTTTGCAATCTTCAACCCGATTAAAAACCCGCATTAATACAACTCGGAAAATCGATGTTGGGGCGGCAGGTGCGTCTCGCCACACATACATATACACATGCGTCATCATCCCCGAAATTTTTCCGTGTCCCGACAACGGCAAACTCGTTAACAACGTGTACACACATATAGGTACCCTCGTCGCGGAATACATTTTCGACTCTCCCCGCCTTCGCGCGGCGACGGCAAGCGCAGTCATGCTATCTTATCGGCTGGGCGCATCGCATCCGGTCTCTTTCCGCGCTGTACGCATTTCGGGAATTAACGCGAGTAGGCATAGTCGCGTGATGCGCGCGAGGTGTCGCTATGCAGAGAAGGGCCGGCTGCAAGACAGACTGACTTTTTACGCGCTCGTTATAATATGCGCGTCTGGCGACTTTGGCGACGTTTAAGTTCTTTTTTTTCGGGAGGGTTGGCTCACGATTATGACGATGCGTATATAATTATTGCTGTGTGTAGTGGTATGGTTATTAATATTCAAGCGAGACTGGAGTAATTGAAATTTTCGATATACTTTTATACATTCAAAG
Organism: Pteromalus puparum; assembly: GCA_012977825.3. Classification (NCBI taxonomy): domain Eukaryota; kingdom Metazoa; phylum Arthropoda; class Insecta; order Hymenoptera; family Pteromalidae; genus Pteromalus; species Pteromalus puparum. Next base: position 71,004,371 of record CM053170.1, read on the forward strand.
CGAATTTCCCGCAAAAATATACAGCTCCTTCACGTGTACACAATTACACATCCACCTCTCGGTGGCAATAAAATACGATGTAATTTATAGCCCTTTCCGAGACACAGCGCGCGCTCCACATTTTTCACGAATAAATTTAAAAATTCATGCTCACACGTACACAGGCATACATACACACATACAGGGCAGCAAACGAGCTCTCTCGGGCCGATTCTTAAAGCGTAATTGCTCGACGCGTGACCCGCCCTTATCGCGAATATTAATCGGCCCAACAGAGAGAGAGAGAGAGAGAGAGAGAGAGAGAGAAAGCTAGCCGCCGCCGGCAGCAGCGAAATATAAAACAGCCCTCGCTTGAACGCGCGCGCGGCGTTCGAAAAAAAATGTCCTCATTAATTCATTGGCCGTTTTATACGTCCGACGCGATGGAATATCCCGTGCTCGCGCGAGCTGACGAGAAGTCACGCGACGCGAGGCGTTGTACACTTTAGCGGTTTGCTTTGCGCCGTGTATAATACGTAAGTGTATATACGTGTGATTGGAATCGTACGCAGGAGAAAATCGAGGAAAGGAACCGAGGGTAGGTTGGCTGGACAGCCTGTCGTGTGTCGTCCGTTCGAGCTGGAAACGCAATTAGGTCGGAGGGTATTATATACTTCCTTTTTATATTGCGTCGTTGTTGTTGTTATTTCTATGCTGGACGAAGAATAATGGATGTTTGAGTAGTTTAATTTCTCTTTGGTAGAGGGAGACTTGTATATCTGATGGAGAGTTATCGACGTTTTTTTTTTCCAGAACTACTAACTTTCAACTCTTTCTCCATCGAAAAGCGGTATAAAAGTAGATTAATCCGCGTATACAACAATGCGAAAAGCCATCCATAAAATCATTTCAACGAACTATAAACCGAGTGGCTGCACGCGGAGCCATCGATTAAAACTCTCGGCAAAACAATCCATTCAACTGGCAATCTCTCGAAAATCCCCGAATGATCGATTCACGCGAACGAACGAACGAGTGCAACGCGCTCGCAAAGTGAGTGAAAAACAATAGCAGTAAATCGGGTCGAGCGCTCGCGAAGCTTTAATGCATTCCAAATTACTTACTCTCGTCCGCTGCAGCCATGGCCTCACAGACACACACACACACACACACACACACACACACACACACACACACANCACACACACACACACACACACACACACACACACACACACACACACACACACACACACACACACACACACACACACACAGTCTCTCTCTCTCTCTCTCTCTCTCTCTTTCTCTCTCGGTTAAATGGTATAGATTCATGGCTGATCGCACATCCCCGATAGCGCACTCGTAATTAGGTGTTCGTAGAGATTGAAGATATTCGCGGCGGCGGCCCTCTCTGTACATACATCGCATGATTTCAGCGGCACGATCGGCCTCCGCAATTCCGTCGTTTCGCGGAACGGCCGCGGGAAAGCCGAGCTACCGCCTCTATTATGGCTCTCGAGAAATGTCTCTGTGTGCGTTGCTGTGTGCGCTGCACAGCTATGCAGGAGTCGCGCGCTTTTTACGAGAGGGCGATTAATTTTTTACGAGCGCTATCGAACGGAGTCGCGAGCGAAGGACGATAAGTTTCGCGGAGCTGCTGGGATTTTTTTTTTATGGGGATTGTAAAAAGCTGGACTACTGTTTGTATGTTGTGTTTCGCTGCTGATTTTTTATGCATCGGGGCGAGTGAAAATTGAGCGGGATAGGTTCATGCGCGAGGGATTATGCGTTGATGATATCGTAGAGAAAGGATTTTATGGGGTTGACAGTGCCGAGGAAAATTTATAGCTTTTTACTGCGATGTTGAATGAAACAATGAAATGATGATGAAAAGTCTTTTATACGCTAAAGAAAAGCTACTACAACCAATTCAAGGCATTGTGTAGACTCAGTTCAGTCGCAGTTATATAGCACCAACGGCCACTAGAATGACGGAACATCATAATCTAAAAATATCCTATATCACGAGGCACTTAGAGCATAAGCAGTCCAATCAGAATGCCAAACGAGGCTGTTTTGGCATAGGTAGCACACCTCTATATCTGCACTCGACGGGTAGATTTTGATGAGGATTATTGAAAACTGCCTATGCGCCACCTATCGTAGCCAGCCGAAGACTAGTAACAGTGAGTTTGAAAGTTCAAGCGGTGGTGAAACGGCCAATCCGAATTACACTCGTGTTTGTCATTACTAGCCAAGTTACCACTAGTGTAGCGGAGAATCTTTTTCTCCACTCATCGGTCTCTTGAGCCCTGATTTATTACCTCATTTATGAAGAGTGTGATCGTCAGATTGTCTAACAAAACAAGAACTTGAGAATACAAGCTTTTAAAGCAGCACTCTATTACTGTACACCTTATAAAATGTTTTTTTGGTTTGCCAAAATATGTTTTAAAAAATGAAAACAGCTCGTAAATTTTTACGTCAATTATTAGAACGCAAAACCAAAAGACTTCAAAAAAATATATATATAATCATGGATATTCGAAGAAACGCACTAAAAATCCAGCCTCAAAGGGTTGACGATTCAACGCGAGTCCGAAGATCCTTGTCTCCGGTGACATAATGCCCAACTCCAACGACGCATACGAAATTACGGTCACGGGGCTATAATGTATAACATACGCACACGAGACGGGCACAACAGTCCGAATTTCTCGCTGTCGTCGTAAACACTCGGCCACATACGTGATCATTTTTCCGCCCTCTCTCGCCGCGCGCGTTCAAATGAAAATTATATCGAACGCCGAACGAATTTCAATCATGCCTCCGACTACTNGGGGGGGGGGGGGGTCGGCTCGAGTCGCTCCTTAGGTATTCGAGCCTCGAACCAAGACGAACCGTTTGGAATGCAGTTAATTTCGAGTGCGAGAGAGAGAGAGAGAGAGAGAGAGAGAGAGAGAGTGCGCGGTTTATACTTAACTTAGGTACTTGCTCGGGGTTCTTGATTCGATTCGTGCCATAAATTGATTACCGCCGAGTATTTTTTTGAAACTTTAACCTCGTTTCACCTCGGAATCGCGGTTATTAGAAGACACGGTAAAAGCGTTATTTTTGCAGCAAAAATCTCAGATCGCACGTGATAAGAACGCGGAAAGACGAGCCCAAAATAAAGTGGTTAAGATCGTAAATACTTCGGGTCCGAATAATTGCGATCTTGATACACACTTCGCGCTGAATTTTAAAAAGGCGCGATATTTAATTTTTTCCCACGTCGAGGTCGATAAAGATATTGTTTAACGATCGAGCTCTGGCAGGTGAAGTAGGTATACGTGTGTGTATTCCTCGTGAAAAATATTCTCGACTCGGGGTTTTAGAGAAAAAATACAGAGTCGAGGGGGGGGGGGGAGCGTGCCGATCAGTGTGGGAGATGATTTCCTTGGAATTATGCTAATCGCTTTCTTAGAAACATGTTGTACCTCTGCTCCGGCAAGTCTTCTACGCCGCGCTTACACGATTGAATTCCCAAAAAGCCGTCGTTGTGCTGTGTCGTTCAGTTTGGTTTGGCGTGTATAACTTATTTTTTTTTTTTTTTTTTTTTAAAGGGCATTTCGAACTCGAAAGTTCATCGCCTCATCTACGCAAGCCTTCCACGTATCCCTATTTTGTGCTAACCCTATCCATTTCGCGCCGTCCTGCCCGATTTCAGTTAAGTCCGCTTTTACATTGTCCTCCCACCTGCGTCTAGGTCTACCTAGAGGTCGCGACGTATTTGGCTTTCCTTTCATTATACGCGCTGCCGTGCGATCATTTCCCATTCTTGCAACGTGCCCTGCCCATCTTAGTCTTCGCGATTTAATTATTCTGTTTATATTCGGTGACGCGTATAAGTTATGTAGCTCGTCGTTGTGCAGTTTCCTCCACTCCCCGGTTTCCTCATCTTTCTTTGGCCCGTATATTTTTCGCAGAACTTTATTTTCGAACACCCTAAAACGGTTTTCCTCTGCTTTAGTGAACGCCCAAGTTTCGCATCCGTACAAGATTAGCATTATTATAGTCCTATATATCCTAATTTTTACATTTTTAGACAGCAGTTTTGATTTTAGTAGTTTGTTCACGGCGTAGAAGCAGGCATTACCCGAATGTAGTCTCTTATTAATCTCGGCTTTGATTTCGTTTCGATCATTTATAGTTGTGCCTAAATATCTGAATTCGCTAACCTTTTCGAAAGTAAAATTTCCGACTCTAAGATCCCCCTCTCCTTCGCAAATGCCCAGTTTATCCATAATCATATATTTCGTTTTCGATTCGCTCACCTCTAACCCCGTTTCCTCGGCCGCATTTATGAGTATTTCCGCGTTTCTCGCTACCGTTTCGCCATTATCCCCCACTATGTCCAAATCATCTGCATATCCTAGAATCTGCGTTTTTCCGTTGAGTGTTGCGCCCAGCCCGCTAGTCTGCATTTGTCTAACAACATACTCTAGCGTTAAGTTAAAGAGTACCGTGGAGAGCCCGTCCCCTTGTTTCAAACCGTCGTGTATCAGTGACCGAGGATTCAGATACATTACCGCCTGACTCGTACTTTCGCGCCGTGCTTGAAACCGGTTCAGACATATTTGTATTAATTCAACAAGTTTTTGGCAGCGTACCCGGGGAAGGAGGCACAAGGATTTGATACATTGTTGGCGTCGGCTTGAAAGATCATACCTTTTAAAAATCTATGAATAATTGGTGTATTGTTTCGCAATATTCCCATTTTTTCTCTAACAGCTGTCTTGTAGTAACATATTGATCGCTACGTCGACCTGTTACCCGGAATCCACACTGGAGAGATCTCCCTATATAACTCGCGAAGGTAGCTTGAGTCTGGCCTGCTATTAGTTTTGACAGAACTTGTAGCATGGTAGCTAAAAGTGAGAATTCCCTCGATAGTAGTGCAGTCTGTCTTATCTCGCTTTTTAAAAAATCGGTATGATGATATGGTTCTTTCCAGTGTTTTCCGGCCATTGTTTCATTTTCCAAAATAGAGCGTACAGGTTCAAAAAATTTCTGGCATGTCCAGCGCCAGTGCCTTAACACATATTTAAGCAGATAGTTCACTGGTATATGAATCGTTTTTTTGATCGCGCTTCTAGCTCTTTTATAGGTCGATTCTTAATCCAATGGAGTTAGTGCAGTGTAGATTTCGTCTCCGCGTATTCCTCGAGTTTTCATGTATATACGTTTATCAGCCTAATCAAAGCATAGCCCATCCACAGCTTTAGGCCAGTCGCCTTCGCTGTGACGAGATTCCCGCGCTCATCTTTCATAATTTGATCTCTCTGAAACCTTTCCAATCAGCGTTAATTCCTTTGTAGCTCTATTATTTCTATTTCTAATCTGATTCTTTTGATTACCGCGTTTTGTTCCTGAAATCGCCGCCACTTGCCTCCCTTATTTCGTGGTACCCTCTACGGCCCTATCGCTCACATGTTACCTGTCTAATTCTGAATTGGCCTTTTTACGCCTTTCAACCACAAGTTCGCCAACTTTGCGTCGAAAACCCATCGGTTTGCTCTTTGGCTTTTTCTTTCTACCTAGCACTTTATTCGCGGCCTGTTTTATCGCTTTTTCGATATCCCCCCAAAGACTGTTCGGGTCGTCATCTACCTCCGTCGGTGCATCCGTTTCTTCGAGTACCTGAAACCGATTTCTTATTTCTACTTGATACTTAATTCGTTCTATCCCGTTCCGTAGCTTTTCAATATCGAACGTTGCTACTTTGTTCGCGGCCCGTTTACTATTTTGCCCAGCTACTAATTTGGCTCTTACTTTGGTCACTACTAGAAAATGATCCGAGTCGCCATCCGCCACCCTATAGGTTCTTACGTCAAGCACGTTCGTGTGGCGCCTCTTATCGATAAGAAAGTGATCGATTTGATTTTTCGTGGCTCCGTCCGGCGATGTCCACGTTACTTTGTGTATATCCTTGTGCTTGAAGCACGTACTCTTTACTATAAGATCTTTTGCCGCCGCGAAATTTATGACTCTAATACCGTTATCGTTGCTGGTTTCGTGCAGACTCTCCTTGCCTATAGTGGGCCTAAACATTTCCTCTTTCCATATTTTAGCGTTGAATTCCCCCACTACTATTTTGGTGTCGTAAGACACGAATTGGTCGATTAATTGCTCCAAGGCTTCGTAATAAAGATCCTTCACTTCTTCCTCTTTGTCCTCCGTAGGACAATGCACGTTAATAACCACGTAATTGTACCACGCTCCTTCGATGACGATATACGAGAGTCTGTCGTTTACGAATTTGAAACTTTTAACCGCGTGTATAATTCTTTTGCTAATCAGAAATCCGGTACCTAGGGAATGTCCGCTCGCGCCCCCGTACATAAAGGTGAAGTTTTCGTTTCCTAACATACCGCTATCTTGCCACCGAGTTTCTTGTATAGCTACTAAGTCTAGATTGTACCCGTCAGCTTCTTTTAAGATTTCCCGGTACGCGCCTGCTCTGTATAAATTGCGCACATTCCACGTTCCTACCTTTAAGTCCCTATTGATTTTGGTTTGGTTTTAATTTTTTTGAGCCATGATAGTAAGTGAAACCCACGCGTTTTGGATCCTGTTTCCGATCGCAGGTGAATCATCCGTTCTAGAGGTGATAACTCCCATACCTCTCTAGAACTAAGTATGAGAGCTTTCCGACTTTGGTGAGGACGGAGTCAGCTCATCGTCGGACACACTACGGAATACACTAAGACCAGGTGGCGAATCATTCTACACATCCCCTTTCGGGTCAGTTGTCATCGCTCCCGCATTCTCCACGACAGCAGGATTTTTGTAATGTGTGCTAAGAGAGATAGATTATAGACATAGTTAGGTAGGAAGAGAAAGTGAAATAGGAAATATTGTTGAGTGTTCGTTGCTGTGATGCTTGCGTAGTGTTTCTAGATGAATGCGTTCGATCGGCAGTGCGGGCTCATCACACCCACGCCCGGGCCTATCGGCTGTCCGCGGCTGCTGATTCGATTTATTCGCAGCTAACCTCTTTCTCAGGGGCCGTTCCTCTATCCGCAACCTGAGGACGCGCTGTGTAGTGGTGATAGGCACCCACCCGTCCGCTCTGGACGCACAGCGTGTATAACTTATACAAGTAACAAAGCGATTTGCTTCTAAAATCAAGGGGAACTTGAAATTTATTTATATCTGTTAATTCTTCGACTAAGCAGAAAATTTCACTCCTCCAAAATATCAAAGTCAATTTGAATTTTCCCACGCAGGAAGATTCATTCGACTCCCGCACAATTCTTCACACAGAGTTCGCAATAAAGCAAACAGAAGAACAAAGCTCGTCGAGCAAAAGGTACAAAGTACAATACGTATATATAGGTATAGGATGGACTCGGTCATTGGAAGCTCGCTAGGTTCAGCAGAGAGCCATTAGCCTCTTGGAGTCTCTCGCGGCGTGCCGCGGAACTAACGCCACTGAATTAACAAGTACTCGCTGTGCGACCATACATCACCGCTCGCGCGAGGTGTCAACCGATTCAGAGAATCGTCTTCCACGATCTCCGAACGAGCGCACGAAACGATTTACCGCCGTCGGAATAAGCCACCTCACGCTCTACCTTCTTCTTCTTCGTCTTCTTTATTTCTTTCTTTCTCGTATATAGCTGCTGCTGCACTCTGCTGTTCTCCCGCGCGCGCGTGTGTATACGAGTATTATACTGTGAGACTCTCTCTCTCTCTCTCTCTTCTCGCGGGGCACGAAATAGCGATACTTTTAATTATCCCACTGGATTGTAAATCACCTTAATTGCATTATGTTTCGGAATTCTCAGTTATTCTTTGTTACCCGATATCATACGAGCAGTGAGGAAAAAGACACACACCTGATTAGCGTCGTTGATAAAATTAAGCTCGACTCGCATAAATTAGCGCAATTACGCGTCATTTTTTTTTACATCGATATAATATATATTCAGCTTTGAATCCCCGTTACAGGCGCTCGCGATACGAATCGCTGTGAAAATCGTCGCGCCCGTAAATCTCTCTCTCTCTCTCTCGCGAATTCGCTAATTAACAAATCGACGGGATAAGATCGCACTGCCAATGCCCGGGAAATTATATCACTCATCAGGAGCGGGAAAAACGAGTAATCGAGCGTGCGATCGCTACAAATTCGCTCTAGAATTTTACGTGCATTATTAAACTGTCGTTTGTAAACGCGTGAGTGCGCGAGAGCAAAAGCGTAAAACGCGCTTACACATACGCGTCGTTTTATTGGCATAAATTATAAACGAAACGGCGATGCGGGCGATCTCTCTCGCTGCGGCTAATTAGTCAATGATGCTGTGGTCGCTGTGGAGATATTGACCGAGCGATATATGCGGTTTATAAGTTTATTATATGAAGCTGCGGATGTGCTTGAACGAATCGGTAGTGCGACTTCCTGAATTGAGCTGATTTTATATGCGAATTTAGCTTGTGTATAGACACGATGATGGATCGGGTGAGTATGAAGATTAGCGCCGATCGATCGATCGATCTGCAAGAATTTTACGACACACACATTGCGAACGAGCAACGAAACCTGACTCTCCTCTCCTCTCGCGCGTAATTACATGCAAATCGTATTATAATGACGAAATGTGGAAACAGTCGCAGTACGTGGAATAATTACCAAGCAGCCGGTACAAATCAGCCTTTACTGCACACAAGTAAACGACTATGTTAATAACAGCACTGGTCCCACAATTCGAATTTTCGCGCCTCCTCCGAAAAGCCAGCGCGCGGGAAATTCAAACAGCCTCTGCTCTCCTCACGAGGAGCCTATCATCTGTATACAACAGAGACAAAGAGCGCGGAGGTATGGGCAACATCGCTACAAGTGTATACCCACACCACCGCGTGCAAGGAACCGAGCAAGCTCTCTGTGCTGATGGTGCAGACAAAAGGAAGCACACGGCAACAGTATGTGTATATAGCCTCTCTTTCTCTGGCTCTTAGCAAAGTCGCGAGCGAGCGCGTGTAGGAGGAGGTTCTCGCTCGACACGCGATGTTCTGCTCGCTCAGCGATTGGCCAGCAACTCGCGGGGCGTCCGTGAGAGCTTGATCCTGATTGGCTGAGCTAACAAGACGGCCGGGCGAGCGTTCGAAACGAAATAATAAACCTCTCTCTCTCTCTCTCTCTCTCTCTCTTTCTCTTGCTGCTCCTCTCTTCTTTTATTTTTGCGCTTGCAGCGCGGCCGCCGCTGGTGATAAAATATAATATAAAAGGCTATTCGTTACCCCGGCGAGTAGAGTATTGTCGACGAGCCGCAGACCGAGCAGTGATGCGCAGCCGAAGGGAATGTGTATACACACATACACACAGTTGAGATTATGTTTCTCAGCTGCAGCAGCAGCAGCCAGGCCTCGTTTTAGAGCGAGCGCGATTCGATGTATCGAGAGGGAGGAGGTGACTACGTGGAAAGGTGCATCGCTGAGAGAGAGAGAGGATATTTTTTTCGCGGCCCTCCGATAATCTCGCGCACGTGCGCGCGCGCGAGTTGTTGTACTCGGAAGAGGGCTTTTTAATGCGAGAGAGATAAATTATGTGTATACGTATACTCGTATACACACGTATATACCTCTGGGATGGTGCGATTGCGATCAATTAATTTTGGATTGGACGGTTTTCGAGAATTTTTGCTGTTTTTGCAAAGCTCAGAGGATTCATTATGGGAAATTACCAAGGCGATTCTCGCTGTTTATTGTTGCGTTTCGATGCGAATTTCTCGCGGCAGATTGACGTTCAACCGCTTGATACATCGCCAGCGATTCTTAACAACGTAATTATCGCGCTCATGAGCGGCTAAGAAAACTATTTATCAAAATGCTTCGGCGAGAAATTATAATCAAATTGTATTTTATTATAGTATACTTATATAAACGCGCTAGTGCAGCGTGCTGTGTAATAAAATCCATTAATTTCGCACCGGCTGGGAAGAAAAAGAAAATATTGCTAGATAATTTATCGGCTGCTTGTGTACGTTATGTATTTATTACATCGGTCGAGATTTATTAACGCTTTTGAAATCCTTGCCTGCTAGCGTGAAATAGAAACTATAAGTATACAATATTTTTATGCACCACAAGTACTTATTCCATATCGATCCCAATATAATACATAATAAAACTGCATATCTATACAATAACAACGCAATTAAAATCCCATCTCATTAAAATCAGTTTCTAATTTCACTTTTCACGGAGCCATCTCCACCAGTGAATAAAATCACGCTCGTGCATGCGAGATTATATTCAAATAAACCAAACGGTTATATATATATATATATATATATATATATCCTCGACGTAGACGTAGACCAAGAGAAGAGAGATGAACACACACAGCGATGCGGAGCCGATCGAAAGGAAATTTCGTGCGAAGCGGCAATTAGAGGAGAAAAAATGCAAGTTCTCAGCTGAATCAAAATGAAGTTTCACCCGACGGCCGACTCTCTCTTTCTTCTGGCGCGCGCGAACCGTGAAGCAGCTGTTGCCCGTCGGAAGGTGGTATATAGCACGACTCTCGGCTGCAGTGAGCTGCGTGTATGTGTGTGTGTGTGTGTTTGTGTAGAAAACTACGTGCAAGTGTGTGCGAGAACGATAATTTGAGGTCGAGCTCGGCTGTGTAGAAAAAATGCCTTTGCGAATTGCACCGCTGCGTTTTACACTTTCTTCGGACGATGACTGCGGCTTTCGTTTCGAGCAGGAGAGACGGGAAAGTTAGTTTCTTGATTTTTATGCCGATTTTCAGCAACAGTTTTGAATTTTTTCGACGAGTGTGAGTTTGTTGATAAAACCGTTGGTGTATAAAAATCAGAGCTCACTGGAAACGTCGACACTCGTTAAGCGCGACATGATCGATCGCGATCGGTCGGTGCGTGTAAAAAACATATACCACAACGCAGACACTTGTCCTGACGGACGCGAAAAATGTCGCGAAACGCGTGTATAATTACACCGTTAATACGAGTGTCACCGACACTGACGCGCGATTACCCAATGCGTATAATAATACCAGTAGTATTACTAACAGCGAAAACACGCGAGTCAATGATGATTGAGCGGTCGAACGCCGAGTCTCGAGTCAGGAAGAATTTACCGAATCACGAATGCAATGCGAATCGATAAGCAGCGGCAGCAGCTATATGGGAAGAAGATAGCCGATCTCTCGCCGATCCTCTCTCGAACGAAAAGTAACACTTGTATATAAGCCCGACGAAAACGAGAGAGGCCGAAATTCAAGATTCCGAGAGATCACGCGCGCGCGCGCGCGAGCAAGCGAGCAGCCCAAGCGAATGTAAACAAGCCGGGTAATCAGCGCGACACGAGCCATTAAGATTAGGAAGGGGCCCCGAAAAGAATGTCCCGGGCCGCTTCCGAGAATCGAGATAGACGGCGCGGCGGCGGCGGCGGCGGCGGCGACGAAGCCGAAGAGCCCGATGTGGACAAAATCGTGCGCGGACCGAGGCGCGGACATAGTGTACCTATATACGAAAAAGGGAAATTTCGGATTTTTTTACGAGCCTCGTAATTTTACTTTTTTTTTCTCTCTTCATCTCTCCTGGATTTTCTTGGAACTTCGGAGACGTGTCGGGCGTTAATTAAGCCGATCGTATAATGGCGGCGTTGAATTCGAGAGAGACTGTGGGATTTATACGGCGGGTGATAAGCGGCAAGCTTTGAGAGAATCGAGGTGACACGAGGCAGAGAGAAAAGTCTATTAATTCGAGTATTATAAGATGCGAGACTGTAAATTTTCGAGTTTGTTGTGAGTCTCTTATTAGAGTTTTTGAGGAAGTTGTAAGTTTCTTTCGAAATTGAGCTGAGCACGAGCGGCCGAAGCAGGCGCAACGACAGGCAGTTTTGGCACAGGTATAAATTCACTGGCCTAGCAAATATCGACGAGGGAAATAGGATATCGCCACTGCGCCACCTATCTTCGCTTTCCGGAAACCTAGAGAGTTAGAGCCAGTCCAAAACTGCTGTACGCGTACTCGACTCTCGACAGTTTTTAACAAAACTTTGTAGAAGTATTTTAGTAGCTTAAAGCTTTGATTTTATAAGGTCTGCAATACCCTTTCTTTCCGTTGCAACGCGTTGCTCATTTCGAAGCGTTCCGACACGTCGCGGGATACACCCACGTACAGTCATAACCCCGCAAACTCGCGGCTCACACTGAAACAGGTGCCTTCGCTCCTTCCCGGAACATCCATAACCCAAAAAATAACGAGTCGTACGTGCGATTATGATTGTCCCGCTCCACATACACACGAAGCGAGGAGTGTTTGCGGCGATACTTTAGATGAAATTACGCCGCGATAAAGAGTGGCCGGGTTAACGAGTCCGGCGACTCTCCGCTGCACGCGTCATTAACGCATCGCGCGACTTATAAGCATATAAGTACGTACGTACGTGCGGTGCGTATATACCTGTGTGCGATGCCTCGCTCGGGAGAATATATGCGTTATGGAGAGCCAAGCACGCACGCCTGGAGGTATGCCGTTGAGCTGCACATATAAGTATGATTCGGCTGCTCCGTTGCGTGCTGCTGTCCTCTTTTTTTTAGTGCTGTCGGCGATCGGTACGCGTTTTCGGGGAGCTTGTTACATGCGCAAGGAACATATTCTACTCCGAAAAAATTATCAATTTTCATTCATTTTTTGATTCAGTTGAGCAACATTCGTCGATCTCTGTATGGCAAAAAATGCGCGTTGCGCCGTTGGCCGTTGCACAAGCAAAAACCATTCGCTTTTAATAAAGCAAATTGCTCTCGAGACTGTTGTATCTATACGCGGCTCTAAAAAGCCAAACTCACTATTATACTCGCGCAACAATGACGAATTGAAAAATATCGAGCCCCCGAGCGATTCGGAGCGTCGAAAAAAGTGAAACCACACCTGGAGCTCATCCTCGCACCGACAAACCCACAGTGTCTACACTCGGCGGGTCTTTAAGCTTCCATTAGGCGACCCGGCAATTATTACCTCTCACCTTCCGTTTTCTCGCCCGTTAACTATCTATTCCTCTCTCGCACCCAAGGAGCAGCTATTTCCGCGACGAGTGGCTATGCATGTGTGTATGTGTGTGCGTCTGTTTTGTATAGGTTTACGATGACGAGCCGAAATCGTGCCGATTGTTTTTGTTGGGATGCGTTCGAGAAAAAGGTGCGAGAAGCCGGTCATGTTTGACGCAGCGTTGGACGTGGGTTCATAAATCACTTTTGTTGGCGGGACGACTCGAGAGAGAGAGAGAGAGAAAAATGCTTTTCGAGGGATTATTGGCATGATTTTTGTTTGTTGTGTCTGACGCGTGTGAAGCACTCTGTCGATATTCATTGGGGAATTGAATCAAGTGCTTTTGAGTTCCGTGAAAAAGTCTTCTGTATAGGTTTTCTTGAAAATCGTCTATATGTATATACTGATAGAAAGTATCCTAATTCTACTAATGAAAATCTATAGTAGTTTGAGTAAAAGTTGCAGATCGTATATTTAAATACACATCGTATACAAAAAACATCAACCACGCTAGTGGTATAACGACAAACACGATTAGAATATAGCCGGAGAACAAGACACTGACGTGAGACAGTTTTGGACTGGTCTTTACGCGATCGCTTCAACTTTTCAGCTCTCAGCTACAGATATAGGGGTGTGCTACGTATGCCGAAACAGCCTTTTGGTCCTGCTACTTGGGCCGCTTAAGCTATTTAGCTCGAGCCTATATTAACAAGAATTAGGCCGAGATCCAAGTGATACTGATTTTTGTTTCAGTGTATTATGTTCCGCAAATCTCATTCCGATTCAAAAACATCACAAACACGGAAAAGAACAACCAATATATTTCTCAAGGTCCTACTGACAAAACTGGAATCTGATCAAAAGATGATTTTCCCCAACGCTAAACCTATACAATAAACATTCCAATATTCACGTGTATTATGTGGAGCATCGTTTCCAGAGCAAGCAGCAGCAGCAGCAGCAGCAGCGGCGGCAGCCAGAAAAAAAGTATATCTCCCTGCTCGAAGCATATCCGCGGTGATCATATCGACAAGCGCGCAACACACATCGCGACACGCGTTCTCTCTCTCTCTCTCTCTCACGCGCCCGCGGGCCTGACGCCATTATATGCTAATTTTATACGCTCCGCTCGTCGCGCTATACGGATGGACCACGTCGCGCGTAAATTCGTCGAGATTTACCTACCTGCCGGGCCTCGTGAGAAAGAGACTTTTGCTGCTGCTGCATTTTTTTCCTCCGAGTATATTATAATCTACGCGGTGACAAAAACAGGTTCGACTCTAAATCGCTCATTTGCGAAGACACACACGCTGAAGATCACGAGTATCATGAGAATTATGATCTCTATTAAATCGCTTTTGGAAACTCGTAAATTCCACCGAGGTGGCCTCGCTTTCGCGCGTGTGATGATCCTGCTGAGTTCTCTCTAGCTCTAACGTCTGCTTAGTATTCGGAATATCGACGTCCATATCCCATTTTATTCGCATTAGCATAATTAATTTCACCTCGTTATCAAGCGAGACGTTCCCATGGGTCCGAAAAATGAATCCATCAGCTTCCCTCTCAAAATACACACTGCTGCCGCCGCTGCTGCTGCTGCTTCTGCTCACATATTGAATAAACACATAATCATATCTCGAAAGAAAAAAATTTACATAGTAGGACCTCGACACGACGGCAACGGCGGCAACGGCGGCAACGGCGGCGGCTTCTTAGGCTGCAGCGATGAGTTATGGGCGTGTGCGGTGAATATCATTTCGGTCGTCGAGACTCTCTCGGCTTCTTTATTCTTCGTGACGCCTCCTACGCGCGCTGCGTCGCATGCAAAACGTGCATCGGTCGCGAGGAAGCGGATAGTCCCGACAAGTTAAGACGATGTGTGCATCATACAGCTCTCTTTGTCGTTTCGCCAGATGCTATATATGATTCGCTGCGGTCGTTTTGGAGAACACGTACTTTTCTGTTGGTTTTGCACTCGATCTGCATGTGCATGTTGAACCAGAGCAGAGCAAAGAATAGGGCAAATCAAACGCAAGTCTACATACGCAGCTACCGAAAAACGAGATGCAAACTTATTAGCATAAGCGCAGGCACAACGTCGTAAGCGATATATTTCCCTCCCGGAAAAACTTTTCTCTACTCGCTCTTACGGTAATACTGCTCGGCATTCACGAGTCCCATAATGCATACTCCAATCGGATAAGCCGTTTAATTAAAATAAAGGATCGACTACCTCTCTCTCTCTCGCTCTCTCTCTCTCTCTTTATATCGCGCAGCCCACGTGGCCTGGATGACACTCAACAATACTACTCCCGAAGAGAGCGAGCGAGAGAGAGGGAGAGAGAGAGAGAGAGCCAATAGACAGATTAGATCTCGACGTTCTCGCTCTCTTTCTCGCGCTGCACAAAGGAAGAGATCGAATCGAATATCGCGAGAGAGGAGAGCATCCTCGGCATTAGCATAAACCTAATATGCCGAGGCGTATACACAAAGCGTTATTAAACCGGGGGCGAGGAGAATCGCTTCTTCTTCTTCTTCTTCTTCTTCTACCACTGTGTATACAGCCGTATACACACATAGCACTGGGACCAAGTGGAAGAGAAGCTGAGCAGCAGCTGATCTCGAGAGTCGATACGTCACCCTTCCCGAGAGCGAGCGAACTCGCTCGACGCTCTACTTAACATAATATAATTGACCACACGCAATCCAAATGCGATTTTGCATAATCGACTAATGGCGCAAGCGCATTGTGTTTGTATACCCGCAATCCTATACTCGGCTTTTCACCGCAGCTTCCGAGGATCATCGCGAGCATTGTAGGAGCGATATATGCTGATGCTTCTTATAATAATTTCTCGCTGTGGTATATATACAAACGGATACGTTGATTTTACTCGAGCCTTCGTATACACACGTCGCTGTATATAATATGCAGCAACGCGAGCGCAGGACCGATTATTATAAAGTCGTAAACTCGAGCCTCGAGATCATAGCTCCGGATTGCTTTATGGAGTCTCCACCACGCTCGCGCTAATGTAAAGCGAGCATATAATGCCATAAAGGACGCGCAGAGCTGGCGGGAGTGTATAGGTTGTATACAGTAGTGCCAAGAATGGATAATGCGAGAAGTGAGAATAAGAGATCGTTGCCTGGCGATAGTACATCGGCTTCCTTCGAATGATATGCACATTACGCCCTTGCGATTTCGGCTCGACGTATGCTCTTCGCGGAATCGTACAGGGGATGCTTACCGATTGATTTGCGCATTTGCGTACGCGTCTAGCGTATACGCGCGTATCCTGTAGTTCGAGGTAATCGTGAGTCATTCGTACGATTCACTCCACAGCTTTGAGTGGATCTCGAGGAAAGCGAGTGAAGCTTAGAAAAATCTCTCTGCGACCAAAATGGCGTCTCGTCAGGGGGCGGGAGAGTACAGCGACAACCGATCTCTCTCCTCCTCAGTGGAGAAGGGGAAGAAGAAGTGAAATACGGGGAGGCAGGCAGAAATGTGGCCCGTGTCCTTAATTGACAGTCGCCTCCTCTCTCTCTCTCTCTCTCTCTCTCTCTCTCTC
Organism: Pteromalus puparum; assembly: GCA_012977825.3. Taxonomy (NCBI): domain Eukaryota; kingdom Metazoa; phylum Arthropoda; class Insecta; order Hymenoptera; family Pteromalidae; genus Pteromalus; species Pteromalus puparum. Next base: position 71,020,986 of record CM053170.1, read on the forward strand.
TTCTTCTCCGTGTCCGAGAGATGCTCACGGCGAGTTCGTGGCTGGACCTCGTTAGCGAGTTAGCTGATCGCCGCGAGTCCGTAGAAGAGAGAGAGAGAGAGAGAGAGAGAGAGAGAGAGAGAGAGAGACGGGGGATATGCCCGTCAGAGGTCCGCGGGGGAAGGAGAACGTCCTTAAATTAGTACCGACACTTTATCTGCTGTGCTTGATAACAGCAAGTATGTGTGTGTGCTTATGCAAGATACAAGGGAATTTCGTCGTGTGTAATTGATTGCAATTATGATCGATCGCGAGTATAATTTCTGAGAATTTCATTATGAACGTGCTGGTTATAATCTATAGTTACGCTTAATTATGAACCAATTTACGATTTTGATAAAGCGCACAGAACCAGTCCGCGATCTGATATGCAGAATTTTCCTATACAGTGTACGGGGAACATCGATGAAAAATCGAAACCGGTATGCAGAGAAACATAGAGAAACGAATTTTTAAACGTCCCGCTATATAATTCCAATCTGCTGACACAGCCCAGAGCCACGTATATATACTCAAAACGGCCGATAAATCGAGTATAATATACATCAGTATATAGGCGACGAAAAATCGCGTCATGCACGACGGATCCTGCCTTTAAGATTCCCCGAGTTATCGTATATAAGCATGGAATTATTATCTCCGGCGCGTCGCGCATGCTCCCACTGCCCCCAATCAAGATCGTACCGCGGACACTGGTAGCAGCGGCAGCATTTTGCAAAGCCAACACAAAATCCTATACATATACGGTCGTTGAGTCTTCGCTTTTTTTTCTCTCGTGCACACACAGTGGACCGCCGGTAGCGCGGGGTCTCTAGGCGTATATAATTCAAGGCGTCCCGTCCAATATATTACAATTTGTCTAGGGGAGACTCTCTCCCTCTATCTTTTTTTCTCCTTCAGCCTCTCGGGTCGGCTCTTCCTCGTCGACCCCCCGGTGGGCCCAAGAGAGGCTCGTCGTCGTCGCGACCGTGGGAGTATTGTTTTCCTCTGTTATATTATACACACGCGTGACTCCGGCTCTCTCTCTCTCTCTCTCTCTCGAGAGAGAGAGAGGTATATGGCATATTATATAGGTATATAGGGAGATCGAGTGTGGATTTTGTATTAAATGCCGAAAATTCGGGGGGCAATAATCGTGCGGTCGATTTTCAACGCCCCATTGTTCGGCGCGCGCGCGTGTCAGTAAATTTCGCGGTTTTGCGGTTTTTAGGATTAGAGGATGCGTAAATTCGAGAGAGACACGACAGTTCAGGATATTACGTAAAAGGATACGAATAATCGAGTCGAGCGGAAGCTACAAATACTATACTCGGCTAATAAATATAAGAGGAAACATTCTATTCCCATCCGGGGCGACTCGATTTTTTAACGCAGCCTACGGGCAAAATTCGAAGAAGACACAACAAAAAGACGCGAGCGAGGGATAACCGTTTGACCACTACTAGAGAAAAGGGACACACGCGGGGGCCCCTAATTAGGCGGAAGCCAATTTGGGAATCCGAGGTGCCGTGTGTGCTCGCGCGAGCGCTCATATTCTCGGAATAGAAAGATAAGAGACAGCGGGAGAAGAATCCTCTGTTGCCTCATGTGTGTGTGTGTGTTTTGGGCGTAGAGGATGAATTATGTGCGAGTGTAGGTTCCACGGTAGCCGGGGAGCGAGCTGCTCGCCGATTAAGATTAATATTTGGCCCCAATTATCGTGGCAGCGGAATTATGAGCCGAGTCAGATTGATTTGACCCGCTGCGAGGCCTACCGGTCTTTTCTGCTGCTGCTGCTGCTGCTGCTGTTGCGAGCGTTCGGACCGATCGCGATTAAATCGTTTTGGTTTTGCTATGAGGATATGCCACCAGGCCACCTTCTTCTTTCGCGTCGATCTCTCGCCGAGGTTAATGAAGCTCGTCTGGTTTTTGATAAATCGTGCCGCGGGACACGGTATGTTTAGGATCGGTTATCCGGACGACCATCTCGGCATTGATTGTCACTTAACTGCTGCGATTCATCATTCGTATGATGAATCTTTCCAATAGACGAATTCATTATATACCGTTGACTCGTGTGCGCGAGCAGTGTGTATAGAGTTTATTTTTCTCTCGAAAATCGAAACGTCGAGATAGTTACGCAAACGATGCGAAGCTGCGTATATGCATACCGATCTTCCGAAATTCCTTTTCGTTACGTGTGTTACTGAACGGTCGACCTGATTACCATGTCGTTCTGCACGAGCGAGCTTTAGAAGAGCGGAATATCTAGGCCCGCTACGGGTAACCCCATATCCGAAATCCGAGAACTCGACCTGTTTCGGGTTTCGGCGATTTTTCAACGAAAATCGATGCCTCCGCTGGCCGCGAGTTTACTGTTTTCTCATATCTCTATAACAGTGCGAGTGAAGATCGAATACCTTTTAGGATAACGGGCTCTCTGTTAAAACCGCAAGCTTTCGTAATCGACTAATGTTTTCGTGAAAATGAACCGATTCCGAAAATCGGCAAAGGATTGCGTTCGCGCGCGATAACTCACGCGTATGTTGACGACCATTAAGAAATCTCGGAAGAAAGCATATACACAGCCGCTCGTTCCTATCAAAACGGGCAATTCGGGCAGATTTATGCCCGAAAAGAAAACGCCGGACGATTTTCTCGGAACCAATAAAACCCAAGAAGAGGGAAAACATAACGGCACTGGAGCTCCAAAGTTTTCCATTAAAGGTAAAAAAAAGGCATCGAAGAGAAACTAGTTGAGAAATGTCAGACGTCTCTCGTAAAAGTCGCCCCGACCGCTTGTGTTCTATACCTGCGCCTACAGCTCGATTCTCCCGTTAGAAATTCTTAAAACAATGCGAAGTGACATGTCTACCACCTGTGCACGAGCCTTCGGTATATATACGTGTATCCTCGTGGAGGGATGTTTCTCACGAGAGAGAAAGAGAGAGAAAGAAAGATGCTCAGTGTCGCTTACAGGTCTGATTTGTGTCCCAAACCTTTTTTCTCGAGGGACACGGAGAGGATACACGGTCGAGGCCGACATTTCTTAGGACGAAAATCTGGCCGAGCGCGCGTTTTTATGTGTTTTACGATTTGTTGCCGGGCAGACGTTAAATTTTCTGGCCGAGACTTCACCGTGAAATTCTCCGGGACGACGCTTCGCCGCGTATATATAATTTTTCATTTTAATTTCGAGCTTCGCATCTTGATATGAAAAACGTGTTCGCCGGATTCACTCTGGCAAATTACGCCCTGTATATATATATATTATCTATGAATCAGCGAGATCAACGAATGAGCCGATGGAAAAACACATTGCCGAAAAGCCTCGCACGCAGCTCTCGATTGAAACGCGCGTTAGCGAATTCAAAAGCTCGTCGTCGCGAAAAGAAGCCGGGCACAAAAGCGAATAGCCCACGCGGGAGTGAAAAATGAAAGGAGAGTAACTATATAGTGGTAGCCGGCGGTCCATAGAGTACATAATGCCGTCGGTGGCGGGCCGCGGAAAACTAATGATAATACGCGCTGATATCGGGCATTGAAATCAGCGCTATATACGGTAGCGCAGCATCAGTGAGAGACTGCTACCTGTAGAGGGCTCTCTCTCTCTCTCTCTCTCTCTCTCCTGCGCCGAAATAGATGGACCTCGTTACAAATGAAATGGAGTTTGTAATCAGTATCTCTGCGCAGCCATCTGCGCTCGCGCGCGCGCGCGAGAGAGAGAGAGTTTTTTCGAGCGGGGCTGCAGTTCTCCGTACTCGTTTATATCTCGCGGCCCTTCTTTCGCTCTCTCTCTCTCTCTCTCGTGTTCTTTTTCTCCTCCGCCTCCTCATACGCTTTCTTTTTTTATTTTTGTTCTCTGCTGCCCTCGGCGGGTATTTTTTATACACCCATTTGCTGCCTCCCTCCTCGCTTTTTCTCGCACATTCGCGCGCGAGCGCGAGCCACCTATGCTATATATACTTTAGTGTATATATATGCAGCCACCCGCGTACGAAAGAGAGAACGAGGGCTGCAATACAATAAGATTATAATGGTCGCGGGAATGCACGGCGTATTTATCATTTGAAGCTGCAGCTATTGTTTACAGCGGCGTTATTTCGGTCGCGCTCTTTTTTAAATTGCGCCCGCGGCGGCCTCTGCCCTCTTCCCACACTTGCGAAAGTGTGTGTATATATACGACCTCATGCGCAGGAGATATTGTTTTACATACTTATCTCCGACGCAGCCTCTGAATAACGTACCTTTTTCCGCTGCTCATATGTGTATATGCGCTAATATGCGGAGATGCGCTTCGGCGATTTACAAGTATATCGGGTCGTGCACAACATACTAGGTAAGGATGTATGTTTCGTATACACGGTAAACGAGTACGCGGCAATTTAAAAATTCGCTCGACGATTTTACCCCTTTTTTTTTTTTTTTTTTTTTTTTTATACTCGAGCATGTGCATACACGAGCAGAATAAAAAATAAACTCCAAGCACGCGAAAATCCCAGTCGTCGGGAGGAAACCAACCGCGCAGTTCTCTCTCTTTCTTTCTCTCTCGGATATCCTGCCTAGCTTCGCGCATAGAAAATGGCGCACACATAGACATACACATCCCAACGGCAACATATCCCACTTCCTCCCTCGAGCAATGTATATACAGATGTGTGTGTGTATATATATCTCGGAGAGAGAACAAGCGCACAAGGATCCCCGCGGCGCGCGAACTCAAGAAGCGCGCATCGACTCGCGCTGCACTTACCTATACGCGCCGGGCTGCATTAATATATTTGCATGCCTGTACTGTATATACCCTGCAGTGGTGTACAGTGAGTGAGAAAGAGAGAGAGAGAGAGCTCGCGCGTGCGAAGAAGGGGGCGTGGGGATCCTCTCCATTGGCTCGCGATCCGAGTAATGGTCGCTGCTGCTGCTCCTGCTGCTGCTGCTGCTGCACTCTCTCTTTTTTTCTCCTCGTCGTTGTACACCTATATAGAGTGTATATACTATGCTCAAGCTGCAGTCGAGTGCATCGCTTGGACTTTTCCCGATTTTCAATTATGAGAGAGAGAGAGAGAGAGAGAGAGAGAGAGAGAGAGGGGGAGTCCTGAATAGGCGCTGCACTGATTGGTCGAGGGGATACGTGTTTTTTTCTCCTTTGTCTCTTTTTTCTCGCTGCATATATACACTGCTGTATATATACACTGCAGGTGCGGCTATTGTTGTATACCATCGTGTGTACGCCGGGGAGATAGGGAGGAATGCAATTGCGACACTTTTTCTCGCTATTGTTTCCGTCTTTGCACGCGGTGTGCGGAGAAGTATATCATACGTGCACAGTGTGTACACATTCATATAATTATTGCAAGAGTTGGCGTTTGAAAATTCGCAGTCTCGGAGGTGCACAATTGAGGATTTCCAGAGAAAAAATTTTCAAAAAAAAAAAAAATAATAAAGAAAAAAATAAAAATAAAGAAGTTGAGAATTTCGGCTCGACTTCACACACTCACCCGCGCGCGGCCAGTACACTCAGCGCAGCCCCCCTTATCTCCCGAAAATCTCACTCTCACGTGTGGGGTGTCGATGGCTTCCGCTGCACACATACGTATAAGTACAGAGGAACCGAAACTCACTCTCTCTCGCGCGCGCGCGGGGACCAGGTGGAGACGGTTTTTCGCGCGGTGACTGAGGCGTGACGCGCTTGCCACTGCTCGAGGAGAGATAACGATCCCCCGCTCTCTCTCTCTCTCTCTCTCTCTCTCGATCTGGATCACGACGCATCGCCACACGAGTGCATGCATGCACTCACGCATACCTTAGCTGCGCTCTTTGTTGCGCCTAAGTATACAAGCTATAGTCTCGCATATTTTTTCTCCCCGCGAAAGAGAGGAATGCGGGCTGGCTCGTAATTGGCCGGCAGCCGATATGTTTTTTCCCTGTCTTGCGGTTTAATTGTTTAATTTTATTATATACCTCTGCAGCATGCAGTCTATAATAGCCTGCGCGTCGTCGCGTCGGGATGAGCTGTGTTCTAATTGCTTTATTCCATCAGAGATAGTAGATGAAGATCGAGATACACAAACTTTATACGGATCTTTGTCTCTCGCAATCGGGGCTCGATCTGAATTTCACGTATCCCGGTAGTCGCCCGGCACTAATCGCAGTCTATATAGTATACGTTAAATAATGATAAATCGTGTGTATTAGGCTCGGTGCAGCGTATTTGGAAAGTATAAATCACGCGGGGAGAAGCGGCTCGGACAAACGGCGTATAAATTATTAAATATCAAACGCAGAGCCGCGCAGCTCTCGCTACGTCGGAAAAGCCGTGAGCGCAGTATAATTCTCTTTCTCTGAGGTATATGCACATTGCACACACATACACACATGCGCCAAGTGTACGTCGACGACAACGCGCGCATTTTAAATGCCGGCTTCATTGAGATTCATAAAGTAGCTTCTTTATTGCCGTCGCGCCGCTCGCGGTACTTGCGAAATTCATTTGCATACGGCTAATATTTTGCAGCGGATGGATGGCGCTTTTTTCAACTCTCCCGCTATATATGCTGGCTTCTTTTACGAGTTGAGGAAAGCGGCGGGTTCGCAGTGCGCTATATTATATAGCAGACCGATGGACGGGTGTGTGAAGATGTTTTAATAACGGCGATAAAAGAAACGGCGAGGTAGTTTTTTTTTTTTTTGCTCATGAGCGCGTCGTCTCGTTACTCTGCTCGATTTATGAAGTTGGCACGGGTGCAAAAATTAATCTGAAAAACGGCTTGCGATTCAGTTGCAGTTATATAGCATGAGCGGCCAGAACAAGGCTATTTTGGTAATTTTGGTATTGGAGGGATATACAGCTGCTATATCTATAGACTTGGCGCGCAGATTCTCCCAAGGGGAACCGAAAAGTGTCTGTGCGCCACCTATCTTCGCCAACCAGAGACCATAGGGAGCCAGAAAGTTTAATCGCTGGGAGAAAAGCCAGCTCTTTTTCGAAGCATATATCCATCGGTGTTTGCTCGGGCCCCGAAAAAGAAGCAGGAAGGTGGGCGAGAGGGTCTGTATACGCCGCTCCAAAGCCTACCCCACGAAACGCGCTCAGTCGCGCTCGCGATTTTAATCTCCACTGCAGCGCCGGCATATGGGAGCACACGTATAGGGGCCCTCTCTACTTCGTCGTGGGACCACACCGCCGTCATTTGGGACGTAGACTCGGTATAGGTATAGGTATACATACACACGCGGCGTGTATACGAGACTCCGCTAATTACCAGGGGCTGCAGCAACAGCAGCAGCAGCGTAAAGCCAATTTCCAAGAGCGAGTCGTCGCGCGCGATGGGATCGAGTAGAGCGCGGGAGGAAGAATCGAGAGAACTGCTGCTGCTGCTGCTGCTGCTGCTGCTGCTAAGGCTTATCGATAATTACCCTTGCACCAAGCGAAATTAAGGAATCTTATACGGGTTGCGCCGAGTAAGTGAGTGAACAAGTGAGCTCTGTTCTGGTCGTAAGCCAATTTTTCAGAGCTAAGGAGGGTAAAGCGAGATGGAGTCGTTGCTTCGAAGAGGGAATTTATTGGGAACGGATAAATTACTCTGCTTAGAGGAGGATTTTTGAACAGGATGTGCGTCGATTTGTTCGCTCGTTATACGAGTGGTTTACGACGTTACTGTTGCAAAAGCTAACAAATCGATGAATTTTTCAAAAAACAAATATCCATCGACTACATCATCAGCCTCGCAAGAAAAAAAAATGTCAAACTTCATACATCCCAACGAGGCCGAAAAGAGCACGCGCCCATAATCGATCCCCTTCGATCGTTGGCCCGTTGTTTGCCCGGGATATTCGTTCCGCGCTGTATATCCATCCACACAAGCCGCTCTCGGACCCGGACACACGCTCTCGCCGCATTATTCAAATTTATTAGAAATCTGATGAGCCGGATCGGCGGCGCGCGTATAACCTATATTTAGCGCGTTCTCGAACGCCCTCAGCTCTAGTCCTCCGATATAATAATATTATAATCCTTTTTCGCTCTCGTCCTCCCCATATACACCAGCACACGCGTTGCAGCGGGGATAGATTGAAAATTACAAGCCCGAGTTGTCCGGATAAAAGCGATTATTAGAAAATAAACATTCGATCGCGTAATAAAGAAATCAGATGTTATCATCTGACTATATAAAGGAAAAAGAAAACGTCTCATCGCGAAAAACCGGCGCATCGTAAATATAATCCGCGGGTCGTCTCGGACAGAAAAATGTGGGATGGGCGCGAATTAGCGCACAGCATCGAATCGTGACCGGAGGCTGCTGATGCGCGCTCACGTGGAGGTTTATAAAAGAAGGAAAAAAGAGGGAGGAGGAATCGCGCGATAAACGCGCGGGGGTAACATTATGCAAATCCGTAGTCAATACCTAATACGAGATAATCATAATGATTATGGATCCGAGCGAGGGAAGAGGGAACGTCCCCCTCGTCGCGCGACTTCGTGTATATATATATACCTTATACGCGGAGAGAGGAGGATACGCGAGAGAGTTTTCTCTCTTTTTGCTTCGAATCGGGACGTAAGTTTTGTTGCTCATGGTCGGGGGTGAAAGGCCTTAGGGTAAAGGTATACGGGAGGTATAAGAGTTGCTTATTTTTCGGGTGGGAAGTCGTGCGAACTTTTGCGGAATGCATCGACCGAGCTCCGATCAAATTTTCGTCGAAATAAAAAGCCAAGATACCGCGAGAAAAAGCTCCGTCCAATTCCGTGAGTTTTAACAACACCAGAGCAGCAGCGGCAGCCGCGCAATAACGATAACAATAAAAAGCCATAGCCGGTGCAACTTTTGCGCAAGTCCCGCACAGAACCAGCGAAAAAAGGCTGCGAGCAGCGACGACGATGGCCCGCAGGCTTCTCTCCTGCACGCGTATACACGCAAAAAAAGTGCCGCTGCTGCTTATCATAAAATATGCTCGCTATGCAGCTCGAGTGACTGCAACTACGCCGGGAGGACATTGCGAGCAAGAGAGAGAGAGAGAGAGAGGTCTGCTGCACCCCCGGGTGCCACATAACATTATGTGCTTCCTACATATGTGTCTTGTCTCGGGAGAGCCCTCTCTCTCTCTATATATATATATATATACATATAGGGTATATACTCCTTCTTTATTTTTCTCTCCTCTCTCGCGCGCGCTGCAACGGCTTATCCCCGAGGCCAATTGGAAATTGTCCCTAATAACAGGGGAACGGCGCACTCGCTCTCTTTGGCTATATACGCGTATATGCTCTCGGTTCTGCGCGGCGTAAGGATATTGCGCTCGCGCGCTCCTGAAACGTCTCTTTATAGACGCGAGCCCCGGGCGCGTAAGACGACGACGGTGTTTTCGTTTTTCAAGCCGTGGAATACTTGTTGTATATAACGCGTATCTGTTATTCTTAGCGCGGCGGGTAGAGATCGTTTTCGAGGCTTTTATTTAATTACACCGAGCTTTTCGATATACGGCTGATCACAGAGGGGAGTCTGTACGCCTACCGCGAAGCCTGTGTTTAAGATATTCGTTTCGAGATATTCGGCGTAAAACTACGAAATAGAAAGTTTTCTCGTTAAAGGCCGCTTATCGACCGAGAGTACGCGGATATTATTATATTTATATATGAGCACGACAAAAAAAAAGCACACACTCGTAGTGCACAGGACAGGAAGCGAGGGGCGAGCTAACACGCGCCTGCTAATTAGCGCGCGATCACCAACGACTTTACCAAACTGGGATCCGCGCGCGTTATGACTTTTTGCGCGCCGACAAATTGCGCGCGGCCCTTTTTAGGCCTCGGCGAGCGCGATGTATGTGGATTTCGAAAATTATCGTCGTCCTCCTGATGCTTGACTGTGTGATGGACGAGGTGCAGATGAGACGGTTATAGCGTATTTGGAATCGCAACTTCCTCGTAGAGGAAAGAGAATCAGCGCTATGCAATCATCTCCTAATAATAAGCCCGAAACAAGAGTAGAAAACTGCAAAGCGCGCTATATATACACGTCGGGCCATAAAGAGGTCCTTTACACCGGAAGCGCAGCACAGAGAGCTGAATCGGAACTTCTTTGGCAGAAAACAGAAGAGAACCAGCAATCAGCGATTAGGCGTCTCGTCCAACACACGTATACCTATACACCCACTTTGAAATAAAACGTTCGTTCCTCTCTGCTGCTGCTGCCGCCGCTGCTGTCTTTCTGCGGTTCCTCGCGCGGCGACGAGCGGCTGCACGCAGGAGCGCGATATCTCTCGCGAGAATCTGAGATCCCGTTCAAAGATATGAGCCAGCGGCACCGCGTGTGTGGGTATATACGTATATACTACATACGCACACGCATATTACGGGGGCCCCGACGACGACGACGACGACGACGACGACGAGCAGATGCCAAGTTCGGTTGAGCTGCTGCCGCCGGGATGTTGGTTTCGTTGGATATCGTGTCCGGCTGAGGATATGTGTGTGCGAGTTGCGGGATTATTGTACGCTTGAGCTGGGGTTGCTGCTGCCGCTTTATGTATAGGTATATATACGCTGTATATGCGGAGAGTTTTTTTTTTCGGTCCGCTGCTGGTGCTGGGTTTTTGACGTTTGCCAGTTTTTGTGCCGAGGATGCTTGCTGGCTGGGTGGGAAATTGAGTGGTTGCATGGCTCGGACGTTTTGTCTTGTCGGTATTGTCAGTGCGATTGAGGTGCATCGCAAAGCTTATAGTTCTATTCGTTCTCTGATTAATCACCAATTGGTTTCTCGTTATGTTGCTCGATAAATTTCTAACTACGAATACAGTGAAAACTCGTCATTCTCAAATGATGATTCTAAGCGTATATTATAATGCCACTGAAAATTTTCATTAAAAGCCTGGCCTAAATTTTATTTCGATTTGTGAGCTCACATAAGAAAGCTAATCAGTTTTGGACTGGCTTGGCTTCCCCCACCTTTTAACTCTCTGTGTCTCTGGCCAAGAAAGATAGGTGGCGCACAGCGCTTCTATATATTTCTCTCAACGCTATATCTGCGAGCCCTGTGCATATATAGCGGTATGTCTGCACCTGTGTCAAAACTGTCTTGTTAGACCTGCTGCTATACTCGAACCGCTCATGCTGCAACTTGGTTGATTAATTGAAATCGTGTTTTCGTATATAGATAATAATGCGTCTTTGAGGACCCAATACTTTCTCGAAAAATTTTACGCACAACAAAATTTTCGCAACGAAAAGCCGTATGTACCCGTAGCAAAAGCAGGAGCTGCAGCAGCAACTGCAGCGTATCCGTCGGGCCGTATAACACGAGCAGCTTATCGTCTTGGCATCGTTCCCCGCCGCTGCCGCGACAATGGTAGTCGCTTCCGCGGTTCCCCGCGACTAACGCACAATAGGAGTTTAGAGCTGCAAAAAGTGCGCGCGGCTGAAGGAGCGAGAAGCATCGATACCCCGATTTTAATGCAGAATTAATTGCTACAATACGCCCTCAAAGGACGACTACGCGCGACGGACGCGACGGTACATCAGAGCGCGCTGTAAAATTATATCCACTTTTTTTGCGAGGCAAGTTTACCCAATTTTCTTTCTAAAATCGAGGCGCCGCAGAGAGATTTGTACACATCCACACTCGAGCGCGGCGACTTACATCCACGACGACGGCGTAGTCGGCGGGTGAGAATTGGGCCGATGATTACGGCACGCGAGGCGGCCTCTTCCGTTATTATAAGAGCCTTGTCGCACCTTTTGTTTTCCGGCGATTTTTTCCCACGTATCCCGCTCTCCTCCTTTTTCGTATTTTTTTTTTATCCTCTCTTTCTCTCCCTGAGCCGGGCAATTATCACTTTTTTCGACGCGTGAAAGTGTATAGCAGTATAAGCTCAAGATACAGTTTGAAAAGTCATAGTCGTTTTATAGGCGAAAATACAAGAGACACAGGATGAGAAACAGAAAAGCGACTGTAAAGACAAAATATTCCATTAACTCTGCACACTAGCTTCCAGAACAAATAACCCTGTCGCGATCGCGCCTTTCCTCGTCGTCGCATCTTTTTACAGCTCGAGCCGTCGTATAATCCCTAAACGCCGCGAAGGAAGAGAGAGATACCGCGCCGATAACTCCCCGATAAAGTTGTTAATAGGTTCTACGCTCTCGCTCTCGCATTTCTCCGGCTTCACAGAGAGCAACTCGCGAAATTAAAGGCGCTCCCGCGCGTTTTAACGAGAGCTGCGCGCCATATTTAAAAGTATGATGAGCCAAGCGTTCGCGCGAGATTCAAGCTCGCCAGAAAGAGAGAGAAAGAGAGAGAACTTTTACGACGGGACGGTGTAAAAAACCAGCGAAATGAAGCCGTTTACGTGCAAAGCGAGAGAGAATCGACGAGCGGCGCAAAGAAAAGCACACCGCGTTCTCTGTGCACCAGCTCACTCCTTTCGAAAGAATGCTAGATAAAGGAGCTCTGCGTGTGTGTGTGTGTGTGTGTGCGTGTGTGTGTGCTATTGTGCACCGCTGGCGTATATTACCCCGTAGTTTCGAACGAAACAAAAAAAAAGGAACGACTGAAGAACCGAGGGAGTAGGCCAGAAACAATAAAGGTGAAATAGACATTACGGATGACGAGCTATCTTTATAACGCATCTGAGGACGGCTGATTTTTTTTTGCGAAGGGGGTATGCACGCGGTGTATATAAAAGTGTGCGCGACTGGAAATCCGCGGGCGATAAAAAAAAACGCGTCTTTTTTAGCTTCACTTTCGCTTATTGTTTCGCGCGTTGATGGCCGCACTTCCTTCGGTTTTACTCCCGTGGCTTTTTCTCCATATACTATTGGCTGATACGATCTCCATCGCGTAGAGTTTTTCGTAATTTTTCGTAAGTCAATCATAAAACGGAAAGAGTTCGTCCTCGTCGTCACTTTATAAATACGGTATAAGGATAAATCTTCTATCTTCAGCGGGCAATCGACGCCCGCAAAAAGGGGACTGCGTGAAATAAAGAGTCGAATACCTCGCGGTCGAAGGTGCGAGATACGGGCCTCGCTCGCTCGCTCGCTCGAGAGAGAGAGAGAAAAAGATTTACAATCGGGAATTACGGCGCGTTTGTCTCCAATGAAGCCGGACCGACTCGACGACTTCATTCCTTGCGCGCTTGAAAATCCTCGCGGGCATTGTAGCCGCTTCATAAATTCCGGCAGGAAAGCCGGTTAAATTCGCCCTGGCACACTCGGCGACTCGACGAGCCGAGCAAATAAGAGGTAGACGCTCGAGCCGATGCGTCCGAGAGCTTGTATTATGTTGGGGAAGATGCGTGCGGGATGTGTAAGTCGGATCGGTATGTGCAGGCGAATCGTCGGGATTATCCTGTACCGGGTGCGGTGATCGTTGTTTTTTTTTATCTAATACATAATTTTGATATAGGTATACGCTCAAACATCACGTATGTCAAGGTCGAAAATCCTTCCAATCCCAGATACTATATACAATAACTGTACACAGCCAAACTCGATCTCGCCATCCATACAATCACTTTCTTTCCACGGTGGCACTTGCTCTCCTCAGCAGCAGCAGCAGCAGCAGCAGCAGCGCCAACAACGCGATAATTAATCTGAATTATGCATCAGATCCGTCAGAAGAAGTCGGTCCGATAAGATAAGCCCTGGAATCGCTGCTGCCGCGTATAATAAACGCCGAGCGAGCAGCGAGCTCGAGGTGATCGATGATCTCTCGTGTGGCGGCGATCGCAAAAAGTGCGCGCCTGATCGCCCGCGCAGTGGAAAAGCCGTGGAGAGCCGGAACTCCAACTCGAGCTTGCCCACGCGATACATTCGAGAAATTGATTAGGTTTCTAATTATGCCGCTGTGTGCCCGAGCGCCGCCAGAAGATTTGCATAAATCTACATACGCAGCCCTTCTCGGATCGTGTTTTTTTCTTCTCCTCTTTTTCGTGTTCAGTCGGACAATAATAACGTCGTGCGGCAGTGCTTTTCCTGGTTCACTCGAGGCACGAAAGCCGACGAAAAGAAACTGGCTGAAACTAACTGGCTTATAGTCAGTCTCTATATTATATCCCATCCTCCTATCGCGCGCATACGATATATACTTTGAACACGCGTATAGGCAACCAGAGCGGCAGCAGCAGCGCGCGTTGTATGGAAAGCAGCCTCGCGAAATTAACATGTACGCGACGCGCAAGGTCGCATGCACTCTCTTCGCGTTAAACGAGCCAATCGTCGCGCGCGATAGATATGCGCGGCCAGTGTGCAATGTATGCGGGATTGCTTGAATTATGGATGCCGAGGCTTCTTTGTCGGCTTAGTTCGCTCGCGCGCGCGAGCGCGATATTTCGAGAACGATCGCATACGGCTACGGATGATAGGTGTAGCGAGCTCCATTTTAAGTTCGGAAGAGAGAGAGAGAGAGAGAGAGAGAGAGAGAGATAGAGAGGTGTGAAGGCACGTGTGCGTGGAGGTGCGATATTGCGTGTGCCTTGGGGACTTAATCCGCGTGAGGTGCTTTCTCGTTGGAGAGAGAAATGCCGCGCGTGTATACTTGGTTGTTTTTCTAATGAGGCATTTTCGTTGGGCTATGATGCGGAGAAATTTGAGAAAGTTACGGGAGAGTCTATTCCTTCAATATAAGTATGAAAATTAAAAAAATCTTAACAAAGGACGTGTAAAATTACCGCGCGATGTATCAAAACAAAGCATGATACACTGGTTGAACTTTCGGTGTTTGTGGCCAGCGGCGATAGGCGGCGCACGGGCACTTTCTTACTTTCCTTACTTAAATCTTGCTCGCCCAGTTCATTTATATACCGGCGTATCACTCGAGCTAAAACTGCCTCTTTTGCGAGCCTGCTGCTTGGGCCGATCATGCTATAACTGCAACTATGATGAGATTCTCAGTCATTAATACTTACTGTATCATTAGGTCGATTCGATATCTTGTGTTCTCCTCTACCGAAAATACACCTCGATCCACCAGAACAGAACGATCCATTATTGCCGGATTGAAAATAAAGCAATTACCGAATTAGCATACGTAATAACCCTCCTCGCGGCTTCAAATAGCGCACGCAAAAGTGCAGTACTGTATACAGCGCGCGGATCTGATAAAATTCCACCGGCTCATATACAGTCCCTCCCAACTGCATGCACACACATGGATGGAGCAACTCCCATTCACGATAGTTTCACTTATGGGAAAACTCGCTTTCGGGAACGAGGCTTTTCTTCCATTCTGTTTTTCATTTACGCCGAGCTTCTTCTTCTTCTTCTTCTTCTTCTTCTTCTTCTTAATGAAGAGGTTCGCTCTATGAATCAACGTAATTACGCGCGAATCGAAGCTTGGGCAACGTAATAAGACTCGCGTTTCCAGCTGACGAAATTCTGCGCGCGGTGCAATTCGAGGCGTACGCTGTGAGGCAAGTGCACTCGGCGGATTCGTGAATGGAACTGGCTGCGTTGTAACTTCATATTATATACGTGTAATTTTATTAATTAATTCGCGATGAAGGTACATGCACACGCGCTCGTATATAACGTCTGCGTCTTGATATGAGAAAGGGATGGGTTATCTAGATGGGAAGTGCCAGCTTGCGATACATCCTGCGGTTCTTGCTCAAAAGGGATGTACTGGATCCTTTTGAGCTATTTTGACAGGCCTTTTCGTATCACCCACGCACGCGCGCGCAATTTCCGCTGATTAGAAAATCATTTTTCTTGCGTCGAGGGAAATCCGAAATCGTTGCGACACACGTATGCAGTATACGTCTTGCCAGGCTCGGCCGTTATCTACTGCGCAGTGTTTCAAACGAATCGCTAATATAAGGGATCATTACTATGTTTAATGCGTGTAAAGATTCGATTGTTCCCAATACGAGAGCAATAATCTTCGTTCAAGTCAAACGCATTGAATTCGCCATACGCACTATGGTCTCGCGATAAATTCATTCATAGGACAATTGACCGCTTCTGCATCATCCTCGGCCCTTTCCCCCTCCCAATATCGAAGCAAGCTCGCTCGCTTACGCGCACCTTTCCAAAATCCTTATTGTATTATAATTTCGCGAGGTCGATACTTAAGTGCGCAGTCACGTGCGCTTGTATTCAAATGCTGCAGTCCCCGGTGCAGCTTTAGCTAATTTGAATAAGGGATAACGTAGAGAGAGAGAGAGAGAGAGAGAGAAGCTTCGTTCTCTGTTCGCATGAAAAAAGGCGGGAAGAGGACTTTTAAATTCTCGCTTGTATCTAATCTCGGCCGAAGCCATTTACGGTGTCTAGCGGCAGCTAGCGCGACAAGGTTATATATTTATTTGAGTCTCAAGAGGATGAAAGGAGTCGCCCGCGGCGCGTCTTTTCTCGCGAGATAGCCAAAGCGAGCGAGAGCTAATTGCAACTAGCCTCTCGCGGAATATTTATGCCGAGAACACAATGCTCGCAGCTCTGCAAAGGATAATGCAACGCGCGAGCGGCTAAATTTGTTTCTACATATAAATGTATATAGCGTGCGCATATTCAATGGTCGGCAGATGCAGAGGCTTTTAAGACGGAGATTCGACGGAAAAGTCATTAGGTGTATTATACCCACCACACTGCCGCTGCTTTTATATACGTATATACTGATTACATTCGTTATTTTCTATTTCAACTTTATTCCTCGTAAATTACACATCGCGCGCGTGCGCGCTAGCACAGATTCGAGAGATAAGGTCGCGCTCGTTTCTCATTTTATTACACACACACATACACACACATATATACACTTCTATGTCGTATACGTAGAAAAACAAACACGAAAGGCGAAAGAAATAAAAGAGCAACTTGGCGGCCCGATATATAATACAAGGCACAAAAGAAAAAGTTCTGCCTGAACTTTCATCCGCTCGGTGCTCGCGTTTGTTCAACTGCGGAATATAATGACAAAAGTGAGACACGTCCCACGGAATAACTTATCGCGCTGACCGACTAAAGCGGCGCTCGATGATCGTCCTGCCAGATAAAACAAATGGACGCACGCGCGCGCGACTAATATTGTATTAATAATTTTTTTTTTCTTTCGTTCGTGGAATGGGACGAGAGAAGGTGTTCCTGGAAGTATATTTCCATTTTATTGTAACGCCGAGACGATAAAGTTACAAATCAGCAACAAAACTTTAACGCGAGTTTACAAGGAGCTTACAAACACGCGCGGAGAGACGCACACATGATTGTCTTCGAGCTCCGCAGGCGTGTGTATATTATAATACACTTCCGAAGCGAAAGAGAGAGAGAGAGAGAAAAGTGGCTTACGACTGCAACAGTCTGTATCATTTCCATATTATTACGGCAACCCTCGGGGGACTTGAATTTCGAAGCTGCTGCTGCTTGTGAGATCGTATCCTGTCTCTCTCTCTCTCTCTCTCGGCCGCTGTTTGCTAAGCGTGACTAATTTGTGGCTGGACTAGGAAGTTCGCGACTGTGCTTTATTCGAACGCTCTTGGCTCGTAGCTCGAAAACAAAGTTTGTGCTACGCGCGAATCATTTCTCGAGCGCATACTCGACTAATTGTACGTACAAGCTGTAAATTAAGTTTTCATCGTATATTAAATAATAAAATTCCATGTCGCCGCTAAACTGTATACGCGGCCGATTCAGGGGATCGATACCGCGGCCATTTTGAGCTCGTTACACCCACACACGAGGCTAGCTGCACTTCACAACTCAACTATTGCTGCACGTACCAGTAGGCCGGACGCTCGCCCGAGAAAATCGCGCGGCTTGACGGCCTAACGAGCGGCTGCTCCACCGCGCACTTTCGGGTGAAAGCCGCGCACTTTGCCGCGAAGAGAACCTGACCCTTTGTTCCTGACCGCCTATGTACACACAGCACGTCATCAGCGCGATGCTAATAATTCCGCGCGTATTACACGCTCGGCCAGACAAGTGTGGCGCGGCAGCGTGCATTGTTCGCGCTCTGAATTTTCGAATCGAGAGAGAGAGAGAGAGAGAGAGAGAGAGAGAGAGGTGCAGGAGAATAAGAAGAAAAAAAAAATATATATATAACCACAACTCGGAAAAAAGGGGGGAAAAAGCAGCGCGCGTCCGGCAGGAGGAATAACGAGCGTCAGGACTTTGAAAAATGCGCGTCCTTATACGCGCGGCTAATCGCGCGAGCATCGGCTTTACGTGCGCGCGCCTAGCCGCGCGCGTTCTTGTTGGCCTACATACGTATAGCTAGAACACGCGATCTGATAAGCTGAAAGCGAAGGCACAGCCCTGGACGCGGGGGTGGAGGCTATATGTGTGAGCCGAAATAAACCGCCAGCGCGCTATACATAATGCTCGTGGACGGCCAGGGCTAATACGTACTGCGATTTTCGTTCATATAATAAGCCCGAATCCTATACATATATATATAACAGCGATTCATCACGCAGCCGATACCTTTGTATATAGACAAAGAGAGAGGAACCGTCCGCGAATTAGCGGGATGAGAACTGCGCGCCGCGGCACACTATAAACGAGGCGCGGAGCGCGCGCAATTAAAGAAACGCGTAATAAAACATCTTCTGTCGGGCGGCCTGTCAATTAGACCGCCGCAAAGGATCGATTGACGCTGGTAAAAATAAAGAAGCGATCCCCCCAGCAGCAGCAGCAGCAGCAGCAGTCCCTTATCCTCTCTTTCTCTCTTTGACTTTCTGGCCGCGTACTTACACACGTACCGAGGGAAAGAACGAAACGAAGGAACGAGAGGAAGAGAGACGGGGGAGAAGAAAAGAGGGACTCCGACCAATGGAAGCTAAAGGCCGTGACACGAGGCCACGCAGTCGGGGAGAAAGAGGAGGAAGAGCCGGAGGTCGACTCGCTCGAGAGAACGCGTGTGTGCGCCGACGACGACGACGACGACGACGCGAGGGAGAACTAGCCAGCCGAGACCGCGCGTCGCACGCGAACCCTTGTGAATTTTCTGCTATACACCGAGAACTGCGAGGATGTATAATCGTTTTCGATTAGCGCGCGTGAAGTCAATTCGCTCGTATACGCGTCGGGATATTTATTTAAAGAATGCTAATGCTATAACTGCGATCGCTGGCCGGATCACCATAATTTCATAATTAGCTCGTATATATCAGTGCGCAGAGCATAGCGTGTGCCTCCGAATGACCAGACACGCCACGTTATACATAAAGTGCTTCCTTCTTTCTGCGCCGATTATAGTCTAATTTCGAGCAAGAGGAGACGCTTGGAATTTCGTACGCTGCGATAAATAAACACGAGTAGCTCCGATAAATTTATAGCGGCTATATAAACAGTATAAAAGGATCGGAATTCCCTTGACAGACTGCCCGCACGATAATGCGAATTTTTCTCCGTCTTTATCACGCGGCGTACATTCAGATTCAAATCGGGCCACAGTCTCGCAGAATAATGGCCGCCTTGCGGTATCGGTTTTCCATCTGGAGCTTCCCGAGAAAGCTTCTCCGTATACGCGATACGCTCCTCTCGATAAGCGAGTCTATACAGAAGAGCGGACAATATTTTTCGAGATATTCGAGTTTGCTCCCGCGGCGAAAATTCAAATTGAATTTTTTCGAGCGCGACTGATCGAGAAGAGAGATACCCGTGGTCTAGAGTTATGTGCCGCCGTTTCCGCGATTGTCGATTATTTAATTGTCAGAAACACTGCAGTGTGTCTCCGTGCGCGTATATCGCCAAGATGATGGGAAAATAATCGGCTTTGATGCAATTACAGCAGTTATTGCGATGCACGTTTGTTGCGCAATTCTCGTACAAGGACGCAGTTGCACAATATAATGCGCGAAAACTCGAAAATTTCCGCATGCAGGTAAATATATACAAAGAAGACAGACATCGATTTCATGCCGTTAATTACGCGCAGAATTCGTGACGGCCCGCGGCGGAACGTCGTCGCGCTTATTATGCACGATATCGGCTAGCGCTAATTCTTGCCTCTGTTTTTCGGAGATACTCGGCTACCAGCTGTGCGATTGTTTTCGGCAGATGGACTGCTATACTGTTTAACCATTTCTGGGAACCACAGCTAGCGAGACTTTGACTTTTCTCTCTCGGACGCGCGGGATATGTATACGAGAGAAAAAAAAATCGCATTGTAAAGTTCGTCTGCATGCAACCGATCGGTTTTCTCAACGACGACGACGTATGTATGACACTTGCCCTCGACGTACTAATGAAAAGTGTGAAGCGGACAAGCGGCAGCTCTCATCGCTATCAGTCAGACTTGAACGGGAGGAAGCACAGGACTTCCTGCATCGGAGAAAAGACGACGGGCAGCGACGGGTCCTCGATCGTCCGACTGCGCCTCGTATAAATATACTCCCCGTGTATAAGTGAGAGCATAGGATGAGAGAAAGAAGAGCAGGCGCACACCTGCAGAGGCGATAAAACGGCTTTCAATTCCAGCGAGTGGAAAGCCCCATTGAGCCGCGAGATACGCATGCAAAATAGCGACGGCCATCGGATTGTTGCAGCAGCTAACGTCTCCTGCACATTTCGTCCCTCGCTTTTTCTCTCACTCACACTCAGTGGATATGATGCCGCCGCTGCTGTGCTGTGCAGCACTGGACGAACAGAAAAGAGAGAAAGGCCATTCTTTGTGTTACACAGAGAGTGAAGCTGCTGCTGGCCGATTGTGTGACGTGTTGATAATTTTAAAACAAAGCCCGGCCGAGCGAGCATTGTGCAAAAATCACAGACGGACGGACGCTGCTGCAGCAAGTGGGGTGTGGGTCGTGACGATAGTCGCCGCCGCCGCCGCATGGAGTGAAAAACTCGGCCTTTTTCCTCTCTCTCTCTCTCTCTGTGTCTGTCTGTGTATAACTATATGTGTATGCGATGTGCCAGCAGCTCGTTGCGAGTGTGTATTGGCAGATCGGGAAAAGGACACTTTTATTTCTTGCATTCTTTTCCCCTATTAGACATACTCGCTCGCTGTGAAATCTCGGCCAATCGGGTTATTACATGCTCTGCGATAAAATCTCAAGTCCAAAGATTAAGTGAATAATAATGGAATTGAAATACCCGTTCATCCCGCTCTATCAGTCGTCGATTCCACCCCCTCCGTTTATCCGCCCACGCACCAAAGGATCCGCGCATCAGCTATCGTCCTTTTTGCACGTGTATTATATCCGCGCACCGCTCAAAAAGTTATCTCCCAACCAGCAGCAGCAGCAGCAGCTTTCTGTGAAAGAAAAAAAGGCTGCACCGCGCGGTGCATCGGCGGTCATTCGCACGCGTCGCGCCAACTCCCTTCGCGAGCTTTTTCCACACACACATACCTACGCACACTGATGGCACGACGTATACGCGACGATGAGAGAGAGAGAGAGAGAGAGAGACGACAACAAAAAAGATACGAGAGTGCAAATCACGGACACAGCGATGCATGTCATAATGAAGCGGCAGCGGCGGCTGTGTCTCTTTTTTGTTTTAATTCCGTCGAGCGGAAATATCGGCCATTTTGAATTTTCAATTTTCAACGCTCTAGTAAGTCGTGCGGGTTTGCTCTCCCACTGTATATGTACTCGTGTATGTATGTATAGCGCGCTCGAGGTTCGCGAGTGTATAATACGTATATAACGCTGCAGCGATGATTTATGTGTTCCCCCCTATGGCTTCCCCGCCTTGTCGATTGTTAACTGCTCGCGAGGCTTTTCCGCCTCGGAGAGCAAGCTGAGTTGAGTTTCGTCGAGAGGGAGAGAGATGCGTCTTGATCTGCGGCTGTTTGTTTCCATTAAGATGGAGTAGACGAGCCAAGAGTTGTTGCTCGATAAGATTACGCGCTGATATTTTATTCGTGTATATTATAAAGTCGGCAATTCAATGTCAACGTCTATACCACCAGCAGCAGTGCAAGCCATTACACAAAACGCCGGATATAATACTGCAAACTCCGCATCGGCCGCATTATCAGATTACGTCATACTCTCGCTCCTGCGCAAGATATACGATTCGTAATCATCATCCCCGCTCGCGAATATAATTACTATTAACGAACGAGAGAAGCTTCGCGCAGACTCACGGCGCGATGATGCCGTCGTCGAAAATCCAGCGTGTCATTATCGCTGATTAATTCGCCAAGGGGGTGAGTCACACAGAATAAGAGATGCTCGTTTGCCGATAGAGCGTTTAATAATAAGCCGCGTATAATCGGCCGCTAAAGCGAGTTGCTTGTTCTTCTTTTTCTTCTTCTACTATTCTTATAAGCGTTTATAGTCGTGTCTTCATTCGCGAGTTAGCTGACGGTTATGGCATTATTTCCGCGCGCGTGAGACACACACGCCGTCGAGTATGCGCATAGGTATGCGCTGCTACCGTGGCATTTTACGTATGTATATATGGATGCAGGATTGCGTAAGGATATGTATGTACAGTCGTTGGATTGCGGACGCGTCGAGTGCGCGTAATTTTTCCAGGCTCGAGTGTTATATGTATAAAGTTACTGTAGCTGCGAAATGATTTGAAATTTGATTTGTCGCAGGGACAAATTAAATTTCACGGCATCGCGGACTTCCCGAATGCATCTATTACTCTCTGCGGAGCGAAAATGAGCTTTTTCATCGTTTCAACGCAAACGCGGTATTAGTGCTGCGGAGAGCGAGAGAGAGAGAGAGAGAGAGAGAGAGAGAGAGAGAGAGAGAGAGAGAGGATGTCCATGAACGTCCGGCAGCCGTCAATCTCGATTAATAATTGCGGAGATACGGATCGGGCCGGTTATTAAATCGTCCCTCGCGCGCTATACGGTTAATCTCGTGATTTATAATTGATATTCACCGCCGATATAGACTGACTCGATCCGTCGCTTGATTCTTTCATTGCTCCTCGGTGTATATTATACTGCCGATAGTTGCGACGTCGATTCGCTCTCGGTGCTACAATTATTCGTAATTTTTTTCCTTAAAAAATGCCAGACATCTTGACGTAACGCAACGCAAACGACCGCCGCCACAAGATACATCTATCTCGCGTATATATACACACAAAACGCGGCAGAGTCGCAAAGTTCTCTCGGTTACATTATACACCAGTCTCGCACAATCAATGCTTTCGAACCGCTGAAAAGAGGCGGTACAGCGCAGAGGGAGCTTGTCAATTAGCGAGTCGCGCGAGAGCACGGGAGTAATCTTTCGAGTATCCATTACCAAGAGAGAGAGAGAGAGAGAGAGAGAGAGAGAGAGAAAGAGTCCACGGTCGAAATGAACGGGAACGTATACACGTATCTCAGCCCTTCCATCTGACTACGCCGCGCCGCTGCTATTCGTTCTCTCGACTCCCTTTCAACTCTCTTTTACGCGCGTATACGTAAATACACCGGCGTGTAGGTATCTTTTATTTCAAGCGCGAGAATCCTTTCAATTTTCCACGGCGACGAGTATCGACAGCGACAAATTTTTCCCAGCATCAGGTATACTCCGCGCGCATAATTTTCGCCGGCGACGGGGCGAATCGACGTTTCCGTCATTTTTACGCTCCGCCGACGAAGTTTTCTCTCCCTCTCTCCTGTGTATACGGCTGCAAAAAGCCAAGGGAGAGAGACCGTTTTCAAAGTCAAGATTAAATCGCGCGCCGTTTGGCTGCTGCTGGGGCTGACGTTATCGACTGTTTTTCGATAGTTCGTTCGTTTGTTCTCCCTTGCGCTGAAAAGAGAGGTGTATATAGGTATATAAGGGCTGCTTTCGTTGCGCTTGACAGTCGCACGCACGCATATATACTCGTCCTCTGCGAGTATATATGCGCGTCCGTATAATACTTGAAAAGTTCACCGACTGGAAAAATTAAAGCTATGTATACGGGCGTGTGCGTATATACGGAAAAAAGTTCGCGATAACGTGGGTTTGACGGAGTCGTGGATGCGTGAACGCTTTGGGTATTGATAACAGGAGCTGTGTGTATAAGCGACTGAGTGAAAAACGCGGAACGGAGATTAAAATTTGCGGCTGGCTATCGGCGGGCTTGGCTCTTTTTTTCGAAGGTAATGGATTTTGTGTGAAATTGGAAACAATGGATGATTTTTTAGATAGTCGCCGCCCGTGTGGCAGGAAAAATATTTGGAAAATTTCCCGTATGGCCTCTGCAGAGGAGAGATAGAGCCTTTTTTCGTAACTTTGGAGATAACTGTGTTCGCTGTCAATATTCCATTATGAACAATGAAAAAAAATATAATGCACGATGTTGTCAGCTTCTGACAAAAAAAACTTTGGAAAATTTTCGAAGCAGTGCTAAGTATATATTGTTGAAGTTTGCTACCAGTTGCTTTAATGCGATTCGAAAATCTAGCTCCAACCTGACTCCAACCTACAAAAAGAAACTCAATAGCCTTGGTGCAGTGTCTCGCAATAACACATCGAAAAGCTGCGTCGCCGCTACCGCGAGAAGTAGCCCTGCGCAAGCCCAGCGGCGAATCGCGTGTCCTACCTACCTACCTACCTACCTACAACAGTAGTACCGCACATACACTGGTCGGTCAGTTATATCGCCACAGCAAGAGAGAGAGAGAGAGAGAGAGAAAAAGATGCCTATCTCTCTCAGTCTTGCACTCGCTCGCTCGCTCGCTTGCTTGCTTGCTTGCAGCGGGGGCTTATCGGTAATTTATCTGAGCAGGCATTAGTGTTTGCTTGACGATGGCGTGAGCTGCAGCTAGCTGGCGGCCAGCCTAAATTATTCATTATATGGAGCATTCTACCTGTCTGTGCTGCTATATACGGCACTTCTCTCTTTCTCTCTCACTCTTATCGTCATTTGATTAAGCGAGTCCGAAATGCGCCGCTCGGCTGACTTTTATGCGCGAGAACAAATTGCCGCTAATGCCGAAAATAATAGTAGTGCTGCTGCCGCTGGCGGATTTTACGATGCCGGATGTTCGTTTCGAACGATAAATAAGAAGTAACGTACTGTACCTCTGCTGAGGTGTCGGTGGTATACTGACGTGTTTTTTCGTTTTTTTTTTCTTTGGGGGGTTTCTCGGTGTATGTGTGGTGCGCAAGTGAAAGCTTGATGAATTTACTCGCGATAGGTCTTTGAGGTGTATGGATTATTCACTCGAGTCAAGAATGTATAAAAAAAAACCATGTTAACGTAAAACACAAATTAGAAAAGAAATCAGTTATAGTATGAGTGACCCCAGCAACAGGCCCAGCGAGGTAGTTTTGACATAGATGGCTCACCTCTGCAATGTATCTATACAATATGCGTGCAGATTCTGACGAGGAAAATAAAAAAAGAACCTATGCGCCACCTATCGCCGTTAGCCAGAAGCTGGAGAGCGTTGGAAAGCTAAAACGATGTTGGGGGAAATTTTATAGTGTCCTACTTTGTTTTGATAAATCGCAGTCCACGCGTACGTAAAAATCAAAATGCAGTTTAGGTTCGACATCATATTTTTGTTATAAAGTCTAAAAGTATAAATGGCGGAGTTTTCTAGAGTTATCATATATCAATATTTAAACACCGGAAAATGTCACCCGCAGTCAAACTCTCCCAGAAGCATCGCTTTGCACAAGCAGCAGCAGAAAAAAATAATTATTCGACACCATAGATAAGACAGCGGCGGCTGTAGCGGCAGCAGCGGGGGCAAACAGATACCGATCTAACGTGCAAGGGCTTCCATTAGCTGCAAGCGGCGCCTATCTATTTATCATCAGATAATGCCGCGGCGGCGTTTATCTCGCGAAAGGTCGGCCGCCGAGTGAGATAGGGCCTAATCGTCGCGTGTTATGCGCCCTGCTATATAGCTGCTGCTCCGTAGGTGGTCGCAAGTATAATACATAGTCTAATCGCAAGTATAATACATAGTCTAAGAAGGCCTCGTTTGCTCGCTGTTTTAAATTTCGCGGGCTACTCCTGATGTGTATACTCGGGCTCAGCTCCGGCGTTGATGGGTCTTTTAGTAATTATGGGTTTGTGGCGAGCCAAGTGCTATACTTCAGCCTTGATGAAGGTCATTTGGAATTATTGTTTGTTTTGCGAAGGTCGGCGGGAAAACTGCGCTATGATTAATCGGGTAATAATTTCGCGACACGTCGTAATAAAATGCTCAAAGTTGAAATTTCGCGAAACCAAAAATAATGTTAAAATTTTTCCTTGACCTTTTCCTCCTGGCAGCAACTCACATTTTCTAAAAAACACTCACGAGTCTGATTGGTCAATCCGGCCACCGCGTGTAAATTACCAAAAAAAAAAAAAAAAAAAAATCCCGCACGCAAAAGAAAGCGCACAGTCGCTCGTCGTCCTCGAGGCGCCAGTGTGGCGCATCGCACTTCTCGCCTACGAGATTCTTCTTTTTTTGCGTCGCCGCCGTCGCCGCCGCCGCCACGCAACAAAAGGCCCCCATGATTTAAGGTCGTTCTAACCCTACGCGTCCCTCCGACTATTAGATACGCCTGGCTCTTCTTCCTGCGGACACTTGTTTTTTTCTCTCTCTCTCTCTCTCCTCCTCTTCTCCTATACGCGTATATACAGCGTCGCAGACAATGGCTTTGCACCTTGCGCGCGCGACGCGGACGCACAGGTATAAGACACTGCTTTCTTTTCGCCCAGTCGTAAAGATGCAAGAGAGAGAGAGAGAGAGAGAGAGAGAGAGAGAGAGAGAGAGAGAGAGAGAGAGAGTAGGATCGGTTTCACCAGTCGTAGGTCCAGACGACGGGAGGTACACCGTAGGTGCGCACTGCGGGTGTATACACGGGGGTCGTCTAGCTTTTGGAGATCGATTGCACAGATTATGGAAGGCGACGCCGTGACTGACCCGGGACCTTGTGTCTTGACTCTCACCTTTTTGCGAGACCGCATAGGATTTGGGACTCTCGGCGCTTCGGGTGTACATTGCGTCGAGGAGAGAAAGTTCGGTGAGAGTATATAAGTATATATCTCCTGTTGAGTAGGACATTGTTCGAACATAAGGAACAAGATCAAGTTGTGGAAGAGAAAAAAAAAACTCGAAATCTAAAATCCTCCACAGAAGCCAATCGATCTTCCTCGCTGCAGCTATATATAGCTCCAATGACTCGCGCAAACTCACCTGCTGCTGGCTGGCTGGCATCACGCACACCGCGTGAGCCAATCTCAATTCTCAATGCTCGTCCAATTAACGTCCCTGGAATAAGAGACCGAACGAACTTGGAGAATCAGAGCAAGGCATTTAAACTCGATCCGCGGCACACGCTAACCCCTCGTTAAGTCATAACTTAGCCCCGACGCGTACACACACTCTCGCGCACTGTATGCGCTATCGCAATGGAAGTATGACCACTGCTATGGCCGCCTTATTTTCCCCGGAAAATAAGCTACCTTGGAGAACAGAACAGCCTTGTCTTCTTTTTCTGCGCACTATATCGAAACGAAACGGGATCGAATCGCCGCAATTTAAAGCTCATCATCGCGCCTTCGAAATCCTTTCTTTCCGGATAGTTAGGTTCGATTTTTTCCAGTTCTTCACGCGGTCGTAGCGCGGAAAATTCTTTACGATGCAATTATCGCGAGCAGCGTCTGTTTGCGCAGAGTCCATTACAATCTCCCGAAGATTGCGCATGAACCTGGCGCTTCGAAGAAAATTGGAAGGAAAAAAAGGAAAAACCAGAGCAAACATGGTTATAAGACTCCGAGTAGCGCATCTCAAGATATCGCATAAACGGTGCGACGAGATGCATAGTGCCGAGCGCTTAAAACCATACTCATTATACAGCCGGTGCTCGTGTCTCCGAGAGTTAACCGACTCCTTTTTTTTAATTTCGTTATTCATAGGCGACGAGAGCTTTTTCCAACGCTGCTGGGTAAACTTTGAGAAAATCGAGTCAATAACCATTGGATTATAAAGGAATGTATAATATAAGCTTTAAGAAAAAACCTCTCGGAAATTCGCGGAATAACGTTCCCCCGACTCTGCTCCACCCCCTGGAAAATTAAAAAAAAAATTTCTCTTTTTTAGCGCGTGCAGCTGCAGTGTGTTCGAGTGCTGCACCGAAAATCCTCTTGTGCGCGCACTTCTTCAAGATCGCACTCGAGGCGAGAATAAAGAAGAAGAAGAAGAAGAAGAAGAAGAAGAAGAGAGACGTGCAGCACAATTTCGAGAGAGAACGAGAGAGAGAGAGAGAGCGGCCTTTTAATATAATATTATTGGCTATTGATAAATTGTCGATAATGATGGGTTAGCCGATGGCTTGTGGGAGGGAGCTGCTCTTTCGCCTTCTCTCCTTCGCGACGATGCCCCAGAGCCTCACGCCGCTGCACATGGTAAAAGAGAGCTGAGAGAGAGAGAGAGAGAGAGAGAGAGAGAGCGAAGAATTCGCAGTTGCAACGGGTTGTGAAATAAAATTAAAAAGAACACACGCGAAAACGAGAGTCGGGCTGCCGACGACGGAGCCGTTTGGAGATCAAAGTGCGGCTGGGCGATTCGATTATACGAGCCCGTGTAATTTGCGAATATCGCGTTGCAAAAGTGTATTTTTAACAATATCCGCAGTGTTTTATAGTTCTATACAGTTCCACGCGTGAGAAAAGGCAATAAACCGCATTGGTCCGACTCGCACACGTAATATTATTTACCGATCTCGTATCCGAGCGCGAAGAAAACAAAGCTTAGCGCGAATCTGTTTAGCAATCAGCCACCCCTAGCACATCGGAGAGAGAACCTCGGAAACAAAAGCGAGCCGAGATCGTTCTTTATGTATAGGAAGGAAGGATTCCCCGTATAGCAGTCGATCTCACGATGCGCTGCTGCTGCCGATCGGCTGATCGCGATAACTTGAAACCGCGAGTGACGAGAGTTACGATAATCGTGCGCGTGGAAGGTGAGAAAAATGAACTATACTCGCGAAAAAAACAACAGCCACGAGTGTGTATTTTCTCGGGTTTGTTCTGCCTTGCATATTCATTAGAAATAACAGTTTCGAGTATTACGCAAGTTAATAGTTGACGGTTTATCGGCTAGGAGGATCTTTTGCGGGAGGAGGAGGAGGAATAATAGGTTTTTAAATGTGCGCGGAGAGAGATGCGCGCGAGCTGTGTTATGTGTGCATGAGAAAGGAGATTTTCGTGGAGAACGCTTTGTTGGATGTAGCTGGAAAATTCGTGGATTCTCTTGTGCTGGAGATGATTGCGTAACTGTGCTTGTGCGTTTGGGTAATTAGTCGATTTGTTACGGGTGAAGCGCTTTACTCCGAGAGAATGCGTAGAAGACTCTGGCTTTGTTTTGAATAAACGTCAGATTTTACAAAATCAGTTATGTGTTATCTTCTATAATACTTCCTTTATATTGATGTGCAAAAAAAAACTAGCTATGAACACGATACCTCACGAGCCATTGTATCACATCGACTTTCAGAAGCTTTTAAAGTCGGCCGTTACGCAATAAACACCTGATATAACAGTACACAGATGAATCACGATCCCTATTATAAAAAAAATTCACTCACCTCCTATCAAACCTTAAAACTGACACTCAGACCTGTCTATAAAAAAAAACTTCGACCCAAAGAATCATTAGAGTCAAAGCGGAAACTTCCGGAGAGGAGCATCTCCGCGCACACACACACACACACGCGCGCGCGCGCGCGCGCGATCGAGACAGAGCCGTACAGCCTCTCGATCAGTGCGCCTTAATTCACAGAGGAGAGCGGCGATCGCGCGGAGATAAAACTCTCTCGGAGATATAATTTAGCGGTAGTCGCGATCTCCAATCAACCACTTAGCCCGACGATGTATTTACGAGGTGTTCTGTAATTTTCTCCGATTTTTTTTTCTCCCTCTGACTGTGCGACTGCTCCTTTCGTACAAATCCAATGTTCTCAATATAGATCGAATAAACAGCAAAATCTTTAGCAGCAGTAGCAGCTGCTGCTGCGATCGTCGACCCGGTGTGGGTCGTGTATAAAAAGCGCGAGCGGGCCCCGAAGTGATCTATTAGCGGCGCCAGTCGATCTTCATTTGTCGAGCGGTCCCCCACTTATGTATATACGCGCGCAGGCATACCAACCTGCCGGCGCTAAACGCGCGCACGAGTCCGCTATACACGCACTTATGTATACGCTGCAGGCGACTATATAGGCGCGAGCCCCGGGTCTTCCTTCTATCTAATTTGCGCCAACTCGTTCGAGTTAAGTACTCGAAAAGCCTACCATTATACCGAGCGCGGGGCTTCTTACGCACACTTTTTATCGACGTGTCGCAACGGATGCGGCACGTGCGCTAGCGCGCCGCTTAGTAGTAGCTTCTTCTTTTTGTCTTAATGGAGAACGATAAATCCTCGAGTGCTTTTAATCGGACGCGCGGTCTCCCGTAGGAACTGTTCGTACATACACGAGGATGATATAGTTTCTCGTTCTGCCGCTAGGGGCTGATTCATATATATGCGCGACTGTGCGCGAGATCGTTTGAGAAAATCGA
Organism: Pteromalus puparum; assembly: GCA_012977825.3. Lineage (NCBI taxonomy): Eukaryota > Metazoa > Arthropoda > Insecta > Hymenoptera > Pteromalidae > Pteromalus > Pteromalus puparum. The sequence goes on from CM053170.1 coordinate 71,051,383, forward strand.
GAAGCGCATCGCGGCGAGGTTTTCCGAATCAATAAATAAATCGCGAGGGTAATTTCATTAAAATGCCTTGCGATATAAATCACCGTGGTAATTTATGCCAATGAAATCCTCACGCGGCTGCGGACCGGTATATACCTACCGATTAACGATCGTTCGATCGCCGTAGTGGCTCTAACGCCGCGCTCTCGGTAAATATTTATGAAAGCCGAACAATAATAACGTCGAAAGCTCACGCGTCGCTCTCGTAAAAAAAAGGTCGATACCGATCGCGCGATCGCGGCCACAGATATCCGCGAACTTCACGCCTTCGCGCTGCGGAGATCGTGTTTACACATCTCTCACACACGCTCATTAACATAGACAACGAAAAGCTGATGCGCGTATACAGGCGTAATCGTGCGGCACAGAAGCGCCACGCCGACGGCGTCTCGTTAATTCATCTCTACAGCTGCGAGTGTCCAATTGCAAATTCGAATCGGTGCGCGCGAAAAGAATCTGGCCTATCCGCTCGTTATCTCGTTCCACCTCCTTCTCTCGCTATTACTCTCTGACCTCTCTATATCCCCTTTCGCATCTCCTCGTTCGAGCTCGCGCACAGCTTCCCTCGCGGCATCGGCGGCGTCGGCGAATAGTACAATGGTTCAAGTTCGTTCTCTCTCGTTCGGTCCGCGACGATATCTCAGTGGTGCGGACATAAATCCCGGCACCGCGCGTACAGAGCGCACGCCCCCACAGCACGCCCCCCCATTAACTTTTTAATCTCTCCTCCGCAAGCGCTCTGTGCATGTATATATGCAGCTTATTCGAGCGAGGGAAAGAGAGAACTGGCGATGGTGTGTACGTGCAGAGGATCTCGGGGCCGAGAGAGAGAGAGAGAGAGAGAGAGAGAGAGGAGGCTGTGGTGCTCGCGAGCTGAAGATGCTTTTTAGGAGAGCGAGAGGAGCTAGTTAGCGAGAGGGTGAGACACGCCGTCTGGTGCGTGCGACTGTGCATCAGCTTGAATTGATGGATTTGGACGGGACTGAAATTCGCATTGTACTTATACGCGCGATTTTTAATCAGCTCTCGGACGACGAGCCCAACCAGCTCTATATACATATAATATAATACGTGTATAAAGTCCCGAAAGAGCCCAGAAAAAAATCTCATCACATCCCGCCGCCCTCGATCAATCGATCTCGTCCGCCTCGAAAAGTTCATAAACTGCGCGCAAAATCCAACCTCCTCCTCGGGGTAAACGATCTCCACACACACACGTATATATAGTTGCGCTGCTGCATCGATCGGCCGACGCGCTCATAGAAACAAGGTTATATCGCGCAGGTCCTCTCTTTTTCCTTCTTTTAATTGCCGGCATAATTTATATACGGGAAATATTAGAATCGTGCGAAAGCGCATTAAAAGGCATTCGCTCCGAGAGAGAGGGAGAGCCTCTTGCCGGGACGACCCTGTAATTATTGCCAAATATGAAAAGCTTGGGAGGGAGATTAATTCCGAGAGGGACGAGATTGATGCGAGCGAGACGTTATGTTGCAGCGCATCAGCAGCAGCAGCAGCAGCAGCAGCAGCAGCCGCGCGATCGATCCGTCCCCCTTTTCTTAACGAGATTCTATCCCCTGCGCGCATGCATACGTGTGTATATGGTCCGTCACTCGAATTAACGGTAATAATATGCCGATATTGGCTAATTACGGACTGGATGTGTGCGTCGCTCTTTGGAGGAGGAAATCGAGTCTCGATTCGTCGACGCTATATATGTATACACGTGCGTGTGAATGAGGGGCAGACTCGCTTGCTCGGGATTAGAGACTTCCTATCCCGATGTTCTCTCGCGTGATTTTTATGCATAGGTGTGGGACGATCGGCTGAGAATGGATTGGAGAGGCTTCTATATTATAGGTATATCGCCGGGGAGAAATTGGCAAGTGAATTCTTAATTTCGAGTTGACTCTTTCAAAGTTATTGCCGTATACACTTGATTAAAACCTGACGTACGAGGTTACAGGTCGTCCCATCCAGGCATCAGAGGAGCAACGCGTATACCATCCTATCCGGCTCTCGTATCGTTATTCCCCGAATGCAGTTCGGGGCCAATTAAAGCGTCGCCGTCGCCTGCAAAAATGATACAAAAGAAGAGCTGCACACGGACGGATAAATTTTCTCCGCCTCGCTTTATAACACTACAGGTACGACTGGGTATTAGGTGCTGTATATATATATATTTTCTCAACAGCGCACCTATCGGGCATCTCGAATTGTATAAGTGTGAGTGTGCAGGAGGTATATATACGCGGCTGGATTCGATTTATTTGCGGACTGCTTCTCGCGCCTTTCCGTGCGATTTTGTGCGGAGGAGCAAAGAGTAAGAGGAGGGTTCGTGCTCAGGAATCCGAGGTATGGAACGCGGTATCGCACGCGCGCGAGACTGTATAGGGTTGAGTCGGCGATGGCGGTTGATAGTGTCTGTGTCTCTGATTTTGGAATTTTTGCAAATTCTTGGCTAAATTATTTCTTTTAATAAATCCACCCAAAAAAATGCATTCCGTCGATTAAAGTATATCGACTATAATCCAAGTCTCCCGCAATTCAATCCCAAGTCGTGGCCCTCTGCCTGTTTATTAGAATATCCATTTCAATGTTTTCCAGTCCAAACACACGACCCACACCCCTTGGCAAAAACTTTATAGCAGTAGCGGCCAGAAAACGCATTCACGAAAGCAGCGACTCGTGCAGCAGCAAGAAGAAAACACAAAGCCATATAGCCCTGGCGCGTAATGAGTCGCTAGAGTAGAGAGAGAGAGAGAGAGCCTCGTAGCGTGATGAAGCGGCATTTTAAAACTCGCCTGTGCGAGCTAGCGAGCGGCGAAAGAAAGCGAAGCGAATATGAGTCCTTGTGTATACGTATATATATATATACGCGCGAGCTTCTCTCTCTCTCTTTCTCTCTCTCTCTCTCTCTGTCAGGATATATAAAAGTTGCCACCGACGCTCGCGCGCTGCAGTGTTGCACACGCGATGCTATATATATACACTCGCGCGAATCGATATAGAGGACTATGCGAGAGCGCACTTTTACGTGTATATATCCGAGCAGGGGACGAGGAAAAATGCAGTAGGAAATGCGTTGGATAAATATACATCAGGCTTCGCTGAAACAAACGCCGCGGTGGGGGGGATGTCGTGTCGTCTTTTAAAACGCGAGCTCGTCATATACACAGCGATGTGAAAGTTGACGCGTTTTTTTTTTCCAGTGAAAGTTTCGCCGTTTTGATTGACAATTCTGGCGTCGAGTGTGTATAATATAGGCGTTAGTAGTAGTAGAGAGCGAAAGAAAAAATTTCGCGGCAAAAGTCGAAGCCCGCATCGAGAGAAAAAAGTGGCACAGCAGCGGCGACACTGGCAGGGGTAGAATTTACACGGGTGACCATTAAGACAAAACCCAACGCTGCCATAACTCTCCATAGATTTATAGTAGCCACGCGAAACCCCGCACGCCACGAGTATGTGTGTGTGAGAGAGAGAGAGAGAGAGAGAGAAGGAGCGAGAGATACACGCGAGAGCTTATAATCCGCGAGCGGCCATCTCGCTTCTTTCGCGCGCGTGTGTATGTGCGAGAGAGCGAGCGGGTCTTTGTTATTTATGGCGAGCGTTGACGCGTTTGGGTTTTCGAGATTTTTTCAAAAATCCCAGAGACGTACGCTGAGCTGTTGCTGGGGATACCGTTGCGGATTTATTTGTTCATGTATAACCGAGTTTATGTATTATAAGCAAAATAATTATTAATGTGTATAGGAGCGCGAGTACGTAAAGGGGGTAGCTTTCACAGAAGCATCTATAATAAAACACACGCGCACCTCTCGCGGCTATAAATATCAGCTTATTTACAGACACGCCGAGCTCTCGCGCATTGAAAAACGAATGAGTTCTTCGCGCGACAGGGATAAATTGAGCGAAATGCCTGTTTAATTAACGCCTTATTTATTGAGACGTCGCAGAAGTCTCTTCCCCCGCGAAGCTGCATCAGAACGCAAGTGTGTGTGTGTGTGTACGTGTGTTTGAAGTCGAGAGCCGAGAGGAAATGAGTCGTTTCGACGTAAGCGCGCGATTGCGCAACTCTCGACCGAGAGACACACGCGTCTTCTTAAGTGCCAGATTAGCTGGATAGAGCGAGAGCTGGATTTTAGAATGGAGTGGAAGAATTGATTGACGTGGAGGGAGGAGGGGGAGAAGGGGGGGGGATGGCGAGTTTGATTGACCGCATGTGATTGACGCGGAGAGAGAGATTTCGGAGGCGGTGTGCATGCTTCTGTGTTTTTTTGCGGGTGTATAACCGTTGCGGTGTAGGTATTTCGGTGATGGCTCTTATTGTTTGAGGTTTTAATTTGAGAACACGTTGGGTTGAGTTTTTTCGTTCTTTTAATCCGTTCTTATTAGTCGTGTTAAGTGGGACTGAATAAGTGCTGTGAGTAACGTTGTTCATAAAATCTATCTTATACGTGTAGATGGATCGCGGCATGTTAAAGCGATACATTACATAATTGATGATTAAGCTGTAGATTTTACAAATAAAATCAATGATCTTGGTTTATAAAATTTTAACTTCCCAGTGCGAAGATGAAGTAAAAAAAAAAAAAATTAGGAAACTGAACTCGAAAACAGCAGTAACTTCACGCCGTGCCTGACAAAAAATAAAGCAAGTACACCATACCTCTATACCGATCTCTCTACAATCTCAGTACTGTAATCTTTCTCGCTTGCCGAGTCTCGCCTATTAGAACGATCTTGATGAATGGCATCGTGGCTATAAGACCTATATACGTACAACATAAGCGCGAAAGAAGCAAGTAGGGGCCCAAGGCATTGAAAGGAAGTTTTCGCGATCGGGACCGGGAATCGCTTGCGCGCGCACGCGCGCGTCTTCTCTCTTGTCTAATCGCTGCAGCCGCCTAACAAATGCCAGCGCGAATAAAACGATGTCCTATCGCGAGCGGTCTTGAATTTCCGGAGGCGCGAGTCTTCTGAATTATCGATGCTGTGCTCGTAGGTTTTTTTTTATAGGTAACGGGAAGGAGATGCTCGTTATAGAAAGGGTGTTAACAGTAGCATTATTTGTTGCTAAAACAACTTGTTAAGTTAAGTTGGATTTGATTAAAAAAATAAATAAATGATGAGAAAGCTATTATACTTGAAGAAAAGCATCGCGATTTAAAACAGTTTCGAAAATAAACGACGAGCAAAGCGCTCTACAAAACCCTCAATCAGCTCAGCAATCCTTGACAAAGGCCTCGGCATACCCAATTTGCAAATACGACGTGATAATTCACGATTACATCGCTCTCGCATAAGAAGATAAAGGATCCACTTTCAGAATCGCTTTACACACATACACATGGAGAGAGGAGAGAGGGGGCACTATATATGCACACACTCACACATGCAACATCGCAAGCGCGCGGAATAATTGAATTTCTCGTATACGGCTCTCCTCACCTTATCATGTAAATGCGCGTCTGGCAACAGCACCAGCAGCGGCAGCAACAACGTATATATATATACATACGACGACGAAGCGTCTCGGTCATTAAAATTAATGCAGCGGGGCGCGCTGCAGCTCGAAATTTGAATTAGAGACGCGCTGCAGATCGAACGCATCCTCTCGTAATTGTGCATAACGGTTGCACAATGTGTGTATACTCGCGGTGGCGCTATTTTAATATTATAATACTCACGCGCCGCGCGTTAATGTGCCTTGACTGATCATCTCCGAGAGATCCTGGAGGATTATTACACGTATACCGGCGTCGGCTCGATTTTATCGGAGCTCTAGGACGCGACCCAGGAGGCGAATGGCGAATGAAATTGCACTTGTCGGTCTAAATCATAATGAATTATTGCTCGAGGAAGTCTAAACGATGTGATATGCTCACGTGTGTGTATAATGTATATGGGTGTGAGTTTGTTATAATGGGATAATTGTGCGCGTCGGGGAAAATTCGAAAATGTGTCGCTATCGCTGCGAAAAATCTGCGGGACGGGAGCGCACGATGGAATTAGCGATTAACAATTTAAATGTTTGAGGAAATAAGAGAGCAGGCTATCGCTGCTGTTATTTACGAACGTTCAGGATGTTGCTATTTCACTAATATTGCTCTTTAGCATTCGTTGTAGGTTTATGTAATTATGCAGCGGTGCATATAGGAATAATCAGGATGTAATAATTATTATACTTCCTCGGCGTCTAGACTAAATTTTACATATGCTCGCAGTTCACAGGTGCAGCATATACGCATCGAGTATATTAAAACTAACATCTCCATCGGTATATCCGTCGCACTTTAAAAACTCTGCCAAAACCAAAAGACAGTCGAAGCATACAGTAAAGTCAACGCACTCCGTCTCCCTCAAATTCGTATATACGTAACGCTACTCTCCCTCTCCTAATGCATATTTAATACTCCCTCCCCTTGTTCTCATACTTATACTCACCGTGCGCACAGAAAAGCTCCCGGTGTGTGTCTCGACCGCGAAAACACACGCGGCGGCGCTTCCTTCTTCTCTCTTGCACACAAGCAGGTGCACCGCACTCCCAACCGATCCTCTCCTCGCGTACATTTAAAACTCGGATTCCCCTCGTCCTTCGTCTTCTTCTTCTTCTTCGCGAAGGTGGAGTCGAGAGCAGCTGAAATCGTCGGCGGTGTCTGTGCATAGCACCTGAAAAACGCGCAGGATCGGTTATTACGTTGGACTCGACCGAGGCACGCGCGCGTCCGACGGTGGTCATCGCCTGATGGATTATATATATATATATATATATATATATATATATATATATAGGTGAGAGTGCGGAGCCGATGGTGCAGCTTGAGACGTCTTCTAACGAGGCTCTAATTCTTTAAACGATGCGGTTTCCGGGCTTTTCCGAAAACTGGCTTTTTCTTCACCTGCGACTCAAGGAGGAATGGAAAAAATGCTTCCTATTATTTCAGCTATGTATAACGATCGTTCTAGAACGCTGGTTGTAAGCGACGTGATTAATCTGCGAACCCAGTTTTTCGCACGATAAATCAAGAACAGTGCGAAAAACAGAGAAACGTAAAAAACGATTTTGCGATCGTTATAAAATGAGCCATTACATAAAACGCGGCTGAATTCCCGATCACTGCGGCGAAGTTCCCAAACGCACCGACGGTTTTCGGAAGGAAGTGCTTTAATGCCGTTCTCGCGCGTCAGATTAGATACGCTAAACGTGCAGCAGTCCACTCGACGTAGAATAAAGAAAGAAGGTATACATATACACAGTACAGTGCACGCGAACGAATTTCTGCGCGCAGTCGGGGCGCGTACTCGATCTCGCCGAGATAGTACTCGCCCGCAGCGCATATGCATACCTACGGGGTAAATAACAAATGAAGGAAGTGCGAGTTTGTCAGTGCGCTGTGTTCTGCAGTGGCGGAGGCCGCAGGAGCGTAACGAATGGCATTGTTAAATCGCGCGCGGGCGCGAGCGGGTGCCCATTCAGAAGAATTCTCGGCGCGACTTATGAATGGCGCGCGTATGTATGTATGTATGTATGGTGGGAGCTCGAGCCTGTTATTGTTATTATTATTATTATTGTATAATTATGATTGCGATTATTTAACGGGAGGAGGAGTGGGAGTGCGTTTCGCTGGAGAGCTGTATACGTGTATGAACGTTGCTGCGGTTTTTCCCTCGTTAATTAGCGCGAGTTGCGAGAGCATGTCCCTGTGTGTATGTATGCGTTATTGCTGCCGCGCGCGAGCGCCGCTGCATGTTCGACGAGGTTTTTCCGTGTTCCATTGAGAGAGAGAGAGAGAGAGCGGATTTTTCGTGCCCTGATGGAAATTATCTGTGGGAACTCGTGTTTTTGACGATTTTTTTTCGGAATTTTAAGTAATCCGACAATTACATCCGCTCATTAATAATGTTTCAGTCATCGTAAGCCAAAAGAATTTTGAAAAACTCAGGCAATATCAGTTATAGTATGAATGGCCCAAGCAACAGGCCCAACAAGGCTGCAGTTTGGGCACAGGAGACACACCTCCATTATTTATGCACTAAGTCCACAGTTTACGATGAGGAAAACGAGAATCTCCTATGCGCCACCTATCTTTGCCAACCAAATACTTGGATAGTTCATGCGGTGGGCGAGAGTCCTGTCCAAAGCTCCTTCTTTCTGATGTATCACAGTGATTTTGATATTAAAGAGTCAAGGATGATTATCATGTCCTTTTTAGAGTAGAAAAAGTGGAAGTGCTGCGCTTATTATAAATGTTCAAGAGAAATAATTGATTTTTAACAACTTTTAATTGAAATTTTCACCGAAGCGAGTAGTGAATATTTTCTTAATAAAATATTACAGAAACTTCAAATATTTTTCAATGAAAAAGCCCAAAATGTATTATAAAATAACTCATTCTCAATCCTTGTATTTGGTGAAAAATTTACGCTAAATTGTGTCAACAAGAAACTTTTCACACTTTACATTAATTTTCTTACAAGTTTTTAATAGCGCATACATTATAGTTAGGAGAAAACTCGAGTTCTGCACAACATTACCCAAGCGCATGCCATCGGAAAACAATATGCACCTCCACTTTTACATCTTCAGCAATTACACACTCAAGCGTCATTACATATACTTCTTCCAAGGAACACAGTGCCCTCGAACCTAAAAAATCTCGTTCCGAAAGAAAGCCACACACGTATAGGGCTCTATTCACACAGCAGCTAAAAGCAGTGAAAAAAGAGCCGCGAATATACACACACGTATACACACAGTCCTCGAGTCCGGGGCAGCAACAAAGTGTGTATATGGATACTCATTAACGGCGAACACAATGGCGAAATAAACTTGTAGTTAACCGCTGCTGCTGCTGGTGCTCCTGCAGTTTAGCGTAATGGCGAAAGGAGGGAAAAGCGCGAGCGAGAGAATGCACCGATATATGTAAGTGCGGCAGTACACAGCGCTGCACCGACGAGGTGAAAACGGGCGACGAGGCGACGGGTAATGAAGAAATAAGAAAGTGCCAAGAGCGGTTAATTTTTTTCGGGTCGAGCAAGAGAGAGAAACGTGGATTTTGCGAGGATCATTTCGTCCTCGTGACGATGCACTTGTCGTCGCGGAAACTCGAAATTCTTCTGGCGGCGACTTGTTTGGACGATTGTTGTGCTTGATTTTCGAGTTGATCCGGTGCTGGATAAGTGCAGGAGTTATCCTTTTTTTTGGAGGTTTACCGTTCGCTGAAGCTCGTTTCGGCGCGGTGAAACGCTCGGGACTACTTTGTGCGTTATTTTACTTTTTGAAAAAGTTTGAATCTGATGCCTTTCTACATTCGTTGCTATTATGCCGAGTGAAATCAAAATAATACTTTTTGTCCGAATCAACAAAATAAAGCTCATTCTTAAGGTTCGCACCTCTAATCAATCCCCGCAAGCTTCCCGACGTTCCGCGTCACTCGCGAGCTCATATGCGCATATGGCCGCTTATCATCGCACAACACCTCGTATAACATATACATCCGCAAGAATCCCGCAAGTACTTGGAAGAAGCAAACGGACGTAGCGGCGCACGAAACTGCTCGGCGAATTACAGCTGCGCAGCTGCGCTGACTCTACACGCTGAGGCAGGTGAATCTCTCTCTCTCTTTCTCTCTCTCTCTCTCTCTCTCTCCATCGGCTATATACACTAGCGAGGAAAAGCGAGGAGGGCTTGAGGCAGGTGATGTGTGTCGATCGCACGAATTATGGTCCATGTCCGCCGCGTGTTTGTAACGTTCACTGCTGCTTCTGGCTTTTTTGCGACGAGAGCGGCTTCTTTTTCCTAATATACAGGCGCATGCATGCATGCATGTAAGCGCGTATGTAAGGAGTTGATGCGCGGCTCGTGTCGATGATGGGCTTCTTGCGGTCGGTGGTGTTTTTGACTTGCGGTTTGGCTTTTTGTCGATGGTTTCGCGCAGATTTGTACATTTGTATTCTCTAAGGCGTCGAGATTCGATGAACGCCTGGTAATTGAAGGTATATAAACCATGTATTGAGATTCCATATATTGAGCTTGAGATTCTATCGACGTAAGTTAAAGCTGCGCGCGGATAACATCGCGGCCTTATAAGGTCAAGCTCTGGCCTATAATGAATAGCAGTGCCTGCATAAAGCAGCTGCGAAATTCGAGAAATTCGATGCAAACGACAAAGCGAAAAATCCCACTAGAAAACCTCGCCGCTGAGCATTTAAACGGATTCATCGAGAGATAATATTCGCAAAAAGTCGCGCAAAAGTATTAACCTCATCCGCGTGCAAGTTTCATTATTCACCGCGCTGTGTGCGCGTATACCCATACAGATAATAAATATACAGGAGAGCAAGAGAGCGAGCGAGGAAAAAAGAAGCTGCAGAAAATATATTTACGACTCGAGGATCATTTCCAATTTTCTCGAGTCGTTAACGAGGTTCCGCGCGTCGAAGAGCCGCGGTCGAATAAAAGGATCGACAAGACCCATCACGTATATGCCTGTGCCGCATCGACATGCCCTTCTCCTCTCCTTCGGCCGATGCTCTCGTTTTTATTTTTGCGCCGGAGAAGCGCAGCGGGATTTTTGTTTTGTATTATGTATAGACGGCGCGCGCGCGCGAGCTGAAGGGCAATCTTTGTAATTACATATTATAGACAGCTCTCGCGCGCGGCTTTCATTAGACGACTAAAGTCAAGATCGTTCGCGCGGCTCTCTGTGCACACAGAGTATTTTGGCTCGCAGTATAGTTTTTACTCGTTGCGATAGCGCATATTTTATCCCGAAACCAGCTGCTAATACACCTCAGAGCTATATCACTGCCACACATCTTCGGGGCAGATTCTCTCCCTCTCTCTCTCTCTCTCTCTCTCTCTCTCATACAAAATCCCCGAGCATATCTACATCCATCTCTCCTTTAACGCGGAAACAATATTGACACGAACCGACGATCGATATATATACTGCAGCTATGGAAGATATACATGCTGCATCTCTCGAGCCATCTCCTGCACAGGCAGCCACGTGTGCAGGAAGCCGAAGAATCGCAGATTTGAGATATTGATTTTCCTGAATCAGTGTAAAATCGAGCGCGCGCGCGCGGCTGTCCAATTAACGCGACTTAAAGCGTATAGACACACACGGCAGCTCGCTCTCTCTCTCTCTCTCTCTCTCTAGTAGTAGGCCCCATTATAAACCGACTGCAGCAGCTTATATATAGCTAGACTCGGAGTGTATCGGGGGCCCTAATCGCGCGCTGATCGGGCATAAAATTGCGATTTAATAGTACACCCGGGAGGAGAGAGAGAGGAGAGAGCGGCCCGCGCAGCCTTTGCTTTTTCGAGGAAGCACCTGTCCTGGAACGAATGAATTAGCGGCACGAGCCTACTTCTATAATGCTCTTCCGAATTTAAACAGTTAGAGCCGAGCGCAGTGTCTGTGTGTGGCTGTGGCTGTGGCTCTTCGGATGCACAATGCCACGATGCTTTTACGACGGCTTGCGGCGCGAGGATTAACATACGAAACGACGTGTGTTTGTGTATACTGCATAAGTGTATAGTTAGTATAGGTGGAGGAAAAGGTGCTTGTAAATTTAATGGACTCGGTAGTACCGACTCGACTGGCCGGCGTTTTGTAAATAATTAAGCCGTTAGGGAGAGCTATATATCCGCGGACGTTATTTCTGCAATTGAGTTATTTGACTTTCGAAATTTCTGCAAACTCGACACTAGCTCCGTTAAAAATCAATCTCCTCTCCGAAACCAGCATAAGTATACGCAAAGAAAAAAAAACTGGGTCCCTTTGCAGACTATATACTATGCGAGCAATTTGAACCGATCGAGAAGAAATAAAAAATAAAGCACAACAGAGCTCGCTTGCAAAGCGGCCGATTGAATAGGACCATTAAACTCCGCTTAGAGCCTCCCGGCTTATTGAATCTACAGGCCATTACACGCGGTGGCGGCACACGGCACAAGAAATAGGCTGCTGCAGCGCATACCTCCAACTGCAGCAGCAGCAGCAGAAGCACACACATATACGACGCGACGCCAGCGCATTCGCAGGTGCGCGTCGCTCGTTCGACTTCGATTAGGAGTTGAGAGAGAGAGAGAGAGAGCAGGTGATTTCGACGCGTGCCGTTGAACCTCTGCGGCGATACAAGGGAGAGAGAGAGAGAGAGACGTGTGTGTATATATGCATATAAGAGAGGAGAGAAAAAAGGAGGCCGCCGTTGACACTTTAATAAAGGCCACGCGTCTTTTCCACTCGAACGGAGTCTCCGAAAAGCGCTTGGTGATAAGCCATCGACGCGGTGGCCTAGATCGCAGCTGCGACGAGTGTCACAGTAGCCAGTTGGAATTCTTCGCGAGTGAAATCGCTGTCCGATCGTTATACAGCCCCGTAAGAGCTATACAAAGTGTGCGAGAGCCCCGTATAAAAGCTTTTCTGCAAACAACGCACTCCTTTTCTCACTCGCTCGGACTGGCGTATAAGTAACCCGGCGGCAATAAAACGGCAATCATCATACCCAGCGCCACGGAGAGAAGAAGAAAACAGTGGCGGACAGGTGCTCCGGAGCACCGGCACGCGCCCGATGCAGCTGAACTAATTACGAGAGAGCGAGGGACACCCACCTTTCCACGCGCACGCGGCCGAATTCATTGATGGCAATTACAGTAATTTCGTCGTCTGGCTTGACGAGATGAGCTGCTATGTCTACATTTTCTGCGTGGTTTGTAATATCGTACACAAAAGATGTTTGCTCATTACAGACGACCAAAGTGAATAAGCGAGCGAAAAGTCGTGGCTGTAAATAACGCGCCGTCGATTTATAAATTATTTATCGGCCTCTCGTGGACATTAGCATAATATCACGTCCTCCTGCGAAAAGAACCTCGTACACACGTAATAGATACGCAGCAGAGAAGAGGATATTTTGGTGAAAAGTCGACGAACCGATCAATCAATATTACCCGTCTAATTACCGGCTTTTCCGTGCGCGCGCGCGCGCGCGAAAATGCATGATCGATGGCCGTTAGCCGCTGTAATTGGCACAAGCGCAGTAGCACTGCGCGAGATCCGCTATCCGTCGCGATCGGGCGCTGCACACTACTCGCGTGTGCCGTATACATATATACGAGTGACGAGACAAGAATATCCCTTTTACGAGCGCGATAAACATTGCGCGCGCGGCTCTAATTGAGACGTAGCCTCTATAATATGGAAATTCATTACGGCTCGATAAATTATGCATCGATCATCGTCGTTGCCCGCGTCGTATACAGGTATATACGAGAGAGAGGGAGAGAGAGAGAAACGAGTCTCGCCCTATATTCTGAAGCGTCTCTGGAAATTCAGAGCAGCTGCGATTTTCGCGCACCGGCCTTCGTTTTTTGAGAGGCGGAGAAAGAGAGGGCTAACGGTGCCCGGTCACGAAGCCCGAGATTGCCTCCTTACGCGCGCACAAGTACACACGCGATGCAGATTCGCTCTCGGATCGATTCCTATGCACGCACAGCTTGCAAGAGAAAGAGAGGCAAACACAAAGCGCGCTCGAGTTGTTGCGCGCGAGAATCGATTTCGCGAGAGGCGTCAGAGCTCTCCGGCTTTCTTGGCTTCTGTGTATAATTGCCGGCAGAGGTTAGATTCACGCGGTTCTTGGTATAGGAGTGGGAGTTTAGACAATTTATATTATTTTGAAATATAAAGCGAAGAATATTATCCGTCCCTGACGCCTTCACAACATGTTATTCCGTCAAAGTCACGCTATGCGAAGCGCAAACACACAACTTTCTAGCGTATATACAGGCATATCCGCGCGAGCGCGACAAACAAGACACCGCTTGCAGGTATATATGTCCTAAACAAAAGCAAAACACAGCTCATCCAAAGAAAAAAGTCCGCCAACGAACGTTTATTAACCCGTGCCAAAAAAGAACTCTGTCGTAATTGCGAGTCTCGCTCGACTGTTTCTTTTCCTTCCAGAGCTACTCAAGGAAAGGCGAATGTGTGTGCGCGTTGTATCTGCCGCCGCCGACGTTTTAAAATGACTCGCGTGCCCGTGCACGCGTCGTCCTCGTTGAGAGAGAAGAAGAAGAAGGGGACAGGTGCAGCTCGTTCCGCGAGCCTAGGTTGTATATGTATATACATATACATATATAGAGGGTCGCACTTTTCTTTATTTTACTATACACGCTGTAATCAGCTTTTCGAAAACGGTCAATCTTCAGCTGCGCCGACGCCGCCTATGTATACACACACACACACACACACACATTTTATAATATAGGCATACGCACGTGCCAATTACGCGACTCCGCTCTGATGTGTGCGCTCGTAAACGTGGCTAAAGATTCTGGAGTATATATAATAAATTTAATTTGCTTTGTTGAGGCAGTCAGTTCTGTGCGGAATGTTTAGCTTGATTTTTGAGTTTAGCTTATAAGAAATTACACGTTCGCCAATCATACAATAACTTTACATGATCAGATATCCATATTGAGGGCCAAGCGATTTTTATCTAGCGCCATCGTATACGTCTTTATCGTACGTATAGCGCACAAACTATAAGATAGTCCACACGTCGCATCGCAGTCAAAAAGTCGGGTCAAGAAACTCGCGGCGTGTATCAAGTGCAGCGTGTATATAAATCTCAAGCTCGCGCGCGCGCGCGAAACTCAGGCAAGATCGGTATCGAGTCCACCGGGATTTTTGTCATATACGAGAAAGAGAGAGAGAGAGAGAGAGAGAGATCCTCCGGCACGCGCGATGAGAGATTTATGCGAGCGCGCGAATCACGATCTACGGGATATAATGAGATCGCGCTGCTTCTGCGCCGCGCTGTCGTAACGACGAATCTTTCCCCACTGTAGCTTGACTTCCGTTTACGGGTAATCACGAGCGGCGTTTACTCTCGCGCTGTGTATACGATGTATTGTGCAATGTCGGGGGAAATTTCGAGCGGGCTCTTTAATTAATAGCCTTTTAATGCAGTCGTCGTGGACAAGTATATCCTTGAACTACTGCTGCACACACGAACTTTTGCTTTGTTCGCTACTGCGGCGTTTTTCTTCAGAGAGAGAGAGAGAGAGAGAGAGAGAGAGAGAGAGAGAGTGTCTTATCGCCGTAGTATCCGATGATAAATTGTTGCGTAATTGATACGCGCGCGAGTAGTGTTCAACACACCGGCCAATCAAAGCTAATTCCTCGATTATCCTCGACACTCGTATATACTCGTATAAGTGTAGCGCCGATCCTCTTAACGATTATTGCGCAATAAACGTGTAGACACAAACGCGACTTCCCTTCTCTTCAACTATATATGTATATGCACTGCTGTACACCTGCAAACGAGGATGGAACTAGTGTAGCCTCTTCGAAATAAGCGACGACGCACCGCAAGAAGAAGAGAAGAGAAGAGGAGGGAGAGGAAGAGGCTCCTTGTCCGGCGCTGCGCTAAAACCTCCCGGCTTACAACAGTAAAAACAAGAACAGAACGAGCCATTGTTTTACATCGCTCGTAAAAGGCTCGCTCGCTCGAGCTGCCGAATAAAATATGGTAGCAATGAGCTCGTGCTGAGCGAGAGAGAAAGAGAGGAAGAGTATAGAGGTCGAATTAATTCTCCCCGTTCTATTTCATTTCGCGACTTAGGCTGCACACACACAGACCGAAGGGCCATCGGAAATTTCGTTTTATTTACGCGCGATCCTTTCGCCGAGATAAGACCAAATTAAATTTATAACCGGTCGTCTCCTGGCCATAGGTGGCCGTAAAAATCGGCGCTTTTGCACACACACACACACACACACACACACACACACACACTCGTATACTTTTCGAGAGAAAGGACACAGTAGTAGTGCGTGGATCGCGCGACGCTACCAGTTTGGTTGGGTCGGAGTTGTTCAGTATAGTTGTTTTTTCGTTTTGAAAAATAACGTCGAGTTTTTACGGCTGGATATAGACGCTAACTGATGGCTACTGTGCGCCGTTTTAATAAGCTACAAAGTTTAATGCCGCGCGGCTACCGTCCACCCGTATAATATGATTTGATTCTATTATCTATACGTCCAAGGGTATATATATACACATCTCTAGGAGATAATCATCGCTGCGTAACATCGCCTATACGGATCAGCGCAAGATGACGAGAAGATTGCGCAACGATGCGCAGCCCTTATTGAATAAATTACGTCGAACGCTGCAAGCGCGTTCAGTCGTCCAAAAGTGTCTTTCCCAGAGGGGAAAATCCGTATGGATATCGAGAAGTGAGTCGGTGCGCGAGATTGGATACGCGGAACGAGTAATTTTCCAGCGCTTGCCGGTGCTCTTCTCGATTACGGGTTTAATCGATAAGCGACGGACGTGTGTGCGACTGCGGATGGGGGATATTGCTCCTTGATTGCAGGGGTCGTTTCCCCCCCCCCCCCCTCTCTCTCTCTCTCTCCGCGAGACTTTGCCTTCCATAGCTACTCGAAAATCACTCCCCTATCCGCGGTATAATCGACAGACTCGCGCGAGGTGTAACAATGCGAGTGTATCGCCGGCGAACTCTCGCGCGAAAAAAGAGCCAAACAGACGGACAGAACAGAGCAGACGAGCGGACACCTCCTCCTATATATAAGCTCGGCAGAGTCGTGACTCTCGGCTCGGCATTTAATCTCGGTATATCACACGCCGGGACGGCGATTCGGCGCGGCGCGGGGGCGTTTCGAAGCTAATATACGACGACGCCGAGCCCACGCCTCTATCGCCGCGCAGCTAACGAGGACTGACTTTAACGGTTAAATAATATTGCCGAAGAGAAAGAGAGAAAGCGAGAGAGAGAGAGAGAGAGAGTAGACGCTGCCGGCGCTCTCCGCGAAAAAGAGAGGAAGGTCCGAGCTGGAAGAAAGATTGCGCGCGAGCGGGGAGGGGAAGGGTGAAAGAGCGCCGAGATATTGCTTTGGCACTTGCGCGCCTCTCGTTGGCTTTTTTTTCCTCTTTCTCAAAGGCACTTTCAATCGCCGCGGAGATTTACTCGCAAGGTATACTCTTCGACGCTTCTTCGCACTCGCAGGTTTGTTTTGCCTCTCGCGCGTGAAAGTTAATTACCAAGGTTTTACGTGCCCAAACATAAGAGGACTGATGAAAAACGGACGCACGGAAAAATAAACAGTGTATTCCGCTGTATTACACACACACTCGCACGCGTCCAGACGATGAATAACAGCTTGGGGTCGTTCTCGGCGTGTCCGGCGCGCTCTCTCGCATTGTGCCAGATTGCAGTAGCCGATTTCGATCTCCGCGGATTACGTGATTTCAGCGATTAGAGCTGCGCGCTGCAGAGCGTGTGTATACGCGAGCCGCCGGCACTAAATCTCCCCCCTGTACGCCGGGGCGACGTCACGCCGACGGACAAATGCCCGGATGCCGAGGCTGGAAGTCATGCGTCTTGGGGGATGCTTGTGCGCGCTTGCTTGCTTGCTTGCTTGCTTGCTCGAGGAGAAGCTTAACGACCGGTCGGCGCGAGCTTGGACTTCGATTAACCTCCTTGAGCGCTCGCTCCCCTTTTTCCCATTATACCGTGCGCTATATAGTTGCTCGTATACGAGGGAGAGCGAAATTTCGCGTTTTATAGAGCTGAGAAATTCGATTGTTGAATAAGCCCGATTTTTCTATACACAGCTTACGAAAGCACGACCACGTCAAAAGACGCAATAATAGACGGGCCAGGCCGACTCAGCGAGAGAGTAATTAAGCGTCCGCATATCATCACAAGTGCTCCTCGCGCTCGCGCGCGCGCGCGCTAAGTAAAAAGCGAATTAACCCGCGAAGGCGCCATGGGTGGCCGCACGCTTAGCAGCCCATCCATTTTTCTGATTGCTCGTTGTCTCGCGCCGGGGGTCCTCCGATCGGCTCTCGCTCTTTCTCTCTCTTTCTCTCCCGACGTTTTCCGTGCTTTCTCTTTTTGGACGCTGCCGCTGCTGCTGATGTTGATTTTTCGGGGATTCGTTAAAATTCTTGAGCCCGGGACGCGTTTATGAGCTTTGACGGGAAACGCGAGGTGGCTTTGTTTATCGAGGGGGATGCGTGCGGTGTGTTCTTTTTTTTTTTTTTTTTTTTTTTTTTTTTTTTTGTCGAGTCCGGATTTTATATGCATGCAGAGCTTCTGATTTCTCGAAATATCGTACTGCGTCGTACGAAGATAAATCCCAATTGAATCAGTGGGAGCTGACGAGTGAAAAAAAGGCCCTGCTCTCTAAACGACCATTAAATTACGATGTTCCAGGTATGAAGCCCTACGCAATTCCTCTGAGAGAGCTGCAGCAGCAAAACGAAAACCGCACTCTCGACTCCCACACTTCTTCTCTTCTCTCTGGTATATTCCCATCTCAGTTCACGGAAAAACTCGCCTGAGAATTTCCACGTAAACACACGGACGCGCCACGCAACTCTTGTCATATGTACGCGTATAATAAATATCCAGGCGCATCGAGGAGTGCGTGCAAGAATTACGAGGACGACGACGACGACGACGACGACGAAGACGACGAGAGAGAAAGCACGCAGTCACGCCGCCCTCATCAATCTTGTTCGATTATTCCGTGATGGGCGAAAAAAGAGAAGAGGAGAGAGACTTTGCTGCTGCAGCGAAGCGAAACAAAAGGAGGAGGAGAGAGAGAGAGAGGGAGAGCGAGAACGAGTCAGCGCAACCATTTAACCGCGCGCGCTCGATTTTGATTTCTATTAGACGGGCCATTGTGCCCTGCTCGCGGGGGTCGCTTGACCTTTTTCTGGATGTTTGCGTTTTCTGAGGGGGGTGTGAGGATTTTTTTTCTTCTTCTTCTTTTTTCCTTATATTCTTCGCTCTGGCCGCGACTTTTGTCGTGTGGGCAGGGCCGGCAGGGGTCGCGCTTTGTTGGTAGGTAATATTCGGAGTGATCGTGAGTTATTGGAGGATAAAGGAGGCAAGGGTATTGTGAAGGCTCGAGTGTGGCGATCGTTTCTTTATTCTTCTGCTTATATAGGGGGGACGACTGTTTATATCGGCGTGTCGTAGGTTCGAAATCGCTCCGCTGCGAATCTAATTTTTTGTAAATTAAAATCCAATCTCCTCTCGATGCATGGCAGCGGCTAATGCCATTCGAATATCCGAAGCGCATTATTAGCCTACAATGAAACGTCCGTTATAATGCAGCCTCTCTCTGTCTCCCGAAATCGATCCCCGCAAACTCTCTCTCTCATCGTCGTCGCATTGATCCTCGACAAAAGTAGCTAAAGTGCCGACTCTCGATTTCACGATTTCACTCCATAGACACACACGCCCATAGTCTCGGTGACACAAAGAGAACCCAGAAGCTCGGAAAATCGCGAGAGCGGTACATCCCCCTCGTCGCGACAATGTCTCCGGATTACCTGCGCGGAGTGTATGAAAATCGGGTCGCGCAATTCGAAAAGAAGCCTGTATACACGCCGAACAATGGAGCAGAGGAAAAAAAGTGGGACGAGGGTATATGCGAGGATGCACGAAATTATAGGTGCTGGAAATCCGAAGAGCAAACAGGAAGACCGGCTGCCGCTGCGAACTCGGATCGAGTCAATTCATGCAGGAAATCGCCTTTTTACCTAGAAGCTGTATGCGTAGGTATATACCTACATAGCAGAGGGGGAGAGGATCCACGTGTCGTCCGGACTATACAGAAGTGGTTGACCTGTGCGCGAGGTAATGGTTAATCCGAGCGTGAGTGGCGGCGAGGAAATGAATGAGGCTTTGCAAATAAGATTTCGCGGCGGATCTCGTTTGATTTTTTCGACTCTCTTTCTCCGCGTATTATATATAGGATCGAACGTTGAAATTCAAATATTCGCTTCTGCAATAGTACTTTTGGCAAGAAAACATAGCCTAACGAGCTTCGGAAAGTCTAATTAAGCAGTCAACGAGACAGCGGGTAATCGTAAAAAGAAACAAGCCTCAACATTTATACACACACACACACACACACACACACACGGAACATCCTACTCCAACAAAGCAATAAATTTTTCGAAAAAAAAAAAACCAACACGCAGTACATACATCTCACCTGCGAGCTCAAAGTCGTTTTCGAAGCATCATCCGCCGCGCGTATGAAGACGTCTCCTTCACGAGACTTTACGCACCAGTCGTAGGCGTCGAGAGAAGGGCTTTCCCGCTCGCTACCCGCTAGTTAGACTCGCATAAAGCCGCGACATAAATTATCCTTCCTTCCGAGTCTCTCTCTTGCCACTTACACACACACACACACACTGCGCTCTCGCGTTCGGGGAGTGTTTGCGATGGTCCACCTCCCGTCAACGCCCTCGCGGTGCCTCGCGTGTATGGGTATATATACTTTCGTATTTTCGAGAGTCCACCTGTTCTCCGTAAACATTGTTTATCGAGACACCTCTCAGCCCGAGTTTAATACGCTGAAAATCAAGCAAGAGTATATAGATCTCGATAATTGATTTTCGGACGGCGCGCGTATATATACATTGTCCTTTCAATTTGCTCGCTACAACGTCATATGCGCGCAGCTCTTGCGCCCAGTCATCCATTCAGCAGAGGAGAGAAAAAGGAGAAGCAGCTTATAACACAGCGCTTGTTATTTGCTTGAAAAATCGCTGCCGAGCTGCTCGCGCTAATACAAATTAACATTTTAACACCCAAAAAGCCCCCCGCCGAGAGTGAGAGAGAGAGAGAGAGAAAGAGCATCAGAAAGCCCTCTCTCACACCTGCTCGCGAATATAATGCATGTATGGTGCGGGTATATACGCAGTGAGAGAGAGAGAGAGAGAGAGAGAGAGAGAGAGAGAGTGAGTTGCAGAGCACACGTTCGACGTTAACGGAGGTGGAATTGGATTAGCGGAACAATCTGATCAACCGCGCTGATGTGATTAATCCCGGCGCGTATCGGGCCATCGGCGCATTATCCCCTTTGCCTCCTTCCTCCTCTTCTTCTTCTTCTTCTTCTTCTTCTTCTTCTTCGTCGTCTGCTGCTTCGTCTTCGACGCAAAACCATCAAGAACACGCCCAGCGAAGATAGAACGACCGGAGAAATATTACGCGAGATCGTGAGAGAAGAGAAAGAGAGAGATCGATCGGCAATGCCGATAGTAATATTGGCGATTACTAATTTTCCCCGGCGAGCTGCGATTTTTCAGGATCCGGGCGTAACTTTGCAAGGGAGAAAGTGGGCTCGTTATTATAATATACCTGCTAACCGATCTGCTTAAGAAACAACCGAAAACCGAGAGCAAGTGCAGTGGATTCGACATCGATTCATATCCAGACGAGCTACATCAGCTCTCCGACAAAACTACTCGCCTCCTCGTATGAAAAAAAAAAAATTAATCGGTAATCCAAGAAGTAGCTCTCTCTCAGAGGGCGACGGTCCCTCTCTCTCTCTCCCGCGTTATTAACGAGCACGATTACTTGGCGAAACTCGCGGCTTTGTTGTCACGGGCCTCTACCCTCTCGCAGCAGCAGCAGCAGCAGCAGCTCCCCCACTTCCCAACGACGACTCCTCCTCTCTCCCTCGCCTCGCGCGCACGCTGATGTATGCCGCATTCCCTTTACACCTGCCCGCGCGCGCGCGAACGCAGGGCTCTAACTTATGCATGAGATCCTCCCACAGAAACAATGCACGCGCGCCTTCCTTCTTTTTTTTTTGCAGCGTTTCTTTGTGAGTAGGTGGAATGCCAGGACGAGAGATACAAATTATTCCGGGCCCGAAAAGTCGTTATCTCTCTACTCCCCGAGAGGGAGAGCGAGTAGAAACAAATTCGTTCCGTTATCCCGTATGAGTATAGACGTAGAAGAGACAGCAGGATTTAAAAGCGATCGATGAGTTTCCACGCGATTTGTGAGTATAGCAGCGATTTTTCCAGAATCACGGAAATCACCCTCGGCCGGATTGATTCGCTCTCCGAAATCCCCGTTTTCACACTCGACCTGTCGATACTGACCCTTTATATGCGCAGTGACTCTCGAGCCTCGCGTATATAAATAATACGCTAGAGCCAGAGGAAGTGCAAAGAGAAGAGCGAAAGATTTGTATTTCGTTCCGAAGATTCCGAGGCGTATACGTGCAGTCCCCTGCAGATGGGTGACAGTCGACGAGCTTGTGTTTTTATATTGTAGGCCGTGATCGTGAGCTTATTTCGGGATCAACTTATGCGCGCCAACGGGAAATTGATTGTCGTTGCGTTTCTTATTCTCTTTTTCTTCTCCGCCTCGTGAACGCGGAAGCAACCTACATTCGCTATACGTAAATTCCGAATAAAATCAATTTCATCGCGCGCATTAAGGAGCGACTCTCTCGCGAGAGAACATTTAAATTAATTTAACGCATGAGCAGCGTCGATCTCCTCGTTTTTCCAGCTCCCATTAATACCGTCTGATTGAGAAATGACGGAATTAAAATACTCGCGCGATCGCGATTTACCGTATAATTAAATCATATATAAAATCGCTCGACGTGTGTATAGCCTAGAACTTGTAGGAAAAAGCGGCAGTTTTATATACACCCGAGAGTTATTTAGAACTGTGTGTTTTACCACGATAAAACGCAAGCATTATAATATAGTTGTCGGATCGAGTGAGCACGCATTCAATTTATGCCGATGTTGACAGTTTATTAATAATATACGCGACGAGAGTGTCGCCGGTATAAAAACGGTTAAAAGCCGGGCGCTTAATAGTTGTAATAATTTCAAAGTCAAGTGTATCGACTTATCATAGATCCTAATCTATCCTCGTATATACACGGATAAAATCCACACACTCTCAACTCGAAGTCGGTCTCCCGAAAGAGATTTGAGAAAAAAAGGCATATATAGCCAGTCGCGGAGCATCCCTCGTGAGAAAACGATCGCGCAAACGGGATTACGCGGATTCCGGTCAGTCGAAAAATTCCCTGGCGCAAAAGGTCAACCGTCCTCTCGTGTGTTTGTGTGTGTGTGTGCGTGCGAGTGTATAGAGCGGCAGCTGCGCGACTTAACTCGGGCAGCAGAAGCAGCAGCGGCGGCGGCGGCGGAGGCTTAATTCCCCGTGAAATGAAAGCGACTTCAGAGCCGCGACTTGCGGGGATTTACGCGGCCTCCTCGGATTTGCGGGGATCGCTTCGGCTTTGACGAGGAGAGAAGCTGATGCTGCCTTTGCTTTTTCCTTTCGCTGATCGAACGACTGACGTGATGTCTCTGCGTTCGCTCGCGAGGGTATATCTTTCTTTTTTTTTCTCTCTCTCTCTCTTCTTATTCGTCGCAGCAGCTTTCGGTTTTCTTTTTGTTGCTGCTGCGTTGCTGCGTGGAATGCGGGGAGGAAGTATATGTACGTGGTATATACGGGCTTTTTTTTCACGCTCGTAAGTTTGCGCGGTGTGCAACTCGATACCTGAATGCTCATTGTTTTTATTCAAATTCCTCGACTATAAACGCCGAGATATATTAAGAGAAATTTATTACGCGTATCTTCGCGCTGCACGGCTTGATGCGATATTCATTATACTCAAACATTGCACTTTTGCGGGAAGATCCGAAATCAGTATATAAATATAAGTGTAAACGTTTCGGAAGGAAGCGCGCAGCGGTGCAGGATCGGGAGGACGCGCGTGTATGTGTTTGTGTTCGAGCAACGTGCAAAAACTCCCTCCTTAATTTATTCGCATTTTAAGTAATCTCGCGTCTGGCTACACACGCACAATGTGTGTCCGGCCTTATCTTGCCTTTTTCCAAGCGCTTGTAATATACGCCTGTGCATATGCATTTAGCGTGTAGTGGTCTCACTCTCTTTCTCGCATCGGACGGATTTCGATGATAATCGCAACCGAGAGAGCGATATATATTATATCGTTGATCGGTGTCCGGCTTATCGCGCGCTCGCGCTGATTTACACGCGAAAACAGCTCGTAGAGGAGATAAGGCCTTCTTAATTGAGTTACACGTCTCAATTAATACTCGCGATTGATCGGTTTCGTTGTCGTTTCGAGAGATGCTATATATATATATATATATATATATATATACTGCGGTATAAAATGTAAGCTCGATCGTGTGGAAGGGGGGAAGCGTGAAAATAGAAGGGTGCAGGCGACGATTCGATACGAGTCGATTCCGTAGTTTCGGAAAAAATCTCCCCTTTCTACCAATTTTATTGCACTGCTCGCGTTAACGTCGGAATTTATGTTTTCTTGCCGAGCTCGGCGATATAAATTTATGGCAAGCATTAATAAAACGAGTTACAAATAGGCTTAAGTGCATTAGCAGCTTGAATATATTCATGACTAATAGAAAAGCATATAAATACTCTGTATATTATGCGTCCGCGATAAGACTGAAAAAAACGACATTAGCATGTCTCAAAAATAATCCATCCCATCGCAGATCACAGCGCACACACATTCACCGCATGAGATTTATGGAAATCGCCTCTCGTCCCCCGGCAAGCATCATCGCTCGTATAACCCAATAAATTAGCGATTCAGCGCTCGTTCCTCAATCAAGTGTGCTGCAGAGAGAATCCCGGCTCTCGTCGTGCCGGATTTCGCAAAAATGACTCTTCCACCGAGTCTCTCTCTATCTCTCTCTCTCTCTCTCTCTATACTCTCCCAAGACAAATTGCAGGTTCTGCTCTCTCTCTCTCTCTCTCTCTCTTGCGCTACTACACACTCGCGCATAATATCGCCCGTGTCATCCTATACCCACGCCCGACGTTTTAATTACCGACGTAACGGTAGCGAAGTGAGTCGAGAAAACTGACCGATCACGTCCGGATTTTCCTCCCGGTTCAGGTGCATAACGGAGCTGGTAGTTGCTTGGCAATTATTAGATCGTTCAGCGAGAGGAGAGGCTGCTACCACCGCCACCACTGCTGCTTTAATGGCTGTGTGTATTTATTGGAGCAGTTATTACTCGGCGGAATTTATTCTTTTGCAGTGGCTGGATTTGCGACCAGTGATGCGCGGAGAGCAGCAGCTCTTTCTCGTATGACGTTTTTGAAGCGCGCGCGCGCGCGCGCATGCAGGGTATTTTTAGAATATACATATACTATATACCAGCGCAGAGATGTTGTTTTGAGAGACACGCGCGACTATTTATCTTATTTAGCGGAGGCTTTATTGAAAGGAGTGATGGATTTTATGATGTATCTCTTTTTATTGCTGGAAAAAAGCGAATGCAAATTTTAAAGCTCATTATGCGCTTGTCAATAAACAATAATTAATGATTCATTACTTACGTGTTACTTTTTTTTTCTTTCTCGGGATGTCTAGTCGAAGCTCGGATGCGCGCGAAGAAAAGGATGCGAGGAAGTCGAAAAGCTTGTGACTGTGATGTTGTATAGACAAAATAAATAGAACTTAAAAAGTCCACTATGGTGTACGATTTATCGTTTAATTTATTTTAAGTTAAAACTTTTTTACAATCATATCTTACATACATTTTTACACCGTTTGTGTCGTTCGCACGAGGCGGCTATTTTTCTTCGTCGCTCTCGCGCGTCTCGATTATATTTCTCTGTGTGTCTCCCTTTTTTTTCCTTTCTGCTCGCATATTCCGCATCAAACGCACATCTCTCTCCCTCTCACTCTAGCGTATGCGATGTTGCTCAATCTTCGCTATATAGTGCGCGCGTACGTCACGTGTGGGCGTCTTCGTGTGTACCTCTTATATACTGTGTTTATCTCAAGAGCTTATACTTTTCGAGAGCGCTCGAAAAAAGGGTCTCACCTTGTCGCCCTCTGCTTTGTTTTTTACGATGAAAAAAAATCAATATTATACGGGCTACACGCTACTCCCTAATAATACTACGATAGATACCTTACCTATCCGCAATATATCTCTCTCATTTGTATCTCGCGCACGTCGTGTGTTGTGTTAATGTGTGTTGAATTGTTCTTTTGCCATAAGTGCGATATTTTCGAAAAATTCCACAGCTCATCGCGCGGCGTCTTTCTCTCAGTCTTGCTTTTTTTTGGGAAAATCGCTGCGATTGCTTTGTTGCTCCTCTCGACGCGGCGAGACTTGCCGCCAGACGACGACACCTCGTTCCTCGCTTTATTATACGAATGAAGAAATTGAAAAATCACAATGTGTTTATGTGTAAAAGTGTGGGTGGCCTCGACGACGCGAATGTGTGTGTGTGTCTGACGAGTCTCCTCTTCGCCGTCGCTCCACACCGCGTTCACTCGCAATGGGAATATTTTTTTTGTCGTTTTTTTTCCTTTTTTTTTTTTGTTTTGCTCTTTTTACCTATTCTGTATTTTTATATAATAACTTCTCTTAATACTTTTGACTATCTATCGTTAAAACGTTACTCGATATTCAATTGCTATAGTTGATTTCTTGTTTGTATGCACAAAATGCGGATATACCACACTAATATTATTACAATAATGTATAACACGATACACAATCTCGAAGATACAAAATTTACACTTTAGCTCTCCGTCTCTCTCTAGCTCTCGTTCGCACTCGCTCATCCTTATACACATTTTACGTACGCACGAATATTTTTAACTTTTCGCTCTCTCTCTCTCTCGTACAGCCTCGCGCGACTACAATCGTTAATTATATACGCATAGTTTTCAAGCTATAAATGATCGTGGGGGCGACGCGCGAGCCTTCTCTCTCTCTCTCCCCGGTCATCGAAAAATCACGGACTGAATATACATCAATATAGAAGAATCTCCCACATATATACGTGCATACAATGGCGCGATCGCTGAAGAGGAGAGATCGATATATAATTTATAAACGTATATATATATTTTTTCTTTACATCACTAACCATTTACAACACACGAAACGACTGTATTGGTTCGGGACGCCGTCGGACGGCCGGCTCTGCGGGGCTCTCTCTTTCTCTCTTGGAAAATGGATTCTTTCTCCCGATCAAGCGGCGTCGTCGGCAGGAATTCCCTTCGTGGCTCGAAGGGACTTTCTCCCGAGAGAAGAGAAAGAAAGGAGAACAAACCCATATCTCGAAGTATAGCGACGCAGAACGTCGGCTGTCCGGCTGTAGAAGTGCCCCGGGAAATATCATCATCATCATCATCATCATCATCATCATACACTTTTGTTCATTACTCTTAAAATTGCACGATACACCTTCGATCAAAGGGGGACAGGCTAAAATCTCGAACGCTTTTATTTACGTACGCACAACACAGTTCTCCTCGGCTCGCTGCCGTCGGTCGTCGCGCTCTCGCTCTCGGCCGACGGACGGACAGAGTAGTCGAGACTTTGGACTTGAGTTTATCGTTAACGCGTTGCTTTTTTGCTTTCTCTTCGTTTAGACTTCGTCGGGAGAGGCGCGGGTGAGCCGATATTCCTTTCGGACTGGGAAGACCGAGGCACGCGGTTAAGTGTGTAATTATATAATAATTTGACTAAGCGGCTAAAGTAACCGCGATGTCTCGGTCTCTCTTCGCCAGGGAGGAAATCGCGTCTTTCGGAAGAAAATCCGAAGAGACTCGCTATACGTATATACCAGAGACACGAGAGTAGAGCACGGGAGCTCTGGAATCTCGGCCGACAGTCGGAGCACTCATGAATCTGACCACGAGCCACCTACGCTACTCCCAACCGCTCACTCGCTTCCTTCCGCTCGTCGCGAACGCAATCATAATAATAATCATCATCATCATCATCATCTTTGCCGTCGCCGCCGCCGCCGTCGTCGTCGTCGTCGACGCATCATCACGAAAGAAAAAAAAACTAGGAAAAGAAAGGAACGAAATGTGGGGGGAAATCCGCTGTACCGCCGCGTATACACGCGGGGTAGTAATCGGAAGCGAGAAAAACGTCGCAACTCTCTCGCACTTTCACTCTTGTACGCTCGGCAATTAATCGTCATTCGCATCTTACTTTTTTTTTTTATCTCAATTAATATTTATACTCATTATAATTATCATCATAATATACGATATAATTGTGCTGCTATGTACAAGAATCCATAAGACTCGATACAAGTATATAATTAAGAGCTGACTTCGTTTGTACTTGGGGCCGGGGCTCGATGGACCCTAAATGTTATTTTGTTTTGTGTTATCGCAAATCCTTGTATTATACTCGCTGGGCCGTGTCCTCTTGTGCCTTTGTCCCGGTACTTTATTCCCCTCTTCAATGCTTTATACTATACATATGTACACATCATAGAACTCGTCGTCTTCTTCCCTCCGCTCAAGCCCTCCGAAGAACGTCAACGACAGTGTATTGCATATGAAGAAAAAACGAATAACTCACACTCGCTCCTGCGCGTAAACGGACAGCTGTGTCTCATAGCCTCATACACACCGAGCTCGCTCGGTCCATCGTCATCAGGAGCGAAGAGAAGGAGCAGGACGAGGAGGAGGAGGTGGTGGTGGTGGTGGTGGCGGTAGTGGTGGTTCAAGAGTGTCTCATCGCGGTGTGTGTCTGTGTGTCTTTTTTCACGTGAGGTGGGCTGCGTCCAGCAGCCTGTCTTGGCTGGGCCGCCGCTGCTCTGCATCATCGGCTTAGTACGCGACGTTGGCCGTTCATGTGTACTCGGATCGCCAGCCCGTCTGCAACAGCAACGAGAGGATTCGTCCGCGTTAATATTATACGGTTCGCATAACCGTGAGATATACTCATGATTTTTCGTCTTCGTCGACGTCGTCGCTTCAACTCACCATTGCGTTCGTCGTGGCGGCCAGCTGGAGTCCCTGCAAACTCGTCATGTGGTGCGAGTGCGAGTGAGAGTGGGAGTGCGGGTGAATCGGCGGCGGAGCCGGCGGCGCGAAGCCCTGGTGTAGCGAGCCGGTGACGCCCACGCCGACACCCGTGTGGTACATGTAGTGCTGCATCGCCGGATGCATCGTGTGGTGGTGCTGCGAGGTACCTGGAACATTGCGAGATCGAGCGAGGGCTCGGTGAGAGGGCGGCAAATCATAGTATAAGGAACGCTGCAGAGAGGACATGATCCGCGAGGCGGAGGCCCCTTTGACACTGGATACAGCTACGGGCCGAAACGGGAGCAGAGGGGGGGGGGGGG
>CM053170.1:71081240-71181977 GCA_012977825.3 Pteromalus puparum
ACAAAAGACTGATCGATGCACTTACGATAGTCGCTCATGGGCGATCCGAATCCGGAGTGGAAGGGCTTGTTGTCGAGGTCCAGGTGTCCGGTGGCCTTGATCATGTCGCCCATGACACCGCCGAGTCCGAGGCAGCCTCCAGCCTTCTTCTTTTTGCTCTTCGACGAGAGCTTCCTGTTTCGCGTCTGGATGCCCTCCTTCTTCATAGTCAGTGGCCGGTTGACCTGCAACAATCGTAGACAACAATTCGTTGAGAAATCTCCTCGCCTTATATTTTCGTTCGCACTTTTTGCGCCTCACATTACATGCTATATATGTATTATACCGGGAAAGGGTCGTGATTTATCGCCGCGTTATCTTTCTCGCTCACTCGGCGCTGCACATATAGCCTAGATTGAAATAGTCGCAGCCGAATAAAAGAGCGGCATTGTGGGACTATATCGCGCGACGCCATCGTCGGCTTTTATAAATACGGACGTTGCCGCTGCAGCGCGTAACTTTATCGGCGCGGATCATCAGCAAGGGTTAACGGCCCGCTCGCTCTCTCTCTCGCGTGATGCATTCTTGAAAATCATCCCGTGCCCTCGAGAGAGAGAGAGAGAGAGAGAGAAAGAGCGTCGGTAATTAAGTCGAGCAGCGCTGAATTTGCGCTCTTGTACACTACTGCCTCTTTTTTTCTTCTTCTCCGTCGTCGCTGCGGAGGAATAAGTAGAAGGGAACAGATACAGATGGATACCGATTCAGTGTCTCTCTTGCTTAGACAATAGGAAAATTCCGATACACAACACACACAACATCGGTATATCGCAGGCCGGCGGTAAAAGCCAGTAATTACAGGATTAACACGGCCATTATTCAATCTGCGCATAACGTATGCAATATACATCGCGCGCGCACTCCGCCGACACGCTCCACCAACTCGGACTGACTGCACGCAGTTTTCGCGCACGAATGATAAACAAGCCCATCGATTTTTCAACACACATTTCACTATTCCGCGATACAGCTGCGCGTATATTGTAATAGAGAGCGTTCGCGCATCGCCTCGAGCGCAAAGTTCGTATATATCTATACGTACACGTACACGTTGCTGCGATGAGAGCCGAATATAAAAAAAATCAGTCAAGGCCGCGGGATTCATATTGCTGAAACAATGCGCTGCCGCCGTATGGCAGCTCTCTGACGCAACGTACAGCGCAGCGCTTGTTCTCTCTCTCTCTCTCTCTCTCTCTCTCTCTCTCTCTCTCTCTCAGCGCCGCGCGCTGTCGAACGTATCTAAGCGAGCGTGTGTGCATGCGCAGCGTGCGATCGATGTGCACGCGAGAAATTTATGTTTGCGCTTATTTCTCATACATAGCTAATATATATGCATACATCTCGCGCGAGATGAAGAAGATGTGAGTGTAATACTGTAAAGCGCGTGTATATGAATAGGCATTAGAAAACGAGGATTATTAGCATGATGCGCGAGAGGATTTGCCTAAACTTTCTTTTACGGGTGCCTGAGTTTTATCTATAGCTCTGTGGAGGAATAAATCCAGCGCGGACACGCCGTGCGCTCTCGAGAGCGAAAATTGCACGTATGTAGCTGCAGACGGCAAGCAATTAAGGAATCCCTCAGATTCTTGGTAGCGTCGCAATTATAATTAACGAATCGACAGCAGCAGCAGCAGCAGCAGCAGCCCTCGCTCAATTCTACGCTCGGCTGCTGCAGCTGCTGTTGCACTTTTCCGTGCGTGACTCCGACGATATAATAATATGCTCACGGCGGAGAAATTTTGCGTACGCGAATGTAGATTCATTATTTCTTCGCACTTTTACTTTTTGCGTATCATTGCGTGCAGTGTATAGTACTTAGATTTCTTGAGATTACAGTAGGCGGAAGAACGAGCGAAAATCACGTATATAGAGACGCGGTGCATTCGATTTTCGGAAAAACTCGCGCGCTGACTCACTTATCGATGCCACCCGCGCGGCAAGTAGTATGCAGCAGAGGCCTACCAAACGCGGGGGAGGGAAGAACTCGGCGCACTTGCTCTTTGTAGTCACCGCGACGTGACGCAACTGCCAACTCTCAGAGCTTCTCGGTATTATAATGCCCCAGCACACATGTGTGTGTATATATATCGCCGGCGCATAAATCGCGAAGCGCGCCTATGACGTCCTCTCTGCTGCTGCTGCTGCTGCTGCTGCTGCTGCTGCTGCTGTCTCTCAACGCGGTCAACGACATCGTGGCCAGTTTTTCGGAATCGTGCGATTGGCCGAATTAGAACACGGTGCGTTTTTATTTGAAGATATGCCGACGCGCAAGAGATCTCGTCTGTGTGTCGTCGAGAGGAGGCCGAATTGAATTTCGCCTCGTTGAGGGAAATTGGACTGGTGCCGAGAGAGACGAAATTTCGGCTCGCGGCTATGACCCCGAGAGCAGCACAGCGGACTTGTTTTGTTTGTGCGAACGCGTGTGTGCTTTTTTTTTCATCCTGTCGAGAGCGCATTGTCGCTGTTTTGTTTTGTTTTTTTTTTTTATTTCAAGCGCATAAATCAGCCGAGGCAAAAAAGAAACAACGACGTCCCAAGGTAGCAGCGCTCCTCGAGATATCGCGCGAATTGACGTTAATTGCGATCTACTAGGCGGCTGGCAGTGCAAGCGTACCGGAGAAAACTCGCGACGACCACCAGCAGACCTCGAAAAATCGTTTGTCTCCTCGTATGAGATAATAGTCCCTCCGTTAACGAGATGGACTCGCTCGGGGATCTGCGTATTTGAATACAATGCGCGAGGGAGTATTATACGCGTTCTTTTAATCGGAAAGGCCGAAAGTGCGGCAAAGGTGCAAACAAAAGAGACGAGCGTCGATTGATGCGGTCACACACGACGCAACCGCGTGCGTCCCTTGCATACGGAGAGAAGGAGAGACTCTGCGAATGCTCAATGAACGCGCGGGCTTCATTGACCAATTCGTAAGCCGCTCGCGGAAACCTGTATACACACATCTTTTCTTCTTTGCGAAATTTCTCCTTTATTTATCAACCTCGAGAGACGACGCGACCTCACGTCTCTCGTATATATATATATATATATATATATGATTTTCATCCGAGAGAAAAACTCGTAGCGCGATTAAATTATAAGCCCGCGCGTGGAGCGGTCCCGAGAATTTCATCGGCGGGTATAGGAATAAAAATATATATATATATATACATGCGAACGTACCGACAAAGCGAGCGCGCCGCATAAGTTGAATATGTGGCGGCGCGTCCGCGCACGTCGAATACTAATCGCGAGACAGGATCGAGGACTGCCGTACGCGCTATAAGGGCGCCTTTAACGTCGCTTCTGCGTAATGCGATTTTATAACTTCCTCTGCTATAGCAAGCGTCCTCGTCCGTAGCGAGAACCGGAAAAATTTCATGCGCGGATTTTATGTATACATCAGTATGGAAAAAAAAAAGAAACGAAACGAAGAAGAAGCTGGTATATGGTGGGGGGACGTATCTAAAACTGTGACGCATATCGAGCTCGCGATCGAGCGTATTTTCGGAGCAAGGAAGATTGCGATCGGCGCCGACAGGCTAGCCTCTGTACTCTCTCTCTCTCTCTCTCTCTCTCTCTCTCTCTTTTCATTTTTTATCAAGCCCTTATTCGCGTGTTCTAATTCAGTTTCCGCGAGCGACAGATGTCTCGCGATGCGATGCTATCTTTCGGCGCTGCGAAGCGTGTGTATTAATATTACTCGAAAATCTCGAGAATCCTGTAGATTCTAGCTGACGAAGTGATTTTGCATAATGCTGTATCTTTACGACAACAGGTCCGTCTATTTTTCATTCAATTCCTTATCTCGCACGACAAACGAGATAATTAAATATGGATGTAGAGCTGCGTATACATATAGGCGAGTCCACGTACGCGCGCACAATGGAAATCGAAGATTACTTACGACCTCGAGCGCGAGTCCACGTAGAGGCATGCGCGCGATGTACGCAGAGGCACGACAATGGAATTTCTTTACGGGAGAACATTCATACGTGTGTACCTATATCTGTATACGAGAGGCTCGTGACGCTCGGTTTATCTCTCTCCGAAACTTGATTGACAGGAGTCTCTTGCCCCGAGTCTCTTGACCCGAAAAATATATCTCCGACACAGCGACACAGTTTTCTTCTGCTGCTTCTGCTGCGCCGAGGGTTTATATAGCGCGACGCGTGATATTCTTTTGTCGCTGCGGCGGCGGGTTTTTACGCGCGCGGACTCTTATAGGAGGGAAAAAATGTATCGCGCAGAAATTTAATTAACGTCAAAACAAGATTTCACCTGCGTTTGTGTGGGCTGACAGCTCTCGGCCGAAATCTAAATACCAAAACGACGGATCGCGTTACACGAATTTATGCTAATCCCATCCCGTTAAAAAAGAAACAGCTCCAACGATCTTGAGAGAGAAAGAGTGTGTGTGCGTATACAACAGCGAGTATAACAAAGGGCGCAGGAAGCGGCAGTTTATCCCTGTCGTTGCCGGATTTTTGCAAATTCAAGGGAAAAAAGAAACGAGCGTGTGTGTACACCTAACGGTCGGCTCGCGTGCAAAGACGGCGTCCGTTTATCAGCGACTCGACGCGGGAAAAAGAATTCTCTGCTTGGGTCAAAAATTAAAATTATAGTACGTATATATACAGGCCGAATTTATTCTTCCTCCACGTCGTCGCGCGTCATAGTCCGAAGCTCTGCTTAATTAATGATTACCAGGAAACGTGTGCCTCTCTATAATTATATACCCAGAGAGAGAGAGAAAGAGAGTCGGTCTCTCGCGCCCCCGAATTCGTCCCCCGACGTGTCGTACGCCGTCGCCGCGCAGATTCCAGCCGATAAAGCAGCCCCTCGGAGAAGAAGTTTCGAGGAAGAGAGATTCCGATGAAACTGTTGTCCACGGCCGGCTAATTAGACGATTAATTGATTTTACCTGCTGCTGCTGCTGCTGCTCTTGCTCCGGTTGCTTTTATTGGCTTATCCGATCGCGAACGTGTACCTACACGTCTTTCTTTATTAACGCGCCGAGCGATTTTCGGTCCCCCTATAGCTTCCGCGCAGCGACGAGAGTCATATATACATACTTACTCGTAGAGAGAAGAAGCTGCATAGAACGTCATGCACGCTCGATTAGCGCGACGATTAAGAGCGCAGAGTCGGCCGGCTTCGAAAGACAGAGAAACTCGTTGTGCGCGGTTGCGAAAACACGTGCGCGAACTCGTGCGCCAATTAACGGACGAGAGATTATCTGGCGCCCTCTGTGTACGGGCCATTTCAACGGAGGAAAATCTTTCGCGAAAAAAAGACTCGAGTCGCGCTTTTTGCCGGAGTATACGGGTGGTCGGCGTACATCAATGATGTATACGTTATATATAAATAGATACGGAGAAGCTTTTTTCCGAGACAATGCCGCGCGCGCGCTCGCTTCCGTCTCTCCCGTGGCACCTCCCATATAATAGGATACTACACTCGACTGTGTTGAGGGCGCACTCTGCGTAACAGATACTCGTGCGCAGCGGCGACGGCGACAAAGGAACACTACCCGCCTCTCGACGGTACAGTTCAAAAGTATACGGAGGCAAAAGTTTGCGACAGTATAGTGCGTACACGGAATATCCGATTGCTCGAGACGCATCGAGAGGATCCTTCTGTCTATTGATTTCGGCGCTTTTCTTATATACACGCTGCACGAGAGAGAAAGAATCCCATGATCGGTACGTCTGAATCACCGGCGTATTAGCACACTGCCGACGTCCGCAGAAAAAGAGCTTCCTGTGTCACACGCAGTTGAGCACGCTCGGCGCATCCTGAGTCGGAGGGTGGCGCGCGAAAAGCGCATTAATTGGAGCCACGCGTCAATTATGGGAAACTTATCGCCTCCACACGAGCAGGGGAGATCGAGTTTCGAGGGTGCATTGTTTTGGAAACACACACACGCACACACACACACATATATATCCGAGAAACAGTTCGAACTCGTATAACACAAAAACGAGTTCCGATGTATATCCGGGTCTGCTTTAATCTCGATACGCATATAATGGACTAGTGATATACTTACGTTGTGGAGTTTGTAGTAGAGGCCGCAGGCGTTACAGACGGGCTCGCCGGCCTGGTTCCTCCGCCAGAGTGTCGTCGTCGCCGTCTTGCAGTTCGCGCAGCTCGTGCCCGCTCGTCTCGCGGCGCTCTGTAGTGACTGCTCCGACAGAAAGAGAAATGTGTTGTTAGTATAAATAAGGCTCTTGGATTTGACGTCGTGCGTCACGTATAATAGTTGCAAGCGCTAAAGAATCTCGCTGTTGGTATTTTTCGCGGGCGCGTCTATAGTATAATATATCGCTTTCTCCCACGAGGGAAAAAAGGAGCATCGCTCAAAGCGGCTTATACGCGATTCGTATATATATATATATAAGCCCTTCTCGGCGGCGCGTGGGCGCGGATGGGCCTCTTAATCCTTCGGAAAAAGCAGTCCCGGGGCCGACACCTGCGCGCCCGGCCTGCCTGCCACTCTCGTGTATATAGGTATATAGGTATATATACGCCGTTAGAGTAGCTGCTGCAAACACTTAACTAAAAAGCTCTATTATATATCCCGAGAGACGCGCCGTCATTTTTCAACTCGGCTCTTACTCCCTTTTCTATATCATTGGCTCTTGCTACAGTCGAGGGCATTGTTGGCTGTGAGTGCTATCGAGTGGGTTCTCTTCGATGCAGCTCTCGAGTGCGCAGTCGAGCGGCTGATTAATTATTTTTTTCGGATGTTTTGGAAAATTCACTCGACCGCGCGTGAATAACGTTTATTAGCTTTGTATTATATATACGTAAACACAGTTGAAGAGAAGAGGAATACAAGAAGAAGGAGGACACAATGACAGACTCGGACCACTTAACGGATGACACAAGGCGCTGCGTGTCCTTTGATCGCGTCTCTCTGCAGCGTCTTATACCTGGGCGCTTTGGGAAAAACTTTCTCGAATGGCGAATTTCACCGGGTAAATTAGGGGCCCTTTGTGCTCTCGCTTCTGCCGCCACGTCGCTTCGCGTTTGCGCCGCTCCAAGAGAGACAGGCGCTTTCCCTAAATACTTTCCCATATTATATAGTATATCCAGTTCGAATCAGATTTTCGTTTTACTCACTCCGATCGCCTATATCTCTGCAGCGAGGAAATTAAAAAACTTTCTCACCTATATACGTACAATAGGAAAAAATCGTTCCCCCGAGGCGTCGCGCTACCATAACGATCGCGACGCAAACATCGTGCGGTCGCCTATATAATATGGAGGAACTGTCAAAGCGATCGCTGCGGTAAATTAATAAGAGCCGCGCGAAAGAAGCAGCGCCGTTTCTGTGTGTATATACGACACAAGCCAGGGGAAAATGGAGGCGCCGCGTGTGTAATCGTGCCTTATCGCTGGGATCTTATCCAGCGGCGGGGGTGGGCCGAGGGAATCAATACACGACGCCGCCGGTGTGCGGCGAAGGGAGCGCACCCCCGCGGGCAACACCTACACACACACACACACACACGCACATATGTGCTCTAGATCTCGGCGACATTCGCTCCTCGCAAAATGGAGGACGAGCCACGACAGCGTGAGGCCGGCAATTTATCATGCAAATCGCGCACACCGACACAATACACACTCAGAGGAGAAGCTATGCGAGAGAGAGAGAGAGAGAGAGAGAGAGAGAGGAGAAACCGGTTGCTACTCGGAGGCAGATCCCCGAACACTGACGGATATGACATTTCTCAAGTTCTCACAGCCTCTCTCTCTCTCTCTCTCTCTCGTCTCTTTGCTCTTTTTGCTCGATGCTGCCCGCTGCGCGAGCGAGAGCGGCGATTTCTTTGCATTTATTTCGTCGCTCAGAGCCTCCTCTTCCGAGTATTCCACTGCCGCCGTACGCTGCAGTCCGCGCATACCGCGAGCTGGGAGCTTTATTAATTCCGAGAGAGAGAGAGAGACCGAGCGGCGATTATCACGCGCGAGGAAGCTGCCGATTGAAAATTCGTATGCCAATACCTTATACACGCGGGATCGCCTTTTTCTTGTAGCCTTATATTGATAATAGCTGACAATGCAAGTTATGCAATCGTTATACAGTCGAGGGAGAGAGCGCTGCGAAAATTAGAGCGATGATGGTGCAAGTATTATATCGGAGCTATATAAATTATATACTCATACACACGCGGAGGAAACAACTGCGCGCGCGAGCCCGGCTATATTAACATTGAAAATTCGCTCAAGGCTGACCGGTCGCGCGAGAGCACGATTGAGTTATCGTCTCGTCGTTCGCTATACCTATACGTATAAGGGCGAATTTTCGTACTCTTGTACATGCCGATACGAAATTATGAAACTCGCGACTACTCTGCAGTATACAACGCTTTCGTATAAGGCTGCTTTGACAAAAGCGAATGATCTATCGCCTATACACGGTCAGCCGCGGGGGTCTGTGTGTATGTGTATACATACACGTATATTCCTATACACGCAGAGGAGAGAGCAGCGGTAGTCCGTGTATAGCTCGGTGGCTTTCGATAATTGGCTTCGGAGATGGTTTATCTCTCTCGCGAGCGCGCTGACTGTTTTATTAGCCCAGGACAATACGGATGCTCTCGATCGCAATTAAAAAGAATCGCCAGGCAAATAGAGGCCGACACAAAGGAGTATAGTCATTAGTCGCTTGGAAAATACACTCTTGTAATGTGTTCTCTCTGTCTATGTGTGTGTATTGTGTATACGCTTTTCGCAACGCTCTCCACCCGTGTCTTTATAAGTGTGTATTATTTTCTCATATATATAATATATATATATATATATATATATATATATACATGCACACCGCCGAGCAATAAACTAATAAGTTCGTTACGGGAGTAGACGACAAAGTGCGGCTATGTGTAATATTAATGAATGACTATTCTCGAAAGAACCGATATTAATTACTCGCAATGACTCTCGATAATGGAAGGCTAATGCCGAATCATAACTCGGCTTTTCCTCGAACCGGCCACGCGCCGGGAATGTGTAATAGTATATATCCTATATACGCGACAAAAAGCCCAGAAACTTGTTCCTACATATAAAACGCACACGTCGCTTCCATATTTCGGACCAAAGCCGCGCGCGCTCACGTCTCCGCGCTCGCCTCCGGGAAACCCTTGGAATTCATCCGAGCCGCGGCCGATAAATTAATCCACGAGCATTTCGGCGGTGCTTAATGAGAGAGAGACTTCTCCGGGCGGCCACTTGAAATTCACCTCAGCGACGCAGAAAAAGAGAACACACACACACGCGAGAGAGAGAGAGAGAGAGCGAGAGAGGAGTACACAGAATTTTCCGCGGCTGCTGCTGTTGCCGTCGCTGTGTACCAGCGCCGTGTAAACGAGCATTTACGAGCAAGGCCGAGATAAGTATCTCTATATCCTTGACTAAATCGTGACTAGAAGCCCTCGCCGGTGAGCGAGCGAACGAGCGAGAGAGAGAGACGCCGATCAAGGAGACTCTTTCGCCGTGTGGAGAAGGGTTATAATACACTCGGCGCGAGTGTGTG
The DNA here is from genome assembly GCA_012977825.3 of Pteromalus puparum. Classification (NCBI taxonomy): domain Eukaryota; kingdom Metazoa; phylum Arthropoda; class Insecta; order Hymenoptera; family Pteromalidae; genus Pteromalus; species Pteromalus puparum. The sequence goes on from CM053170.1 coordinate 71,090,819, forward strand.
TATATATAGATATACGTGTATCGACGATCGCATGACGAATCCGGAGCTTTCACGCTGTACGGGACGAGAAGGAAGAGAGAGAGAGAGAGAAAAAAACGAAAATCGTAACGGTCCGCCGAAATACGACTCGCGCTCCGCGTATATTAAACGCCGCGTGTATACAGCCGCGCTGTTTCGCTACTAGAGGCGCGATCGTAAAGGACGAGCTCGGACGATATAAATCGGCTCGGCTGCTGCTGCTGCTGCTGCGAGCTATTCTACTTTTTAGCGGCTGAACAAAAAGATTTACATCGATGACGCCGAGAGGACTATACTCGCCAGATCGATACATAAATAAGCGAGCAATTACGTGCCTCCGTTAAAGTCTGCTGCTGCTGCTGCTGCTGCTATACGGTTGAACGTGTGTGTGTGTGTGTGTGTGTGTGTGTGTGTGTGTGTGTGTGTGTGCTCGGGCTGCTGCTCGAGCCGATCTTTCTCTCGGCCGAGAGTCGAAGGTAAGGTAGCCTCTGTGTGTGTGTGTGTGTGTGTGTGTGTGTGTACGCGAGCGTATACGCGCGCTTGTGACTGTGACAAGCAGTGGTACCACATTCCTAACACTAGCTCGGTGCACACCGGCGTAAAGTCAGTCTCTCTCTCTCTCTCTCTCTCTCTTCTCTTTCTTTCTTCTCCCTCTTCGATTCGACACACACACACACACACATACACACAGCTGATACTGTATAATACGTATAGAAAGGACACAGCGCGAGAGCAGCGCCGGCTACACACTCACTTGCCTCCAAAATCGGCGCGGACAACTTCATGATCTTCGCGACGTCGTACAATAGCCGCGGTGCTATCTGTTTCGAGAAAAATCACGAGGTGATTATTCAAGAGAGTTAGTTAAGAAGATGATGCGCAACAGTCCAATATTGAGAGTAACCTCGAGCGCATCGCCTCGTGCAGCCTCCAATCTATATGATAAACAGCTCTCTCGGTCTAGTTACAGACGCTTGCGCACTGCATCCGTGTCACTCGAGCGTTAAAGACACCTACGCTACCGGAAATTGGCCGGTGTCTCCTGCGACAAACTTCTCGAAAATCTTCCCATACAGTTGCGTGAGCGCGCGCAGCGCTAATTGGGCATTAGCATATAGGATCATTTTGGGACTGCCATACCGTCCTCTTTAATTAGCCGTATGATTTACGCGATCTCTCCGAAAAGGCGCGCACATTCGATTGCGCCTATACCGATCTCTCTCAGCTCTCTCAAAATATGATCCAAGGAGAGAGAGAGGGGGAGTTAGAGGGAGTCTCCGCGGGACGATAATGCGCGCGAGCGTGCGAACCCGAGAGAGCCGGGGTGAATTTATTTAAATTGCGAACGATGTTCCCTCGTGTTCAGCAGCTTCTTCTGCAAGCGAAGAGAGAGAGAGAGAGAGAGAGAGAGAGAGAGAGAGAGAGAGAGAGAGAGAGAGAGAGAGAAATCGAACAAAGAGAGGAGGCTGCCTCTGCTGCTGCTGCTGCATGCTGCAACCTTCGAAGGAGAGAAAGAGAGAGAGAGAGAGAGAGAGAGAGAGAGAGACAGGAGTTTATACGTAGGACACACCGGGACTATCCGCGCGCACGCTCCTTCGATTTTTTTCTGTCGCTTCGCTTCTTTTTTCCACCGCTTCTTCTCTCTGCCTCCTTCTCGTTCCTCGTCGTTTTTTACATCGGAGCCTCCCACGAGCTGCTTAAATAAGTCGCGCGCGATCTTTCTCTCTCTCATGAGAACCGGCAATTTCTCGGAAATTGATCCTCGCCTGCCCCGGCTTAATTTGTTTATTTATGACGTTATTAAAACGACCTACCCCGCGGCTTGCTGCTTCTCCCTAATTGAAAAAAAAGAGGTAGAGTCCGTGTATAAACAAACAAACCGTGCGCGTTTACGCGAAAATCGCGCGCTAATGAGGCCACCGGGCGACGTTTTCATCGCCACGATGACTACGACCTCGTTAGCGATATCTCCGTGGAGCTTCGTAATCGCATTTACATGCGGTAATAACCGCGCAGCCCGGCTGTTAAATCATCCGCGAGAGAGAGAGAGGCTCCTCCCAAATAACACACCTCGTGCCGATTTACAGGACGGAAAAATTCTCCAGCGCGCGACGCGCGGATTTATCGACGCTTCTGGACCGTTATATACGTAAACTCTTCCTGGACACGAGCGCAGCAGCAGCGGCAGTTCTGGAGTATGGTATTCACCTGTCAGTGGGCGACTTTATGCTTTAAGCAGAGGCGGAGATGTATCCGACTTTTCTCCGCCGAGGCGATACATCATAATCGGACGGCCGATCGATCAATGTTTTTCGGTTATACACACTGTGTCTTTCTCGTCCTACTCAAGTTGTGTATCCTATACACGATTTGTCGAAAAATCTCCCTGAGACGACTCGGCCTAATTGAAACTTCATAACGTCTTAAAGCGAATAATCCCGCGCGAAGGAGGCCCTCTAGGTCACAAATCATCCGAACGAATGTTACATGTTGAGCCGGCCTTAGGACAAAGGTGCGCGTGTCGTCGCAAAACGCGAGAGACCACGGGTAATAAAGAGCAGCCGCAGCGCAGCCGGTCCTTTTCGGTAGCCGCGTGAATAAATTTTATTTATATTCCATTGAGAGAGAAGGCGCGAGGAAGTTCTTTCGAAGCGAGAGAGAGAGAGAGAGAGAGAGAGAAGTGAGCCGCAGGGTGCACCTCGTAACTCACTGCCCACGCGTGTACCGTTTGCTGCTGCTGCTGCAGCCGCTGCTCCTTTTCCCTCTCTCTCTCTCTCTCTCTCTCTCTCTCTCTCTGCTCAGAGACTCTCTGTCGATCTTCTCGCACTTGCGTGCGTAATATAATGAAGCGACGTTACGCAAGAGATTTATGGAGGCCTCGCAGTTTCGGTAGCCGCAAATGCAAATCCGCGACGATCGATTTTTCAGTCTTATACGGCTCTCTCGAGCGCAATCGCTAATGCCGTAAGTAATTCGACTTGTTATTACGGTTATTCAACAAATTGTCTGCTGTGTGTATATGTGTGTGTACGTAAACTTGAATTATCCGCTCATTAATTACATCTGCATCGGCGTGTATGTGTATACGGGCTGCTTAGAATATGTACCGTTTTTTCTTAATGGCTCGCTCGGCCGGTATGTTTATATACAGACTTCTTGGCTGCTGCAGGCGCGGGTATGCAAAACTGCGAGCGCGTAATATCGCGAGCGACTGGAATAATAAACTGCCTGAATCTCGTTCCGTAACGACGTGGATTCTCGATATATAATGCATTTCCGCGGAATGATGGTCCAGGGCGTGGATGTATATAACCTTCGGAAACGAGCTTTTCCGTTATAATTCGTCGATAAAATCGCCGCCGTAATGTATATTTCGCGTATTATACGAAGTGCAGGCCCCGTTATTGCGCAATCCGCTAATTCTGAAGCAATTATCGTTTTATTGTGTAGATTCGTCGCGCGAGAAGTCCATTAATCAAGAGCCGGCAGTTTAATTAATACACTAAAACGGCAAAAAGTCACGGCGCTGGATATGCGCATACATCACACACGGCGGGAGAAAAACACTGCGTACAATCTCTTATTTATGCATTATATTGTCAATGTGTGTCCATATAATTAAAGCCCAGTCGCCGTTCTTTTTTTTTCCTCTCTTCTCTCGATTTGCATAAAAAAAAACACACGTACACAGAGACGCGTAACCATTGTTCCAGCGCGTATATCCGTTAGCGGCCGTTACGTAACGCTTCGGACAAATACGAAAACGCGAAATAAATCCTTTTCGCGAACGCATGGATATACTCCGCGTATATATACAGGCGGATTGATTCTCGCTGTACGAGCGTAATGTGTGTAAAAATGCAAAGCGCCGCGCGCGTCGTCGATTGTATGGAGATAGGCGCTGCAGGCAGGTGTGCATCCTCTCTGAAAGTGTGCATTAATGAAGCGGTCGCGTCGGTAATTTTAAACGAGTATAATTTTTAAGAAACTCGCGTATGTGGCCGAATTTCCAACTTCATTTTCCGCGAGATACTCGAGAGAGGATCGTCGAGACGGCGCGCATCGGCTTTTTCCCCAGCTATCTATATAAATTCAAGGGAGAGCATAAATCTTGGATCTTTCAATAGCTGTGCTCGTGCAGTGTCGACTTTCCGCGCGTGTTTTCAACTCGAGGATAATATTCGTTGACCGCGTGCGGCGCGGAAGTGCAGTATCGTAGGAATTTTTTTCTTTTTTCCTAAAATCCTCACCCGCTTAATTATTGTTATAATTAATTGATTTTCCGAGAACCGATAAGCTATCGTTTCATTATCGCTATACAATAATTAAACAGAAGCGCAGAGATTACCGCGCTCGCACAAAAGCTCCTCGACGCGACGAGCTGTATACTATATATCCGCGACGGCAAGGATACAAATTTGAATGAGAAGCGCTCTCGATTTAGAAAAGGGTCATTACAATATTGAGATGTGTTACGATCGGTCCGACGATTATAAATTGAAATCACTGACGTCGCCGGGGGAGCGACGGAAAAAGCTCCTCCGGATGCGAGAGAGAGATAGATAGATAGATGCTCTTTATTCGCTTAGTAGCAAAAATACAATAATGAAGCAACTAGGTTGCTAAAGTAGCTTACATACATGGTAACCATGATACAGTCAGTTTACGCACGCAGTTATAGAATTTACATGCGGTATAAATAAAATATTTTCAGATAGTAGTGCATTATAAAATATAAAAGGTGAAAACACCATCGCATATCACAATAAGTCAGTACTTTTGACGTTTTTGTCATAGAGCTATCCATATTGCACGACATTAAAATTATACGCTAAAACACGTAAGAATAAAAATAAACTAGAGTAACATTATAGATAAAATACAATATAAAATACTATATACAGCCAATAGACTGAGTCAGACTAGAATATAATTAGCAAGAGAGAGAGAGAGAGAGAGAGAGAGAGGATGCGGTGAGTTATTTGTATTCCAGTAGTTTTTCTGTGTATCTATACACGCTTCCCTAGAGATAAATACACGGGTATGCACGCGCAATCCATAATCAGTTCTATATCAGAGATTCGAGTATAATCGCACGTGGCGATAATGAACTCATTGCGCGTTGCTGCTGAAATCGTCAACTCATACTCGTAGCTGATAATCGCGAAGCGTTAGCTCCGGCGCCGAACGATTGGAAAATCGCGGCTCATTGAAAAGGCGTTAAATTACACAGAAAGAGAGAGAGAGAGAGGGGGGGGTGGAGGGGCGGGGGGGATCGTCCAGACGGACGTAATTACGATTCCGGAGAGGCAATCTGCAGACGTATAATGTACGGTGTAATGCGCGGCCTGTCGGCTCCCGCAGCGGGATTATTACCATAGTCGTTAATGGCATCATCCTCCGCTGATTTGCATACCGAGTCTTTCGCTCTTTATCCGTTTCTTCTTCTTTTTTCCGCGCTTCATTCTCGTACTTCCAACAATGTTGCTCTTATAACTTACACGAGAAATGTATACACATATAAATACATCTACGATAGATATGAGCTCTCCAAGGAGGAAGAGGAGGAGGAGGGGGAGAGAAGCGTGTTAAGTGCGCTCCGCTGAACTTTTAGTCACGGCCACACCCAGGCTCTCCTCTCACCCACACCAAAGCATGTATCTCGCGCACACGGACGGACACCTGGGCTCCGAGAGAGCTATAGCTTGACCCTTTTTCTGCGGCTGCTTCGAAAAATATCTCTCCATGCGCTCGAGGCTGAATTCGCGCGCGAACCGTTTCCTCCGCACGGAGACGATGTATGATGGCTTTTCTGTGCGCGACCTAGTTTTATCGCACGCTAATTTTCGCGCTGTACCGAATTTTCCGTCGTATAATCTTCCGCCGAGCATAATTCTCATTTAGCCAAGAGGAAAAAATCCCCTCGACTATGTAAGTGCAGCGTATGCAGCGGAGCCGCGCGCGCATAATTCAATTTCATTTCCAAGAATCTTCTCATCATTGTGTTCTATCGCGAGTCGGAGCGGCTATCACAATAAATTGCCGGCGCGAACTGTGTGCTATTTAAAATAGTCCCTCTCTCGCTGCGCTCGCCTGAGGCCGTCTCCGTCTCTCTCTCTCTCTCTCTCTCTCTCTCAGCGCCGCGCGAACGTTGTGCAATACTACGCGGCCTGTATACGCATATAAACACGAGAGTCTGAGCTAGACAATGTGCACCTATATATATATACACAGGTCTGTGTGCAAGTACACGGAGCGCGGTATCCTGTTCGGCTTATTGGGGCAAGGTGGCCGGCCTTTGATAGTGCGTCTTATCGTCATGTGCCATACTATAACGAGTTGCTTTCCTTTTGAAGAATTAGCATTTCTCGTCGTCGAGTTTTCGAGGAAGGCAAAAATCACAAGTTATCACGACAACTACGGAGTTTTTCCCGCGCGCGAGCTTAATAAAACTGTCGATAGAACGACGCGAGATATTATTCAAAAGCCCATTCAATTTGTCTAATTAACGGCGCTCAAGCGGCGAGACGCTTATGTATACGCACACACAGTTGCAGCGCACTTTGAAAAAGGCATTAGCTCTATCCATAAACTCGCAATTATGACGTAGTTTATTCGCGCACAAGTATATGTGTATAATGTGTTTATACGTATATATCGCCGCGCGCGCGCGCGCGGCCTTTCACAAATTATATCCCCGCGCTCGGCGCTCGCGCTTAATTGCTCGTGTATCATATAGACATAGACACGAGCTCGCGTGTATAAATATGAAAAACGTTGATATCAGCTTCGCCTCTCTCGAGCACGTGCGGCGGCGAGTCTTCTTCCACAATGGGAAACGCGGAGACGTTTTTTCGCGGCGGCGGCGGCGGTGGCGGCTCAGCTGTATAATTAAAAACTCGTGATTTATTGGACTTTGGTATTTCTCAAGCTACGAGCGGAGACCCCATTAGGAAAAAAAGAAAAATAATGATAACCGCGTATACGCACACCGTTTAATTACACATTGTATCGATGCATCAGGAGTATAACGTCGTATACATACATTGCTCAATCGGAGGATAAGCACAGAGCGCGAAAATTAACACTCGGCACGAGTATAGTGGATATAAAGTTTCCGCGACTTTCTTTCTCCGCGCGTGAATCACCACCGCAGAGATCGAAGACGACGGAGACGACGAGCCGATGAGAGAAGGGTATATATATGCTCGAGGTGCTTTATGCACTCGGCCGTGAGCCGGGAATAATTAGCGATAAATCAGCCTCTGATCGATACGTGTAGTCACTGTTGTTGCTGTGCCCGCGCGATAATGCAAGTATTTAGAAAGCCATTTGTTAGAGTATACACAGCACGACTACACACACACACACACACACACACACACACGGTCAAGAACCCGCAGCTTTCGACGGGAGAGAAAAAAGGCAAGAGAGTTTGTTTGGATGCAGCTATATAATGCCATGCTATTATTCGTTTCAATTGATCGGCTCGATAATGACACGGCTTCTAATGAAACGGCGCGAGCGAGAAAATTGTTATCCCGCTCCTGCATGCTGTAATATGGCGAGCCGCCGACGTTGACTCAGCTATACACTGAAACTTTCAGCGAGATGTATATACGTAAGGAGATGGGAAGACGGGACAGTTTTCCCTTCCTCAATTCTCCAATGTCCCCCACCTCAAAAAAGGGTCAGGCCCAATGACGGTCAATGAAGGATTATGCCCCTTTGCGTGAAAAAAAGGAAGAGTGAGGGAAGAGCAGGAATTAAGGGACGGAGAGTCTTACTCTCTCGCACTAATGCGCGTTCCCTATGTTTCTCACTCGCACTCCTGATTTCCCAATGTCCCGTTTCCCCTTCTCCTTACTGTATGAAATAGAACAACAATCGCGAAACGCCGGCAAAGGTCTTAATTTTCCCTCGACTCTTGCCCAATAATGCACTCTCTGGCATAGTAGATACACGTACATATAAACCTATATCCCATTGATCTTGTTGGAGCGTTTTTCTCTAAGGAAAACTCTCGCGCGTGCGTCGTGGTAACGCCTATTAAATAGTGTTACAATGCACGCGATATTAGTATGCTAATGGGAACCGAGAGCGCGAGCGGCCCTCGATAATAAATGTTTCGCGAGTTCTTTACACAGTCAATTTGTATTTTACGACTGGAATAACACGTACGCGGATCGAGCATTCGAATGCTCACTCGGCCCCCGCGTATAAATCTTCATTATATGCCCTGCACCGCAATAGAGAGCAGTTGTACGTAAGAAAGAAGGAGGCACGTATATATATAGTATACCGCGTTTGTTTACGGCCGTGCGAATTATTTCGGAGAGTTAGTAGGTTGCTCGAATTATTCATTATTGCTTATTTATAGGGCCATTGGGTTGTCGCTATTGTTGTCGGGGTCGCGAGCAAGTTTTATAAGTATCAGTCGTTTTCTCGATTCCAGAGCGGCTCTCGCGGAGAACCGGTCGTCGTATATATACGCGGCTAATTTCTTATCTCAACCGATGCTACTCTCGCGACTAATTCCTCGTCCGAGATTCAATAAGACGACCAAGAGCGCGATGTTATTTACGAGGAGTAAAAGTCGAAGGAGAATGTGCTTTCCCGAGCACATATATATACATACGTGTGGATACGCACGCGATACGCCGTACTACTGTGTGTACAAAGCTCGTCCTCCATTTTGCGCTCGTGACTAATTAGCGCGCCGTGTACACAGACGCCGCGACGGGAGGCGAATTAATCGATACGCCGACATTCTACTGCGCCATTTTCCACTCCCTCGCACGCGCGTATGAGTTTCGGTTTTGCGATAATAAAATGACCAAAATTCTACTGTATATACGGATCTGTATATGCCGATCCTATGAAATTTCAAGTGTGTGACTAGACGCGTAATCGCAGACACAGCTGCGGAATTGCTCGGCGCGCGTTTCCCCGCGCGTTTCCTCGGAATACGGCGTATTTATGCGCTCCGTCGCCGCGACCGCCACGATAAATAACCCCGTCGCACCCCAGCGCGCGGCCATTACCTGTCCGTCGCGCGGATATTCCTCGTTTACGAGCCGGCAGCTCGTTAGCCCCCTGAGCGCCATTACGCGCGCGCGACGAGATTTAGCCCTTTTTTTTTAATCTTCGATGTGCATGAGATTTTTTTTTTTAATTCATTTTTAACTCTAACCGGCAAAACTTGTTTTAATTAACAACGCAATAATATAATTTCGCGCTAGTGGATGATGTCCGAGAATGGCAAGCCACTCCTCGCTCTGTGTGTGTGGTGTTATATACGTCTACGGAAAATCGGCGCGCGCGCGCAAGTAAGCTCGTGCGCCTGCGCAAGCTCCGTATTGACTTTACCGCGAGAGCTTTCGCACCGGCGAGAACAACGCGCCCGTCTTGTGCGATTGATTTTCACGCCGCTCGGTTTGATTTGTTCTGAATTTTTCGTTTATAGTCATCGGAATTTTATCGCAAGAGCTTGTTGGAAAGCAGAGAGAAACAAAGCCGTAACAACGTTCGCAAGCCCTTTGTTTCTCCGAATCTCTGGCGAGTGCATGTATACGCAGCTAAAAATACCATAATATTCCCTGCTGTCGGCGAACAAAGCGTCGCGACAATAGGCGAAATCCGATCCGCGGCTGCAGCATCCCCTGAAAATTTTGGCGAACCCCCGGACGGATGGGATTGGTCCTCGACTCGCTGAGGGGTTGTACGAGATCGCGACCAATGATAGCGTGTCTGATGCCAGCTGCCGGGGTTTCTATCTATACATGTATATACATACATACAACGTGCTCTGCTGGCACAAGGGCTAAGTATCCTGGGAAAAAGGATTCCCGGCTCCTCCTCGGGAAGCCTTTTCTCTCTCCCCCCCTCTTTCTCTCGGCGTCGATGTAGGACGGTCTCTGCTCTTTCTTCTCGCGAGCTCGCGGTCGATAGAGCTTTTTCCGGCGCGCCGACGCCGTCGCTCGATTTTCCCTCGAACGTTATATTATATTTTCTCGCGTATATACATGCGGCTGAATCGAATCCGTGCACATACGGTATTCCGCAACGCGAGCGTGCGAGCGAGCGCCGAAAACGAAGAAGCGCTGATGCAACGTGTCTGTCGCTTTTTCCCTCCGGCGTAATTTATTAAGACACGTACACAGCAGCCCCGGCAAGAACGTGTCCTGAAATATTCAACCTCTGTGCAGCGCTGTGGTGTGTGTGTGTGTGTGTGTGTGTGTGTGTGTGTGTGTGTATAAAATACACAGGAAAGCGCACCTGCCTCTCTTTCTCTCGCGTGCGAGGAAGCTTCTCTCCGAATTTCGTTCGTATATTTTCACGCCCGCGAGAAGCGTCTCTGCACACATACACACACGAGCAAACACGAGAGAGAGAGAGAGAGAGAGAGTTCAGGTAGCAGTATAGCGCGGGTTATCGGCTGCTCGTATCTCCCGCCGGAAAATGAATAGTCGCTCGCTCGGGGGCTACCGAGAGAGGTTGCACTCCGCCGGTGCTGCTGCTGCTGCTGCTGCATTGTCTGCGAGACTCGCGCGCGCATTGTATTGTCCGAGGCGCTAAAGGCTTCATATACATGCCAGAGAGGCGGAGGCCCTATGTGCGCGCGCGCAGTGTGTGTCGCCGGCGTGGTGTAAATCACGGGACTGCGCGCGCGGCCGTTAAGAGGAATTCTTCGATAGCCCGTGATATCGGCCGGAGAGAGAGAGAGAGAGAGAGAGAGAGAGAGAGAGAGAGGTATATATATACGTATATAGACACATTTATTTATCGCGAAGAGAGGCGTGAATCAGCGATTTCCCGGAGGAAAAGTGTCCGCGTGTGCGACGCGCGCCTGAATTATGCATAGGCGCGCGATGCAAATCAGCGCATTGTCGGCCATCCGTCTTTCGTGCGCTTCCTCGGAATTCTCCTCGTGAAATCGGGATCTACTCACCGCCACCGCGTCGAGTTCGCACTTCGACTGCGACGTGGAGAGAGAGCGTAATACGCTTGCGCTCGCGATTAATTGGAGAAAGGCAATCTCTCCTCGCGGGAGCAAGCTTCTGGACAATAATGCGATGCTTTATGCGTTCAGCGGTAGCCACGCATCGACGAAGAGAAGAAGCTGCGAGAGAGTATGTATCAGTCGAGGCAATTAGATGGGCGGCGGTGAAATAAATATCGGCCGAGAGCAGATATTCGGCGCGAGAGCTATTAACTTGTAAATTGCTTCCGACTCCGGAGCCGCATAAATTTCGAGAGAAGACGAAGAAGAAGAAGAAGAAGAAGAAGAAGAAGAAGAAGAAGCTACGCGCAAGAGCGCAGCAGTACATAAATAAGCCTCGTGCCGATATTGTGTATTGGTGTTACATATACAAGCACGTACGAAATTGTGTACGCCACGGTGTTAACGGCGTTATTATTAATTATGAGACTACTCTCCGATCGATTTGTCAGCCGGTAAAAAAGAGCGTCAGTCGCTCTTTCTCTCTGATAAATAACGCGGGAGTGTGTATCTGGAACGCGATATTAATCGGGAAGAGACGAGACAATCGAGATCCATACGTCTATACTCTTTCGAAACACCGTTACGTACACGCGTATACGCGTGCTCGAGAGCTGAAACGGAGAAAATTTCTCGAGGCGTGTAGCGCGATCCATCATACTGGCGACTATATACAGTATATACGTACCGACACACGTATGGAACAATCGGAATGTGCATCGGTAACGAGGGCGATATTTCTCTCGTTTCGCAGAGTATATTAAGCACACCACACAGTAGAGGCCCCCCGACAGCGTCGACGAAAAAAAAAGGAAGCACAAAGGAGTGTCGAGAGCCCGGACAAAAAAAAGCGAGTCGCCGAAAAATTTCCCAGCTGTTCTCTCGCTGTATCTACTGGCAGGATCAAAGATGGCGGCCGGCTTCAACCCTTGCTGTGAGCGCGCGGCTGCGACCGCCTATCTGCGCCCCATCGCGCCGCGTAATGGGAGCCCTTCCGCGTATTGGACAGCCACCTCTCTCCCTCTCTCACGTTTTGCCTTTATTATACAAGCTCGCAATTTTCGGCTGAGTTTTAGTTGTGGACATGATTTTTCTCTCGTTTCGGTGTACTTTGAAGAAGAGCTATATACGTGACGCACGAATTTAGCAACGAGTATTTACATTTCTGTGCGTGTATAATACGCGCTATATGCAAGAGAGAGCTAGCAACTGTCTACTCGTACCGTTGGTCATAGATCGTATCGCCGATCTCTTTATATACCGGAGCGCGGTTCCTCTCTACACAGTTTTTTTTTTTTATTACCGTGTACGCATCTGCGGCCCCCGGCGTATACGCTCTCTCTCTCTCTCGAGGTCCGACAAAAACTCGGGCATATTGTGCGAAAGACATATGTCACCCGCACGAGTGTGTTTTACTCTTTAAAAATATCGCTTCGCGATGCGCAAGGGAGATTACGCCCGGCCAGGGGGTTGAGTATATACTCAACGGAAATAACTTTCGAATATGTCTCTTTCTTTGTGTCTCACCTGAATTTTTCAAACCTATCAGTGATAAATTCGTCCGATAAAGACGCGCTAATGGAGACCCCTAATTTCCCGCACCTTGACACGTCAAATCCTCCGCGTTTTACACCAATTCCTATAAAAACGAGCAGTGCGACGCATCGATTTGTACGAAAAAAAAAGGAAAATAGAGTAGGAGAAAAAAAACACACAGAAAGAGAGAAAGAAACGGGGGCCAAATATTGTGACGGCCGACAGTCCCGCCCACCCATCAGTCAAGTCGCACGCGCGCTCTGTAACCCTCGCTCGCTCGCTCGCGGTGAGAAAAGTCGACCTTTGTAATTTCGTTCGCGCTATACGTGTTCATTACGGCGAGCTCTCTTTTCGGTTGAAGAAACAGAAACACACACACACACACACACACACACACACACACACAAAGCTCTCGTAATGAGGCGACGCGTTTTACGAGCAGCCAGGAATTTTACGAGGCCGTTCGCCGATCGGAATTTAATAACGCGAATAATAAAGTCGTCGGATCGAGTATACGAGCATACATTATGTACACACACTCCATGCACGAGAGACGAAAGTCACTCCCGCCAGTGTGTGTATCGACCAATCCGTGCCGCGCGCGCAGTTGCCTCGGCGCAGTACTTCCGCTTTCCCTTACGCTGCATTCGAAATGCAAGCACTATGCGCGACTCGTATCGATTAATCAACCGAGTGTTTTCGCCGCTTACGGCCATAACAATGTGTACGGCGACTTAACGTTAATATAACAATAATAATAAAGACGATATAAACAGCGAGATTCCTTGCGAATGATGAAAGCTCGAATGAGGTACTTACCAGCCGTCGCTTGGGTTTGATCAGCGGTCGATTCTGGCCGTTCATCTTGTAGTAGAGTCCGCAGGCGTTGCAGAGGTAGTGACCGGTGCCGTCTCGTCGCCAGAGCGGTGTCGACGTCGCGCCACAGTTGACGCACTCGCGGCCTTCTGTAGGTGGTGAAGCAAGTCCCGAAGAGCCGATTGGGTTAGTGGTGTTTGTCGTTTTTTTTTTTGTTATTTTTTACGCGATGTGCTTATATGAGTATATTATACTGTATGCGGAACGATTTCGAATGGATTGTATATTCCAAATCGTTCGAGTGACTTTTAAGCGACATTATCATTATCTTGCAATGCGGAGTCGAGTGTCTTCCATTACAAACTTATAGATAATGAAATGATGTTTGCGTTGTGGAAAACACTCGAGCACCGCAGCGAGTGAGTTAATATCAATAATAATTGTAATAATAGCATGCAGCGCAGACAAACCATCACCAAGCGATTACCAGAGCAAAAAGCAGAAGTCTTAGTATACAAACAGTATAGTGGCAGTATTATCGATCTCGCGCAGTAGTTTCCCACAGCCCAAGGCCACGTACGCAGAGATTAGACATTATCATTGCGTCCGAAAAAGGGGGGGGGGGGGAGAGAGAGAGAGAGAGAGAGAATTAAGAAATGAGGCGTTTGCGCACGAGAGTATGATGAGAGGCAGGAAACAAGGGCTCGAGAAAAGGAAATTACGGTTAGGTGGTATACAAAACAGTGCTGGCCTTCTCTCCCTCGCAAATCTTGATCTCCGCTGTGCTCCACTGTGCTCCCCTCGATGCTGATGTGAGCTGCTGCTCTCTTTCTCTCTTGGTCTTCCTGTCGCACGTTATATGAGATTTCGTCGCGCGCACTGATTGACCGCCGATTGAATCGCACCACTATATGCTGTTGCCTATAATCGAATTAGACTCTTCCACGCGCGTGTGTACTACACATCCACGCACTCGAGCAAGTGTGAGCCATTAAGTTGATTAGTATAGAACAATCTTGAGGCGAGAGAGAGAAAGAGAGAGAGAGAGAGGGAGATTAAAAAAAAGAGCCTAATAAATCCTGCCGACGACACGCGATTCTCTCTCTCCCTCTCGATGACGATGACTGTATTTAGAAGCCGCGCATGCCATTTTAACGACTCGCGAGCGAGCGTAACGATAGCCGAGTCACTTTTGATTTCTCGCGCTTTTTCTCTCCGACTCGCAGCCCTGTGTCGTAATTAGCCGCGAATTATACGAAAAAAGAAAACGTTGGCACACATGATAATTATATATTGCTTGGCGGTGTTCAAAAATCAAAAAAACGTAGCCACACCATACATTGAAAAACGAAAAAACTCGTGCTCTCGTGTGCGCGTCCACATTTATGGATATTGTGCGCGTCGTGGGTGCCACTCGAAAGAGAAAAAAAAAGGCAAGTATATCAGTGTGCGGCAAAATACAAAAATCGTGACGTCCTCTCGCAGTCACACACTGCACACAAGGAGCTGCCTAGGCTTCCGAGCGTCGTATGCGACAGTAAAAAACGTGTGCGAGTATAATTATATGGTTATTATATCGTGTCGCTGAATAAATACAAAGAGAGAAGCGTTGGACGACCGCCACCAAAAGCTCAGGTATATAAGAGGGATCAAACCAAAGTTGTGTGTTAGGTGGAAAACGAGAAAACAAAGAAAAATCTTCAAAACACAAAAGCGTTGTTAAAGGGAGTCGTGGTGTAATAAGGTAAACCAAAAGCAAAAAAAAAACATCAACCAAAGAGTCAAAACGAAATGATAACGTATAACGAGAGGATGTGAAGGATAGTGAGTGAGTAAGAGAGAGAGAGAGAGAGCGTAGTGAGCGGCTTACCGGCGGACGTCCTGGACTTGTTCCTGGGCTTTTGCTGCTGCTGTTGATGATGTTGCTGGGAGCCGGGCGAGTTGGGCGTGTTCTGTGAGCCGACATGCGAGCCTAACAGTTTGGAGGAGTCGGCGGAGCCGAGACCAGGCACGACAGCCGCCGCAGCTGCAGCAGCGGCCGCGTGGTGGTTCGCCGCCGAGGAGAAGAGGGAAGCTGCCGCGGGGGGATGGTTGTGGGAGTGATGGCTGGGATACTGGAGGTGTTGGTACATGTTGTAGGCCGAGGCGGCCGGGTCGTACTGCGAGTTGTGGTGCGCGTTCGAGTAGCTCTCTCGACACGGCGAGTTTGGCGTCTGCTGTTGCTGCTGCTGCTGCTGATTGCTCTGGCTGTAGTCTTGTTGCTGGCTGGCCTGCTGTTGCTGCTGCTGCTGCTGCTGTTGCTGCTGGTTACCTTCGCGCTGCTTGACCTGGCCGCCCTGGGACTGTTGGCCTCCGGCGTTGTGCTGGTGGGGTGGCGATGGGGCGCCGTGCTGGTGGTGACCGCCGAGCATGACGGACGGCTTGACGTCGCAGGAGCCCGCGGCCGAGGAGCCGAGCGCGTCCTGGTGGTGCATAAACGCGCCCATGACCGCCGCGTGCGCCACCGCCGCCTGGTACTCGCTGCCGGCCGCGTTCCCCGAGCCCAGGCCCAGGCCGTTGTTGTTGTTGTTGTTGCTGCTCGTGTTGTTGTTGTTGTTGTTGTTGCTGGCCCCGCTGGAGGTGTTGCTGGCGGTGATGCTGTCGGGGGTGGCGTCCTTGGGCGGCGTCGGCGGGAAGGGGAAGGGGTGTCCGCCCGCGTGGCTGGCCAGACTCGCGGCCGTGCTGCCCGGAGCCATGCTCGAACCCAGCGGGCTCTGGGGCTTCTCCTCGGACGAGCCGTTCGTCGAGGCGGACGTCGTGGGGAAGCCCCAGGGGTGCAGCGACGGGGCAAAGTGCGGACGGCAGACCTGGCTTATGGGGCCGCCTGGCATCCCGCTGCTGGACATCCTACCTGGAAGCGCAGAGAAGCACAAGTTTGATTATTCGCGTCTCACCTGTACCGCGGTCGATATATCGAGTTGTGAATTCTCGCGCGGGTCGCGTTGTATAGGTGCTTTCGTGAGGGCGGCGCGGCCGAGAAATTATTCTCTCTCTCTCTCTCTCTCTCTCGCTCTTCGATTTTCCTCGCATCGCGCAGCCGAGTCCAATTTTCTAAATTACCCGGCCCTCCGTGCAGTCAGTCTATATCGACCGCCGTATGTACGTTCGCGATCTATTTTCGATATCCCGTCGGTGGCTACGTCGCCGTTCTCTTTTCCCTCGGGGAAAATTCATCGCGAGCTTCTCGCGTATACTCGCCTCTCCTCCGACGGCGAAAAACCTCTCTCTCGCGTCGAGCTATAATTGAAAGCCATCGAGATAATAGATCGCGGGCTATCTCTCGACGGCGAGCGCCGCATACGCATCGATATCGTTTTCGATTAGAATACATACGTAGGTGGTGAACGCGGTGGATAAAAATCACGCAAACTTCGGAAAACACGAACGCGCCGCCGGGGGATAAACAGCGCGGAATATCGGGAAAAATCGAGGGCAGCTGCGCGCGAAAAAGAGAGGAAGAGCGAAATCGGAGAGGAGCACAGCTAGCTCTCCGCTTTTTCATGAATATGTATGAAAAATGCAGATACAATCGCGGAGCGTCGATCTAGATAGCGCAACAGACGTATATGTACGTTTTTTTTTTGTTTTGTCGACGCGTTTCCTATATACATCCGCGGAGCAGCTGGATATTAACGTTTGATTTGACGATTTTTCTCCGCACCAGTCGCGCATGTCTATAATGTGTAAACTTTAGGATATTTATACATACAAGAGGAGAAGCAGAAGAGGAAATGAGGCTCGTATAAGCGACGATTACCGCGCCGCTTATATGCTAATCGATCGATCGAGAGAGCGACCTCCTGCGCTCCTTAGCCATTTTTCATCTGCGCTACCTGAATTCCTCCTTTTCCCCTACCTACTACTCCCGCTCGGTATCTATACCCACATTACCCACATATGTTTAATGGGAGGCACCAGCAGTCGTCTTTCGATCACGAGAGGAATTCGCGCCTCTGAAATCCGAGAGAAAGTCTGCGTTCTGTATAGGCGCAGGATTTCGGTGTGGATTAATGAAGGTATACCCCTCACGTCAGAAGCTTCGTCCGCGCATGCTTTACGAGGTCGCAGCTCGCGGAATGTCAATGAACGTTTCTCGTGCGAAGCATACGAATGATCTCTGGTGTCCGAGCTGAAAACGTCGCTACGTCGTTGCGTCTTTTTCCGCGGACTATACACGAGAAATATATATAAGTACGAGAGTAGAGATCGGATTCACGAGGCTGGGCCATAAGGATGATTAGAATATCGAGAGCGGCGACGACTCGCTTTGATCGAGGCGTCAAAGCAGAGCGCATCGCACAGCTTATACGATTCGCACTCTGGGTAATTAGCCCGAGAGGTGCGAACCTCGCATACGACACGCTGGACTGAAAGGGATTGAAAGAGCGCGACGACGATATCGCATCTCTTTGACTCGGATTCTGGCCCGAAGGGGGTGTTCAATCTCGCAAATTGAGCCTGCTCGCGCGTGCGCGCGACGAAACGAAGCTCGTTATTAAAATACTCCGGGTTGCTCTCGCGATGAGACCTATGGATGTAGACTCGCGAAGAGGAGAAGAGACAGCGACAGGCAGCAGCGGGAGAGAAGGAGGCTCGCGATAAAGAAAGAGAAGCATCGGAGAGCGCTTGGCTCCGCCTTCGGAGCTGGCGTGTGCATTTGCAAGATGGCGTCGCCGTCTTCTCTCTCTCTCTCTCTCTCTCTCTCTCTCTCTCTCTCTCTCCTCGCGGCTGTACTTGCACATACACACACACATGGGACTCGATCTTCTCGCGCACGCTGTGTACACGTATATACACGGAAAGAAGGTCAATCGTGTGCGCCGAGAGAGAGAGAAGAGAGAACAGTAGAAGACGCTCCGCGGGAGAGGGACAAAAGGTCAGAGAGAAGAGCATAAGTGTCCGTGTCCGTGTGTGCGTTTGCACACTCACACACACGGACACGGACACGGACACGTATGCATAAGTGGACGAACAGCAGCAGCGCATAAAACAGCAGGCTGCTGCTCTGCCTCCCTCCTGCAATTACGTATGCACCTCTCTTTCTGCTCCGTGTGTCCGTGTATGTGTGTGTGTGTGTGTATGTGCAGCGGTTCGCGGTTGGCTGCGCTTCCTTCCTGTCTGCACTCTGCCGGCAGCAGCACTGCTGCCAACACACGAGGATATATCCCCGCGATAGAGAGAGAGAGAGAGAGAGAGACGGCTTATCGATTATTTCGATACGTGTCGGTTCTGTATACGCGCTGTAACGCTGCAGAAATATTACACATATACGCGCGCATATTATATATATCATACGGTCGAGAATGACGAAGACGACTCGGGAGCCCGAAGCCGAGGGAGATTTTACAGAAATTTGTATTCCCTCGCACGCTCGCCTCTCGGAAACAAAAACAATCCTCGCCGAGAGAGTGAAGAGTTATTCATTTATGCGACGAGCGCGCGCGAGTATTCCAATGACTGAATTATTATTCTGCCCTTTTTTCGCGCGAATCATCTCGTAAAGTGCACACGCAGATGGAAAAAAATGAACGTATAATACTGCACATAACAGCCCGGGCCATGATCCTCGGCGGCAAGAGAGAGAGAGAGAGTCAGGCGTATCGGTTCGCTCGCGGAGAGTATCGCGTTTCCTCGCAGCTTTTTTCGGGCAAAATATATATAGCGCAGCAAAGAGCGAGCGAGAACCAAGTCATACAGAGTTTTTCCCTGCACGCAAATAAACGAAAAGCTATTCCTGCGATCGCGCGGCCGGATTCGGAATTTAAAATCGGAGAGGGAGAGAGAGAGAGAGACGCTCTCGAAAGTCTCAACCTCAAGGATATATAAGACCGGACAGGCGTCTCTCGCGTAAATATTCCGGACACGCGGCGCGGCGCACCGGGCTCGAGCTCGCGAGCCGATAAACAACGAATTTTGTCGTGTCGGGAAGTGACGAGCGCCGAGACAATATATAATCCTCGGACTCGCGCTCGTCTCGTATGCAGCCCAGCCAGCGGCCGACGTGTGTAATGGAAATACTCGGGGGCGTGAAATCCGGGATTTATCGGCGGCTCGCGAGTTGAATTTTCTTAGCCCGTACACAGCAGCAATTGTGCGCGAGAATAGAAAAAAGGCTCGTGTATACTCACTGTGCGCGTAATGGGCGGCGGGGTGGTGGGTGGGAGCCGCGTGGGTGTAGTAACCCCTATAGTCCTGGGGGTTGCCGACGGAGTTGTTGCCAGCTGCGGCGCTGGCTGGTGTTGCTCCGCCGCTAGTGGCGCCACCGCCACCCGCGCCACCACCACCGGCCCCGCCCGCTGAGCCGGGCTCGCCGAGGCTCCTCGGCGGCTCGTACCAGCGCGCCGCGCTCGATTCGCTGCTCATGTCCATTATGTAGTCGAGAATTTTCGTAGCCTGGGGTGGGTGACCCGCACCGGACAGGCGCAAGTTCACGCTCGAGCGACGGGTGACGAGATTTCTCCCAACGAATTACAGCTACGGTCCGGCTGCTGGACCTCGAGCTGCTGAATGGGCCTCTTCTTGCTCTCGAGATCTGCTTCTTGGCTCTACTGCCGAGCGGTCCGCATTTCAGTGAGATCTGCTGCTGCTGCTGCTGCTGCTGCTGCTGCTGCTGCTGCTGACGACGACGAGTCTCTGGAAAAAAGAGGAAAATCTCGGCGTTAGATTATTTGGGAGGCGGCTGTCGGCGTAGTTACGTAACGCGCCTACGTTTTACGTAACTCCGGACGGGAGCGATGATTTTTCTTATTTTTTCCTCGCTGCATCATCGCAGCCCGCTAATCGGCTTATATCGTGAGCGTGAATTTACATTAAGACGCGGATCACTCGCCGGATCGAGTGTCGGACTCGGTATGCGCTTCGGCATATGGCGTAGACGAACTCGCATATGTTTGAGAAAAATCCCGTCAGAGATAGTGCAATAAACGAAATCGACGATAATAATTGTAAGAATTATAATAGAGATCGAGAAAAGATCGTGTATATAAAGACTTACGTGCGAGCGACGATATAAATCCGGCGATGATCTACTCGCGATCTACAACTGCGTGCTGATTCTAGCCCCAATACGGAGACACTGAGGCCGACCCGACGAGCTCCAAATTATTTATCAACAAAATCAGCGCCGATCAAGGTCACCCTGACGTAACGCGCCCGGCCACTCGAACGCAGCGCTGATACGCTCGCGCACAATTATTAACGTCGTTTTCATTTATCGAACCCGTACCTCGTCGTAGTTGTCCTACGTATTATTCGCGCATATGGTATAGCGCTGGAAAAGCGGGATTTTTCATCGGTGAAAATCGAGGAAAGCCCGAGAGCACACGAAGCCGAGGCTGTATTTATGACTGGCAGTAAAAACGCCGTGATTTACGGCGGCCGACGAGGCTTTTACTGCAGCGCGAACGGAAAAATGATCGACTATGACGGCGCCGAAAAACTGGATTTCCAACTATACGCACTGAACTATAGCCTCTCGTTTATTTCCTCCTTATTATTACAATAATAATAATAATAATAATAATAATAATAATAATAATAATAATAATAATAACGTCGTTATTCGGCAAATAAAGCACTCGAGAGACAAAAGCCGATAAGATACTCGCTGCATGTGAGCATGACGAGCGACGTGTGTTTGCCGATAAGATTAAGGCAAAGGAAAGACCGAGGAATGCCCTGATGCCTACGAGCGTCGCGCGGTTATAATCGAAGAAAAAAATTCAACGTATAATACGTATATATTATATCGAATCGAAAGAGCGGAAGGTTTCGAGCCGCGAATTTCGGGCCGAGATTTCCTGCGATAGGCATCGCTCGATACAAACAGGGATTACGCCGATAAGCCGGTACGCGAAGCGATATAATTTATTGTACACACATATAGCTCTTTATATTTTTTTATCACTAAACAAAAGACGCGGCGCCGAACTGTCGTAGAGACACTGCGCGTGTGAAAATAAATACATATTTCGGCTATATGTGTATATATATATCCGCGTTATCTTGTTCGAGTCCTCGAAATTCGGTGGAAGACCGTGCGTTGCACACGTCACCCCGATTTCGAAGAGCGATCGCAATGAATTCGAGCCAGGCTGTAATCGATCAACGAGATTAGAGTGTCGAGGCCGACAAAAATCCCGTATACACCGGTTGGAGTGAATCCCGTGTGTGTTTGCCAGAGGAAAGAAACTATAGAAGATGCGTGATTTTCGCGCGAGGAAAAATCGAATCTCGTTTATACAGTCCTTATCTCCAAGAGCAAACCTTTGGCACATATCCGTCGTGTGTATATTCCGTTATATACGCTGCACATATAGAACTGGCTGTATATCTTATCTCGCAAAGAGAACGTTCGGCAGCGCCAGTCGTAAAAAGTAAGCGATTACCGCGCGTACGCGACACGTTACAAAGTTCACGTTCGCACTAATCTTCACGAGGGATATTGAAGTTCGCGCAAATCCAAGCCGATGCACAGCGGCAATAAGCGATAATATAATACCGGTGATTACCGCACGCGCTACACACGCTCGTTTTCTCATTATTCACTCGATAAGCAAACGCGGTGTAATTCTCGGGCTCTGTTTTCTCTCTCTTAGCTCTCATCCTCGTCATCGGATAAAAATAGAAAACACGGGAAATCCAAGCAGCGAATGAAGAAATTATAGAGTCCTCCGGAAAATTGGGACGCGCAATTAATTCGCGTGTAGTATATGAGCGTGTGTGTGTGCTGCAGCGCAAAACAAAGACGGGGGCCTTCTAGACGTATGCACTCACGATTCGAGCGGCTGCAGCGTGAAAGTGGCCCGCGCCACTCTCCTCTATACACATGATATACAACAACGGCAGCAACGAACGAACGCCAACAGCAGCAGCAGCGAGAGTGTGTATACGTGCGCGTTTTGCCGGTGCGCTTATTATTTCGATTGCCTTTTATTATCGCATAGTGCTTTATATATGAAAGTCATACTCCCGTGGAGAGCAGCGCACCGTCGTTTCTTTTTAGGCTCTGGTCAGAAAGAAAGAGAGAGAGAGAGAGAGATGACGGCGAGGAAAGGCAATGATAATTCCTTCCAATTAATATCGCGTGCGCGGGCTTTCGCAATCCTTCGTTAGCGACGCTTACTCGAGACAATGTGATTATTTTTTTTTTTTCCATTTTCGAATTACTATAACACCCGACGATATATAATACGTAAAGCGACGCAGTGCGTAATGTATAGAAAAAGCGCAAATGTTTTGACTCGGCGGACCCACCATAGAGAGACGATTGAAAAGGAGGCACTCGACTCCACTCTCGACAAAGCCGACGATTTGAGCTGAGCGGCGGCTCCGAATCTCTTTTCTGAAAAACGAGAGGCGGCGTAAAAATTCACGCGCGTGAAAAGGCTGAGCGCGAGAGAGAAGAATCGGACAATGGATTTGGTCGCCCGTGACGCCTCTCGTTCGGCACACATACGTATATAATAAACACACAGACCGTGGTGGTTTTGAGGTTAGGTGTAACGCGATCAGACTTTCTTTTTTTCCTACTGAGCTCCATAGGAGGATTGGATTCGTCGGTTCTCCTTTGCTCCAAGTCTATAACTTGCTCGAGTGAACTTTGACGTTTCTTAGTCGTAGCAGCGTTGCCCGCATTAAAATCTAGTAAAAGAACGAGTCGATCCGGTTCCATAAAGCAAGAGCCCATACGTATTTATACACATCCTCGCGGAAAAGTACGACGACTCCCGAATCTCGCCCACACCGTAACACACGTACATAGCCGACCTCGCGATTCAAACGGCGCACACGACTTAGCAATTCAATCGACCCTTCGACAGATCCGATATCTAATTCGCCACCCACACGCGTACGTAATCTCTCTCGTAGCCGTACACAGCTCTCGAAAAAAGCGCAACATTTGAAATTCTAAGCCAGACGGAATAATCCGAAATAATTCCCGGTATACGTAGACACACACACGCATAAATGCGTCGCCGCGCTAATAAGCGGAGGCAATTCGCGGCTAATAAATGAAAACGCAGACCGGCACGCGGATTATACTTGCAAATCAGCAATTACGCGCTCTCTCTCTCTCTCTCTCTCTCTCTCCCTCTCTCGCCCCCATCCCCGACAGAGAGCTGCGATTGTTCTGCTCTTCCTCTCCCGGTCGTACATACGCGTGTATAAGCGTGTGTGTATAGAGTCACGGGAAACGTTATTTTTTTTAAACTCTCTCGCTCGGCGTTTCGTGTACTATACAGCTCGCGCGCGTATCGCTTTCAATTAAATTCGAGTTTCTTCTCGGGGCGATCGTAAAAGTGCGGCTTTGTCGGATACGCACGCCTTGTCCGAGGGCCTTATTAAACGCGCCTGTAATTTTATACCTGATTTGCCGATACGACGATACGCGTATCTCTCTCGCGAGGTCGTTTCTTTTTTATTTTTTCATTTTTCGAGAGGCGATGCGCGAGCTTTACTGTATGCTGCACCGCATGTGGTTTTCGGCTACTCGAGTTTCATCTCACGCGAGACTCCCTCGTGTTTATCGCGGCTCGCTTCTTTCGTTATAGTCGTCGAGTTGGCTCATTCTTAACGACTCTACCGTTTCTTCCCGACGACGGTCTCGTCATAGATAATTCACGCGAACGGCACAGGGTATTTGAAAAAAAAAAAGAAAAATTTGTAAGTCTTTGGCGTCGCTTTGACTATACCGCTTGGCTCGCGCGCGCCGGTGAATTTTGCCGTCGGAATCCGACCGAGCGCGCGGCTCTATAACCTGCTTTCCTCGCCGGCCTACATCACGCCTCAAACATTACGGCATCTTGCGTAAACCTCCAAGCGTCCGAGATATCGATTGCTTATCGGCTTCCTTCGATATGTATGCTGTTCCACCTAAATACCTCAATCCGATCGAGTCGTAAAAAGATTCGGTAAAGTCTCCGCATTAACGCGTGCGTTTGGTTCGAAGTTTCCCCGTTTGCTGTACCTACTGTCTTTTTTTCAGAAGCGCAAACAGACGCGATCGAGAGTGAAAAATACAAGGCGGACTGTTTACACGGCTGACCGATACGAACTTCCAGGTTATTTGCGTTTGCACGACGGTAGAAAGAATCACGCACTGAGCACACACTTTGTCCGCTTATCTCGAGACTAATATATACTATCTAAATGGGTCATTTTATAGATTTCCACTGGTCGCGGGAATGAGAGAAAAAAGCGTTAGAGTAACGAGTGCAAGAGTGAGCAATAAATCAACGGCATCGCTATTTGTACGCCAGATTTGATGACTATATAGTACTAGGGATATTTGTAGGGTTATAAATATTGAGGTTGCTTGTTGCTAACTTCAGATTAACTACTATTAACCCACGTAAAGATGCTGGGAGAGTCCGCGATGCAAGAATAATAATGTCTGATGTGTCTCACCTCGCGTGTATAGCAACTAAGTTTCCGTCGCTGAAAGTCCACACTGTATAAAGCGATAAACTCCTGTCGTACGCGATTACGATCTGCCGTCGGCCGCACAAAAAACGTCCGTCGCACGACTAAAAGCGTCTCCGACTACTTATACGATAGAGGCAGCCTAGATACCCGTGCGCGTCTTATCGGTATAAAGTCCACGAGGGAAAGAAAAAATCCGAAGAAGCTGGCAGTGCTGCCATCACTTATAGGTGTACGTGTGTTGTGATTCCTTACCTTATCTCTCTCTCTCTCTCTCTCTCTCTCTCTCTCTCTGTGTCGTCGTTCCTCGTGGCTGATGTCTCGATATCTTACTCGCAGAACACACTTCGAGTTCGGCAGCACGAGTTACTAAAAGAAATAACTTTAGGAGTCGCTCTCCTTATCACTAGCGAGTCGCATCACCACGACAACACTGCACTGATCTGAATAATCATCACACACACGGCACATCGTTGTCGCACGCGCAGGTCCTCAACATTATCATCGTCATCATCATCATCATCATCATGAACATGATCATCCCGTCGTCTCGCTCCTCATGACTGCGTGTCCCGATATCACACTTTGCACAGTTTGTTTAAGAAGCTCCTGGTGATGAAACGCGTAATTTGTCCGTAGCCGCGAGCTCTCTCCTATGCAGCGCGTATATCGGCTGTAGTATGCGTCTTTCTGTGTGTTATATGGGAAATGAGCGTCGCACGCGTCACAGCTCCCGATGCAACTATCGTGGCACCCGGCGCGGAACTAAAGCCTTACGAAAACACGGGGCGCCTCTCGGCACAGCTTCGCCCCCACTCTCTCACCAGTTTGCCCTTCTCTTTGGCCGTTCGGACGACCTCGGCGAGACTCGGTCAGACTCGGCCGACTACGCCTACGACGCCGGGAGACGACGAGCTGCGCACAGGGCACGACCCACCAGCGGGCGTTAACTCTGCCCCAGTCTCTCTCTCTCTCTCTCTCTCTCTCTCTCTCTTACACACTCGAATACTCGATCCTCGTCGGGCCACTGCGCGGTGGTATGCCGGCGTCTCGCTCGGCGACCGCGCGGCTGGGGAACGTATCGACTCCTACTCGGGGATTCCCCCCACTGTGCGCCTGGCTCTTTCTCCGCTTACTCTCTTTCTCTCTGTGTGCGTCTCTGTGCGCGAGTCTCTTGCTTTTCTTTGGTTCTTGCGAGAGAGTTTGCAGAGCTGATTTTTTTTCGCGAAATTACACACGACGGCCTTTGATTCTGTAGCGGGCTCTTTGTTCGGGAATGAATCCCTCGGCTGCTGCTAAAAAATTATTCAGAGAGGCCTACCGGGCAAAGGAAGAGGAAATTCGTTTACGCTCGCGCGCGCACATCCGTGGAATAAATATTTACCGTCTCCGTTTGCGAGAAAATTGATTTATTCCTTTCAAAGCGCCTCCAGTTGGCGCAAATATTAGCGGCGATGAAAGCCTAGGCGAAAGATTCGTACAACAGCCGTGCATTATGCATATTTCACGTTGCTCAACGCGCGTAGCATCAACAATATCCGAACGATAATAGAATGATAACAAAACAAGCAAGAAAATTACAATAATAACGCGCTCGCGATCCTATCTCTCTCGGCATCGTCGCTTATTCGAATTTACAATAAAATTCATTTATCGATTTTCCCTCCGCTTGCGCGCGCGCGTGAACATTAGCGAAAATGAATATAATTTATACGAGCGCGTGCATCGGCTACAAACGTATAATAACAATAATAATCGTTATTACCCGCTCGCTTGAGCGCTGACTTTCACTGCTTCTCTCTCGTCATCGAATCGATAGATCGCCGCGCGCGGACACACGTGAAAAACTCGTAAAATCTGCATTATTTATATTACATACGCGCCGGCGTTTGTCACTCGAACGGGAGGCAGTAAAGAAAAATCTGGCAGCCGAGATCGTCGTAAATCAGTACCCGCCGGCGTATACACATATAATTTACGTAATAAGTACGTTCCCTCGAAAAATCACTTGCTCGCACACACGCCCGACGCCGCGAGCTCGTCCCTCATATCTCTCGAAAATGCCAGACGTTAATAAGGAGTGTGTATATATGCGCGACACAATGCATATACGACTGTATCGGTCGATCACTATGTGTACGTTTTTTACACGTGCATAGTTTAAAGTGCAGTGCTTCTAAGCGTTACGTAAATGGTGAAGTTTAGCGGCGAGGATATTATATATTTTTTCGGATAGTCATCACTTCTCTATAGTATATAATATATATATACCCAGTTTCGCTGACCTGTCCAAAAAAAGCCTCTTCAGCAAACGAACTCATCCCTCTCGATAACCGATCGAAACGACGTCGAGCACAATTCGGAGCTCGTGTCAATCCAGCACCTCGGAGCCCGAAAAAGCACACACGAGACACGTCAAGTATATATTGCAGTAGCATACGTCGAGGCGTCAAAAAGGGATCGGGTCTCTCGCTTTTCCGCAGGCACACATATAAGCGCGTGGCCGAATTTAGATCAGATCGGGGGGAAAACGAGAGTATACCGAGCGCCACGTGCCTCCTCCGCGCTGAGATTACTCCCGAGATATACATTATATTCCCGCGTGTGCGTACACAGCATCGCGAGCCCGAATCTTGATAGTCCGCTTATCTAGATGAGATACGCCGATTAAGATACGCCCCTATCTTTCTCTCGCGCGCACGCCTGATGTCTCGAAATTCAACGAGAGTCGAGTGTATATAGATATATATGTGCGCGGGGCGACAATGTGTTTTGCCGGGGCTGTAATTTTACGGTGGTATACAGTCTCGTTGTCTTCTTAATCCGCTTCATTATATGTATCTCAGCGGTAGGGAGCCTCGGGACGCGGCCGTATACCTGTCCGTCGCTATGAGGCTTCTTCGATCATCGTTTTATAAGGAGCCTATTGTGTGAGGGATTATGCGTGGGCGGACGCTGCTACGGGGGATTTTTTCTCTTCTGTCTATACGGGCGTAATATCGACGTACACTATTAGGAAAATCGAAGGCCGTTTAGCGTAATCGATTTTTAATTTGCGGCGACGAGTTTCGGGGAACGAACGGATTTGGGTAATTTGCCGACGCGTCGGAGGTAAACACAAGACTCATCATCGTAAATTCTATAATACCGCAGAGAGATTTCTTCGTAAGTGTATACGTAAACGCTGAAATTATTCGCGAAATGCGAAGTATAAAAAAAAAGGAATCCCCGGCAATTAAGCGAATCATTTGAATACACACATCCGCCTATTAGCTCATTTCCATGTACTGCACACATAACAATCCCCTCCCTCTCTCTCTCTCTCTCTCTCTCTCTCATCTCTCTCTCGCGAGCGCGCATTAATTACCTGTGCAGCGCGTTTAAAAACAACTGCTCGTGCCTCTATATGTGTATACAGTATACACATCAGTGCAGAGCCAGCGGTCGTAAAACTCGGCTGAAAAATTGCCCTGCTATCCGGGCCGATCGAAAATACCGGCAGACACCCACCGCGGATTAATTAACATACTCTCTTTCTCGATAGCCTTGAAAAATCATATTTATAACTCGAGCGCTGCATATATTATACACGCGTTCACGCTCGAGCTCCGTCAAATTCCTCGATCTCGAGATCCCGTGAAATGTTTCACGTTGCCCCGGGCTCACTACGATATGCAAGTGCGTACGTACATTATATTATCACGGGAGCAAAAAAGGCAACAACAGCAGCAGCAGCAGCAGCAGCAGCAAACGAACTAACGGCCGGGAAGAATGCGCTAACATATACATGCACGCACACACGCACACACGCAGACACGCGGCTGTCGAGAGGTAGGGGGAGAAAAGAAGAAGGAGAGCATAGGTATAGGCCCGGCGCGCGCTCTCACGTACAAGCGAACAATCTGTAGGAGCTTGTCCCGAGAAGTATAGATCAGCCAATCAGATAGGCAAGTACCCCTTCCCCCCGCCCGGCCAAGCGTGCCATTGTCACAAAATGGCGGCCTTAAATCAGACTGACTCCGCCCCCCTCTCCTCTCTCTCCTTCTCCTACTCCGAGCGCCGAGCTCTGTCTCTTCTCTTCTCTCGCTCGCTCGCTCGCTCGCTCTCTGTGCAGTATACAACGTGGTCTGCTGCGAGCTGCTGCTGCTTTCAGCCCCACCACCACCTCGCAGCCACCGCGAAAAACTCCGCCTATCGATTCATTTTTAACGTTCTTGTTCTGCTCCCCCGGCCACCACACTCCCACACACACACACACAGCTATGATTTACTCGCTCTTTTCTTTGCTATGCCGGGCTTTCTTCCTCCTTTTTACGCTCCCCCCGGCTCTGTGTCTGTGTCCGCGTGTGCGAGCGAGAGAGGAGCATTCAATTATATTGACTATACCGCGGAGAGCAGCGCTCTTTTCATTATTCCTCGCTGTTATTGGCCGTTTTCGCCGCTGGAAAAAAAGAGAGAGAGAGCGAGAGAGAGGGATGCTCTGCGGCTTTGCGCTGCCTCTTGTCGCGAGAGTTAATTATCTTGTCGTACGACTGCGGTCGTTATATTGCGAGCGACTTTCCTGCGAGCGTATACTTTTTTTTTATTCGAGAGCTCCTGCTTTATGTAATGGATTTTAAAAAGAAGAACGCTACTGCGGGATTCACGTTTAACGCTGTAATTTTTTAGTTGTTCGCTCGCTCGTGAAATTCTTTCTTTTTGTAAGAAAGAGGTCGCGTTCTTCCCGATTGCTTTATAGGCCGATAAAAGTACACTCGCGATTGAGAAAAAGGCTCCTAAGTAAACAACATGACTCACGCCCTGATATAAAATAAAGTCAACTCAACTCGAAACTCGAATATAAACCTTCCAAAAATAATAAGCCTCGAAAACACGCTCCTAAAATTTGCAAATTGCTAGATAAATTCAGAACTTGGCCGCGCTCCAACTCGATCGCCGGCGTTGAAAATACACATCTCTTCCTCCCGAGCGCAGATAGCGTGTTTACTTGATACTTCAGCTCCAACATATACAGCGCTTCCGCGTCTCTCTCTCTCTCTCTCTCTCTCTCTCTCTCTCTCTCCTCTCTCGGGACCGAAACTTTTTGCGCCTGCGCTGCTTCTTCTCCCTTGACCGGCTGCCATGCGATAAGCCGTACAACCGTACAACACGACACACGCCGGAGGAGTCCGAGAGAGGGGAAAAATCGAGAATACGAGCGCCCGAGGAACGAAATGATTAGGGGTTCGTGGAGCTTGAAAAAAAAAAAACGATCAGCGAGCGACGTTTCTTCTCTCTCGAGCTTTCCTTGCTCGAGATAACGCTTGGGAGCGTCTTCTTCTTCTTCTTCATCTTCTAGACTTCTTCTTTTGTTTCCGGAAGCTGCGCGCCAGCCAAAACGTAGCTTCTCCGCGCTGCAGTGGCTCCCGAACTCAAATTTGCCGCGATAATAACTTTCCCTTTATTTTCGCCTCGCTGACTTCTTCTTTGCTGCTGCTACTGCTTCTTCGTCGTCGCCGCGTCTCCGGGGGACGGAGGAAAAAGTTTCGGAGCAATTTTGCTGCTCGGGCTGCTTTTTTCTCTCTCTCTCTCCCTCTCTCTCTCTCTCTCTCTCGCTCTCGACAGAGTATAGAGGAAGACTATTTTTCATATCTCCTGGCGTTGGAAGTCTGGTGCGATGACCCTGCTGAGAGACGCGTATAATGAATGGGTAGACTCTATACTATTCCGTCTATTGTCTGGTGTAGATTACTTTTTAATCTCGTTCGACTTTGTTATGCGCTGAAGCTATAGACAGATACAACAACAATACAACGATTGCAGATTCCAGAAACCTGCTATACGAATCAATCCCAAGCCACGTGTCGTATACATCACAAGGACGACGCTCACGCAACACAAGCGCAAATAGATGATTTAATACAGCTAAACGACCGACGAAAATTCATTAAACGGACGGCCCAAACGACGACGACGATAACACGATGCAATCATTTTTTCCTCCAGTCTGTGCTTGACGGATGTGTCGCCAAGATGATGCCGATTACAAATCTATAGGCACTGACGCCGGGCCCGCCCCCCTCGTTTGTTCGCATTTTGTCTCTCCTGCCCCAAAGTTAATGATGCCGAGGTCTACACAATTTCCACGAGACATACACACCGACCGACGCGTATACCTATATATTACCTTCCAGTTAATTAGCGGCGCTGCCGCTGTTTCTCGGTTAATTTTGTAAACAAACACAAATATTGCGCTGGCGGCGTCGATGATGACAATGGGCGGAGAAAAATTCGATAATCCAAGCGGTGCTCTCAAAATATTCAAGAGTGATTTTTTCACTCTTTAAAGAAGTGATCAGTAATATCACTCTAGTTGGAGTCATAAATGATCAAAATCACTCTTATGTGAGTGATTTTCTAACACTCTTATGGAGTGATTTTCTATCACTCTAACAATAGAGTCATAAAAATGACTCAAAGTTACTGAGTGATAAATTTTGTTGAGTTTGAGTCACTCGATGTTAGAGTGATGTCGTACGGAGAATGACGCCAATTTAAAAATCATAAATTGACTTATCCAATCATAAGATGTTTAGTTACATTATGCAATTATTGCTGATTTTATTTATTGATTATTGTTCGTATAGTATTAACTTTAGTTAATATGTTAAGTGTTGATACATTTGATCCGAATGTCTGTACACCCAAGAGTCCTGTTTGGATAACTCGACTGTCATGCTGGAGATCAAGGTTCAAATCCCGTCGCCATAAAAAATTTTTTAATTTCCTTAAATCTCTACTAAACCATAAATTAGAATAAAATAATACAATACATGAATATAAATAAATTAATAGTATGTACAATAAATTTAATAATAAAGTCAATAATAAATAGTAAAAAAGAATTTAATTTTTGAAAATTTTATCTTTTTAAAAAATTACTTGCATTTTTCTCAGCGTGATGATAATTCAGTTTTAATTATTTTTAGGTTAGGTTTGTAGTATTTGTGAATATGTCTATCACTCTTGGCTTTGAGTGACATGAATCACTCTTCAGAATAGTTACTTTTCACTCTATTCCGACTGGCTCTGTTTTTTCTACCCTAAAGAGTGATATATGACTCTATTAGAGTGATTTTTCACTATTGTAGATTTAGAGCGCATGCGCTTCCAGCTTGTGATGGTCAATAAAATTCAATTACTCGGAAAACAACGGCTGTATACCAAGAGTGCTTCACCCCCTCCTGTGTATAGCAGACGGATGAGTTCAGTCCGTATAATGCAGGCAAACAAGCGTCCCATTCGGACAGTCGGCCGTGTATGTCCATTGTGCACATACCTTCGAACTTCGGAACCAAAATGAGACGCTTAATGATGCAAATTAGTCTTCCCCGGCGAAAGTACCCGAGTCTAAGAAGCTGTAATGAGTTGTAGTCTCTGCGCCGACGTCTGGCAATGAGGCAGAGCGACGCGATTTTAATGTGCCAGTGGTGCCGAGTAGTATACAGAGAGAGAGAGAGAGAGAGAGAGAGAGAGAGAGAGAGAGAGAGAGAGAGAGAGAGAGAGAGAGCGCAGGGGAAGAAGAAAGTTAACGCGAAGAGGCTTATAAAGAACGATTAGCTTCGTCAAGACGTGGTTTCGTAGTGCGGGGAGAGGATTGGGACTTCCTACGAGTGCGTGTACGCCGATGTTTACGATTTTATCGAATTTTCAATTTTACGTAATATTATTCGTATACGTCTATAACGTGCAATTACCGACTGCGTATATAATTTTATATATATAATTTTCGGTATGCGAAAGAGCCGATAGATAAGCCGCGTCGTGGCGGAGAGCCGTTTATGACGCAAGAAAAGAAATTGTTAAGCGCAGAATCTATGAACGAAGCCCTTGAGCGTTAAGAATAAGTCAAGCGTAACGAGAAAACTTTTTCTCCCTCCTTTTCTCGAGAGCCAGCAGCAGCAGCAGCGCCGTGCGGCTGTAATAAATCCTTGGGAGGGTGATTAGAATTAATGCGAGATTAATTCCAATGGCTCTGATAACATCCTTATCGCGCTTGTAAGCTTATTCCACAAAAGCTTCGCAATAAAAATTTTCCCCGGGAAAAAGTATATACTCTATGCTCTTTTTCTTTTCGTTCAGACGAAGAGAAATGTATATACGCACAACTACATATCTCTCGTTGGCATATCGCACGATATATACGTTGCTAATTAGACGAGAGATAAACGAATCGAGAGCTAAGCAGCAACACGTGGTTCGCATATTCGGAGCGTCGCGATACGTGTGTGTGCGCGCGCGCCTCGATAATCGCCAAGATAATCGGCCGCGAATGGAGGGGTAGGTTATAGCTCTGAAAAGAAGAGGCTGCGATGCCAGCGTCAAAAAGACGCTCATAATACGAGACGCACACGCGCGACGCGATGGAAGGCGTAAAAATGAAAATCTTGCAGAGTCAGGCTGCCACTTAAGGATCGTTCTTTTTTTCCAAGGGTATTAGAGAGCCGGCTAGTTTTTAGAGGGATGCCCGTGATGTGTGTGTGCGGCTTTTATCGCGTTCTTGAGGGATTTTACGGGTGTCAAGGATGATCGGTCCTTTTCTCTCTCTCTAGAGATGGGATATTCTGCATACATTATAATACGAACAATATTTCCATGGAATTCGAGGCTGATGTTTAATACACTGAACGCATGGGATTCTCGTGTCGCGGCAGCGCATTTTTTTCCGTATGTAATAGCTCGTGATTACAAGACACTCGATAGCGATTATACGAGGTAGCAGGGAACGGTAGCTTAATTGGCCCCGAAATAACACTTGCTCGAACCGCCTGAATTATAAGCTTCTCTCGAAGGTATCAAAACATTATATAGGAGCAGTCGCGCTATCTCTTATATACCCGGACACGAAAGTAAAAAGGTGTGTAGTGGTCGTGTCTCAAGTGCCAGAGTCCTTCTCACTCGAAAAACGAAGAGTCACACACAGAGCGCTTTGGTCTCCCCTTTGATTAAGTTAATGTACCGCGCGCCTTGTCGGTGCCAAGCCTAATTTCTAGTTTTGTTTTTATCGCGCGTCCAGCTGTTATACCTTCTATACAGCTAACAAAAGTGTATACGTTTTCAATCACGACATTCCACGTTACATAAATCAGACTATCTTCGCAACGTGTCCCGTCTCGGAAAATTATAGAAAGCCACTGACCATGCAGCTATGAGAGATGCACGACGATTCGACGAACGTTTTCTCCGCGCGTATCTTTCCCGCATATTACAAGAATCCAGTAGTGGTCTCTCTCATCGGATTCCCAGCAGTGCACAGGGCAAGTTCTGTCGTGTCGCATAATAAGGTCGCGCCGAGTATACGTTATACACACACACACACACACACACACACACGGGGGCATATGCGCAGCGTCGTCGTGACTTCCGCGGACTATACACGGCGTTTATGCATGAAGCTCGCATGCAAATTGCAAAGATGCCATTCGCGCGATAATATAAGTCGTATATATAAAGGACACACGTATACCACGCGCGAGGAGAGGCTTTTTTAATATTTATGACAGTAAAAGGCGATCTCGCGAGAGCGAGTTTTCGCTGTCGAGTATATGTATAGACTCGTAAAACGGCTATTCTGTATACTCAATTTGAATGAAAATGGAATTTTTATCGGTGCGCGCGTATAAAGTGACGTTTAATGAACTTCGACACGGACGCGTCTTGGATGGTTCACGGAATATCAGTTTCCATGAAAGCGAGGTACGCACTCGAAACGACGAAATTGTCCCTCCCAATAAAGCGGAAACTTGCGCGCGCCTCCATTATCCCGAAGGTCTTGAAGCGGATTGTCCACTCGAAACTGTCAGCTGCTCGACAATGTAAATAATGTCGTCGAAAGCGAAGAAAGGAGTGAAGAAAATAGAAGAATAGTCTTCGTCTATGCTCTCCAGCCCAGGAGAGAAAATAAAGAGCTGCGGAGTAAGTCAGGGCGAGACAAAGGTATACAGCAACTCCCGAAAATGCCCAAAACATTATCCGGCCGCGAGTACATGCGTATATACACCCCCCCTATACCAACCGAAGAAGCAGAGAAGAGAAAGAAGAAGAAGAGAGAGAGAGACCTGGTACATAAGTATACATACACACTCGCACACAGCGTCGTGCAACAAAGAAACCAACAAAGCTGCGCGATCGCACGCCTCGAGAGAGAGAGAGAGAGAGAGAGAGTTATCTTGATGGGGCCCGGGCTAAGTACTTTCGTCGCTGCGTCGCCGGGAAAAAGGAAAGATCTTCGAGCTCGATGGATTCCTCTGATAAGTATATATACGCGTCCAGCATTTTTCCTCCGCTTTTCTCTCTCTCGCTCTCTTTCTCTCTCTCTCTCTCTCTCTCTCTCTCTCCGCTAATGCACATAACGCGAAATCGCGCGCGCGCAGAGCTATACATTGTCGCCGACGAAAAGACTGCGACACGATTGCCCTCGAGATAGCGATGCGTTTATATTTATAGAGAAAGGGACGCGCGGTGCGCTTTTTCGGAGAAAGAGGTGACGGACGGGTTTTTTTTCTCTCGGCCTTCTCTTTTGCTCGAGTTTCAAGGGGTTTTCCGGATTCTCTCACGGGAGATCGAGGATTCGATGATGGAATGTTTTTGTGTACGCATCGTGCGGTTTTCTGTGCTGGCGAGATGAGATAAGCGCTAATCTTGCAAATCTTTCGAGGGAAATGCGATTTTCGAGGTGGGGTTGTGGCCGTTGCTATAGTGTCATTTTACGAATATTCATGTTCGAGACTGGAAAATATATCATTCTGAAAAAAAAAACGTCGTACGAATATTTCGGAGCACGCATTTAGCCACATCCCACAGAAAGCAACATCGCCTCTCATTATAATACAAAACGGCACACAAGCCGCATCCATTTTTTCCCGACGCGCGGGAGAAAAGGACAAAAAAAAGAAAGTGCGAGATAAGCATCGGCGCAGGCGTCATTGCAGTCGAAGACAGTATAAGGAGACAAGGTCGTCTGTGTACGCGGTGCGCGCGTAGAGCGCCCGCACGAGAGAAAAAAAATCAAAGGCACTCGTCGCTTACCGACACGAGACGTTACGCGTTAGTGCCATAGGCTCCGAAGTGTCGTCGTCGTCTCGTTTCCCCGAGGAATATTTTTGGAGAGGGCAAAAAAAAGGCGACGTCTTGCGCTCGCTCGTCGCCCTTATGTCGGAACTAATGAGCCGCGTATACGAGGCTTTTTTTCGGTGGCGCCGTCACGGGTTTGGAGATTTTCTTTTCTCTTACCGCGATTTTGGACGGAATCGTTATTGCTACGGAGTATAATGAGACTTGGCCAAGTGAGGCGTGTAATTTGAGATATTATATTACTGTTATGCTCGCACGCGCGATGAGAAGAAGTTATTAATTCTCAGTGGCTGTTTTTGTTCTGTGAAATAAAGGAACGTAAAAAAAAGTAAGTCGACGCTTGTTCACGAGGGAAGTGTGTTTGTCGTTATTGCAGTGAGAGAATGGTTGCATTCAGGATTTTATTGCTTTTGACTGTTTTGAATTTTTCGACAGCATCGACAAGTGTTTACCGATGGAAATTTAACACTCGAAAACCGGAAAGAAGAAAGTGTGAAACTATATCCATACTATTCGGGTGTGACACTCGATACTCTCCGAGTGAACAGTTGGTGCGATTCTCGCAAGCAGCGAACGAGGCTGTTAAGATTATCATCGCCTTCAAAAAATATGGATCGCAATAAATTAAAAAAATATATGTATATAATCCCATGATAGAAGCTCAACTGTGTTCCAGAAGCACAAACAATTCACTTAAGAAAACGCCAAGTTTAACGCTCCTCACGACATATCTACCAAAAACTCACCATATTATCATCTCCAGCACCTTGAGAGGCTCCTAACACCACCTCCCGGCGATAAACTAACGAGGCAATTAGTCCGGTTTGTTAATTCACCGCATCCCACATGCACATACACAGAAATTTTATCTCGCGCGACTCGATAACATAGAGAGAGAGAGAGAGAGAGAGAGAGAGAGATCTCGTCATCAGCCACCGGCAGCTTATCTCCGTCAGATCGAATCTCTGCTGCTGCCGCTGCTGCGGGCATCGCTGCAGAGATAGCATTGAGGACGTCCGGTTTTCGGAAGGAACCTCGACAGCTGACCGTATAGGTCCGACTTTTTCTTCGACTATATAATAGCTACGCAGCCTTGTATACACGCAGATAAGATTTTTCTTTTACGATCTTGTAGACGCGCTTGTCGTTTCCACGGACGATTATATAGAACTAGATCGGCTTTGATTGCGCTGTGTGTGTATATATGCCACTCCCGCGGTAATTAACTCTCAGCGTTTGCATATTAATCAGGGGAAGCGATCTCGCGCAATTTATTCGATTAAGGTTTATGCATACCAGCGCGATTCTCTCGCTCTGTGTATGTGTGTACTCGGGGTATAATCACTCATAATTTTGCAGCTCATACACACTCGTCGGAGCGATTGTTATTTCTCCTTACACTTTAATTTATGCGCGTCGGGGCGTGTATCTCTGTTATATTTATTTCCAGAGAAGAATTACGTTGAAACGTCCAAATAAAAGTCGAGCGTGAAGAAGAAAAAGCATCAGGAGGGACGGAAATGATCGATATATTACCTGCGTGTATTTTGTGAAATCAGGTGTTTCGTAAGCATCCCTCGGCCGTCGAGAATCTCCATAAAATAAGCGAGCGAGCGCCTCCCGTACGTGAAAAAATGTTGAGCATCGTCAGCGCTTACACCGTTGTAGACCGCCGTACAGGCGTCTCGCCTCTGTAAATCGTCTGGTCCAGTCTGCTCCGCGTCATAATTCAGACCCTTTTTAACTGTTTCTGTCGCGCGTCTTTTTTCCCTCCTCCCGCTGCGGAGAGCTAGTGCAGTGCAGCGAGAGCGCAAGAAAAGCGAGTCGAGGCCTTGTTCGCATCGGTGGCTTGAGTTATGTGCCTACCTGGCGTCGCGCGGACATAGTGTACAGGAGGTCCTCCGGCGAAGTGGCTTTTCCTCTGGTGAGAGAGAGAGGGGATGTATATTCTGCAGCAACAGAGAGCTGCGCGCTGTAAAACCCATCAGGCGCCAGGCTCTCCTCTATCCGATGTACGTGAGGCTTGTGCCGGCGCCGCGTCCGTTTTCCCCCTGATGCGACGCTTCTTCTTTTGCTTTCCCTCCTTTACCCTCTTAATACTATTGGACTCTGTCGAGAGACGAAACGACGTGTTTTGAAATTTTTTTACTAGGTATACTATCCCGATTTGTTGATATTCGTTTTCGTTCGAATCTTCTTTGAGCCAGAAAGCGCTGCAGGCAATATATGCGAAATTAGCGCCGTGAGAAAAGAGCGAGAGCCGCTCACAGCAAAAGTGCACTTTCTCAGCCATAGGACACCTGTCTCTCTCCCCGAGAGCTGCCGCTTCCTCTGCTTCGCACATCATCCCTGCGGCTGCAGTTTTCGTCGCGACCCAAATACTGCACGCGCTCTCTTCCCCGAATGGCCTCTAACCCAAATCTCTCAGGTATATGACGCGCGAGCAAGCGCGTTATACTCCAGAATGTCGCAACATTGCGCAGTCGTGAAAATCCATTGTTCTCTGGTATATAAGGGACTACTCGCTTTTCCTCGCTCGCTCGTTTTTATGGTCCGAGAGAGAGAGAGAGAGAGAGAGAGGCGAGATTTATGGCCGAAGCAGCAGCAGCAGCAGGGCAGTGGCCGTAAAAACGTAAAAAGTGTCGCTTCTTGCAGCGCGCGGGGGATGAGAGTCTCTATTTCCATCATCGCTTCGTCGGGTATCGATTTCAGAGCGATGCTCTGTACACGGCGTAATTTTGCAGCTTCTTTTTTTTTCTCATCTTCCAATAGAGTTTGTGCGTACAGCACTGCATGGTCACTCGGCGGTCTAAACGAGAAAGTATGTCAGACGATCTTTGGGTTTGTATGCTAACCGGGCAAAAGCCCTTTCTCTCCTCTTCCATGCCAGCAGTATAACGCGAAAAGTCAGCACACGCCTATCCACGCTGCATAATACCCCAAAGAAAATCGCCACAGGAGGAAGAGTGTATACAGCGTGAGAGAGGCGCCCCTCGCCGTATTTTCATAATTGATCTGCCCATAGGGTATCGATTTCAAAGGTCATAAATAACGGCGCTGTAGAGAGCTCTCGGTGTGCTCCCGCCGAGCGAGCCGAGGTGAAACTTCTCGCATTCTTCGCTATGGGGGATTATGTGTATACCTACAGCTCTCTCTCTCTCTCCCTCTCTGGGTGTGGTGAGGGCCGCGGTTTTTCAGGGCTGCACTCTTGAGGCGTGCGCTGTGCATTGCTCTGCGAGTGTCGTTCGTTTTTGCACAGAGGTCGTAGTGTATCTTTGACTTTTTCCTCGGTGTTGTAAATAATATTTCCAAGCCAGGGTATCGCTTACCTTGGTTCGTGTTGTTGTCTTTCTTCCCCGCGCGGATCGAGACAACATAGAGAGAGAGAGAGAGAGAGAGAGAGTGTTCCGGGGGCAGGTAGGTAGGTAGGTAGGATTTTTTCTAATTTATGATTTTACGTAAGCGATACGCGCTGTAAAACCGGACGCGCAAGACACTGCGCTGGTAATGATGATTTTTCCGCTCGTTCGAATTGTGTGCGCGCGGGCAAATTAAAATACAGGTTGGCTCGTTAAAGCCTGCGCGCAAGGATCTTTGGCTTAATTATTCGCCGTATTCCCGCGCGAGTCGATCTCTCCTTCATCGTTATTATAATATTTACATTCATTACGCTTATAACGCATATCCTCTCTGTCTTGAAGGCCGCGAGTATATACGCGTGTTTATCTGTCGATCCGATCTTGCGTATATATATAACCGATCGCCGAAAATTTATGTGCAATTTTGATAAATCGCTCTTTTATAACTTGTTCATTGACTCTCTCGTCGCGCGTACCTGTAGCAGTTTCAAAAACGAAGAGCAAAACCGCAAGAGAGAAGAGGCGAGTCCGTAAAGTACCGAGTGCAATGGGGGAGGGGAACACGTCGTTCGGGAGGAACAGACGTTAAGCGAATACTTAAGCGCGATAACGAGGAGGGCGGAGATCCGCCTGTGGTCGGCGTAAGTGACTCCGGGATTCCGCACGAGCTGCTGCTGCTGCTGCTGCTGTGGCTCGAATGACCGAGTCTCCCAGGAGACGCGGGATTTTCTTGTGGCCGTGTAGTGTGTGTATGCGAAAGAGAGAAAATTTCACGTCGTAGCCTCGCTATATGATCGCCGCAGAGTGACTCCGTAGGGACGGCGCGCGCACGAGGGCGTTCCTCTCGAGAGGCTCTTTCCATCCTTATACCTCGTGTTTTTCGATGCAGAGGATTACGTTCAGCATCGCGGATTAAATTAAACGAAGAAAAAGGTAAATTTTGCACTCGAGTGCATACTCGTGTCCCGAGGCGAATCGCAATCAAAGCGAAAACTCTCCGCCGCCGCGTTGTAACGAAGAAAAGCCGACGAGCCATTCATCGACGCCCTCATGAAGGAGGAGAAGAAGAAAAAAAGCAAGCAATAACGTGAAGAATCACCGCGCGCGACTCGTAAAGTCGACTAAGCGTTCCCCGATACAAGGACTTTATTCTGCACCGCGCCGGGGAGAGCATTCAACGACGCACCGCTATATATAAACGGCGCTAAGTGCCCGCTCGAGATGTCGATAGGGCAGAGTCTCCGGCGGAGTTTTTTTTTTAAAGTTTTTTTTTAAGGAGAGTAACCCGAGTCACGTCATCGGTGTCGCAGACGGTCTCTTTTCTGTTATATGCTTCTTTGTCGCGAGTCACGCCGTGCACTCGGCGGCCGACGACGTCTGTGGCTTTCAATTTTTCGCGAGCTAATTCACAGCGTAAAATCGATGATCCGCGTAATTCACTCCCGGTACGCGACATCGGTCAATCCACAAATCATTCGAAGGAACGTCAGGACGAGGAATAATAACCACTGCACAGTAGTCGCGGCAGATTGGCATCGCGACAGGACTGTAGCGTCGCATCAACGGGAGAACTCCGCTTCCATCATGCAGGTATAACCGGCGTATACGAGAAACGCGCGATATAATAGATTAGCCGCTCGTATACGCTAGTCTGGCATACATAATGCCGGCGTATATACGTATAGCTAGACTCGTGCGTATATTAATTAATGCGTATTTATGCCGAGGCGGGGATAAGACTTTTGCGTCGGCTAATTGAAACGCCAGTGTCAGGCAGATAGATAAGCCGCGGATTGCGAGCCGCACGAGTTATGAGACGATATTGCGAGCCGTCGTGCGTTATACGTACCTGTATACCTCTGTGTACGTTGAGATGAAATTAATTTTGATCTCGCTTTTGCCATGGCGTTCGTCGCTTACATCCCCTCTGCGTCTTTTGGCCGGTATTTATATACCATGTGCGGGGATGGGCAGGTGATTGATTTATTGATTTATTGGAAGCTATTTACATGACCATGATGCGCGCTCGGCGAGTTGTCGAATGGATTTTTATCGCAGTGCGATTTTCAACGCTGATACTGATTTATCGACGGTCGATAATCAACTCTCGACTGTAATAAAACACGGCTGGAGCTGAGTACGTCTTTCAACATCTATTTTCAGTTATACGTAATAACCCACTGTTAATCAGAATACTCTGGCATCTTGCGCACTCCCTCAAGCCGGGAATAAACAATCTCTCCCAACTCGACCGCAATGCAGTGGTATAACCTACAGTATAAGGTAAGAAACGCTCGGCGCAGTGCTCTAAGCATGTCCAAGCCGGGCAATTATCGCGGATGACAAAGGCGGAATTTACTGGCTACAAGTATATATCTCGTGTCGTCCTCCTGCAGCAAAGCCTCTCCCTCCTCTACTCGCGCTGGCAAATCATCGGCGATTACACGTGCCATTAAAGTCGCACCGCGCGCATAGCCCCGCGTATACCTACACCAGCCGCGCGCGCAATCGTCTAATTTACGCAAATTGCGAATCCGCCCTCTCTCTCTCGTACACGGCGTATAATGCGCCGCTAATGTCGCTCGGCGGCAAACTAAGATCTAATAAAGCGACAAATCAGCCTAACGGCTCGAGTCTTGATTTCGGGCCGTATGTGTGTGTTCTGCAATCTCGATGCGCCGACGCATAATGCATATACACGAGACCCGGACTCTCTCTCTCTCTCTCTCTCTCTCTCTCTCTCTCTCTCTCTCTCTCTCTGTCTCTCTCTGCGATATTGCGCGCATAAGCCGCGACGATTCTATGCTGCCGTATATATACCAGCGTGTCGGTGCGCGGCTGGGGAGTTTAATCAGCATACGTGTGTCTCGACGCTCTGTACGGCTGTACCGTATACGTATTTCAATAATTGCAGTCCGGCGTGATTTGTGGATACGCGCCGATGCGGTATATACCTGCGCCGACGAGCTTTCCGCTGATGCTCTATAGTCTGCGTCGGCTTGAGATGAGGACTGCGGATAATATGCATATTGTGTGCATCAGGGCTTTGCGATTTGCGGGCTGCTTTCTAAGATTTGCATACGCGAGTTATTGGGCCGATAGAGAGAATGGAAATTTGAAATTAATCGAAAATATATAATTCTATATAACTTAAGTGATCGTGCTTAATTAAACTTACCTCGTCGCTGCAGCGTTGAACGTGAATTTTCCACAATGAACAGAAGAACGATGTAAATATATAGCACTGTGTAACTCAGAATAATTGACACCCGTAAACACTAGCTGTATACGACGGCCATAAACACCCTCGTCTCGTAAAAGAACAATACACGACAACAGAAGCCAGCAGCACCGATACGGCTCCGCACCTTTCGACTTCGCTTAAGCGACAATAAAAATGCTAAGCAGTGATATATATACACATAGTGCATCTTCATCTCTTCCCGCACCCCCTCGACATTTACAACCCGTGTCACGTACCATTTACCGCCCGCGCAATCTGTGCACCGGCGCAATATCGTCCCAATCAAACACATGGGCCGAAAATAAGTGGAGAACTACCACCATATCACCACCTCAAAAGGGACCATCACTTCCACGCGCACATGTCACCGCAAACACATAAACAACGACGTATCAATCGACAGCAACAGCAGGTTACGGCAATTAAGACCGCAACAAGTACGATATACGCGTAGTCGTTTCCTCCGCGCGTACACCCCCCGCGTCGCGCATCTGTCCGACTCGCGCGCGTCTTTATGCGTGGCTCTGATGCTGCGGCGAAATTGTTTCATTGCGCGCCCCCAAGGGGACGGTCCAGCTGTCGCAATGTTGCGCAACTACGATTGTTGTCTATTATACATTTCGTCGCGCACTGCTGCTGCCGAACGAGACGCGTGTTTACGCCGCTGATGATTTAAAGATGCGCGTACGATGATAGCCTGCGCGATTTTTAATCGCTCTCTCGCAGAGAAATCGCCCATATGCAAGTTTAATGCAGAGTGGATTGCGTGGGTGGAGAGAGCTTACATTAATTTAGATGGTATGGTAAATTAGACATGCATCCACTTACCTCTACGCCGCGAGTAGGCATCGGCAGTTACTCGGACCTGCAACAAAGAGAAAAAAGCGCGATTATTAAACGCACATAAAGCTTTAGTACGGTGCGTATACATAAATTACGAAAAAATTCGCAAACCCAGCGCACAAAGTGAAGGGCGACTTTGCAAAAAGAAAACCGAACGCGCGCGCGTACTTTTACATTAGCGAGATAAGTCCCTCCTTCTCTCTGCGGAGTATTTTTTTTGTCTCTCGCTACCCCTTTCAGCCTCTCTCCCTCCTCTCACTCTCTCTCTCTCTCTCTCTCTCCGTCTCTGCGGGGGGTAATAAATCTGCTCGCGGGAATTAGTTTCGAGATAAAGTATAATATCGGGGGCTGACGTCGCTTGCGCGACTCCTCTCTCTCTCTCTCTCTCTCTCTCTCTCTCTCTCACTCCGTATATTTATTGCCTCGATAGTGTCAGTCGTATGCACGCCGCGACGCTCCCTTTTTCTCTTCCGCCCAAGAGAGCCGCCGCTGAATTATTGGAAAATAGTCTCCATCTCTTTCTCCTCCTTCTTTTTCCTCCGCGCGCGCGCGACTCTTTGCTTATTTTCCGAGAGCAGCTACCGGCTACAAATCTTCTTTCGCTGCGCTGTACTGCTACTTTGCATTCACGGACGTGTCCTCGCGCTTCTTTTCTCCTTTATCAATGTTTATTTATGCCGCGGGCTCTTCCACGCACACACACACACACACACACACACACACACACACACACACACATACAGTACGTATATATACAATCGAGACTTTGATAAACATGGCGCGGCAGCTATTTTCGGAAGATTTTTTCGCCAGATTATGCAAGACAGGAGAAGCGAGTGAATGTGTATAATAATAAAATATGCATTATATTTGTCAGGACGACTATGTGTGCTTCATGAAATATGCATGCGCGTAATGCGCAGGACGATCCAATCGGTATTATAACCGAAAATCGTCCGCCGCCCTGTTTACCTCGAGCGTAATACCGAGTCATAATAACGCACAGGAGGTAGGTATGTTATAACCGATATGCGGGATATCATCGCGGCTTTTTATTACGCGCTAAGCGCCGCACGGCCCACCGATCGAACCCGGATTACGCTCTCGTGAAAAAAAAGGAGAAATTGTAAATTTCTTCATACGTGTATACACACGCGCAAGTATCGTATGTCACTGCGGGCGCGCGTGAAAAATGCGTTTTCATCGCTTGCCGGTATTATATGCACCGGCATCACCTGCGCGAACGACTTCACCTGCAGCGCGCGTGTGTCGCCGCTGCCACGGTTCTGTCGAGTGTCAATTAAGCTCATTTGAATATGTGAAATTGAGCCGCTCTCGGCTTACATTTTTTA
The DNA here is from genome assembly GCA_012977825.3 of Pteromalus puparum. Lineage (NCBI taxonomy): Eukaryota > Metazoa > Arthropoda > Insecta > Hymenoptera > Pteromalidae > Pteromalus > Pteromalus puparum. Next base: position 71,135,564 of record CM053170.1, read on the forward strand.
CGACGTTCGTCGTGCGAGTTATAAATAAACAAAGCGTCGCATGCACGAAGGGGTTTTCATATCGGATATATCGCAATTAAAAAAAGAGCCTCCTTATCTCTTTCTCGTTGGCGAGCGATAACGATTTTTTTATCAACGTTCACATCGCCGCCGGGGAAAAAAGCACATGTCACGAGCTCGCGAAACCGGAAAAACAAAGCCGTTTGATTAACCACCGCGGCTACATTACGCAACGCATCCCTCGCTCATGTATGTGTGTATATATGCAAAAGGAAAGCATAACATACAGCCACGCACATCCGTTCCGGTCACACGCACCCCTTCCAATCCAATCCGCGGAATGAACTGTAAAATATGCGGGTGCGGATAAAATCTGCTTTTTCGCAAACAAGCCAACAGCAACAACGAAAAACGTCGGTTGGATGAAAAAAAAAAAAAAAACATCCAGAATAAATACACACAGCAGCGCATTTGAGAAAAAGAGAGCCGGCTTTTCTCGTAAAAATTCCCGCTCGCGCGCGCGCGTGTTGCGAAAAAAAGTACACGTGTGGGCGGGTACGTGCGGCTCGCTATCTGCCCCCGCGATAACAATGATATCTCTGATATATTATGGCCGCCGCTGCAGCTCTCTTTTCCTCCGCTATACACGCGCGCTATCTTTCTCTCTCTCTCTCTCTCTCTCTCTCTCTCTCTCTCTCNTCTCTCTCTCTCTCTCTCTCTCTCTCTCTCTCTCTCTCTCTCTCTCTCTCTCTCTCTCTCTCTCTCTCTCTCTCTCTTTCGCTTTTTATATGCATCTACTACGTGCGCGCGAGGCTCGTTGCGCTGCTGTTGCTGGTGGTAGAGATCGAAAATACGAGGAAAAAGCGAAGAGCGTGTATCACCCGCGCTCGCTCTCCATTTTTGCGATACTGGTCTGTGTATATACGTGTATGGAGTGTTCATAAATAACCGAATAAATACAGCTGGAGTATAGTAGCTGATTTTTTATTCGAGGGGACTCGATTTTTCTGGTTGCGATGGGATGAATGCGAGGTCGAAAGGATTGTGTGATGGTTGTAATGGTTTTTATAGCATCGAACTATCTGGATGTTACTGGATTTTGGCGCTAATCCACGGTATAAATGCAATGGAAAGATTTTACACTTTGATGAGTAATAACAAAATTGGAAAATACAATTGTTCAAATTTAGAATAGCTATGAGGTTTATTAAGTAATTTTACATCTCGTTTGATTTAACATTTTACAGTATATATTTTATTTAATACATAATATTATAGAATAAATCAAAAACGTTTTATTTGGCTGTCAATAATATTGTTATGACCGAGCTCGAACGTTGCGCGATTCGAACATCATTATTACCCGAACCCGATCATAACATCTTGGGGACTCGTCCGGGATAATATTTTTCGGGAAGTGATCAGTGAAGGTTTATGCATTTACATTCCTTCAAGATTACAATGGTTCCATCACCTCAACCGTCACTCACTGCAGCGAATATGGAGATAGCAGGATTGAAGAGACGGATGGAGGAAATTACTCAAGAACTCGAAGAAGAGCGCAGATTGAGGGATCATTGCAACGAGGATGCATTGGATTTACAAAGGGAACTCCACGTTCGTGATACAGAACTATTGGATGCTCGTCGCCTCATTGAGGATCTCGAAGAAAAGATTCACCGATTGGAAGATCAATCGGTTCGGAGAGAAATGTTCAATGACAAAGAACACATGACTGCTTTGAACGAGGAGATAGCGAGACTACAAACTCTGAATAACAGATTGATGGCAGAACTGCGAGAACTACAACAATAAATCAATCAGCTAAGTCGTTTACAAAATAGAAACACACATTCACACGCAACAGGAATAGAGAACACTAGAGTCAATAACATTGGATTATTTCCGAATCAGAATAGGTTAGGGTTTAGAACCCCTGTTATTGATCCATTGATTACTAGAACACGTGGTGTAGGCTCCAATGTAGGCAATTCTGTTTTACCGAACATTGAACCTATCCACTCAGGAACAGATTTGGGTTCAAAATTGAAAGTTAGTGATTACGATGGTTCATCGCCTCTTCGTTAATTCTTAGTTCAATTTTAAGTCATTGCTAAAGCAAATAATTGGACATCTGAATCTAAAACTGCAGCTCTTATTTCTTGTTTGAAAAGAAGGGCAAGATCAATTCTTGTTGAATCTGATTCTACTTCTTCGAATTTCGATAGTTTGGTATCACGTCTTGAACTTCGTTTCGGTGATAAACATTTGGCACCTACTTATCACACACAATCACAGAATAGGCGTCAACGTTTCGATGAAGATCTCCCAACATTGGCTGCTGATCTTGAGAGACTTACTAATTTGGTTTATCCAGAATGTCCATTTGAAGTTCCAGATAAAATTGTTTGTACCCAATTTCTTTCTGCTATTTTTGATTTGTCGATCAAGGATGTCCTTCGTATGGAAAGGATAACTTCTCTCAAAGTTGCTCTTGCTCCTGCCATGGAAATAAAAGTTATTCGTGATTTAAATAGGAGAGATGCCTCAAGGAGTAAGAATGACACATACAAGACTGGAATCAACTCTTCAAATTCTCAGTCTAAAGGTCCTCAATCTTTTGACAAACAGAAATCTCAAGATTTCTTTAAGAATGTTGAATGCTGGTTGTGTAGTCAGAAAGGTCATATTAGTTCGCATTGTCCAACTCGAATGAGTGGCCAGGGAAACTAGGTTATGTTGAACTTTCTGGAGCAAGTTCAACAGAATTTAACAAGACTCCAACAGACACACACCCTTGTCTGATTGATTATCATGTTGGAAGAATTAATAGGAACTCAAATAGATTTTATTTTGATGGTTTCATTAATGAGAAAACTTGTATTTTTAAAGTAGATTCTGGTTCAGATGTAACTATTATAAACTCAAAATTTGTAGAGCCAAAAGATATAAGAATTCCTATTAATTTTACAACTCTTAAGTATCCAACTGTGGAAAAGGTACCAGTTGAATTTTTTATTTCAGCTTCGATAAAATTGAGTAATCATTTAGCTAATTTGGATGTTTTTGTTGGGAATATTATTGATGATTGTATACTTGGTAGTGATTTTCTTGATGCAACTGGTATTTCAGATTCAATAATTAAAATTATTTTAAATACTCCAAGTTCAATCAACAATAAACAAATTTCGAGAATAGTTGATTCTTCTAAGAATGTGCCAGAGACATTGCAAGAAATTTTTGACAAGAACTCTGAGAACTTGGATCAAGATCAACGACGGAGTTTTGCGAATCTTCTTCACGAATTTCAAGAGATCTTTCAAGATGAGGACGTTACTGGAAAATGTAATTTGGTTGAACATAAAATTCAATTGCTCCACAATCAACCAATCAAACAGCCTATTCGAAGACCACCTATTCATCAAGCTAAGGAATTGGACGAATGCATAGCTGAGATGTATTCTCAAGGAGTTATTGAAGAATCAGACAGCTCTTATTGTTCACCTGTAGTTCCCAAGAAGAAGAAGGATGGAAAAATTCGTTTTTGTATTAATTTTCAAAAAATTAATGCAATTACAATTAAGGATTCATACCCTTTACCAAGAGTTGACGATACTCTTGATAAACTTGCAGGTTATTCATGGTTTTGTACTCTGGACTTAAAAAGTGGATATTGGCAAATCAAGATTCGAGAAGAGGATAGAAAAATCACGGCTTTCTCAATTGGAAAAGGACTTTGGCAATTTACAGTTATGCCATTTGGTTTATGCAATGCACCTGCAACTTTTCAACGTTTAATGGAAAAATTACTCAGAGATTATCTTTCGGATTTCTGTTTAGTTTATTTGGATGATGTCATGGTATTGGGAAAGTCATTTGATGAAGTAATAATTAACCTGAAGAAAGTGTTTGTTCGTTTTCAAGAAGCTGGATTACGTCTTAATAAGAAGAAATGTGTTTTCTTCAGCAGGCAAGTTGAATATCTTGGATACATCGTTTCAGGAGAAGGGAAGACGGCTGATCCAAAGAAGATTGAATCTGTTGTAAATTGGCCAATTCCACATAACAAGAAGGCTGTTTTGAGTTTCGTGAATTTCTGTGGTTACTATAGACGACTTATTAAAGGATTTGCTGACATAGCGAAACCTTTATATAAGTTAACTGAAAAATCGACTAAATTCATATGGTCAGAGGATTGTCAAAAAGCTTTTTCAAAATTAAAAGAGGTTCTTACAACACATCCAATCTTAGTATTTCCTTCTCTTTCATCTGAATTTATTTTAGATACTGACGCTTCTGATCATGGAATTGGGTCGGTTCTTTCTCAGAAGCAAGATGGGATTGAACGTGTGATTGGTTTTTATAGTAGGGTTCTTTCAAAACCAGAGAGAAATTATTGCGTCACTCGACGTGAACTTCTTGCTATTATTGAGTCGTTAAAAAATTTTCATCATTACCTTATTGGTAAACCTTTTGTCATTCGGACTGACCATTCTTCTTTAACTTGGTTATTGTCGTTTAAGGAATTGGATGGACAATTGGCTTGTTGGTTAGGGAAATTGGATCAGTACAACTACAAAATTATTCACAGAAAGGGCAATTTACACGGGAACGCTGATGGACTTTCAAGACGCCCTTGTGAAGATTTTTCTTGTAAATATTGTTCCAGAGTAGAAGAAAAATTCAATAATGTGGAAACTATTTGCCGTATTATTTTTGAAGAAAACACATCAGAAGAATGGAAAAAGAGTCAAGCAGACGATGAGGCAATTTCTTTTATTTGTCAAACGAAAGAATTACAGAAGAAACCAGGATGGCAAGATATTTCTTCGTTGGATGAATTCATCAAAATCTATTGTTCACAATGGGATTCGTTGGTACTAATTGATGGAATTTTGTATAGAGAATGGGTTTCAACGAATTTAGATTACAAAATTCGTCAATTAGTTGTTTCTCAAAATAAAATCAAAGATATTTTGGAAGAAGCACATGATTCACCGTCTGGAGGACATTTCGGAGTAAATAAGACTTTAGATAAAATTAGAAAAAGGTTTTATTGGGCTACTTGCAAAAGAGATGTGGAAAATTGGTGTAAATCTTGTAAAGTTTGTATTTCAAAGAAAGGTCCTCCAGATAAGGGTCATGGTGAGTTGAAAATCTATAATTCAGGAGTTCCATTTGAAAGACTTCAAATGGATATTTTAGGCCCATTTCCACTTTCTTCTTTGGGCAATAAATTCCTCTTAGTTGTGACAGATTGTTTTTCAAAATGGGTTGAAGCTTTTCCTCTCTCAAACATGAGAACAAAAACCATTGCTCAGATTTTCGTTGATCAGATTATTTGCAGGTATGGAGTACCTTTGGAAGTAAATACTGATCAAGGAACGAATTTTGATTCGAAATTGATTAAACATTTGTCTGAATTGTTAGGAATTAAGAAGACAAGAACAACGCCATTACACCCACAGTCGAATGGACAAGTAGAAAGACAACACCAAACACTTCTACACTATCTCACAAATCATACATAATAATCAGAAAGACTGGGATCGTTGGGTTTCACTATTTTTGTTAGCTTACAGGTCCTCCAAACATGCGAAGACCGGAGCTACTCCAGCTGAGATGTACACCGGTTTTGATCTGAGGCTTCCTTTGGACTTGATTCGAGGGTGTCTACCAGAGGAGGTTGAGATTGAAGGAGACGGGGACTACGTACACAGGCTTCGGAGGAAACTCAGCGAGATCCATAAAATGGCACGAGACCGGATGAACTTACAATCTGAAAAGACGAAGTCTTGGTACGACAAACGAGCTCTCAACGTTGAATATTCCCAAGGCCAAAAAGTTTGGTTCTTTAACCCTCGAAGAACCAAAGGAAAAGCACCAAAACTTCAGTCGAATTGGGAAGGACCTTGGGAAGTTGTAAGAAAAATCAATGACGTCGTTTATTGTATTCGTCGTTCACCAAGACACAAACCCAAGATAGTCAACATCAATCGTCTTGGGACTTACACTGAGAGAGACACCCGATAATGAAGACTGCTCTGCTCACGGTTCTTTTGAGCTGTGGTTTTTCCCGTGGGCGTGAAGGTGAATACCGGAGCAGGGACTTGAGGTGAGGTTCCACGGCATGTCAATTTTCCCCCCTCTTGTCTGAAGATAGATTTTCGACCAACCCTATGTTGAGCAAATAAGATGGATGATTGGAATGAAAAGGAGATTGTTCAAGAGACGGGTCCGTCTTAGTCCTGTAAGTGATGATTGGTTCGCATCTGTAAGCATTGCTCGGTAACTTGATGCCTAGGATGGGTCAAGGTAGAGGATGTTGATGTCGGTTCCTGTAAGTCATCATTGGATTGTAAGAGGATCAACCCGCTTGAAGGATGGATGGTTATGATTGTCGGGACGACAATCTGAAAAGGAGAGGGCAATGTTATGACCGAGCTCGAACGTTACGCGATTCGAACATCAAGAATCGCGCATAGCGACCCCTAGCAACGAGATCAACGACGTCGCGGATGTTATTGTTTATGTTTAGTCTGATCGTGACAGCTGATGAGAACAGTTGTGCTTACGTTCGAATAAAGAGTCTGAGTTTATGTGTGCTTTTCTATAAATACGTGTTGACATCTTTATTACCCGAACCCGATCATAACAATATTATGTGAGATTTTTTGTCAGCGGTCAACGTGAAAATTATAGTTTGAAGCTTTACGTCTGCCAAGATTGTCTTCTGCTATACCCCTAACGGGTCCTTTGAATCCTACCTGGCCAGAGACGCTTGAATATCCCTCACAAATGCAAATATCTTGCAGGAATCCATTAAGCATATGTTCTCCGCATCAGGTTCCATAGCGAGTGCCCTCGTTAATGCACTCTTGATTACAATAGCCGGGATGACATAACCTTTAACATAATATAAATAAGATCGTTTAACTTGTCAAATATTGGAATCAAATATATATTCTATGAACGACCAGAAATATAGTTTTAAGGCGTACAATTGTTCATTCCTATCTACTGTTTAACAATAATATAATGTGAAGTTGATTTAGACTCGTAATTATGTATAAGTAAAAGTAAAAACCATTGAAAGTAAGTATAGTAAAGATATTTGAAATTCCAAAACTATGAATAATAATTGATGCGTTAGAAAAATTTAATTTTATATTGTTGATTTTAAATTAAATAATATTTTTCATTTTTTTATTCGCATGCAATGTATATATAGATTGATAGGCTTACCAGCAATTGCATTCAGAATACATCGTAGCAACGATGACTAATAAGAGAGCAAACGTTTTACTGATACATACTGCCGAAATACCGAAGTTTATATACATCAGCAATCGCCTACGATTATCTTTTGAAAACAATAGCTTAGAAATACAAAATGTTTTTCTGACTATAAAAATTATATATGCTTATCTAGACAATTCGCTTTTGTTATATATTTAACAATTGATATTCCTCTGAAATGGGCCATTTCATGTAGTTTGTATTAAAATCATTAGAATAAGCAGTTCGCATGAAATGATATCATTTCATGACATATCAATGATAGCAATACAAACATGTATTCAAGCATTAAAATAGATCTAAATAAAACGGTATTTTTTAACACACCGCGTGCGAAGTTGATTCTGCACTCGTGTGATTGTCACCCTCGCTTCGCTGGGGCGACAAACCTCACACTCGTGCCAGAATCAACCGTTTCGCACTAGTACCGAAATGTACTATTCTGTAGTCGCCATTGTAGGAGCTATTAATATTGTAATTAATTAGTTTTCAACATAAAAAATTATACAATAATAACATTTTTGTCAATAATAATTGATACGACTGCAACCCTATATACATACCTACATGAAACCTGCACCAAAAATTTACTTAAGTTACATTTTCGAAAACTATTACAGCTTTACTTCAAACACAAAATTATCATAATACGTGCAGCTAATGAAACTTTGATGATTACGATATTATTCCTCTTTCATACGTAACTAACTAAACTATAAAAGTCGAGGGAAATACGTAATATGTGGCCATAAGACTACGAACGGTCATAGATGTCTTCAAAATTTATTTATATTACATAAAATTTTGGATAAATATTTTTAAGAATTTCGGAGCATTCTATCAATGGCGAAGGGCAATGCCTGCCTGCAGCTTTAGTCGTTTACCAGTCTAATCAAATCAACTTCTCCATTCTCTTTAGTGCAATCACAAGCATATGATGTGTAACTCCAACTGCCACACTTTCCAGAGAACGAACCCAACTCAGTGCATAATTTATGGCACTTTTCTTGAGTACAAATTATAATAAAACCCAATAATAAATTAGTATAATTTTCGAAATAGTTACATTACTAGCTTATGCCGTGCTAGAAAGTGTCACTTACGACACTTGTATCTTACATGTAATTTATTGATATAACTTATTATGAAAATATGAGCAATAGCAAATACAGAAAAGCTTATAATCTTATATAAAAATTAACGACGTTTTCACTGTTTGGTTTAACGTATATACGTATTGTGCATATACATAGATTCATAGATTATTGTAACTTACCAGGCCATCCTTCGGAATGTATCACGGCAACGATCAGTAACAAAAAAGCAAATATCAAAACCTTCATGATTTTAATGTATTGGTCAGTACAGCGATATTCCAACAGTGTCAACAATTACGACCATATTATTACACCTACCAAGACAACTTATATATCAAAAATTCGCAAAAGTCGCGCTTCAAACTGTTTTACGTATATAAGCAAACAAAACTTTATGATGACATAAAACTGAAAATCGTGCACAAACTCATGCTAGCTTACGCTAAGCAACAGCAACCACGTCATCATTCGTGTGCAGAGTATTCACCTACACACAGCCAGTTCAAAGCCACCACGTACGAACACAGAGTCACCTTCAAGCCGGAGGCGAGTCGCGTTTGCATTTTTCTCCCTTTTTGTCGGGAAGCCACCCCCGCATGTGTAACACCGAACGAATGAGCTCGCCAGCACGGAGAGAGAGAGAGAGAGAGAGAGAGAGAGAGAGAGAGAGCGACCCCCTCGACTCTTTCGCGTGTATTTCACATTCAAAACGAGCCCCGGCGGCGGCGGCCGCACTATCTTCCCGAGAAATAAAACAAAATCAAGCATATAGGTACGCTTTGCTTTCCAGCCTTTTTCTCTTATACTGCAGTAGCACGAGCGAGCGACCAAGCTCCCGATAACGTTTATTTTCCGAGGACTTTTAATCTCGCGGATTGCAGAGCTCGTTTCCTTTGTCTGCTTCTCTTTCTTGGAGCCTCCACGATGAAAATGTCGTCGGATCGTGTTTTACTGCGGAGGAATCGTTGCGGGCAAAAAATAATTTCCTCGTCCAGCCGGTAAGGTAATAAAGACAGCACACGCGCGTAGAAAAAAAAACACTCTCGCGCTCTTTTTTAATCGAAATCAGCATCAGGCCGCGAGAGAAAAGTTAAAATTCTGCTCTGGAATATCCTCGGAAAAAGCGGTGGGTGGAGCCGCGCGAAACGCGAGAGGAGAAGAAGAAGCGGAGAGAATGCCGGAGAGGAAGGGCGAGCACTGAGCGGTTTAATTTAAAAAATAATTAAACCGCAAAATTAAACGAGAGAACCCTCTCAGCTCTGTTGCTCTGCGCTTCTCTCCTCTTCCGACGCTCGAGTTCTCGCTATGTGCAGTATATGCGGTCTCGCCGCGTTTTTTGCGCTGGTCGGGATATCAAAATTTTAGTTTCGCGGAAACCCGTGTAATTTTTAATGACTACGAGAGGAACCGTGAGACGAATAAAAAACGTAATCAGAATATTTTTCTCAGGCTTGAATTTATTTTTGAAAATAAATACGCTAATGCAATTACGAGGTATTCAAGGAAGCCGCGGCAGGACAAAAGTGCCCCCGACAACGCAACAATGCAAGCCCACCCACAGAAATGTTGAGACGCGAAAAAATGCTCGCATTAGGGCAGATAATGCGCAAATAGATGCGGGAAGTGGCGCGAAGCCTCTCGCGCATTGTGCAGCACCGGCGACAAAAACGTCCAGCGGCGGTCATGGCATTGAGCTCGCAAATGAGATTTGCAGCGCAAGAAGAGAGCGAGCATAAAGAAGGTTAAAAACCTCCAAAAAGACATGCGCTCGAAAGGCGAAACGTAGCGGAAAAAAGGAGAGCAGTGGCTAGTAGAAAAATGCAGTATAGCTGCGTTGGAGAATAGAAGACGAGAGAGGAAGATCCTCCGAGCAGATACTGGGAGAAACTGGAGTAGTCGTCGTCGTCGTCGTCGTCGAAGGCAGCAGTGTTTACAGGGCTTAGTCCGCATTGTGCGCATTGTGCGCTGCAGTTATACGTCGGCGCCAACTCTTTTTGTTCGACGCCTGGATTAGCCAGGCTCAGCCGCGCAGCGGGGGCCACTCGTTACCATTGCTTCGCCCGATGAAATTTCGACAGTCCTCTCCGGGAAAAAGTCCGGGGAAGACAATAAGCGCAGGTTTTTTTCGAGATTTGTCTATCGCAAGTGCACAATCTGCTCATGGATAAGGATAAGGCGCCAGAGAGGGAGGACCGCCGGCTCTTGCGTAAGCGTAAGCTTCTTGGGGGTTCCAGCGAGAGATATGGATTTTTGCGCAACGCTCTCAACTATAGTGCCGCCGATGACGACGCTTGCTTTTCGCAGAAAAGGTCGGGAGAGTATGCGGTTTGTGGGGAATAAGGGACCAGAGCCGCAATCAGATATCGCGTAAGAACGCGTTAATGTTTTGGGATAAAGGTGTCCAGGTGTATAGACGAAGTTGCGTAACCAGAGCCGGGGATGCGGATTTTCCGGGACTGTTTTGCACGCAGGTGAGGCCAAAACAAAAGATGAAAACCACCTGATAAGGCATCTACTTGTATAATATATACGCAGAACTCGTTTGCATAAAAGTATCGTGTTTCAGAAAAAATTCAATCATGCGGTGTAGAGTACTTTATCGAGGCGGTTTTTTTTGTTGTTCTTTTAAATTGTTTTTCAAGGTGGAAGACCAGACGTTGACATTGCGAGTTTTCATTGAAAACAATCAACAATACAACCGCATTCCATGAAAAAGATAACAAAAGCTTCTATCAGCTGTCCAAACTTTCTTATGTGCGACAGTTTTAGTATTCATTGCCAACTGCACAAAAAATGAACAAAACTTCGCACGTGTCAAACAATACCTCTTCTGAAAATCTTGAGGTATTTAGACGTTCTAAATTGCTAACACTTACGGCCTCGCGCGCGAGCGATCGAATAGCAACGGAATCGAAACGGAATGCATTAAGCGCATCCTCGTCAGGTGCCCTACACTCGAGATACATTATACCTTCACATGCAGCTGCGATTCGAATGCGATATTTTTTCTGGCGCGCATAAGTGGCACCTGCGACAAAATTGACACGCGAGCCACCGTCGCCGCAAGCATATTATTGCACCCGAGCTGCGAAATCAGGACGATTGCTGCATCGCTGCAGTATACGGCTACTGTCGGTCGTCATGCGCAGTTTTATTGCAGGCGGCCTTTCGATTCGCGCGCGCTTATAACCAAGAGTCAGCTGTTCGATCGTTAAACCGGGCCTGATGGATTTCGGAGGACTGGTTTTAAGGTAATGACTATGGTTCTGACAATCGCGATAATAAATGCTTCAACGTTATACTTTATTGAAAATGTTTTGATGCGCACAGTGTGTATACACTTACATTATAGTATAGTTTCAATTTTATTATATCTCCTGCTGGAGTATTTAGAGTGAAACGGAACTTGATTATACATATAGACACAAAGCTTATACGTCACACTTGCAAGCATCCTCACTGGTGCAATCACCTTCGTAAAATGCTTTCAAACACCAAGGCTTACATTGACTTGGATCGCAGTCTGTAACATTATAGTGAAGCTTAAAAAATAGATACATACAGACTAAAGTATATTAGGTTAAAGAACACTTACAAGCCCTTATCTCGATGCACATGACAGCAGAAAGAAGTAAGAAAAGAGTAAATGTTGCAGTTTTCATGATTTTTATGAATCCGTCTTAAAGATGAATGATATATTACTGATGCTTTACGTGCAGAAAATTACTGCGGCGACTGTTTAAATATTTTACTCCATGCACAAATAACATGGGAGAATAAACTGAGCCATATTTATTAAAAACAATAAAATAAGCTTGCAAATAAGAAAGAAAAGACGCCAACAAATATACTGAGAAATACTACATTATAATATCGTAGAAAACTTTAGATTAAAAGAAAACTTTTACATTTTTAATTCATTCAATTCTGTAATTTTTTCGCAATGTTCATCAATTTTTATTACCATAGCAACTTTAGACGTGGTGGCGGTGTGTCAGTTTTTAGCATGTCTCGAGAATTGAAAAATCATTTTTGCGACTCAATGGTCCATGAAGATTGTTTTAATAAGCTGTATAATAGTATATTGTGTACCAAGGGCGTAAAGTGGGCTTTTTTAGACCGAGTGTGGAGTTTGCATTGTCATATATTGTGTACCGAGCCAAAGACGAGTACTGCAACCACACGAGGTCAAAAAGCCCACTTAGCTCTTGGTGCACACCATATTTTTTGTAACGCAAGTACAGATTTTTGCGTTTTTTTTTTTAGATATTGAGTGCGACTGATGCAACTTTTTTCAGAATCGGCGACCACACTCTTAGTAGACTAATTTTTAAATTTATATATATAAATAAATATATATATATATATGTATGTATGTATATATGTATACATATAGAAAATTTCCCAAAAAATGTTAGCGGGCGTTTTTCAGTTTTTTTGCCCGGCGGGCGTTTTTCATTTTTTTTTGCCCGCCGGTCTGAAAAAAGTTACTTTAGTTCCGCTTAATAGGTCAGAAAACGCGAAAATCGTGCTTGTGTTACAAAAAATATTATTAATATACGAACATCCATAAAAACAGAAAGAGCCAGGTACTCATGATTGATTGTTTACAATTAAACTCAGGCAGCTTATAGCATTAGCGGCTCAAGTATACCCAACTAGTAAGTAGTTTTGGCATGGAAGACACTCTGCTACATAATGTACGCGGATAGCGATAAGGGAAACAGAAAAGCCTCTTTGCGCCACCTATCTTTGATGACCAGAGTGTTCAAGCGGTGGGTGAGAATCCAGTCTAAAACTGATTTGTTCTGATATATTGCGGTAATCTTGATTGTAAAAGGTCACACACCCATTCTTATCATTTCAATTTTCACTTTTTTGAGATTAGGAACTAATGCATTCGAATACACATCGAATTAAAAAACGAATAGCCAAAGTAATAACTGCATTATAAAAATGATATTTTAATTATTAAAAATATAATTTATGCACAGTACCGAGTTATAGAGGTAACAATAAATGATTTACACATAGAATTTTTTATTAAGAATTAGAATTGGCATCTTTCGTTGATGTCTCCGGCAAATATCTTTTCATTTCTGCAAAATTTCCCTCCTTGTCATAACAAAGACAATTGTCTCCCCAATAGCCCCACAGTACACCCAGCTAGCGCACTCTCCTGTAGAGTAGCCCTTGTCCACACATATTTGAGTACGGACAATACATTTTTTTCAGTTAACACTAATATGTTAATGCGCTGATGTACGTTTATATCTTATCAAATGCAATTGTATATAATCTAAAATTTTATTTGTGGTGCTGGCTACAACGTTTCTCGAAACTTCTATACTATTGTACGACCTCCTTTTTTCAAAGTTACACAAACACATATATTTTTGAATAAGTTCTTAACAATTAATATTTTTGGACAATATAAAACATAAATTGACTTCCTTGTTTTTGAGTATATACAATCTGACCATTACACTTGGTCAGGTAACGCGTAGTTCAAAGTTAGAATTGCAAAATCGTTGCGGCAATCGTGGCTTAATCGAATTCAACCAAGAATATGGTAAAGAAAAAACGTTAACTCGATTAGCCAGCCAAAAACAAAATCGCTTAAAAAAGAAAGCCCTCTACGCGCAAAAGGGTTCCAGTCCGCATCTCCCGGATGAATCTCCGAACTCCGTGCTGAGCGTCGACAGCGAGGAAGAAGAAAAGAAGAGCACGATATAGTCGGGGCTCGCGTTCGCGCGTCTATATAATTATTCCGGGTACAGGATACACATATCTTTATACATTATAAAAAGGGTAGAGGGAGCGACGCACGAGCAAGTTCGACAACGTATTCACTGTGCCTATCTTTATGGCTTATTGCAGCGCTTTGGGCAATTTCGCGATCGACCGGAGATCCACAGCAGCAACAGCTCGCATGCATCCAAACTTCTTTATCTTTTTTTTTTTTTTTTTTTTTTTTTTTGATTCTCGGCGCATACACTCGGCCCTTTCCCCTTTTTTCGAGGTACTGCATCCGCGAGCTTCTTCTTGTTTTCTCTCTGCGATCGATGCAAAAAATTGACGGACAGCTGCTCAACGCGCGATACAATATTTCGGCGCAGGTTTCGTGCAAGCGTGGCTTATAAATATACGCGATAGATAATGAGAAAACTTCTCCGTATTTCTGGCAGGTTTTGCAAGTGCTCTCGGCCAAAGCATCACTCGCACACCAGGTGCTTAAACTTCTAATATACTTTTTTATTTATAAATAGATGCACCGCACGGACGATAAATCAAACGAAAGTCTCGCGAGCGCATCCTCCGCAGCAGCAGGCTTCTCCTTATACGTGCATGCATACTCCTTATACACTCGCGAGCGCAGTTCTCCGACGAGGTTCCAACGAAAAGCAGAGTCGAGCACAGCGCAGCGTACAATGCCCTCATTCACGGCTGGACCGTTGCTCGCTTGGTTTATTGAATCCAGCGACTGCTCGCTCCGCTCGCTCCCTGAATGCTATCTATATTATCGGACGGATACACACATATATACACATGCGAACGGTTGGGCTGCTGTTTGGCGTAGATCGAGATTATCTGCCGAAAAGCAAAGTGCTGCCCTTGGAACGCGAGGCAAAGGGCTAGATGAGCACGAGGCGATACGTTTGTGCGCGCGCCCGCGTCGTCATCCCAAATCTAATGTGACGTCTCTGTCACGTAGCTCCGCGTATGTGTGTATATGCGCATATGTACACAGCGTTGGGTTTGCCATACACATATACCTTTGCGCTTTTGTACGTGCGTTTACTTGCGGGACTGTTGTCTTTATTATACGTACACGCAGGGAACGAGGCTTGTTTCTTTTATTGGAGGAATAATTGTGTGCGGGTAATGGGTGTCGAGAGCGGCTGAGGAAACGATCGCGATTGCGGGGTTGTACACGCCGCGGTATAAAGGGTTGTGCGCGTGCGTCTACGTCGGGAGAGAGAGAGAGAGAGAGAGAGGGAGTTTCGTCGAGGAAGCGGCTGTAATCTATGACGGAATCTCTCTACTGTATACCTACAGAGCGATTATCTCGCGAGATTCGTTGTCGCGTTGCTCCGATCTAACTGTGCCGCGCACGCATCGATAGCCCGATTAATTGAATTAACTTTGTCAATGTAGCAGACAGAGTGTGAGTGTGTAAACAAAGATTGCAGTTGCGCAAAAGCAAAGTTAAGCTACGGCCGCGCGGGGAAAATTCACGACGACGTTGCACAATCTCCTGAGCCACTTCCAGTGCGGTATCCCGCTTAATCCCGACTACGCTTATAATCTTCTTTTGCGTCTCTCTCTTCCTCGATATATATATACACGGCGAGACGGTCGATTCGCCGGCGTTTTCCCCGAAAAATCCGGTCGTCTGTCCCATTACCCAAAAGTAGAGCGGATTTCGAAGGAGAGGAAGCGGCCACCACCTGACTGCGCGATGCGCGTATACCTGCGTGCGGATTAAAAGATCTTCGTCGAGTGGAGTTTGCGTGTTTACACTCGCTGCCAGTGCCGCTGCCGCTGCTGCTAAGATCCTCGATGACTTGGCAGTATACTGGAGTGCTCTCGTGATTGCGACGATTTTGCGTTATGGGAGTGGGATTTTACGTGCGTAACGAGCGACCCTAATGACCGGCGCTGCGGAATATCGTTCAGCTGTCGCTGCTCGAGCGTTTTTGGGGAAATAAAAGCCTCGGTTTTAATCGCTTCGGTGTGTCGTCGGCCATATACACGTTTTCCCTGAACGTTTGGTACTTATGCTTCTACTTATGCTGGAAATTGCGAGAATGCCAGATTAGACTGGCGCCTCTCGATTTATATGTGCGAGACGCATTTGGACAGAAGTGCAGAGTTTTGTTCTGCGACGGACCATATTATGACGATTCGGACACGTGCCATTATCGGCGAGACGTAGTAATCGGTATAACGAGACTGTTGGAGTGGATTCTTAGGATTGCGCAGAAACGTATAGGAATCAGAGATTGCTGCATTAAACGGACAGACGAGATCCTGCTTTTATTATTCAAACTATATTTTTAATTATTTTTCTACACTGCCAAACCTCTGCACAATAATCTATTATTGTTATACCAGTATTAACAAAGTGTTGTATATAAAAGACACCAAGGTTTCTAGAATAGATAACTAACGTTTTATGCAAATACAAGTAATTATGTTTAAGTCCAACATTTTCCACTGATCGTCATCGTTGGTAAATATTTTATCTTCGTCTTATAAAAGCAAAATTCTTAATCTCTCTTTTTGATAACGTCATCGACTTGTCGTTCTTTCAATGTATGTCATAGGGCCACATTTGCTTAAAATAGTTGAAGTGCGTGACTGGTTATAAACAGCATTTTATTGATAAAATGATTTAGCTTTTTCTATTAAATTTATAATATTAGATATACACAATTCTGTACAGACATACGTTGCGGTATAACATGAATAATTTATAAATCGTAGACAATTTTGTGAATAATGGTTAAAAATAAGGAGCATTCTGTAGTGGTCTTCACAAAGTTAGTACCAATTTTAATATCTTGTACGCTCTACCATTTCTCCGTCATCGTTGTAACAAACGCAATGATTTCTTATTCGGAATGATAGCCTTTATCACTACATAATTCAGTACAGTCGTCTGGAATGCAACTTGTAATAAAAAATACAGTTGAGCCCACATATAAACAAACGTGTATAGCAATTAACAGTTCTAAAAAACTAGACAATATGCAGTCCATTAAAATTAAATTAAATGTATAAAAATTATTCAAGCTAAAAGAATAAGATTTTTAATTTGGTCAAGAAAATAAGTAATCATAAAATCTTTGAACTGGCCAATCGATGGCCATATCAGAGAATAAATAAAATAATGATTCCTCTCTTAGAGTATAATCAAATTGTACATCATTAACTTACGTGGATGTCTATTAGTATTTGCTTGGGAATATACCACAGCAACGGTGAGTAACAAAAAAGCAAATATTATAGAAACTTCATGGTCACAATAAATTGGCGTTGAGGATTAGTTGTATCACTGTTCTTTTTCTGGATGATTATTGACACTACTGCGAACACGAAGCAACTTTTATGCCAATGGTTCACAAAATACTCATCTTCAGTGGTGCTGATCAAAATTAAACAAAACTTTATAATAGCAAAGTAGGGATCAACCTTAATAAAAAGAACACTATGATAATAAATATGCACCTGTTAAAACTCAAGCTTTAGTTCCGTTGCATGCTTTACCAGTTTTCTAAGCACTATTGTTTGTACAACCTACTTTATTATCATGTTTTATACTTTATTATCATGTGACGACCACTATAAAATGTCCTTTATTTTGAACAATTGTTATATATCAATAAAATTTTGTTTAAAACCAGTTGTTTCATGTAGCAATATTTGATGATTTTTCACGCTGACACGCTTCCTAAGTATCTATAACACGAAGTTAGAATGTCCTCACGTCGAGACGACGTACAATAAAATCAAAACATACATGTCTCGCTAAAAAAAAAGCAACCTCAATACAACCCACAGCTCAAATCTCACAAACCGCAGATCGACAAAATCGCGACCGGGCATCTCAGATTCTCACGCGCGACAACCATCTTGCAAATCTCAATCCTCAATCCCTACGTCAGCCTATATACTACACTCACACACATACACACATAAACGGCTGGTGCTGCTGCTGCGGGGATGCAGATGTGATCTTATCTGTATACCAGGGCGCGCGCGCGACGTAATCGCGGATCTCCGGACACAATGCGCGGGCCCTGTTCTCTCTCTATTCGGTGAACCACTCAAACATCGCTCGACAATGGGCGACAGCTGCCTAACGCTCACCGGCGCTTTTTTCCGAAAAAAGAGGAGAGAGAGAGAGAGAGAGAGAGAGCAGTGTCAAAAGGAGCTGGACAAATGTGTTATTGCCCATAAGCTCGCGGGAAATGGAGACATTAATCCTCGTTCGACGAGCCATTCACTCGTGGTTATGCGAGCTTGCAGCTGGATAAGAAGGAGCGACAAATTTACGGTGTTGTGGTGTGTATTATAAATGCCTGCGGGTGAGTGCGAGTGTGCGCTGCCTTATTGAATTACAAGACATCACACGCTCTTTATTATTAAACAAACCCTCCGATCCGTGTCAAAGCAGACGGATGGCCTTGTGAGAGTTAAGAATCGACAAGTCTTCTCGTGTGTATTTTGTGATAACGATTTTTCACAGGATTTCCGTTGAGTGAGGGAATTTGCCTGATGTTGGAAGAGAGTGAAAGAGAGAGAGAGAGAGAGAGAGAGAGAGAAGCGCCCGATGCGTTGCGCAAGAGTCGTTCCTCGAATAAGCGCTGTGTAATCGTAAGTAGTAGTTGCTGTATGAGCAATTGCGAAATAGTTATCGGTGTATCGCTAGCTGCTATTATAGCTATACAGGTGAAACGCGGTGTATAGGTACTGATAGCACGCATATAGCATTGTACTTCAGGGTACTCAAATAGGCTATTATTGTGAGTTTTATATCTGTTTATAAAAATAGATCACTATTGTAATAGGTAACTGGTTCGCTGTTCCTAATCAAAAATTTTCCATTCTCATAACAACATTCTCAAACCGCAAGTATTCCCGCATAAAAAAAAATCCCTAGCGTGCGCTCGTGCCATAGATCTGAAATGGACGATAGCTCAAAGCACAGCTGTAACCGCTGGCGAACCGTTTGCGGAAGCTATATTCTCCCGATTCCAAGCAGCGATTGCCTCTCTCGCTTCTATTTTGACTGCGTCCAACGAGCGCGTAATTTAGCCGGACACCATTGTGTATACACTCGTCGTCGTCCCCCCGCAGGCGCGAAAATTCGTAAAATTTGTTTTCCCGCCCTCGAACAATATATGCCAGAAAGAGAGGGAGAGCACCGGTCAGTTTTCGCCTCGGCCAATTGCTCAAAGATGCCCAAGTCAGATAAAAGAACGCGCGCGCATTTCGAGTGTCAAAATGAAGAGCTTCATTGGGCATTTGAAAGGGCTCGCGGCACACAAAGGTATTATACGTATATTATACGTGTATAGGCGTGTGCGCGCCCCCGTGTCTCATTGTAAGCGAGAGCCGAGTGTGGCACAACACTGCTTTTCTACGCTTTTATTGTCGGCCGAACGTTTCCGAGGAAATCACAAAAACGTTATGATACGATCAACTTCTTGTGCTGCCGACGACTCGGGATTTACTGGCTCGAGAGACGACTGAATTATTCAAACGAGCGCTATTTTTATTCCCTCTTCTTCTTTTTACACGACACACAGAGGAGCGTTTGTTGCGGGCCCGAGAAAAAGTTGCGGCGAGATCGTTAAAAAAAAAAAAAAAAAAAAAAAAAAAAAAAGAGGAGGAGAGGATTGTTCGGCGAGGGACAAAGGTGAGGACACGCGCTTATTTGAAAATAAAAGGTTTTGTGAGCGCGCGAGCAACGATTTTTCTCGAGTGGCTTATATATGATGGAAGTAATTTAACGTTGCGTTATATTGTAATGGAAATCTTAATCAAGTTCCCGATGTCAAATCACAGTTTTTTTTTACTCTTTCTGTAAGCGATGCGATTGTGAGTGCGAGAAGCTAATTACTGCAAATGAGAAGTAGATTTTTTGCTCGTGTAACTCTGAAATGTATAGCTTTCACATCCGGCAGACGCGTATAATGACGGTAATTTTTTTCAACTATTACCTTTGGAGTAATTTAATTATATACCGAATTCTATCGAAAGAAAGTATTTTTGTTGCAATAGTTTGATGTTCACGGAAAAAAATTGCCGGTTACAGCATACAACAAAATATTATAGTCAATCAAGTACTTAGTAAGGTGTTAACCACAAAAAAGTCGGTGTGTGTTTTGCCAAGCGCTTTGCCACGCTTTTCTACATATTTCAATAATACATGATTCACAGCTGACAGTATATAAAACTTGTTTTTTTTTTTCCACAAAAATTCTAGTAACAGTCGACCGTTTAACGATTTACTATAAAATCGAAGGCCAAATTAGATCACGCCTCAAACGCTCGCGCATAGCCGCTCGCAATATTTTCAATTATACACAACCGCGCATAAAGCTCAATATAAAGATCCACACGCTCGCCGATGAAGCAGCGACAATATAATTATTTTCGTCCACCGAACTTCCATCCATTATCCGACGGCGGGAGGTCGACCGAGCTCGCTATCAATCTCGCCACCTGCGCTCGTACCTACATAATATGTGATATCCTGGGAAGCCAAAGACGCTACGGGGGTGAACTTGGAAAACGAAGGGCCTAATAGGACTCACAGTTTGGTTTTTCCTCCGGGGGTTATTTTAGGGCCCACCCGCATTTCGTTCAAGTCCCAATGTTTTGACTCGCTGCATAATTTAACGGCGAGCCGTTCGTCTCTCTGGAGACGACTGATCGAGAGTCGATACGTTGTGGATTGAAAGAAAAAATATGGGGTTTCTATACGCTACGTCGAGTGATGAATCGGAGGGGATTAATAAGCGCTCTTTGTGGAAAATCGTTGCGTGGATTTCTCACGGACGGACTCTTATCGGCGACAACTTTGTAAATCACGAATTAAGGCAACGAATAGAAGAGAGAGAGACGCAAGCCGTATCGGAGACACACACGTGTTCTCGCGCCAACAAAACAAATGCCCGTTTAGTTAAACAACCTCCTCTCGCGTCCGCGCGCGGCGAAGAAACGACGAGCCGAACTCTCTCTCTCTCTCTCTCTCTCTCTCTCTCTCTCTCTCTCTCTCTCTCTCTCTTTCTCTCGGAAGATAAACTCGACACGCGAGAACGGGACACATTCCCGATCTCCCAGCTCTGGCCGAAAAATTTCCAGCTGCATCCTCGGCTATAAAATCTTTTACACCTGGCCTAAGACAAGCTTGGAGGGAAAAAAGAGAGGAAAAAAATAAAACGAAGAGGAAGGTAGTTCGTTAGCATCTCTCGCGGCCGAAGGGACAGAGACAAACGAGCTGCAGGCGACCCTTGTCTCTCTCTCTCTCTCTCTCTCTCTCTGCGTATATGTATACACGCGTGACCTGCCCGATTTCGGGAATGGTCGGCAGGAATGTCTTAATAGGCTCGGCAGGGATAATTTAATTACTCCCAAAGCGGGACCGATTAATCAACGCGCGATAGAGCATCGATCAATTAATTTTTTCTTTGTTGTTCTATGTACAGATACCTATACTGTATATTATATTAGAGATTCTTCCTGGTGACCCGCCGATACATCCATTGTCGCGTGACATCGAGATGACGATCCGATCTCTCGATATCGCCTGATGCGTATATGAAATACTTGCAGAGCAGCAGTAGTCGCGTACTCGGAATAGCCGAGTTGGAAATGTGTATCGCCGCAGCGAAATATTCATCAAACTGTCAGTTACGCACGCGTATACGCACAGTGTCTCGAGAAATAAAAGAAACAATCAGAAGAAGTACGAACGAGGAGAAAGAGAGACAGCTCATTATCGGCTATCGCGAGGAATAAGTCGAGCGCAGCGCTCGAATCCCGAGATGTCATCCGTCAGCTGATTAATGGACGTCTATTAGAAGAGCCGTCCGAAGTCGAGAGACTCGTGCACCTATATACATACGTATATATATGCGGCTACTGAATAATACGCAGGAGCAGCTACCTCCGCGCTTATCGCATCTCCCGAGAGATATACGGAGGCAGATATAATGCACGTCGGATATGAGTCTCGAGTTTTCCAAGCGAGGGTGTGGCCGTGCACGCTCGTGTCTCTGTGTCGAGAGGGTTAACAGGATGTCCCGGCTGATTGCTCGTCGTTAGGCATATGGGTTTTCCGAGGAAGTTTGGGTGTATCATCGTGTCATGGTATACTGTGATTTTTAGATGAGTTGCCGGGAAATCTCGACGAGAGATCTCTCGGAGAGGAACCGACTGCCGAGTACATTTATGTATACTCCGAAAACTACGAAAGTAATTTTGGCAATAAAAAAGCAACGTCTATAACGTATGTCGCGCGTGAAAAAAAAAACTTCCGCTACAGTAGTAACCAAACCTCCACTCGAAACTCCAGCCAGCGTCAACCACCCCGTCCTCCGTCTGTGTGTGCGTGTCAGACTCTCTCTCTCTCTCTCTCTCTCTCTCTCTCTCTCTCTCTCTCTCTCTCTCTCTTTGAGCCGAGCACGTCTATGCAGATACGTCGCGGAGATACGTTTGAGCGTCGGGCAGAGCCCCGGCGAGATAGAGCCGAGATATCATTCAGCCGGCTCTCCTAGCCTCCTCACTAATTCCATTCATCCGCTGCTGCCGCCGCCGCCGCCGCTGCTACTTCGCTCTCTGCACATATAGACACATCACACACAGGGGACGAGACGAGCCTTCGCGACCTCGCCGTTGATGACGGAGCCGCGAGTGACATGGACTGCGAGGGGAGAAATGGCCATTGCTGCAAAAACGGGTTTTTTTATACCTTCCGCGCGAGTTTGCATCTGCACGCGCCTTTTTTAAATTTGAAATTTCGATAACCCGTGTGTGCAGCGATGCGAAGCAAAAATCGAGCTCCTCGTTAATCATGCACTTGCCGTGCAGACCTTGAGCGCGACCGACCCACCCACGCACTCTCTCTCTCTCTCTCTCTCTCTCTCTCTCTCTCTCTCTGTCGATCGACGAAGAAGAATTTCGGAATCTCGGGAATGGCGTGTGCGGAGAGCTCGAGACAATGCTGCGGCTATAATAACACGGTGTGGACCGTCTCGGCGCATCTCTTCATCATCATTCTCCGATACACACAGGGTGTATATACGTATATACGTGTATTTCGTCGCGAGACTTTCCGCAGCAAAAGTACGGGCCTCCGCGGTTAATGTATTCGGAGATGGGCGTTCGTCCGACCCTCCCCTATGGCTATCTCGCTGGATCTATCTTTTTTTTCCTCTCGTCCGCTTCAAAGATGATGCGCACCTTTTATCGCACTTGCATTCTTGCTTCACTCGGCCCCGCAATATAAACTTTAAATTTTTCGATTCTAACAAGCCATATGCGCTAATTCAATCCGGCGGCAACTCCCTCGCTCCGTCTATACAGCTTCCCGCGACACACACACACACACACACACACACACACACACATATAAATAACTCTGTTGGCACTTGGTGCGTTTAAGCCGAATCGGCCGGGGGGTGGCTCCGCATCCAGGGGTGAGCGGCGGCTGGAATTCTTGGCCGCACGCTTGAGCTGCTTCATCGGGGTGCGCGCGGACTAAATCGACTAAACATATACCTTCCGCTTCGTTAGGCCGAGGAATATGTTTTAGATTCACTCTGGCGCGCGAGGGGCCGCGATTTTCCTCGCTTCCAGCGGGTTAATTCGATTTATCAGTTCGGGAGAGCCTGCTGCTTGTGTGTGGGAGAATTAGCAGGAGATGCCTCGGGAGATGCTTGTGGTTTGATTTCTCGCGTGTATTAGCACTTTTAATATAGGGAGCAGATCATTAAATCGGGTATAATATTGCGAGACTGGCTGCTTCCAAGAAACGTCATAAGGTCGCCGAGCCGGCGATTCCCTCCTGAAAAGGCGAGGATCTCGCGCAGCTTCCCCTTCTCGACCTGCTGTATAAGAATACTGCTCGGCGTAGATAAGCCTTATCGACATAGTTCCGATACGATAGAGCTCCCCACGGATCTGTCTCTCCCACTACATACACACACACACACAGATTTCGCGAGGGTTTGTATACAGGAACGCGGGGAGAGAGGGGCTGTTATGAGCCATTGTTGCTCATGATGCATCGCCTCGTAAATATTGTATCGAGGCAGAAAGTGTGAGTATACACTGCGCGCGAGGCCGTCTGTATATTATACGATGGAACGTTTTTCGGACCCGTGCCGAACTGCCATGTGTGCGGCTTATTCTTTTTTACTGCTCTCGTTGCTGCTGATATCTAATACACGCGGTCTCCGATACAGACTTTTTGCTTTTTATCTTTGCAAAAGTTTTCGTTGCGGATGAGTTATTAACCGAATGTTCTCTAATGCGATATCAAACCGCATCAAGAATTTCGTTATTGTTCTATCGACGTGTTTTTTCACCGCTAAACACAAAGCAGGCGAACATCAATAATAACAGCTCTGATTTCGCTATGCAATTCAGCGCAGAATAAATAACGCCTCTCAACAAAGCGCACCGATTTCTCAACTATTTCTCTCGCCCATTACCCCCGCAAAAAACAGCAGCAGCAGCGCAAGAAGCAGCTCGCAAAGTCGATCGTGACAAATGCTCCAAGCAGCGGCAGCAGCAACCTCGACGTTACAAGGCGAATATAAACTCGCGATGCATACACATTACACACATTGCAGAGAGCGAGAAGCGAACCAAGCACGGAGAGCGATGCTATCTACGATGCCACGGCCCTCTGCTATAATTATATCGGATCCCTGAGCCACTGCGCGTACACACGTTATTATTATTATTATTATTATTATTATTATTATTATTATTATTAATATACTTATATGCATCATGTGGAGCGCGGTTGCACAATGAGGCTGCGGCTGCTCGCGAGTGTGTAGCTTCTATGTGAGAGGGTTAGAGTGTTGGTAGATGTACACACACATACGCCGCGAGTATATACAATGGTCGCCCGAGGCTGGGGGTGGAGCTGCTGCATATACAGCGAGAGAAAAAGGTTTGATGCCGAGGACGAGAGTGTGCGCGGAGGAGTCATCTCCGCGCGTGCAGAGATCCGCGATGTGAGTGAGAAAACAGCGCTTTTGAGGCTGAAAATGGGCGATTCTGCGATAATATAACAAACAATGCACCTCCGTTATTAGTTCATCGACGATTGTACAATTTTATCCCAAGATATATTTCAGTGTATATAATTCACAGAATGATGAAATTTCACTAGGCTATTTCCTAAACAGCGCGCTTTCATAAGCATAGCATGATGAACTAATCAAGATGCAGATATAACAAAGTAATTTCAGCACGTTTCCTCGGCTTGGAAAAACGTATAGCTGTGATTGTGAAGCGTATACATATATGCGAGTCAATAAAAATTGAGAACTCGAGAGTGTCCCGAGGCGGTGTACAACGATATTTGCGCACTGAAATTGATATCTTGATCGTACCAATCGCCGAGCGCAAGTGTTCCCTGAAGTTTCGAATGAAAACGCGCGACTTTTTGAATTATCGCGAGAGCAACTTTGATGACTTCTGAAGAAAAGTTACACAGCTGTGAATCCCCTCTTTCTCTCTCCTTTATGTCTTTCATCACGAAGATAGAGCAATTTGTCGACGAGTTGAGTATGGTACAGTCATAATGCGCAAAAAGCAATCTGATTAAACTCTCGAGTGAAAGATCACTGCGTCAGTCAAGCGCAGAAGCAGTAGTAGCACCGGAATCACAAGTAAGAAGAGGAAGCGGTCAGGCGTTTCAATTTCGTCGGATCCGCGATTTTTGCCCAAGAGAGGGAGAGCGCAGAAAACTAAAGTACGCGCTCGAGACTCCAGGAGAGAGATAAGTCGAAGCGCGGAGTGACAGATTCATTTTCGAGCTATCGTCCTCCTTCGTCGTCGTCGTCGTCGTCGTCGTCGTCGTTCTCCCATTCGCCGAGACAAAAAAAAAGGAGCGCGCTTCTCATTGTCCTTTTTCCGTCTTCTTGGCTTTTCCGAGCTCTCCCGCTTTTTCCCTTGAAAGTATCGTCGTCGGAGGAGCTCTATCTGTCTTTCTGCGCTGAGGCGCAATTTCGTGCCAGTCATTCAGTCTTGGACTGACCGCTTCGTGCGTCCCTTCTCTTATCTCTCGGCTTTTCGGAAATCGCGGCGAAAATTAACGCGTCGTTCGTCGTTGTTAAAAATTATTTTCAATATATATATATCCGCTGTATAGTGTATGCAAAACGAAGAGAAAAAGCAACTCGCGATGGGACGTCCAGCAGTTCCTCTTTCCCACGCGCGGAGAAGTTGCGCTTATCCTCTTGTACACTTTGTTTTCGTATACGCGCGCGCACGTATATGCGCGCAGGCTTGTCATCCGCGCGCGCGAGTAGCCTCCGAGATACGCGGTGATTAATGCCGATGCGTCGCTCGAGCAATTTATTAGATCGTCATCGTGAAAAAGAGAGCAGTCCACGCTGTGAGCTCTGTCATTTTTCTATGATGCTCTGCTACAAGCGCGAGTATATATAATACACGCGTTCTTTACTCCTTCTCTTTTCGATTGAGACGCGCGCGTATAAATTTTCGTACATAATTAATGATTGTTGTCTAGCGACCGGAGAGTTTTGAGTCGGGACGAGTTCGGAGAACTGTCCTACCTGCGTTACGTGCTTATACACAGCTCGCTCTGCTTGGGCTTTAATTGAATATAACGAGAGGATTACTCTCTCTCTCTCTCTCTCTCTTTCTCTCTCTCGCTTATGCGAGCGAGTGTCGAGTTTTTGTTTTGGAGAATAAACTTGATCGATTGCTCGCTGTGGAGAGAGTTGGGAGATTTCGATCAGGTTAATGGTCGCGTGGATGACAGCAATTTCTAATTGAATATACATATACAGCGATCGCGTGCCTTCGTGGCTTCCTTGAAAAATAAATCGGAGGAAAAGTCTTGCGGCGTGTTGCGAAATAGCGAGCGTGAAACCCTTTATTCTCGCAATAGGCCACGGCTTCCGTTCCACTTGGACGCCATTAATTTCGAGGCTCACTTGCATCAGGCGTATACACCCTCTGGCATATAGGTGTACAAAAAGGATCTCCTCTTTCTCCGAGCAGATACTGTTTCCTATATATGACGCACTACTGCAAAGGTGCAGCACCTCGCCTTTTCACGCTCGAAAACGACTCTCGTATATTGTAACTCCCGCGAGTCCCGCAGTCTGAAGCCATAAGGGATACGAGCTTTTGTTGGGCCCAAAGAGAGAGAGAGAGAGAGAGAGAGAGAGATGATGACTGTGGGGTGTTGCGGAGAAAATGTGCCGCGAGTGAGATGCGCGGATTCGGTTTCAGTGCGGCGGCATAGCTTCGACCGTTGACGCAGTTTGATGGAATGTGGGTCGGCGATTCTATTTTTGATGCCACGGTTATGAGGAGGCTTTTTTCTCTTGTGTTATGCGAGGGGGAGGCCTGTGACAGGTGCGGTTCGGCTTTTGTATATTTGTTTGACGCGGTCGCGCCGTCGCGTGTGAGGCGAAATTTTTAAAGGGATTATTTATTATATTATGCTCTTCACGAAAAATTAAAAACCTCGCGCCTTCGACGCAATCGGTCAGTTACTCCCGCCTCATTTACAATTTTCCAAGGCTACCGCCCAAGAGAGAAAGAGAGAAAAAGGATCGGCGAGAGAGAGAGAGAGAGAGAGAGAGAGAGAGAGATCGAGCGCGCGTCAGAAATCACTTAGGCAGCATAACTCTCAGGTGTGCCTCTCGCTAACAATGACACGCGCAAAGTGCCTCTCTCTCTCCCAGCAGCGTAATACTTATATATAATATCGACCCTTTTGAGAGCAGCCATACGAGCACAGGTAGCTCCCATGCAGGATCGCGCGCATATTCGAAATATATACGTATCGGACATTGACGAGCGGCACAATGGCTCCCGAGACTAATCGAGACTCGACTCGAGACTCACCTCGTTCGTGTAATCGTGTATATATACGTTTTATATATACACATAATCGATCGGCATCGAGGGAGAGAAGCGGACGGTATTGTCCCGTGATGGACATTGTGCTGCTTCGACGGTCCCTTTAGCTTCGAAAATAGTGTATTTCTCTCGGCCAGTCTTTTTACTCGGCCGACGAGAGCCAGTCGGAGAACGACGGTGACACGCGAAATTCCGGAAGGATTAAAATGGCCCGCGTGTGACAACCGAGAGATGCGGTCGAGCGATTGGCTCTTGTATGTGTGTGTGTACTGTGCGTATATATAATAGGTACGAGCGCGCGCGCGTATGACTTTGATCTAGATTGGGGCGACTGGAAATACCTGAGGGTTCGAGTGTGGTATGCGCCGATGTGGAGGAGAGAGAAAGAATGGACGACGAAATGGGCCATTAAGAATTACCGCTTTGTTAGACGGACGACACGGCCAGTGTATAATAGAGCGAAGTGAGTACCATTCCGATGCAAATTAGACGGATTTTTTGGATGCCCGATCGATCACCGATCGAGCACGAGGAAGTCCTCGCGCGTGCGATACGTATACGCTTGGTTTTATTGCTCTATTAGAGATCGGTATAGCCACGCGCGTCACTGTTACATATACGATCGACTCGATAGAAACTATTTTACCGTTGGCCTGCATTATTTGTTCGATACTATTATACTTTTGCCGCAAGAATAAGAGGAACATCATTAATATTCGGCCACGAGCGAGAGATTATGGAACCTCCTTCGAAAACGTAAAAAGCCCTCTCCTCTTTTTGCAGGCAACAAGAGCCGGGCATAAAGTAAAATAAATGAATCCTTCGTGCGCGCGCGCGTCATAGGTCGGCCAAACCGAAAATATGCGGTGCACGCGTCGGTCCCTCGGGACGATTTTCAGGATACACGTATACGCGCGCGCGCGCGCCCCAGTGTTTACCCTGACGAGTTCACGATGGGTGGGGCTGTTTTGACTATTTCTCGGGATACGAGAGCTGGAATTCCGAGCTTTTTCCCTCAGAGTCGAAATGAATAATTGAGGCCACAGAGGGGCCTCCTACGCTGTCCGTACACTCTCGAGGTTAGCGGACCAGACTACTCTTCTTTCTCTCTAAGGCTCTCTCTGTGTGTGTCTTGGAAAATTACGGGGCTAGCCGAGTAGTCGAGATTAATCAATTTGTACCGGGGATTGGTTTGTAATCGACAGCCGATTTCCAGGATTTTCGGCTTGGACGAATGTTTCGAGATAAATCAGTGGCTAACGATACGTTTCCCTTATGACAAAGAGAGATAAATCCGACGAGATGATAAAAGTAGGAATCAAACTACAACAATGCAAATCTCCAGAGAGGCTCTCTCTACGAGAAAAATCCAGATTTCCACGAATTCTCACCGTAGATCTTCCCGAAATTACGTCGCGTCATGTAGATGATGCACACGTGAAGTGCCCCCAGCTCCCAAGCTCGCATAGTCGTATAACGACACACATCGAAGCGCATCGAAAAGCGTGACAACCTTTCATAGACTCCTATATATACTACTCCCAACAACGTACATAACACAAGGGGCAGAGCAGCAGCTCTCTGTTTTGTCGTACGGATTCGGCACGGCCAATATAATGGCCATTTGGCTGGGACTATGCGTCGTCTTCTGCTATCCCCCGCCAATAAAATTATTCAAGGTATACGCGCGGCGCACTATATTCCACGGACTATTTCAATTAACCGGCGATCGGCTGGGCCGCCTCTCCGCAGTCTAGCGCAGTGAGTTATTGAGAGGAGATATCGAGGCGCGTGTGAACCGTCATATCTTCTCACCATTAAAGTGGCTTTATGGTGATACGCTGTTATGTATAGACAGAGACACTGCACCTCGCACTGCGCTCTATACCTACGCGGAGTCTGGCAGCGAGTCAAGTGTCGAGAGAGTCGTCTGCCGGGGCTATATATTTTTCTCGATGCGGTATCAAGGCGCGAGCTTTACTGCGATATTATGCTAAACGCTGGGCTCGGGTTATTATTTCTTTTGTGCGAATCTCCGAGATTATCGTCCGAGGGACGCTGTTATCGCGGAGATGATGTCGCTCGATTCGCGTCGTCGGATAAATAAATCTCTGCTGATTCGGAGGAAAATATATAACGACTATACAAAAAGATGTAAACATCTGAAAAATCGTTTCACAGAAAGCCAACAATCGTGCAGCTTCTTTGCATACATCCACACCTACGCCTTTCATTACACCGTCGATAAATCTTCCCTCTGTGGACCGCAGAACAAAAAACAGAAACAACTGAGGAAAAAAAAAACTCGAACAGATTTTTGGGGAAAATCCTCGCGAATAGAAATCCCAAGAACAGCAGCATAGTGCGAAGTCAAGTGCACCGATTGTCCTTTGCACACAAGCGCGCTAACGAGAGCCGCATAGCCCACGTCCATACACACTCGTATAATCCATAGTTTAGACAACACAATGAGAGTGCGAAACGGCTTGCCGCCCGCTGTCAGGAAGACTCTATGCTGCGCGCAGTGTCTCCGAGCCATGGGTGGGCCAACCTGCAGACACCCCGCGGCTATACATACACCTTGTGTGCTTCTCTATATTTTTTCGCGGGTGCTCTTTTTGATTTATCCCACTGCTTTCGGGGAAACCTCTCTTATAGTGCTGTTGCGTATCCAAGAGAGAGGTATATCGAGCGCGACCATTGTTGACTTCTTCGCGTGTGAGATGAGAATTTTTTTTTTTTTTTTTTCATAGCCTCGGTGGTTTTCTCCCGAGTCATTTGGACTTTGTCGTGAATTGATGCTTCCAGGGAGGAGCGTAGGAGTGGCGGTATTAAAAGATCGTAAGCTTTCGAGAGGGTGTTCATCAATTTTGGGGAAGCATGGCTTTTGTGCAGGATTCTTTGCTCACAATGAGTGTTTATACTGCCGGTGTGAGTAGGTCAGTTTGAGCGTGAAAGAGGAAATCGTTGAGCTGTTGTATAAAGCGTTTCTAAAGAAGAATAAATAATCATCGAATTCAGTCGTTACTTCCAGTAAATGTAACCTAAAATCCAGATTCCCTGCGATTCTCTTTCCAAATTACGTCGGACGCGGTCAGTCTCTCTCTCTTTCCTCTCGAGATCTCTCGAAAAGCATCGCTATACGCACACATAGAGCGCAAACCAAAAGCCCGACACGCAGACGAGCCACCCCAGCAGCAGCAGCAGCAGCAGCATCGGACACCAGCAACAGCAGCATATCTGTATAAACCGGGGCTAGGGCAATTAAGTGCGCCGCTAGTCCCTTAATCCGGGCATTTGATTCGCGAATGACTTTTTATCCCCTCTTGGCGCTCTCGCATCCGTTCGTCCGTCGCCCCCATGCCATACAAGAATAATTTGATCTCTCTCGAAGGGTGGCGCGCAGCCCCGTAACTGCTCTGCGCGGCGACCCTACGGCTATGGCGTAGAGAGAGAGAGAGAGAGAGACAGAGAGAGAAAGAGAGTCTCCCCCCCACTTATCTGGCACGCGCATCGGATTGCGTCGGCCTTATCGCGAAACTGCACTACTTTTATATACGCGGGCCGGCCCTATAAAGCCCAACCGGCCGACTAAACGAATTCCCTTCTGGGGATCCGCCGACGCCGCGTCGGAAGTGCTATACTACTGGAGAAAAATGCAAAGTTATTTGGGGAGAGGGATTTTTCTTCTTTTTTCTCTCCCTCCCTCTCTCATTCGGTGTATGCGGATATTACGGCTGCGTGTGTGTCTCTCGGAAGGCTTCAACGACGATTTTCTCTCTTTTGTTTTTTACGGGCAAAGTGCGTTTCGTGAGAGTAAAAAAAAAAGTTTGTATTCCAGCCGAGAGAGACACTCTATCACTCTTCGAGCGCGTATATTTATAACGAGAGCCAAGTACATTAGTCACGGCTGGCGCATGTCAAAGCCGCGGTATAAGTAAGTAAGTAACAGCAACAACAGGTTTGGCGACTTTTGATTGCGCGCTCTCTCTCTCTCTCTCTCTCTCTCTCTCTCTCTCTCACTCTTGGCTCAATTAATCGCCCTCGCGAGTTACACATATACACATATAGCGACGAAGACGCGAGATATCGCACGCGCGAGTGTAAGAGAGGCTACCGTAGCTGCTGCTGTCTTTCGCGAGGGTCATTAATAACGTAATGATCGCTTTGACAGGTCTGAGTGACGGATCTCGAACTTGAAATCCTTATACGCGAGCGAGGGCGAAATTAGTGAAAAGGAGAAACTGGTCGATTGGAATTTTGAGGAGAGAAGAGATAGAAATATTATAGAAACAGCTAGATAGAGATTTATATATTGGGTATACCTCTTTTGATGAAAAATATTGTTTTTTGTAGTGTCGTAAGGCTGTAAAAATTCCTCAAGTTTCGTCGAGTAGTTTCTATATATATTCATTATCATAAAAAAATGTTTTAAAAGAGAATTCTATAATCGTATAAAAGGAAACTAGCTCAAACAAATAAAAATCTAACCGCAAAGGAATTCAGTTCGTTGGCTCCCTGATACGAAAACATTTCAGCGAAATCGCGCGCGCGCCTCCAAATCTCCGATAACGATTTCTTAATTGACGCTGCCTGCCTACCAGATTAATCATTCCAGCGGAGAGAAAAAATCAAGCAAAAAAACCTCTCCCTCGACAAAAAAAAAGAACACACNCAAAAAAAAAAAAAAACACACACACACACACACACACACACACACACACACACACACACACACACACACACACACACACAGAGTCCAAGGCGCCGTTACTCGCAAAGAGAAACGTATCCTTTATATTATCCTCCCATCCCGGAGCATTTACGCGTGTACGTGTATCCTCTCGCGCGCGGTCCATGTGTCAACGTCTTATTCTTATTCTTCGCTTATTCTTCTCTCTCTCTCTCTCTCTCTTTCTCTTTCTCCCTAGGCCTCGCCCTAGGCGCATCGCCATGGGAAACGCGCATGCATCAGGCCGATCACCGAGAAAAGAAGGAGGCGAGAGCGAGGGACGAAAGAGAGTCCATTATGGCACATGAGAGAAGCTCTCTTGGTATTAAAGCGTGTTGATAAATAGTTCATAGGTGCGTCTCCTTTTTCTTGGCGCACTGGTTCTGTATAGAACTCTCGAGTGGCCTCTTTTATTCAGCCAGCTTCTCTCTTCCCATTTTTTTTTTAATCTTTCATCCTCGGAGTCATTCACGCGAGCCGGTGTATATATAGGTATGGATATAGTTACCAGGAAGTGGCTTTTGACAAAAGGACGGAGAGATGCAGGTCTTTGTGGATGCACTTTATTGCTTGAACTGATTCACTTCTCTCGAGCTCATTGGCGATCGAGTCAAAATAGCATCATTCAGGAGTATTTATAGCGCAGTGTTAGAATAAAAATGGTTTTATTTTGCTCTCGATGGATAATGCTTAATATAATCCAAGGACTGTATTGACAACAGATAACATTGATGTTTTAAAGTTAAGTTATAGCTTTGCCCTGGTAGAAAGTTAACGAGTCAAAATCGTCAAGCACTTAAGACTTAGTTAATCGCTTTTAGTTCAAACTTAGCTAAACTTAAACCAAAACTTAACTAAATAGTATGTTAAGTATGTTGGGTTAGATTTTGGAGTGTTGGGTTAGATTTTGGGGTTATGAAAGCACATGGCTCGCGTAGCCTGCTCAAGCCGCGGTAGCTGCAGACGCAGGCTCACGTATAAAAATTATATCTGTATATGGATTTTAAAGGTCTGCTTTTTACTATAACGATACAGTGACAGTCGGTGTCCACGGAGCCGTACTGTTGCATAACGTCCGAATGCATCGTAGACGTAGCTCAGAGGTTAGAGCTCCCGCTTGTTAATCCCGGGGTCCGCGGTTCAAACCTGCGTCTTTTCATTTTCCAACTCGTCTCCTTTTCGTCCGTAATACCTCATGAAGCGAGAGTGAATTCCCATAACCCTAAAAATTCTCTTAACTAATCTTAACTAAAACTCAGCTAATTTTAGCTAAGCTGTCGTGTATTAGAAATCGTAAGCGATGAACTTGGTTATTCGTGTTAATAAGCGAAACATTAGCTCAACAGCTAATGTTTCGCTTATTAACAGCTGTGCCAGCTACACAGACATAGATTGTCCGATAATCAGATCGAGAATCTGATGGGGGTTTCAGAATATACAAAGATTTATTATACAGCATAAATAAACATTGTGTCACTATTTATTTAACCATCTGCCACGCCAGGCAAATCCCTGTCCTTTTTAATCTACCGTGCGTGCCCCTCTTAGATGTAAGAGTCCTAGTTAGTCGAGAGATAAGCATAGTATTAATAAATAAACGATTGCGGGGCTGCAGGGATAGCTTTAAAAAGCGCAGCGTTACAATCCTTACATTAAGGCACTATGGTACAGATGGCATACCGCTATATATACATTCTGCACGCAGATTTTGATGAAGGTTACAGGGAAGTGTCTTTGCGCCACCTATCGCCGCTAGCCAAAGTAGGCTAGTGAGGCAGAAAGTTCGGGAGCTCTCAAAACAAACGGTAAAATCTCGCAGCATCTACTCGTCTCCTTCCTTCGCTCTCGACGAAGATCAATGAAACGCAGAGACTCGCAGCAGCAGCAGCAGCAGCAGCAGAAGCCGCAAGGCGTGGCGCTGCGCCGTTTTTCGAGGCACTTGCCGGCTCTCCTCTCCTTCGCGCTTGCGCACCTTCTTCTTCCCGTCGCGCGGAGAGCTGCTGCACGCATATAATATTCCCGATGTTCCATCTCTATCCGATCCACACACACACACACACACACACACACACACACACACACACACACACACACACACACACACACACACACACAGCTGCATCATGTGAAAACCACAGCAGGCGCGTATAATTGATTAGACCGAGACAGGGGCATAATGCGGACCGATTTGTCCGGCAGCGCACAATCGCGACTCATTGCCGCGCTGCCGCTTGCATCCGCGCACGCGCAGTATAGTGTCTTGTTACCCGGAGATATTAATCCCGGCCATTAAAAACTGGACTCGGTTGAAAAATCGCGCGGCTACCTGTCTTGAGGCTTCTTTATCTCTCGGCTTTCATTCGAGAGCGTGTACGCAATAAAAGGGATACGTGCGCTGTGTATGGATATGTGTGTGTGAGTATAGCTACTATATGAATATATATACTCTAGTCTCACGACTCATTCATTGGAAATTGCTGCACGAGTCGCCGCGTGTGTGCTCGTTTATTGATTGTTTTTTTCAGCGGGGTGTTTTTTTTTTGTGCGATTTTTTTGTTTTTGCATGGAAGAGAGATTTTCTTGGAAGTGCGGCTGGGGGTATATGCGTATACACATAATCGAGCGCAGAAATATCGGTGCGATTTCGCGGGAGAATGAGCGGGTAATTCCACGCGGTTGGCGTTATGTAAGTCGGTCTGCGGATACGGCGAAACTATCGCTGCGGGCATTTTGAAATATTGACCGGAAAGGTGGCTTTTGCAGTACGTGTGCAGTGTGAGAGAGGCATTCGCACATCGAGTTGAGATTCGAAAATGATAGAAGCACGGATAATTCGGTGTCGTAAGTATCTTCACTCATATGAAAAGCTATAGCTTTATTATACTCATCACCGTTCTCCGATCAACAAATCGTTGCTCAAACCCCATCCGAAGAAACCGATCAACTCGGCCAGCTCCGAGAAAGCGCATACGAGCAGACTCTATGCTTGCGCATGCATAATGCGGCCATTCGTCACGAACACACCTTTGAACACCGCGCGGAGGTAGTTCGTGGAATATCACGCTGAGCTGCAGGGAACGACGAAGCGACTAATTGAAACGTTGGCCTTTCATTTATTATTTCCGCGATCGAGCGCGACACAGTCGTTGCCGAGCTTTTGCATCGCCACAAAGCTGTTTTCGTTTTGAGAGAGTAGTCCTGCTATTCAGGCTCGTGTGTATGTTGATGCAGTGGAGAGAACGTTATATATACTTCGATTGCTTTAATAACCTTCTTCTATCACTAGGAAACGAAAAATCGTTTATAATTCGTTTGAGAGAGTGATCGCAATGACGATGATGAGAATTCAATGTATCAAAGAAAAAAAAATCAACATTGAACGCGTCATCCAAATTAATTATCACAGCAACCGTAAGCGGATGACTCACGCTCTCTTTCCAGTTATAGCATACATTCCCTGCAAAATCTGCTCACAGTTCGGTTCTATTAAGTTCACGCCGGTGTAAAACAGACTCGGTGACGACACGCGGCACGCAACTCACGCTCAAAAGGCCGCAGAGAGGAGAGAAAAAACGAGATAGAGAGAGAAAACGTGTAGACGACAGTCGTCCGTCCGATGGATAAGATCTGCTTCCATTGGCCGAGTGTGCGAGTGTGCGAGTGTGTGTGTGTGTGTGTGTGGATATATATAGAGAAAGAGAGAAAGAGCTTTGACTTTACGTTTACGTCGCGCGGCAGTAAAGGCGAAACTGCCGCGATACTCCGCCGGGATTTGAAGGCTTCGTCGCGAGAGTGGACTTTGGAATAGGAGGAGAAGAGAGACACGGAGGTGTGAGGATTTTTATGCGTGTCGGCTCTCTGATTGTCGTTCGCGAGTGAGTATAAAGCCAGCTGAACAAGTTGATCTGCACTCTCCAAGACTCTCTCCATACAGAGGTTATCTCTGTGGAGTGTAGGTGGATAACCCGATTTTTTAAAAAGAGTTTTATACTTTTATGCACGATTCTTTCATATATTTTACTTCGTACATCGTCGTGGTGATCAAAGATTATTTGCGGGCATCACCCGAGAGCATGATATCGAACATTTTTAACACAACTCAATAAAAGGCCGACGCTCCTCATAAATTAACAAGCCCTCTCGGCTCACAGACCAGAAAAAAAGCCTATTAAACACGTACACACGAGCAAGTATATAAAAGATAAGCATTTAACGCAGCTCGCGCTCGGCTTAATGAAACGTTCACCCAGCCAAAACTGCCGCAATAACGCTTTCTTTCTCCTCTTCTCTAAAAAGAAGTAACCGAGCCAGCCACTCTTATAAGCAAGCCAGAAAATCTCATATCCTCCGCAACTGTACTATGCCATAATAACGCGATGCACCGCGAAAAAAAGCTCCATAGCAATAAACGTAAAACGAGCGCACACCATAGCCCTCTGGCATCGCGTAGGTGCACGTGCGCCGCGGCAAGTATATATGCAATATTATAAAAAAGCGCGTCGCGTAATTAGCCGCGACGGGGGTGTTTATGCCGCGGACGGACATAAGAAAATCTCGTCACGTAGAGGCTGCTCGCGCGCGCATCGCCGTTTTTTACGAGCAACGCGCGTGCGATCCGAGGCGCCGTAAAAATTCTAATTTCGCGAAAGAGAGAGAGAGAGAGAGAGAGAGAGAGAGAGAGAGAGAGTCGAGCTTTTTTGCGCGTGCGTAACGTGCACAACGCTCGTATATATCTGCGAGCGCCCTTATCGCGAGAGAGAAAGCGCGCGCGAGAGTCTTTTTTATGCTCCTATATGTTATACTTGATATGGTTTATGGCTCGCGCGCGGCGCTGCTATACGCGTACTTATACTGTACTATAGCCGTGCACCTACACGCGGAAGGAGAGAGGAATGAGAGCTGCACCGCCGCGTTTGCAGAGACTTTGTTTTCTTCTGGTGCTTTTGTTGCCGCCGCTGTATACTATACACGGCTGGTTTTACGCGCTGGGCGAATTTATTGGCTGGATTTCGGAGCTGTGATTGATACTCGAGTCACCTTAGACGTTTAAGAATCGAACGCGTGGCTTATCCTCGTAAATTATATCGATTTCTGGGCCATCGAACGTGATGAACAATCCTTTACCGTGATCCATGACTCGGAAATTAATAAACCAAATAGCCATTTTCTTCTTCCTCCTCACAACGCACGCATCTCGACGCACTTTTTCGAGCCGAAAGGGCGACTCGCGCGGGAGAATAAAGGAGGAGCCGCCGATACTCTATCCATCTCTCTCTCTCTCCCTGTCGAGGAAGAGAAAGAGAGAGAGAGAGAGATGGAAAATCGATCGCGACAACTAAACGGGACAAACTGCGGCGGCGTTCAATCTCGCGGAAGCTGTGGCCTCTCCGCGAAGGCGCATCGATCTCGTCGCACTGTTGGGCTTGAAAAAGTAGCCGCGGCTGGCAATTTTATGTATATTTTTGTATATGAGCGAGAGCAGCGAGTCGTGCTGTAGGTCGCATGGTATAAGTATAATTATATAGTTCGTAATATAAATAATATTATACGAATACGAGTAGAAGTATATCGTTGGTTTTTTAGCCATCGTGGCTTGAATTAGTTAACTTTTACAGTTATAGCGCACGAGTGGCCCGGGCCGGCTCAACGTAAGGCAGTTTAAGTATGGGTGGCACACCTCTATACGTATATTGCATGCACATGAAATCACGAATAGCTATGAGGGAAAAAGAAATAGATTCATGGCGCCACCTATCTTCGCCAACCCGAGTCGGAGATTTTCAGCGTCCGGGGACAAGCCAGTCCAACACTCCATTGATTTAAGGTCACTCAAGCTTGTCGCGACTACACGACTTATTTGTGTATTCGAGATTCTCACGTAGGATTTTTGTTAACAGTGATGAATTCGAGCAGGGACTTACTTCAATGAAAGACCACGACGATGAACGCGATAGGATATTTGTGCATTGTACGTAATAATAATATGTGCAAAAAAAAGGCGTTATTTTATTCAAAAATTATTACATCTAAAATCTTTCTTCAAAGACTTTAAACAACTTGTGCAACAGTCAACCTCTGCAACGTTCATCGATTACATAAAGCATCGTGAGCGCTCGAAGTACGCAGTGCACGCAACACGTCGTGTCCCACCCTATCATTAACTCTATATTTCTATCGTGAAACCAAGCACAGAGTCACGACCATCTACTGTATATAAACCTATACACGAACGACGCAACAAATCGTATTTTAATAAACCAGTCGAAACAGAAAAAAAAACCGTTCCAGCTTTATCTCCGGCATTTCAAAAACTAATAAACCCTCGTTTCTGCCACTGCGCAGCAACCGAACCTAATTAACACTCGCACCTCGGATCAAAAGAACAGCAGCAACAGTACAAAACAACACATCTCCCTTCGCGAGAGATAGACAGACACAGATAGATTCCAAAGCTCTCCCGGTTAATGAAAGGGCCGAGCTGAAGCAGCAGCAGCAGCAGCTAATTAACGGCTCACTCTCGCCGCTGCAGCTCGGCAGGTTCATTTGAATACCCAGCAGAAAGAGAGAGAGAGAGAGAGAGAACGAACGCGGATCCGCACGCATATAAGGTATTTCCTCGGCTCTCTCTCTCTCTCGCCTTATAATATACGAGCCATGTGGCGGATCTCGGTAGCCGCTAATTTAAATACACGTGTCGATGAGCGCGAAGATTGCGACACCTCGGCCGGATTCTGCGTGCGCGCACGCAATCTCGTGTGTGTGTGTGTGTGTATGTGTGCAAAGCCTCTGCGGAGATCTTCATTGCGAGCTGCACTACGCTGCCGGTTCTTGCGTAAGAGCTGCCTTCCCGACGCGCGATTCGAATTCTTCTGGCTGTTCGTGCGTTTTAACGATCTCGGAAATTATTTATATACTCTCGATCGTGCTTTATACGACTCGTTTGAACAAGAAAAGAAATCAATTACAAAACCACGAAGACTCGCGTGTGCCGCTGATGGTCATCGTCGTCGAATTATTATCGATTCACCTCGCGTCGATCTCTCGACAGGTGCCTTCTAGTCCGAACCAGCCGAAAATTACCGACTGTATAATATATTGAGATAACACACGGACGATCACGAAACCGTCCCTAATTCGCGACTGCGAGCAGTGTATATAATATTTATAAGCTCTTCCTTCCGTTGCGCGAACAATCCATATGAATTATGACAGTGATACTCGCGGGGCTGGGCCCGTTAATGAGCCCTGGCCCCGAGAAGGTGCAAAGTCGTGCGCGAGCGGGCCCAAAGCAGCTGTACGGCAAATCTGATAAAGCTCTTTGGCTTGGCTCATCGCTTATTTCATCGGGAGGGTTGTGTACAGGCTCGATAATGGGACCCCGAACGGATGGGCATTTCACGGTACGATCGGGGCCCTACGAGGAAATAAATGTATAACGAGGATTCGAATGTGTTTTGAGGGCTTGGCTGAGCTTGTCTCTTCGAGTTTAGATTTAACTGTCCCCGGAGACAGGTGTGGCGGCAAGACACGTTGCGACTTGAAAATCCATCGAGTTTACGTTGAACAGTATATAATAAAAATAGATCACTGCGCAATCGACATTATGCACCGCCACAAAAGCCTCTGCACATCAGCGAGCAACGTTTCCAGTCGTCAAGCTGTGTATAAAAAAGTAGATCGAGCACTGCCCACAATAGCCCAACAACAGTAGCAGCGGCAGCAGCAGCAGCAGCAACAGCCGCGAAAAACAGCGTAATTCTCGCCGCTTGAAATGACAGTCGCATTATTGGCGTCGCGTCAGTCAGTCCCGGAATAAAAAGCGATCGTTACGCGCTGTGCGCGCAAAGTCCTTATCGCCCCCGCGCGCGAGCTCTCGTGTTTATTTCATCGCCGTTACTTTTTATTGTATGCGATGCCGCTACTGCGTTGCTCTGGATATACATGTGTGAGTGTGTTATGTGTACTATTGTGCAACGATCTCTTCTCGTCGAGAAAACAAAGTGCGTGCACGTCGGCTGAATGTATATATACAACGTGTAACGATGTATGTGCGCTCTGATGTGTCCACGCTGCAGAGGAATGTAAATTTCTCAGAGCAGGAATTTTATTTAACGGCTGATGCTTCGAGCTAAGTATATTATACGTTTGGAACGACTTTTTTTAACGTCGAGCGTATAAGTTAGTATATTTTGTACTGGTGTGCGAAAAGTCGAAATATCGTCGTTAATTAGCGACAGCAACCCCAGATATCGCGGTTGAGCCTTTTTCAAAAGCCGCATACTCAATTACCATATTACAGCAATCGTACACACGCGCATTTGAAATGCAAATACCGCCAACTATATACGTAGAAAAACCGCAAAAAGACGTACGCGCACCCGTTATCAGACGCCCGACGCGATAAAGCCTCTCGCGACTCGACGCCATTATCCGTCCTCTTGCGGTCGATAAGAAAAGAAATCAGCTGCGCGCGTGCGGCTAATTTGCATGCGACACCTGCGCCCGAGTCATCGACGCGCACATCCCTTCGCAGATACGAATCATCCTCTTCGGTGTGGCGGCATGTGTATGTGTGTGTCTGTGCAAGGGAGCAAAAGAGCCAAATCCTCTGCGCGTCAACGTTGGCTTCTATATATACGTTATATATATATATACATAGCGCGCAGAGCTCGAAAGAGAGAAGTAGGAGCGGGAGCGGCAGCGGGTATAGAGGGAGAGATGCTGTCTGCAGCATCGCCGAGAGATGCGATCAATATTATACTCTCTCTCTCTCTCCCGGCTCCCTCTATCTCTCCGCCCCCGCGAAAGCGGTCTGCAGTGACGTAGCGCTATCGCGGGACGCCATCTTGCCATCAGACAAACGTGCGCTCGAGCTACTGGCTGTACTACCACTACTGCTACTACTACTGTTGCTACTACTGGGCGATGGGGACTGTTCGAGTTGCGGAGAGGAGTCGCAGAGAAATTTCAAACTTGCGGCTATATGGTTGGGGATTAATTGGATTTTTCAGCTGGTATTGTAGAGGGTGGCATTTGGTGGGAGAGAGAAGGCGTACGAATGGCAGATTATTCGCGGGAATCGTAAATTATAAGTATATATCAATTTTATGTGATCTTTTACAAGGAAACGATCACATTTTCTCGACGAAAAATTTAAAACGACGAGAATTTAGAGTGAACTTCATCAAACTTTCAAAACCAAAACGTATGTCCGTTAAGCGGTAACAGCATCGCGACCATATGCAACGATATCTCGAACGATCTTTACCACACTCTCCTAAAACATCGCCGAGTGCATAATTACGCGCGTCAATCAAATAATCGTAAACGTACACCCAGGGCCCGCCCTCTAGGATAGGGTGATAATGAGGACAAATAGCACTACAATTGAGATCGGGGGACAGGAGGAAAGCAGGGAGGCATGGAGGCGGTAAGAGGTGCCGCCGACCAAACACCTTTACTTAGCACAAAAACAAGCGAGACCTCAGCGCGAGTCCACCCTCGTGTGGTCCAGCGCACGTTCGCAAACTTCGACGTGTGCATCTCGCATGCGGTATATACTCTCTTTCGAGGGCCTCCTCGAGTAAAAACAAGTGCGCATTGTGGGACACGCGCTGGCACTCTACACAGATGCCGCGCGAGCACTCGAGTTCTCTCTCTATGCGCTACTGTGCGGCTACTCGACAAAGTGTGGCTATAGCTGCAGTCGTTTATTGTCGACCGCATATGCTTCGAATCAGAACATTTTTTCTCTCTTCTTCGAGTTGTTATTACGGGATGTATAATGGTTTGATTTGTGGGTATGGAGTTGTTGGTTGCGCGAGCGAGATGCGATTGTTGTGCTTTTCTACGGCCTTTTCTGTGATATTGTATAGTATAGTAGAACTCGATGATTGTGCGAAAGAATTTCTCTATTAGTATGTGTCGAAGATTTTCACATCGCGCAATAACATTCAAATATAAAACGCAGAAAGAATCGAGCAAAACAAAAGAATATCAATCATCCGCAACAGCCCGACGTAAAATCACCATCGCGACCCTCGCAGACAATAAATTCATTCGCGAAGACCCATCGCAGCCTCCGAGAAAGCGAATTTCCTCGCTCATACGTATATAGGGGCGGGTCGCGAGCAAAACCTTACACTGAGGCGCGGAAACAATGAGGTCGGGACACCGCGTCGAGTGCACGTACCTATATATATTGGATCCTCCGCGCTATACGGGAACATCTGAATGCACACGCGTAAAGAGACGACGACGACGACATCGGCGGCGGCGGCGGCGGCGGCGGCGGCCACATAATACACGGGCGTAAGACGAGTTTGTGCTGAAATTGAAAGCATTGTCTGGCGCCTCCACGTAAGTTCGAACAATGATGCTTAACTACCGCCGCCGTCGGCCCGCGTCAATGGCACTCGGGGATCGAGGTGTATATGTTATAGTACGTGTGGGGTGAGTCTTGTGTGTATGTGTGTATGGAGCTGGTCGATTATAATGCGGGGGAGGAGAAAGGACCGTTCGACACTCGGAGACAGAGGTGAATTTTTCGCGGTTCGCGTTGCTTCGAATCGTTCGTATAGGCATGTCGCTGAAGATTGTGTTCGATGGATAAAATTGAAAATGAACGCGTTATACATCTCCTTGTAAACCGCATCAAAGAAACGTGCAAAAGCCACTCTCCCACGCAGCCCTGAAAACCCCTCGACAAACTCACTTGTCTTCCCTAGTAGCTTCCCGACTATCAGGGTGGCGCACTTCTAGCTCTGATACGTGACATCCGAGTCAGCTCTGAAGAGACCTGGCCGCAGCCTTGTATCCGGGTTCGCAGAGGCTACGGAACTTCGACTCCGGAGGTCCCCGCGTGTGTGCTACAGGCAACCCCCCGCGCTACTTCCGCGCGAACCTCGACCTCGTCAAGAGGGAAATCCGCTTCTTGTCATAGAGAGCCACCCCCTGACTCTTGGCTACTCTGTTTGTTGTTGGTGATATGGATAAAGTGATAAGGGCTTGGTTCCCATGCAAAATAGAGGGTCGATGGGTGGTCTTTCAATAAAAAGCATCGTGTACAATGTGTAAGGACAAACAATCGTCTTATCTCGGGTCTTGTATTACGTTGAAAAAGTGAAATATTTATGAAATCAGTAGTAACATACCGTGAAATGTCTGACAGTATAGTCTAGTCCGTTACTATATTATTCCGATGCAAAAGATAGCGAGGTATAAAAATACCTTATATCGTGTTACTCTCCCATCCACAACAATGTTTTTTTATTCAACTGATTCGCAAACTACAAACGTGAGATTCTTAGTTCTTATGCGTGCTGTGAATAATTATAATCAGCGCAAATAATACTTGATACATAAGCGTCAAAATAAAATTATTCAAACATTTTCTAGAAGTAACTGGATTAACAATCATCGCGCACTTCGAGTCGTTATTTTGAAGTCATATAAATTAGTAATTTACACATGCGCAGCTGTATAAAGTTATATGTTTACGGGGAAAATAATGTATCTGATCTTTGTGCTGATAGTAT
The DNA here is from genome assembly GCA_012977825.3 of Pteromalus puparum. NCBI lineage: Eukaryota > Metazoa > Arthropoda > Insecta > Hymenoptera > Pteromalidae > Pteromalus > Pteromalus puparum. The sequence continues at coordinate 71,179,885 of CM053170.1, forward strand.
ATTTTTTAAATTATTGACACAAACATAGCAAGCTCGATTTCTCTATTTATATTTTATAGTTGCGGTTCCGTTGACGTAGCAGGTTGTCGTATTAAATATTTTTTCTGTAGAACCAAAGGAATATAATGATTAAACAAATTGCACAAAAGAAAAAATAAATGAGAATTAATTACTTACCAAGCATTGGACAATATCGTACTCATCATGATGCTCTTTGAAACAGAAATCTGTACAAAGTGTCACGGGTTCCTCCAATCCATTAAAGCCTTTTCGATAGTCGACGAACGCATTCACCATAATTTTGCACGCTTTTCGAATCTTCAAAACAATATGTTCCATAAATAATTGAAAAATAATCATAAAAATTATTCAATACATACACTTACATCAACTGTCGAAGAAACTGGCTCGATCACATTTTCGGCACCTTTTACCGCTTCTCCAGCATTTACGATCGAAGCGATAGCGCAAAGAACGATTCCGAATAGTGTTGCGAAACGTAAGAACATTTTTGAAAATTAGGATTTCGACTTCGAGATAAATGTAAAACTGCGTGCTGAAAAATTGTGCCTCGGTCTTTAACGCTTGGAGAAGTTATCGAATTTTCACAATTTTTCATGAGTACATTATAGATAAAAATTACAATAAAACTTTGACAATGCCACGTTTCCGGCCACGAAATAAAACGTGCTGCTTTGTTTTTGACCGATTCTACCAGGAAGTCAACTATTTTATATTCCGATGAACACCTGTACAATATTAAAACAAAGAAACTCCAGAACAATCGATTGAATCGACAAAACGTCCAAATCATTCATGCAATCAATTCTCTCAACCCATGATGCTTGGAATAATTTTCTAAATTGAAATTACCTTCAAAGCCCAGCTATCTTCGGCAGTCCTCATACATAACACACGTATACACGAGGCGCAGCAGGCAGCGCACATCTATACCTATATATACGTGTAGTCCTTATCGAGGACGCAGCTGCGCGCGATCGTTCCTGCGCAGCAGCATTTCGGCAATTAGTGCAGCGAGTCGCGATCCTCGAGTGATTCGATCCCGGCACCTCCCTCATATACATATACACACGTGCACGCGTGTGTATAACGGATGACGCGCGAGCGCGCGCACACGTATCTCCTCGCCATAAATCCGCGGCTATTTTGCCGTCGCTCGCGATTTAACGCAGAGGGAGCGAGAGAGAGAGAGAGATTACGTGTTACCGTGTCACGCGGCAGGCGCTTGAGGAATTTATGCTTAGGCCGATATCTGACGCGGCTATGCAAAACGCCTAGTGTGCGTGTGTGTGTGTGTGTGAGGCTGCGCGGGTGTATACAGCAGCGACGGTAGCCTAAGATTGCGTTGCTTGATTGTTGCGACGGCGGTAGTGCGGAGGAGGGCGCGAGAGAGAAAGCGTAAATTTATAACGCCCCCTAAGGCGAATAAATATCCCGGCCCGCGAGCGACTCGGCTATATACTACTGCTATATGGAAAAGAGGGTTGTTGGAAATTTTGCCGGAGCTTCTCTTTCTTTTGTTGTTTCTCGGCGTCGTGAACGTCAAAATTCACGGTACGCGGAAAGGAATCAAAAATAACTCCTGATTACCGTCGTCGCTTATTAGCGTCCGTGCTCTTCCCGTATAACTATAGGAGGGCAATTAAGTGAATTATCGCCTCGTCGCGCGAGACTCGCCAGAGAAGCGTAATTTATGAAGCGCGCGAGAGTACGCCTCTCTCGGCTCCTAAAGACAGAAATAAGAATCGGCGGCGCGTACATAATGGCGACGCGGCAAGCGCGACTTACCTGAATTGTCGCCGGACACGAGAGCCTTCGCGACTCGAGAGAGAGAGAGAGAGAGAGAGAGAGAGAGAGAGAGAGAGAGAGAGAAGGGAGATAACGCTTGCCTCGGGAGTGCGTGCGCGGGGGCGTTGCGAGCCGCGCGACCTGGAGAACACCAATGGGAGAGAAGCCGCGGCTCGCGTGACGGACTCCCTTTTCCGCACGCTTTGGAGAACGCTCCACCCGTCAGCTCTTGCTCTCTCTCTCTCTCTCTCTCTCTCTCTCTCTCTCTCTCTCTCTCTCTCTCT
>CM053170.1:71182562-71303932 GCA_012977825.3 Pteromalus puparum
TCCCCCCCTCAGCTCTCTCTCTCTCTCTCTCTCTCTCTCTCTCTCTCTCTCTCTCTCTCTCTCTCTCTCTCTCCTTCTCAAGGTATACACATGCGCAACTGCGAGCTGCCGAGGTGTATGGAAAAGGCTTCGGCGTAAGAGGGAATAATTCGCGATGGGAACAAAGGAGCGCAAAGACTGTGGGAACGAATAACGTAGCCGATGCTGCCGATGAGGAGGAGGAGGAGGAGGAGGAGAGAGAGACGGATTTGTTTTGGCCTCTGGAATATCGCAACGTAAGTTTATGCCATGAGGATCTGCTATGCTGATGGAGAACCGAGCGACGAGCTGAAAATCGTCGAGGTATATAATGATTGATTAAAGAATCTGCTCCGATGCCACGACAAAACGTCCGAGCAGATTCGAAGAAAGGCGCAATTAATATATTGGACCTACATATGCATACACGTCCATCTCGTCTCTCGCAGCCACCTACCTCGCGTAACGATCTTTTTTTCATGAATTGAACGAGTTTCCCGTGGCGCGCGCTCGCTTCTTCGAAATCATTTATAAAGCGCTGCAGAGAGACGCGCACGCGCGCTGCTCGTTACAACTGTCAGGCTGAACTAATGGCTCGTGAACCAAATCTCGGTGCGTCGATCGCGCGTGTGTGCGTCTCTTAAAAAATATATAACATCATCACAGAAGCTGAGCTTTATTAGTGACAAGGACGAGCTCGCTGCCATCATTGTATGCGTGGAGTGAAATCGTGTTCTGTGAATCGCGTTTACGGAAGCAGACTAACTGTATCATACTCGGGGTTATCACAGTACGATAGCTAAAACTGCCGTCAAACTAGACGTTACGTCACCACACTTCTGTTCGTAGAATAGCCGACTTCAAAAATCACACCGCTAACCCCACCATACCATACACAGGCTCTCGTTGTATACCTGTATAGGCACAACACTACACGTCTCGCGTGTAATAATGGCGAGAGCTCGCAATGTGCTGTATACCCTCTCCTCTCGCTCTGCGGCTCCAATAACGAGAGGAGAGAAACCTCTCGCGCGAGCAAAGAGTTCACGCCTCCTTCCTCCGCGAGATACCGAGAGACTGTTCCCACATTGTCGGATCTTGGGTATATACCATGCCTGCCTCTACCGATGATACATGCAGCGACGGCTTGATAAACGGCGTAAAATGTATAGTTTCTCCGGCTGCTTTAACGGCAGGTGTACTGAGAGAGAGAGAGAGAGAGAGAGAGAGAGATCCTGGGAAATTGATTGATTGGTGGGATCGCAAGGTTTCCGGGAGATAGCTGGGCTCGTTAACACCTTTTAGCGCGGGTTCGATGTGTGCATAGTTGTGCCATTAGCGAGAGCTGCGGACGTATACATCTGATTGAACGAGTGTTGTTTGGAAGATAAGTAGAAGCTGTTAATTTATTTACCGACGATAAAAATTGATCGCCAGTTGTCACCGGTTTCATATCTTGGCACACTGATTAATCTTGTTATGCGAATCGTTTATAAAAACAAACGGTATATACCTTGCAATCGAGATGCAGATTCATTCTGTTAAAAATAAACTAATTAGCGCGATAACGCGAATACGAAATAGATATAGCGAGAGAGCGTTTCATCAGAACGATTTCCGCAGATAACACAAGCACTGATTAACTCCATAATCTCGTCACCCGCGAACACAAATTTCGACGGCAGATAAGCCGTTCGAGCACAAAGGAGCACAGCTCTCTCGAGCAGCAAAACCAAACGCTCGAAGCAATCAAAAACACGACTGTAAACTCCCCGAAAAAGGACGAAAAGAAGCAGACGTATAGAGAACCGTGTGTACGATATAAAATGCCCAGAGAGAAAGAGAGAAAGAGAGACGCCGATAGCATCTCAGCTGGGGGTACATCACGACCTGCACCGCACACACGCGCGGATTTATCACTTTGCGCGCGAGTTCCATCGACGAAATATCGCGGAACCAACAGCAGCAGCAGCTCCTCGTTAGAAATCGGACGTACATACGTGTGTACGTACGTACACCGCAAGCGAAAAAGAGAGAGAGAGAGAGAAAGAGCTTCTCCCCGTCATAATCAGCTCTGGGTCATCGCAGAATTCCGCGCGCGAGAGATCGAGATGACTGTAGTCCTACTCGCTCGCTCGATATGAGAATATTCGCCGAGTGTGCAAGGAGCGAGTCTCGTGTGCTTTATCGATCTCTCTCTCTCTCGCTCGCTCGCGCTTGGTTTCGAGAAGGAATGCTGTCTGCGAAGCGAGAGAGAGAGAAAGAGACAGAGAGAGAGATGGTATATAAGGGGTTATATACACGGAGTTTATCGTATAATTGAGGCTATAAACGTCCTTATTAAAGTTGCCGGGCACGCGAGAGCTCGGTTGAGGTATTTGGATTTTTGTCGGCTATTTCGAAATGCTGTTCTTCCTTATTCGGTTAGTGGTCATAGATTGGAAAACGCGATTCTTTTTTATATGTTTTCCAATGTCGCAGATTTTTTCTTCTGATGAGTATATATAGCTTCTTGAAATGAATCGAACGACAAACCTTTTACATAATCTTGTCCGCCTTTCGAATATAATATAAAAATAAATTGACATATGTTTGTGAATTTGTAAAATACATCTCAATAAAACTATCGAAAAATCATTCTATTCATGCTTACCGTTGCATGTTAACTGATGTTAGAAGATCTGGCTTGGCGGCGTCTTCAACGCTGACACGACGTACAAAGCGCGAGATCGATTACTGTTGTGTAACGGAAAAACACGTTTGATAACTATAATTCGAACCACGAGACAAAACTAGGATCCGATTTTCATTAGTAGAAATTGTTTGGCATTTAATTGCCATATAGATAAAAATTGCAATGAAGAATAATCAATATGATTTCCTGTACACTGTATGCATCATCTGATTGATATACTGACACAGTTTGACGTTCTACAATTTTTGACTTTCGATCAATATGTAATCAGCAGACAAGACAGGAAGCTGTATTCCATGATAAAGTTAAATTCAAGGTTCATCGCATTTCGAGTCCGTATTTGAATTCGCGTCCACGTAAGGAAATTGCGTAAGTTACATGCAATTCTGTATACTATACGTTTTCGCATCTGGTGCAATATAAAATTAAAATTTCTTAAACTGAAGCCCACTCGGACGCGAAGAAAAAAAAATAATGAAGTCATGAATTCCGTCCTGCCAGGCATCGAAAAGCGAACAATCACTGTCAAGAAGGCTGTGTACGCGTCTATACATATAGCAGCAGAGGCATATATGCACGTCGGTACAAATTTTTCTCGATGCATCGTTCCACTTATCCCCTTAACCTTCTCGGCGCGTTCGAAATGTCACGAAAACAATGACGCTCGATCGACGATCCTCTCAAGCCCGAGACAGTGACAGGGAAAGAGTCAAATGAGCTCGGAGACTAAACGAGAGCCCATAGTCCTCCCTTTTCACTATCCTCACACGCACACACACACACACAGCGCTGCGCATCTTGCCGATAAGATCGGCTGCTACTCGCTCCCTCCTACCTCTCTTCAAATCCTTGCCTTTGAAACATAATGACAGTCGCTAAGCAGAACACCGAGTAGACGGAGAATGAGAAAGAGCGAGCGAGAGAGAGAGAGAGAGAGAGAGAGAGAGAGAGAGAGAGAGAGAGAGAGAGAGAGAGAAGGATATGGAAAGGATGGGTGTCGCATGATTGAAAGGTTTGTTGCAACCAGATCGTCTATCGATCGGAAGTCTCGCTCGCACTTACCTCTCCATACACACGCCATGAGTTTGTAAAAAAGACGAGCAGAAGCAGCAGCAGCAGCAGCAGCAGTGGAGAAGAAAAGGTGAGCGAGTCCCGCGAGGCTTATTCATCCCCGAGCTAGCTCGCGCGCATACGTATACAGCAGTCGATAGAGATCACGCGGATCGATAATAATGTACGAGGATGCCAAGCTTCGTCGCTGCGCTGTCGATTATCCCACGAGAAGGGAGAGAGAGAGAGAGAGAGAGCGAGCAGTAGTGCATGGGCTTGTCGTTGCACGGGCGCATAAGTATTTATATAGAGAGGACTGTGAGAGATAACGATATTGAGATATTGAGCCTCTCAAAAGTCAGCTCCTTCGGCTATTATAGTTGAGGGAGATGAAGCTCTTGGAGCTTTTTTCAGATGCATTTATGCGCTCGACGCTGGTGACTGAAGACGCATTTTAATGTATACTGTATCCGAGCGTGGTTTTCGAACCGCATAGTAATTTCGAAGACAAAGGGAACTTTCGATTATGCGCACATGGTAATATGGATGATCTAAGTCTATAACACTTACGAGTTCAAGAACGTTTGCTTAAACTGTAACCGTCATGCGCATTTTATTGTTTATTCGTAAAGTTGGAAGTTATTCAACAACGTTCACTGAATCGGTATATATTTTCTTAGGAAAAGAAAACTTCAACCCAGGGATGTCTTTATTTATTTGCAGAGACTTGTAAGTGCATACATTATTGGGATTTAGATTTCATTTCACAGAATATTCATAAAACGGAATACTATAACTCTAGACAAATGACGTATTTTTTTTTATTCTACTTTAATTAGACATGGGTAGTTGAAGAACAGTTCTTCAGTTTGAAATTTTGCTGTACAAACAAAAATAAAAGAGTAAATAAATGCATGAAAATGTAACGAGCCATAAACTATTTTAACCCACACATACCAAACACTTGCTGCCGTCTTGTGCACTTCTTTGTTCACTCAAACAAAGATGAGCGCATAGAATCACTGCCTGTTCAAGAGTGGAATTGTCTGCTTCATAATCCACAAAGGCAAGAATCAATGCCTCGCAAGCTTTTCTCGTCTACAAGGCAACAAATTTCAAACGAAATAGTAAAAAATTAACATCTCAATCAAAGCTTTGGATAATCATTTACTTACATCGATTTTCTGTTTAACAGCTGCTACTTCTGGTGCTAATTCTGAGTTGGCGGTTAGGACGAAGGTAAAAAACATAAGAGTAATGCATACAATGTAACGTGAAGCCATTTTCGTAAACTTTGGCAAAATTAAAATAACGAGCAGAATATTACTTTACAGTTTGAATTGCCAACTCAACAAACCGATATATATACTGAAAAATTTCAGGAAAATTCCTACGCAAATATAATAAAAATGATGATAAATTTTAATAACTAAAATCCTAACACGATTTTGTTGAAACGACTGTGCTTAAATAAGTCGAGTTTACGAAAACATTTCTATAGTTTTTCTGAGCTATACGCAATAAAGTGTCACTAATAATCCTGTTCGGATACAGCATTATGGACAAACTCCAGTGGGCCAGATTACATTCCTATTCGAAGAATGTTATATGCTCAAATAATCATGGGACATTATTAAAATAACACCATAGTAATATCGAAGTATGGAAGACGTTTATTATTATTATTTTATTGTATAGATGGCATAAAGAAAATATTACGTTGATAAATCATAAAGTGGAATATTCATTTAAAATTTGTTTTTCTTTTGTGAGTAAAATTGTTTATTGATAAAGATCAGAGAAAGACACAAAATCTGACAAATTAATTATATTCTTGACTTTCTTGGTTAACGATGTTTTTCTGTAAAATTAAAACAATTAGAGTATAGCCGTTAAAAGACAAATTCTACAACAAATTACTACGTACCATGCAACTAAGCATTTTAGAAGTATCGGTTTCACTATAACCAAAATCGCTGGGTAAGCATACTTGAAGACATTGGATTATAGCATTTTCTATCAAAGATTTGTTTGGCGGTGTATAATTTAATCCTACCAATATACCTTTGCAGTAAAATTCAGCCTTAAAATAAAAAAGGAAAACTTATTTATATTATACATTATGTATAATCGAATAATAATTGAAGATAATCTGCACTTATATACTTACACGAGTTTTTTTAGTTTTAGCACTAACAATTACAAAGCTGGCACAAAGAGCTATGATAAAAAATATAATGTACCTCAAAAACATTTTTGTAAACTGCAAAGAACTTTAGGTTATTAACAAAATTGCTGTACTGGATCTTTAAAGTAAAAAATTTGTGATTTATATATACTATGATTTAAAATAAGTTCCCTTGAAAAGCAAATATAACCAGAATAAAGTTTTATTATACTCACACGCTGCACTGCACGTTTTCTGTCAAACGCTTGACTTTTTGCCATCTATTAGAAACAGTCAAGCGCGTTAAAAATTTTTCCTAAAACTAAGTATTTCAATATTACTGCGTATAATGATGGCGCTATGACACCATAAGTAGATATAAATGTTGATTTATTATTACATGCAGCATGAGAAAATATCGTACCGCCGTTTCACAATTGACTTCTGTAAATCAATCGAAAGTAGCCTATATATATCTTTAAAAACAACTCGTTAAAATTAGAGAACAATAAATAAGTTGTCAATTTGTGAGGTGCATATGCAGCTAATTTTAATGATATTCTTGCGCAAGTTAATTGGAATTTAAAAATTCTTTGAGCTCGTTTCTTCGTATTGTTTTTTTATTGGAAGAAAATCGACTTGTTCACCACATTCAATAGCACAAAGACATATATAAAATAGCAGAAACTCATATACAATGTCTTAGCTCCTCACGAAAACAGCTTTAAGAGCAATGTCTTGCACTTTGCCATAAATAATCTATTCATGGCGCATGAAAAATCGCGCTCTACAGCACGCGCCACAATAAACAGACCAACGAAAGTAAAAAAAGAAATCTGAGAGTTGCAGGAGAATTTCCCATACAAAGGAGAGCATCAATATATATAGAGCTCAGCGTCATAACTCGGCGACTCTGGGGCAAAGCCGTATGCAGTCGAGACGCAACACCGAAGTTTCCCATATCAGGCATGCAAAGCCTGATGTATCGATGTTGCTCTTCTCACAGGCATAACGCCCACCGCCTCCACTGTTTCGCGCGCGCGCACACACACATATCGAAGTCACCCCTAATGTCCGGATTAGCGGGGACTGGCACGCGTATAGGTATAGACGTTCGAGCTACTGGCGCAGGAGCTCGACGCCGAGAGTTAAGCGTCGATTAATTGTTATTTAGCGACTGAGACGAGTTTGATCGATTGTGGATGGACGTGGACGAGCCTAGTATACCAAGGGTGGCTGGCTGCAGTCGATGTTTTTGCTCGAGGTGTCGTTTCGCAAATCTTTGAATAATAATTTATTAGGTTGAGGGTTATGATATAACGTGACGTTCATCTTTGTGGTGAATCGTTGTTTAATGCTTCGAAGCATGCTGCAGTTTTTTACATCGTCCCACGATACTTTTAGAAAATTTCTCTATAACACTTTTAAAAATAAACTGATACTCATTTGAATAAAATACAAGTCATATCGAACTGAGTTTCTCAAAGTACCTATATTTAAACAAAGTAACGATTTAAAAAAAGGAAAACAAGTTCAAATACAGATCCCCGACGACGCGCGAACAAATCCCCAAAATCCGCAGGCAAAAGTCAAGTCAGAGCACTCGTCTGTCATCGGGAGCTTAACCAAGCCAACTGAGAATCAGACCAGCCCATTCAAACTAAGCTGCATCTAGAGTCGAAACGCCCGACTCAACACACATAGGACTCAACACACTCACTCGTACTTAAGCAAATACTATACTCGATCCGAAGCAACGACCAAAGAAAGAACAAAAATGGCTTCTCTCTCCACATATACACACACACGCACACATACCCTAACGTACATACGCGCGTGCCTCTACGTAATCCGACGAAGAGGAGAGTCGAGGGTGCGACGGGCCACGTGCCGTTCGTTCTCTGTGGGATCGTTTAGCAACGCACAAGGGTGAATCGAGAAGAAGGAATATAAGGGAGAGCGAGAGAGAGAGAGAGTCACTGACGTCGCGCAGAGATTAAGTCCGTACTCGAGCTCGAGTGCGATAATGCCAACGACAACAAATGCCGTCGAAGCCTATATATGGGTTGGGTGGGAGGGCGAGACGTTTTGGTCGAACGAGAAGATCCGCAAGGCTACAATGTCGCTCGGCTTTTTTGGCGACGTTTCCGAATCGATTTATTTGGAATGGAGCGCTTTCCATATAGAGAAAACGCGCTTGGAATAAAACGCAAAACTTTTATCAAACCCCCAAGACAATAAACAATAGTCGCGAGCGAAATTCCCATCGTGCCGCGCAGCCCACGCGGTTCCCAAAGTATAAAATGACACGAAAGAATCACGAAGCGCGCAACCTTCAATTATTTCCCACCTCATCCTCTTTCTTTTACAAGCCGTCTCGCGTTACCATCGCATCGCCGCCGACGCGCAAATCTCGCGTATATATTGCGCGACACACACGCGCTCACTCTCTCGAGCGCAAAGACGGCCGACATATTGTTCTCCGTCGGATGCTGTCCGACGCGGTGGTGGACCCCCCATGGGAACATTTCACACCGGTAACCACCGACCCTTCGAATCAGGTCCCTCTCTCCCTTTGGTTATATATACGCGAAGCCGAGTAGTCGATTTAGTTAGGGATGGTTTACCCACAGATTTATCGCGGCGCCTTCGACTACCCCCGAAAAGCGAGAACTATATCCCCCTATTATACCTTTTTTTTTCTCCCGTCCCTATACGCACACTGCTAGGTGACGTGTACGAAATTATTATCTGCTCAATTTTTTTTTTCTTACGCGCTTCGCTAACTTTAAACGACTGCTTGGCGTGAATCAAAAGCTCTCCATGAAATTTCACATTTTCGAGTCCATCAAAATAAACGACACCGCAATAACTGCATTATCAATTTTTCTGGGGGCAGGTGCTCACCTCGGGCTCATCGCTCACGCGCGCGTATGCAAAATTCGGCAACACCTCTCGCTCGCACCGCACACTCTGCCTCGCGGACTCGCGTAACACTATCAATTAAAGCTCCGCGCGAGTCTCGCGCGTCGGGAGAGAGAAGAGGGTGTGTCTTATATGCTCCTCGCGCCAAGTTAATATACGGTACCGCGTCTCGATTGTGTCTCTCGAGCGCGTGTGTAGTTCGTTCCTCTTATTTTTCGGCCGAGAGAGAGAGAGAGAGAGAGAGAGAGAGAGAGAGAGAGCGAAGAGATGAAGATAGTATATGGCAAGGGGCGGGTATACACGGGTATAATATATAAATCGTCGAGCCGCGAGAGACACAATGCGAGGAGTCGGGCCGTTTTATAAGGTGCTAAGCGAATTATCGTTGGGAACAAAGGTGCACACAGCTCGTGTGTCGATGTGTCGGGGATGGGCTTCTTAAGGTGCTGCGGGGATTCGAGTTAGCGCGCGGGCTTATCGCTGAGAGAGGTGCGACGAGATGATCTCGTGGCATCGATCGGTTAAAAAAAAAAAAAAATCTATAGGTATATGGACTTTTTGTTACTCTCTATTGATCAGGTGTCATAGATAAAAACGTAAAATTTTTAGCAGTTTATTCCTTCTCTGGCAAAAATCGTGAATTCCGCGAAGCTACGTAACGCATCCTGATGATCATTGCTCCTCTCTTATAACAGTACACAGCCTCGGCCATAATATTCATTGGCTCGTTTTTTCTCTCTCCGCTGCAACAGCAGAAGCAGCAGTAGTAGGAAGTCTCTGCAGCAGCGCGCAAATATGTAAATGGCCAAGCGCATAAAGAAAGACCTAATCACAGAGGAAGCGGCGGCATAAATCTCGCTTACGTGTCATTCGCGAATCGCAACTCACGTTTTAATAACATCCTAGCGAAACGCGCGCGAGCAAGAGCCAGGCTGTTATTTAGATACACACGCGCGCTTGGCCCGAGGCCGTCGCACACTTGCAAGAGAGAGAGAGAGAGAGCTCTTTCTTTTTGCCTTTCTCTCATTCTGTGCTGGTTGTATATATGTGTATAAGTGTACACGTATGTGTATGTGTGTGTTGCTGCGAGTGTGAGATTTTAATTCTTTTCTACTGTTATAACGCGGGGGCATGTAAATTTATGTAGCTTTGCGAGTGCGGAGGATTGAAAGTAATGTTGATGAAAATCTGGCGCTAGGTGCAGACGAAGACGGCTATTTATAGTAGAACAATGTATATGAGTAATAATTTTTTTAACATAATCTGGAAATCATACGGAAATCTTTGCTATTTTTGCAACGAAATCATATAAGGTATAAGAGTGAAAATTGATTGCAACTTATTCTTATAAAGAAAATATGTTTTGTATAGAATCTATCACTTTTTAGTTTTTACTACTTGAAACTGGAGTGTATAATAATATTTACACAATGAAGGGTGTGATACAATAGTTAGAAAAAGTTTCTTCCAAGTTTCTATGACTTATGTCAATCCATTATTTTGTTGCGTATACTACATAACAATTTTTTACTTTTTGCCACTACACAGTATAATACCGTTCATGCGTCTACCTATAGAGCTCCTCTTTCCTACAGTTCTATATTCTACACATCTTAATGAATAAATCCCACTCCGCAATATATTCTCATTTGTTGCAACATCCTTATATACGTTTTCACACAAGTATAAATATCCAGCCCAGCGCCTCGTAACAGAGTCTCTCGCCACGCGACAGCACAAAAGGCTCGAGGAGAAAAAACTCCTCCGCCATCCTCTCGCAAAGAAGAAGAGCGAGAAAAAAAAAATAATCAGAGCGCGCTTCCGACACTGACGAGCCGTCCGTCAGTTATCCGCGTGCGGGCTCATAACCGATGGCTTTTGGATGACGCCGATCCCCCCCGTCGCGAAACTCGGCCGCACACCCCCCTAATGCGGCACGCGCTTGCTCACGTATATACATACATACGCGTCGAAAGTCACCCTCGAGTGTGTCGGGATTAGAGATTAAATAACCAGCGAAAGAAGGCGGTGGTGGGACACGAGCTCGACCCCTCGATATACAGAGAGCGAGAGCGAAGAGAGCACAGGATATGTATACGTGTGAACGAATCAACAAATCGCCTCACTTGTGATGTGCTGCACCCGCTATTTAAAGACGCCTCGCCTCGGCCCCCGTCGCGATGTGTATCGGATTTGTGGGATGCTGGTGGGACTCTACTGCGCTTTTTCTTTTGAATAATCGAATTATTCATAACGCTTATAAAAATATATGCTCGGCTATAGCTTTGTTTGGACAGTCGTTTTGATATTAATTGTATAACCGGTAAAAAAAAAAATAATGAACGATCGATTATTTATCAATAATAATACAGTTTTATCGAAGATAGATGGCGCATCGGCACTTTCTCATTTTACTCAGAATCTACTGCCGAGTGTATAGATATATGCGCGGTATGCCGCAGCTGTGCTAAAACTGTCTTGTTGGACCTGCTTAATTGGGCCGCTCATACTATTTTGGCTCTGCCTGCGACATCTTTCAAGCTATTAAACGATAGACTCATCAGTCGCACAAAAATCTCGAATCTCTACCCAAAATCAAAATCCCCACCAAATAACAGAACAGCAGCAGCTCGTCAGAGCGAAAGAAGAAAATTCAATATAGAGTCACCTCGCGAGCAGGCCGTTTCGATTACAGTAATTATCGCCGCTCGGCAATACTCGATAATAACACGAATCGAGCCCGCGATAAGCCCCGTAATTTGACAGAAAAGCAGTGGCGGCAGCGCATCCAGTCATCCTATACTGCACCTATACACACCGGTGCAGATACGATCTGTGTATAGCTCGCAAAAGTCCGACGGACGCGCGAGTGCGATATAACGGGCCTTCCCCCATAAATTACTCATACGCGCGATCGGCACGGATAAAAGTGAAATAAAATACGCGCAAAAAAAAGCACCGAGCGGGAGGAAAACGGAGCAAGATATATATACATTTTTCCGCGCGTGCCTCTCTCTCTCTCTCATCAGAGATTGCTATCGCTCGCCGCACTATACTCGATATCGTGCCGCAGCGCTTGTCGCGTCGTCATATAGCCTGGATATAGATGTGTGTGTGCTGTAATTTGCGGTACACAAGCCGAAAATTTAATTGGCTGCCGTAACGCCACCTCCTTTGCATGTGAGCGCTTGGAGCGAGTTTTATGTGTAATCTCTTCATAATGATCTGTGAGTGCATCTGTTTCCTGTGCTGTTATTCTGCTGCTGTATATAATTGCCGCGCGCGTACGCGTTCGATATTTTTATATTAATGCACGGATGACGCTGTATATATACATGTGTCTATAGAGCTTCAATTTTTAGTTAATTAATCGCGTCTTGTTAACTCGTCGATCAGTTGATGAAGATATATGTACATAAACTGTGCAACGTCAATAACAGTCGTTAATTATTCAAAACAGCGCAGACTCCGATAAAATTATACAGTAATATGCATCGTATCAGCGTAATTCCAAGGCAGGCATAAACAAAGCTGAAGTTAAGAAGACGCAACGTTATGCCTCTATTACGCGAGCAAAATTCCAATTTATATGTATATGCACGCAAAACTCTGTGCGTATTATACCACGCCTTGAGTCGTAAAAAAAAATTATCGAGCATCGCCCAGGCTGTTTGCTCTCTCGCTATATGTATACTCGAAAAATGCAAATAAACGCCCGTGTTTTCGCACATCCAACGGCGCGCATCACCTGCCGCTTCTCGCTCTGGATTCTAATTTGTTGTGCCGGCCGTTATATGCGCGCGCAAGACGTTTGTTGTTATATATATATATATATATATGTGTGTGTGTGTGTGTGTGTGTGTGTGTGTGTGTGTGTGTGTGTGTGTGTGTGTGTGCGCATTTATACGTATATGTATATATGTGCAGCAGTGTCCGTGGGTATAGGTCTGAGATCAATTAAGACAGTTTCGGGGCACACGCGAGAGTCGACGATAGCAATCGACAAGCGGCTTCCGGAGGAAAAAAAAGCAGAACGGCTCTGTTCACATATAATAATTGCAAAATTAAAGGGCATAAGCTTGCGAGTCGAATTTTTTCGGAGGGTGAATTTTGGGATGGTCTCGAGGAGCGTATACGCGAGTTGTCGAATTGCTCGATAATTGTGGTGTAGTGTTTTTTATGCACGCGAGGCTAGTGTGTATTCTGTTATCGTATACAACCGCGAAGATTCTGAAGGTTCTGAAATGAACAACGGGACAGTGTATTTTGGCGATCTCTTGAAATATAGATATTTGAAGCTTGAGTCCCAAAATATTTTTTATCAAAAACTGCTGTGATTCTAGCCTAGCTTGACATTATAAAACAAAGCAGTTTTGGACTGGTCTCGCGCCTACCGCTTGAACTCTCCGAGTCTCTGATCAGCGAATATAGATGGCGCACATCAGACTTTTATATTTCCCTTATCGCTATCTGCGAACCAAGCACATAATATAAGAGTACGTCACCTATGCCAAAGCTGCCCTTTCTTGAGCCTGCTTGGGCCGCTCATGCTTTTTTGCCTTTTTTCGCAGTACCTGCTTCTTTCCGAAATCTTCCCACACGTATTAACGAAATCAATAAAAAAAAGCTGTATCCATCATACACCGCAAGCGAGAATAATAGATTCGAAACTCTCAAGCTTACAAATCCCATAAGTCGCAGCTAATAACCCAACACACGCTTCAATCGCCAAACCGCCTACTCATAACGGCTGCAAATCCCCAGCATATACAATATAACATATCCGAAATCCGCGACTATTCTCTCCCAAAGTCCAGAAGTCACTACACTTGCGCGCTCCCCTTCATGGGAAATTCTCTACTGCTTGACTTGGATTCGATCATGACTAAGTATAGTGCATCTGTATGGCACGGCACCTCGCACGGCACCGCGAGAGGGAGGGTATAATACGAGGGAAGGGGGGACTCGCTGAAATTCCGTAAATCCCCGCGACATAAAACAAACACACCCACCATACGTAAAAGGCTTAGCAAAACATTCACACGGAGATAGTCATGGGGGAGGCTATATGCTATACGGTCAGGTCGATGCGTGCATGTATAAGAATGGATTATCGCGCTAATTTACGCTATAAGGATGCACGTGAGACTTGATGTCCAGAAGGCATAAGTCCACAGTGTGACTATTACTTTTTTGCTATATAAATATGACCTAGTGTGTAAACGACGTTTCGCAATAAGCCAACATCGTGCAAACTTCGCCGATAAACTTCCGACAAAAAATCCCGTCTGATCAGCCAAAGAAAAGAGAAAAAGTAAACCAGCGTCGCCGCACCCCCGCGCATAAAAACATTATTTGCGCAACAATGCGGACTGGCTACAGACCATCAGCTACTACGTGCTCGAGAAGCGTCTCGCAAACGGCCAGTCCCACGTATATAGCTCTATATATACGTATACAGCCGTTGGAAAGGCCATCGAAGGGTGTTTAATGCGCGGCCGCGCGCGCGCGCGCTATTGCCGCGAATTTATTCACGATCAGACGCCGGCCTCGTCTAGCTACATCCCGGCAGAAGGAGCCTCTCGAGTGGGAGAAAAGTGTGGATAAAAGTGCCTCACAATGGTTGCGCCTAAATATGCCTCGTCGTTTCGCTCCCCTTTTTTTCGCGCACAATGAGCCTCACCGCACGAGTACTACTTCCGCGTGGACTTGTTATTATTTTTGCGGACACAAGTGTGTACTCGACGGGCCATTGTAGTATATACGCGATGCTTTCTTATTTCGTATGCGAAAATATGTCGTGCGCGAGAAGCGAGAGAAAGAGATTCTTCCGCGCAACGGCGCGGCTCTGATCTCTGATGGACTTTTAAACGGCGGCGGTAATTGAAAAAGCATTTGTAGCGTATAAATATTAATAAAAATCCCCGACGCTGCGCAATTAGCAGCGGGAACGTAATCAGTCGTTCTGTTACACACCGCCCGGGAAGATATCTGATTCTATATATGGGAATGCATATAGTGCAGTGCGCGTAGTTTTAATTCGCGATTCTAGTAATGGGATTATAATCCCACAGAAGCACAGAAGCAACGAGACCGAGGCATTCTCTCTCCTCTGATACATTATTACACGTGTATATTGAATAATGTGAATCTCTCGCCTCTGCTTCCTTGTAAAACGGATATTATGCCGTACAGCGTGTCTCGGGTGTAACTAATTTCTCGAAAAGAAAGCGCTCGCGTACAATCCTTTGCGGAAATTCTCTCGCCTCCATAAATCAAGCACATATACCCGGCGCCGCGTTCACACTTCACAGGGCACGAATTCAATGTTTCGTCCCGCGCGCGCCTCATCCAAAAACAGCAGTTCACTCTACACACAAGCTCCGCTGCTATAGACATATAACAAGCCGCGCATCATTCTATTAGCATCGGACACACCGCAGCCAAGCGAGACGCACCTACACTCTATTAAATAGCCGACCTATTCCCTCACGCTTGGTTAGACATCGGCGCATCATCGCTCTCTAATAGGAGTTAGATGTGAGCGAGCGAGCGCTTGTCGTTGCACGCGTATAGATATACATGTGTATGTTCTTTCCCAACCGCATTTTCGCCGAGCGAACGATTCGCTTTCTTATTGTCGCCGACATGGGAAGTGAGCAAGCTTCGTTCGCGCTCCATTAAGTAGATAACTGCGGCCAGACGCTATTGCTCGAACGAGAAGTGTGGAGAGGTTCTACAAATTAATGAGAGTCTATGGCTCGATTCGAAAAGATGTGTGTGTGTGTGTGTGTGTGCGTGCGTGCTGGCACGTGCCCGAGGGTGATCCTGGTGATTAGTGAGATTTCCGATCGCTCGGCGATAGAGCGGTGTAATGGTTTTTATTTTTTATTTTTAGTATAGAATCACAATGTAACATTGATTTTGAAACATGTTTTTGGAGATTTAATTAACTAACATTTTGCATCGGAGAACTCAAAAGTCACGCCACCATTGTATACTTTATACGCAAGTCACATTTTAATGCGAAACCCCTAACGACATTAAAACGAGAATTCCCACATATTACAGGCATGAAAAGCGCTGTTGAAAAATGATTCCAAAGGTTACGCCATAAAACGCGTGCATATGAGTTGATGGGTTAATAAATAAGTAACCGAATACGAATAGGTCTATATACGCGTACGTGATGTCGTAGCGGCAGCAGCACGAGACCAACCCCTTCTCGCTTTAAACTTTTGAAAGGGGTGAGGCGGTCAGACGTGTGAAACGCTTGAATGGTGCATTTCATGCCGGCTAACGCTAACATTATGTTTCTTTGTGCGACACGCTTATAAACGCGGCTCGAGTTCTCTCTCTCTCTCTCTCTCTCTCTCTCCTTTGCTCTCTTTAACGAGCATCGAATCACCGATTTGTGTTTCATTGGTATATCAGTGAGGATAGACTATCTAAAATGCATTTGAGGAAGTTTTTTGGATTCTGGTAAAAATATGCGGACGAAAAAAGTTCCCTCAATAAAATCATCATCGCTAAACTATACAACACCCCCGCACGCATCTACAAAAAAGAAAATCATTTCACATACGTTACATCTAGCACTCGAGTCATAAATCGCTCGCACTTGGCGGCTCGCACGCGCGCGCGTGTCCTGAGAAACAAAACGCCACGTCGGAGTGAAAAGAAGACGAGGCGATTGCGTGCTCGGCATATAAAGTTCCGGCGCGTTGTATATCCGCGCGGTAGGTGCGTATAGTACATAGTATACGTATATATAAGGATCCTCTCGTGACAGGAGGCGTGATGCGTGTACCTAGAGCGCAGCTCGTCACGCGCGCACGCCCCTTCTTTACCATTTGAATGGACCAATCGAGCGAGTAACGGAGACACTGACAGTGCGCGCATTGTGCGACGTGCACTCGATATCCATGAGAGAATAAATGCGCTTCATGTCGTCGAGTGCGAACGCGCGGATGGTCTCTCTATTTTTTTTTCTTCGATATTAAACTGGTTAGTCGTCAGTTTTCAATTTTAGAGTATGTATGTAGGTTTGATTTGATGATGGATGTACAGTGGGTTACTTAGAATCCGCTTCACACAGGATTTAAAAACTCTCGATGACTAATAATACAACCATCGAGAATTTTCTCACCGCGCTGGGAAATCCTTGACCAGCCTGAGAAGAGCACAAAGAACCGTCATAATCATCTCGTCAGAATTTTAAAAATCAATCATCGCCCAACGAGTGCTACAGCCATCTGCTATACACGACGGTTCATGAGCGGTCACTTTCTCACAAAAATTTTTCGAGGAACGTCGAAAAAAAAAGAAGGTGATCGACCCCTTTCGCGGGCGCATCCATCATCATCGTCGGCACGCGCCGCTGTAATGTCTTTAAATTCTACGGACCGGCCCCTTTTTAAACTCGAACGGGAGAGAAAGATTTTACGACATCGATCCCCCTTCTGTACATTGTCGAGGCGAGCGCGTGTGCCGGTAGGTAGAGTCTTTTGGTCTCTCTACTATACTGCAACCCTTTTAATGCTGCTCTTTGGGTATTCACGGGTTTATAGAGGTACTTGCGCGCAAGGGCTTCTGTTTGGCCTTTGTTTTTTTTTTTAGGTTGTTGTTATTGTTACCGTAGTGCGCAGTGTAGCTCTTTTGCTGCATACATACAGTGTTGGGGCGGTGATTTAATTGCCTGAATTATATACGGCAATCAAATTCATCGTGTTGACGGTTAGTCACAAAGCTCTGCAGTATAAATAGTTTTCAAAGTGCTATATTATATTGTAATATCCTGTAATAAAAAAAATAAAAATTTTTCTTACAACAAGGCGCACATCCTTATTCGGTATACAAGATTCAAAGTAAAATATGAGCCTCATCTCTATTCACAGACAGCCAAAAATTCAGCTGCTAAAAAAATCCCACAACAAATCAGCAGCGCACATCTTCCGCTACCTCCTCCCCATTGCGCGCGCGCAAGCCGGCCATGCGCGCAATCATAATGGCGATACGCGCTACCTCTCGCGCAACCATACACCCAACTCTTTCTCGCATACACTTACCCAATAAAAAGAAGCAAGAGAAGACGTAGCAGCATACACACAGAGGCGAAAAAAGAAAAAGCAAGAACGGAGCAGCTTTACGAGGCTCTGCCCCCGCGCAAGACGTGCCGCATTATGCACCTCCAGCTCCTCCTAAGCAAAAAGGGGGGCGAGAGAGAGAGAGAGCGGGAGCGAAACGAGAAGAATAAGAAAAGGCGAGGAGGCAGAAACGAGCGCAAATTTGCATAAGGCTCGGCTTACGCTCGCGAGCGCATTCGGCGTAATAGCGCTTCTGCGAAAAGAGCGCCGGCGGAGCGAGAGTATAACACTCGCGGCCCAACCTGCGCGCGAGTACGGAGCAGAGCATTTCGCCCGATATGGCGGGGTATGATAATAAGAGGTAACCAAGAGCCATTGAGGGATAGTCGTAAGTGCGCAGGAGAGTCGAGCTTCCTTTCTTCATTTTTGTTTGTATTGCGGACAGTAGTTTATAAAATATAGTTGGGAACACTTACGTTTGGTTGGCATGGGTGCTGGCAGCGATGCGACGCAGGTTGGTGCTCATGATGTGAAGATTGTCCTGTTGTTGTCAGGCGATGAACTTCTCGAACTAGAAAACATAAGAATAAAAATTATTTTCCTTGTCATTTGTAAAACGTCGAAATAAAATATAATTTTTTTTTCTTTTCTTCCAGTACGAAAGATTTCTTTCGTTAGCGGTTCTCGTAGCCACGAGGCAGGTATTAAGACAGACAATGAGCTAATTAGCGCAGTCATGCATTGTTCTCTCTACGAGAACGAGAACACGATGACACTATATGCAGAAACCCCGTTATAGTATAGCAAGGATCTGGAGTACAAGAGGGCACGAAGTGTGGTGTCGCTGAATTTCGTGATTTCAACTCGTAGATTTAGAAACAAAGTGCAGCCAATGAAGCAATATAGGCAAGTCAAGATAAAATTCGTACGTGATAATAAGGTGTTGTTATACGAGTACCTGCAGGGACTTATTGTACAACTTTGTCGAATTTTTCAAAATTCGAACAGTTGGATTCTCTCACGCCAAAAAGTACAAAAGAAAATTCATCGCAATACAAATAAACACGTAGTGAGCCTGCGAGCAGTAAAGCCAAACTGAAATCGAATAATTTTCAAATGATTTACGACGTCTCCTCAAGAGTTTCGCGAGTAAAATCGAGAACTCCGCGCTGGAATATGATTTACGATGCATTGATCTCGCGTATATATTCAAGCTATTGAGCGCGCGGCGCGTGATACATTCACATTCGCACAGAGCCATTATATCCGCAGCTACTCCAGATAAATGCAAACATAAACTCTCTCATTGCCTAATAACAGTATTTCTCTCCAGCATGACAATTCCATTTTTCTTCCCGCCTCTACTCCATTATCTCCGTAGAAGCTATAGCGACCCAAAGTAGTACACAAGCAGGTACACACGTTTGGGAATCGCGTGAAAAGCGTGATGCACCGGGAATCGCTCGCGGCGCTGAAGGATTTATTAGCTGATAGCTGCGAATGTCTTAATCTCAGCCTTTCCATATACAAGCCCTTTTTTCTCTTTCTCTTACTCCTCGCGAAGCCTTCTCGATTCTCAGGTTACTCCGCGTGTATACTACACAGTATACAATAAAACACACCTCCTTCCACCAACTCATTTGATCCTTCTGTTTCGCCTCATTTCAATCGACTCACCGCGAAAAATCAAGATAACTCCGCGGCTTTTATTCTAATGCAGCTAGCGCGCATGATAAATCGGCCCCAACTCTGTGCTCTTATTATTCATGATACCGCGAGAGACTGCCGCCGTTGCTGTCCTTTCTCCCGTGTGTGCAGTACACACTATATAGCTAGTGCAAGCTGCCGCGACCGATATCATCGCCAATTTAACGGAAAAAATGTGGCTCCGCGTGTACGTAACGCGTGCGGTTGCCGCTGAAAGATTTATGCGAGCGAGCGAGCGAGCGAGAGGCCATTTCCAAAAGGGTATTAGATGTCTTCGACTTCGCGGCCGATAAAGACGTCTTTTGTTTATTTATGCGCGAGCTGTGCGAGCGACGTGATTTACCGCTCACGCAGTGTATTTGCGGCGTACGGGAGTAATGTCGTCTTGGCATGTGGCGTGCGGTGCGCTGCGCTCGCGAGACAGAAGTGAAATGTTATTCGGGTGCGTTGTTCTCGAGCGGATTATCGTGCCTTGATTATTACTGGTTTGAGGAAAATTTTTATACTACGCTGGGGTGGAGATTGGCCAACGCCTTGACAGATAGACCAGACGGGTTGCTCTAGTTAGATAAGTGGTGCTGTGTAGAGATCAAGGAAATAGTTCGTAAAAATTCGATTTTGATTCCAAAGAGAAAAATAAACGAAGAAAAAGCCACCCGTCACCCTCGTCCAGCTCACCCCCATCTCTCGAAGCACAATCTCTCGCCCACAAACCTATCCCTCGCTCTTTCCCTCCCTTCATCCTGGAAATTAGTTTCTCAAACAACGAGCTCTCGCGAATCACCTCAGCAGCTTCGCGGATCCTCCATCTCCTCCTCCCCCCTCTACCCCACCCTTTCACTGTAGTCGATGAGAGATCGGCTTTGTCTCGCGCGCGCGAATGCCATTATCGCCGCGCGAGTAAACCCGCGCGAACCAGGACGAGCGAGCGCATGCGGGCGGGCGAACTTTAATAATAACTATATACGCGGGAGTCAGTGCGAGCGAGCAAGAGAGAGAGAGAAGCTCTGCGCAACACCGGAGATGGAAGCCCGAGGTAATTTCCGGAGCAGCGAGATGAGGGAAGGAGCGAGGCGTTTAGCCCGAGACGAGCTTCTTCGAGGCTGTTCGCTGCGCGCGTTATGTGTATCCTGCAGCGGGATTCTGGCTTATCGAGACGAGGGCTTTCGACGCGCGAGTTCAGACGGAGCTGCATGTCAAGTGCAGGCAAGCTCCGGGAATTATATATTTAGATGGCTGGAGGTTCTCTCTGTATGTTTTGGAAGATTGATTCCCGCGGGAGTATTGAATTCTGTATGTGTGTGTGTTCGGCTTGAGAAATAACTTGTCGGAAAGCTGCGATAACCGATGAGATTCCGCTCGATCGCGTGTACTGAGCAACGCGCAGATTTGAATAACTTTTACCGATTTGTACTTGAACGGAACAGAATCGGCGACAGTAGTGCGACTCCGGGACCGGTAAGACCGGCGAATAAGAACCTACGACTCTCCCCCCCGAATAGCATTTGTGGCCGAGAAACCTCCAGAAGCCCTCCATATACTACAGCCATAACCGACGCGCAGCCACACAGAGCCATCTCGCTCGGGAGAAATAGAAGCAGTATAACTCGCACAGCGTATTAGCGGGGTGATAAATCCGTCCAGCTCCGCAGGAAGAAGCGCAGAAGAAGCGGCGGCGGCGGCATCCACTCCTCTCGAGCGCACGACGGAGAGAAAGACGAAGAGAGAGAGAGAGAGAGGGAGCGCGTGGAAAGTAATTTCCTCTCTCTCTCTCTCTCTCTCTCTCTCTCTCTCTCTCTCTCTCTCTCTCGGCGCGCCGGGTAATAAAGCCATCTTGCGGAGCAGCAGAAGCAGCAGCAGCAGCCCGCCCTCGCGCGGAGCGAAAGGAGCTCGGATAGCGATCTATACTGCCGCGGCGCGCACCCTTCGCGTTGCTAGGCGACGCAGCTCAACCCCTTCCTCCTACCTCCTCCTCTTACTCCTCCTTACTCTGGGGGAAGAGAGAGAGAGAGAGAGAAGGGTGTAGTAGGTATATAGTATACGCTGGCGCGCGCGCGCTTTTCCTCCCTATACACAGAGGCCCAGGAGCAGAGATTGCGAGCCGCGTCCCTTATCTGCGAGCAGATATACCCTCCCTCTGCTTTCCTTCTCCCCTCGCCAGACGACTATCTCTCTCTCTCTCTCTCTCTCTCTCTCTCTCTCTCTCTCTCTCTCTCTCTCTCTCTCTCTGTGCATGCGCCACTGCTATATACACAGCGAGCTGGTCCTTGCCCGGGATTGACACAGAACCGCGCGCAGCCCGTCCTTTGTGTCTGCTCTGCGCGGCGCGCAGTAAAATTACAACGCGACGCGCGCAAAAATAGACTTGCGTCTTTTAAAGCTCTAGGCCAACCCGGAAAATCCGAGCGCTGTTAGCGTTGTTCTCTGCGAGGAGGGAGACAGAGAGTAGTGAGAGAGAGAGAGAGAGAGAGAGAGAGAGAGAGAGAGAGAGAGAGAGAGAGAGAGAGAGAGGGAGAGTAGGAGGAAGGGAAAACCAGAGCGAGCGAACTGATAAGGGTTTGATGTATGGCCCAGTGACGTCACTGGTCGAGGGTGTAAGCTCTCGCCCCCGCTTTTCCAGTCTCTCTCTAGCGCGTTTGTTTTTCTCGCCGCGTAAGGAGAGAAAGAGAGAGAAGGAGAGAGATTACAGAAATCGATATGGGATTACGAACAAAGGAGAGCGAGGAGGATGGCGATGGGCGCCTGCGCGAGAGCTGAAGATTTTCAGGACGGACGAGCCTCGTCTTTTTGAGAAGGTGGAGAAGGTGGAAATGGTAATTTATAAGGATTACTGAGGTATACGGCGTACGCACCAAGTAACTGATTGTTGCTATTCATACAGGCGTTTCTCTGGAGTTGAGTGCGTAGGGAGATTAATAATCAAAATAAACTAGCATTGATCTCAAATATCGCAATAAAATCCGTCACGAAAAATCTAAAATACATATAATAGCTTGATCCGGAAAAAATTCTATATAATGCCAATCAAATGTAATTCTGACCTCCCCAGCGCCAGTCTACATCAGCCGGTTTCCTCGCGAAAATAGATATAGAGATTGCACGCCGTCGCTTTAGGAGCGGGGCAGAGGGGAAAAGCAAGAAGCGAGAGAGGGATAGTGATTTAGTAAGATGAAAAGCTACTCCCCTGCGTCGGGGTATCGTTATCTAACACGGACAGAGATTGCCTGCCCGACGCCGCTTCGCGCAGTAGCAGCGGCGGGAACCCCAGCGCAACTCGAGGCACCAAGTCATCCGAAAGATCTTTCGACACTTTGCCCCTGCTTCTGTGTATTATACGTATACACTTCTATTTTTAAGGATTATATTCTTTTGTAGACGCGAGCAGCAAATATCTTTCTGAAAGAGATCGTTTTTTTTTTTTCGTCAAGATTGATATCCTCCAATAAAAATAATCTCAAAGTGCCAAACATTATCGAACAAAAATACAAAGTATATAATCCTGCAGGTGAACCTCACCATCTCGTTATAAGAGTCGAAATAGCCGGTTGGTCCTCCGGTGCACCGGCGGCAGCTGATGGATCGCCTTATAAGCATTACACGCGTACCGACACGTTGCTGCCGCGGGATAATCCGCCTCTAAAATCGCCAACTGCACACACGCGCGACGCGTTATCTGATTTCCTGCGGCCCGTTGCGGCTGCTGCTGCTGCACGCCGAATCGTCACGGGTCCTCTCGGCCGAGTGTGGATGTTGTTGTTGGCTTGTTCAACCTTCGTGTTCGGAACCTCGTTATTTATGCGGTAGTCGGTGCATCGACTCTGAAATCAAGAAAATTGCGCATAAACATTTGTCGCTGTATTAGGACTGCAAATTGCTTTTTAATCACAATGCATTTTCAAGCTGCGAGATTGCAGAGAGAAAGCACGTTATGAAGCAGAGTTGGAAGATGAAAGGAATCCAGAAACTTCCAGTCCAAAGATTTACAAGAAAAACCGTCCGTCCCATCCCAAGACATCAGCGAGCAAAAAAAAGGGGGGAAAAAGGGGCAAAAAGAATCTCTGTCTTTTCTCTCTCTCTCTCTCTCTCTCTCTCTCTCTCTCTCTCTTCCTTCTCTCTCTCTCTCTCTCTCTCTCTCTCTCTCTCTCTCTCTCTCTCTCTCTCTCTCTTCTCCACTCCATACATTATAAACCCCAAGACCAAGAAAGCGAGTAGAGAAGCGCCGAGGAGAAGAGAAGGCTTTAAAGAAAAAGGAGTGGACACGCGCTCCCTCTTCTGCGCAGTTCCACGAAGGGTCGGCTTCTCTCTCACTGGGAGAAAGAAGACTGCCTCTACGCGCAGGGGTGGCTATATACACACTCCTCTCTCGCGCAGAGACTCGCGACTTTTGAAAGGAGAAAGAGAGAAGCAAAAAGTTCGCTGCCGCGGGCACGTCATTCTTCCCTCCTGGAGGAATTAAATTTTTATGTCTCTCGCTGAGAGTTTGAGCGATAGCGGCTCTCTACCTACCCGCTCGCTCTCGAATAAATTAGAGCGAACGGAGCGAGAAAAATAGAGCGGAGAATAAGAGAAAAGTCGCTCGAAGCACTTGATTGGCTTGTCCTCCAGCACAATCTCCCCGAGCTTTACTGCCAGGCTTACACGTGCATTATACCCCCGCGTACTGCACTTTATCGGACCGTATAGCTGCGCCGTATAGAGGCCAAGGAAGAAAAAAGGGGGAAGAATCGCGGCAGATCGCGCGGCCCGATACGCCGTTAAAAGGAGAGCAGCACCAGCAGCAGCAGCAGTAGAGAGAAATCCGAAGGATCCGCCATCAAAACGCGCTGCCGATCGTAAAACGCCGTCCGTCGCCGCGCGCGTCCTATATAAGCCGGCCTTTTGAGCTAGGAGAAGGCGGGATCGAGAGGAAGAAGCGAGCGAGCGCACGGCACTGGATAGAGAAAAGTCGTAAACCTCGTAATCCCTCGTAAAAACGCGTCTTATCCACGAGCGAGCTCGAGCCTATTTCCCGTAAAACGCCGCGCGTTTATGTCGTCCGAGGCGCTTCGAGCTTTAGGACTCTCTCTCTCCCTCTCTCTCTCTCTTTCTCTCTCTCTCTCCCGCTCTATACGTGTGCGTCTCGAGATATCTCGCGAGAGCTTTCATGTACTTCGAGACAAATCGTATTTGAGGAGGGAGATGGACGTAAAAAAAAGAACGGCGCTGAGAGCCCAGGCTGCTGAGTGTTATGTTGCCTCGGCTCGATTGTTATACCGTTCGAGGCGTTTCCGTCTTACCTATCTCGCGAAAATCTACTTGAAAGTATCGAGCTGCTGTACCGTCACCCATTTCGTCAGCGAGAGGTTCTTTCGGGTCACCGGATCAGCAGAGGCACACGAAACTCCGTGTGGCAAGAGGAGTGAAGAAAATTACGGGCAGGGCGAATATCAAGGATAAAGTGGAGCTCGAGCATCAGATACATCGACCCCGCTCCCGTCTTCTTGTGCATACATGAAGATTCTACGCTGAAAGAAACGACGACACGTACGCACGCCCTCTACCCCAAGCGAGAGTTTACCCAGTATAGTCGTATGTATGAAGACGCTTCTGCTCCTTCTCTTGCCGAGGGGGTCTCGGAAATGCGAAAACGCGCGTGCGTGCATATCTGATTGGATCTTCCTTCTCGGAGCGAGAGCACAGAAGGGATATGCGTGTGTGCGTACTCTTAAGCGAAGCTCTACGTGCGTTATAAGGCGAGAGGGAGGCGAGCTTCGAGATTCGCTTCGGTTGCGGTTTAACATTCGCGTCTGAGTTGAGATGGTTGCTTGGGAAAGTTGAGATGTATACGTCTTGCTAACAAGTTAAATTAGATTTATTCTCAGAAGAGATAGCAAGGATTCTTGTATAGGAAGCTAGTTGCACAAAAATTTTGCAAGTAATACAAGGTAATGATGTTGCGTGTTTGCTCAGGCTTCAATCTCTACTGCAAACAGAGAATATCCGAAGAAGATTGATGCAAATCAGAAAATGGATTGAGTTTTAAAAAGCACGCTTTTATCAGCGTTAAAGAGCGTGCGCTCAAACAAGAACATCCATCAAACTTCTAATCCTCCGCTCTGATAATGCCCATTCAAGTCAGCTGGTTTGAATACGCTAGATTCTGCGTATCGAGACTCATTATGCAAATTACTTTTTAACCATTCCGCTATACATCAGCGTAAAAATTAAATCCTCGCTTTCTCGAACAATCGCTGCGCGTAGTATCAATATCCCCATAATAACAATCTCCTTTCCGCACTATCTAACTCAGTGCACAGGTGTGCAGTACTGCACGGTGGCATTTATACACCTATATACGTACCTTTCCACACAGTGAGTCGAAGACTCGACCCTTATCGCAGCCGATCGTTCGAGGGTTGCGCGCATCACGAGAGCGAGACCTTCTGCGGGCTCACGAAGAAGCAGAAGCAGCAGCAGCCGCGCCCGGACGGGAGAAGATGAAGGCTGCTTTGTGTTAAGAAGGATATCGCTTAGCAGAAATCACTGCTGGTTGGGTGGCGCGCGCTATACGGCCGCGACTCGGCTACGGGCTCCTGCGCGCTACCGGGAACTTGCCGACTTCATTAAAATGTAGACCCCATCAACAAGACTCATTGTTTCTCGTTTTGGGTTTGAGCTTCGTTCCTTTTCTTGGCTCTGGCGTGCTGAGAGAATAGAAGAAAATAATTGCATTATTTCATGTGCATTCGTTCTTTGAAAGTATTTTTGATATTATTATGTGTAAAACATGTTTTTTTTTCTTACTAACTAAAACGCAAACAATAGCTCGCTTCGGTCAATGACATGGGAGTATACAAGAATGCTCCTCTCCTCTACTCGCAAAAATACAAAATAAGCGTTGAACGCCACTCGCGCATAAATCACGAGAATTGAGCGAAAGAGTCGACCGCAACGAGAAGGAGGAGAAGGACCACTCACGTCGTACGAGGAAGCTTCTGTGCATGCACGCGGCCGGCTTCGGCGCTTTTTGCTCGAGCGTGTAATTGAGCCTGTCTCGTGCGCTTTGCGCTCCGCGTTAAATGACTTACGAGGCGCCGCCGATGTACAAAGACTGACCACTCTAGAATCGTCGGTGTTTGCTCAATTCGGCGGAAATTGCTAACTTTTGTATAGCATATAGTATTATGAAGAAGAAAAAAAACTCAAATCAGAAAATTCAAACCAGACTCACGCAGACTATAATAAATATAACACGAGCGAGAGTGTTAAAAGAACGGCAACAGTCACATCAAATAAAATAGCTCACCATTGTCTCGATCGATCCGTCCTTCAGCCTCTTATTTTTATCCCCTCTCGTGACGCCAGGCGTTTTACGGACGATCTGGACCCCACACACTCGTCTTGAACTCCCATAAATTTCCAAACGCGGAAAAGAGACCATGCACGCGTCCTATACGATCCCGCATATTCCGTGAAGACGTAGCTCTCTCTACGCGCTAAGTGCACGCGAACAAGCGCAGCTCTTCATCGCACCATCAACAAAG
Source organism: Pteromalus puparum (assembly GCA_012977825.3). Lineage (NCBI taxonomy): Eukaryota > Metazoa > Arthropoda > Insecta > Hymenoptera > Pteromalidae > Pteromalus > Pteromalus puparum. The sequence continues at coordinate 71,209,734 of CM053170.1, forward strand.
CGTGCAGTAGGCAGCAGGAGACGCTTTTTAAATTTTTTCTTGTGCTTCTTTTGTCGGCTCATCGTTGCTGTCCTCTTTTTAGAAGATCACGGCATAAGGCTGCAGTCGATGATTTACGAGGTTATAGTGCTGGAAAAATTACGAGACATTTATTACGATTTCAAAGGAGTGCAATGAATACAGTAGGTATATTTCGGAGCAGATGCGCAGCATTCGAGTGTCCTTTACGAACGGGTTGAGTGAGTGTAATTTATTCGTTATAATAAACTCAAAAATTAAACGAGTGGAAACTATTAAAAAAAAGAGAAAGAACGCTTCGTATTTAAAATTTTTTTCGAATTGAAATTTAATTTCAAGACTCGGCTTTTCACGAGCTAACGTTCCAATATTGTTTCCGAATGGATGCACTCACGCATTCCCCGTCTAGCGCGATACGCAGCTTATATCCGCTCATGCATCATAATCTTGCGCGGAGCAGTACTAAACTAGCCGCATCAGGCTCTCCTTAATGACGTCCCTCCTGCGTAAATTGTTTATGCAAAAGAGAAAAGAGCCTCCGCGCGCGTTTATTCATACACTGCTTCGAGACAGCCGCGAGAGAAAACGGAGCAGAGCAGAGAGCAGCTTGAATAAATTTTCTGGCCGAAAACACCCTGACGCATGATTCCGGACTGCAGCTCTCACTCTCTTTCTCTCTCGTAATTTGGAATTTTGATACAGCACACGCAGTCTGACAGACAAGGCGGCGGCCTGTTTAATAATTTATGAGCGCGTACAGTCGCTCCTCTCTTTATATATATATAAATACCGCACGCGCGTGGAGAGGCAAAGTAGCCGCTGGGACGGCATCAGCGAAGTGGAGAGCATCGGACGTGAGAAAAAATAAGTCTGGCGCTGGATGCAATTAGCGCAGCGGCTGCAGACTATATACGCACGAGGAAGTGCAGCCAACGCATCGAGAGGGAGACGTTAATCTGATTATGCGCGTGTGCGTGCATATAAACACATACGAGGGAAAAATATTCGCTGCTCTACTCCTACTTTCTTTGCGCGTAATACAGGTCTTCCGTGATTATTGCCGTAGCGGCTAGACGTCTCGTATTATATTATATACCTTTCGCCCACGTCTTTTCAACTTTATTTATACGTTGAATTACTTCCAGGTGTAGTCTGGGGCAACGTAAGAGTCTGGCTGGGATCTTTCCAATTATCTATTCGCTCCGGAGATTTCCTCGTTCAACCTCTACTGCGGCGCCGGAGTGGAGCGCAATCAATTATGGATTGCGAAAGGTTTTCTCCCGTGAATTAGCGCGAGATAGCTTCCTTGGATCATTGTTGTTGCTCCTGCTTTCGAGCCAGCGGGTCGTTTGTCAGCTTTGTTTTCTCCTGTTTATGCGGTGATTTCGTTTACTGTGAAGAAAATAAAGGCGGGTGAAAAATATTACTTTATAGGTATATTTTGTTAGTTTTTATCAGAAGTTAATACTTTTGTTTAAACTAAAATTCACATTCAATAGAAATCATTACGTATTTTTCGTATCAAAAAATAAAAGTATTCTCAAGCCTAATAAATAAATAATTTAAATTTTGACAACGACAGCCCATCTATTGGAGCCTCCAATAAGTTCTTGATGCTCAAAGTTATCAACCGACGAGCAGCAGGCCTCTGTTTTACCGATTTGGCTGACATGCGGGCAGCGCGGCGCACGTGTGCATCGCTAACACAAACATAACCTCTTATAAACGTCTCAAATGTGCGTTGACAACAGTAAAACAACACAAATTTTCGAACATTTTGACGTTACGTAGTGTAGTTTTTTGCATATTGTTTAAACAAAACTCCAAAAATGTTGCGAAGGCAGGCGCGTCTAAGGAGGGAATACCTCTACAGAAAGAATATACAGGATAAGCAGAAAACTATCCAGGAGAAGAAGGACAAGATCAAGAGGAGTCTTGAAGAAAACATACCTATTCATCCAGATCTGAGAAAAGATGCCTTGCATCTACAACGAAAAGCAGAATGGGAAGATGCGGGACCAGAACTTGCAGTTGCACAGGGAACAGAAATGGGCGGTGCATGTGGAACTAACGAAGATGATGAATACAGATGGGCTGGTGTAGAAGACCCTAAGATTGTCATCACAACCTCGAGAGATCCTAGTTCAAGGTTGAAAATGTTTGTCAAAGAATTACGACTTATATTTCCCAACTCGCAGAGAATGAATCGTGGTAACTACGAAATGAAGCAACTTATACATGCCTGCAGAGCCAATGATGTTACAGACTTTATCATCGTCCACGAGCACAGAGGAGTACCAGACTCTCTTATCATTTGTCATCTTCCATACGGACCCACAGCTTACTTTACCATGTCAGACGTCATTATGAGGCATGACATTCCTGACATTGGTACAATGTCTGAACAGTATCCTCATCTGGTCTTTCACAATTTTAAAACCAAGCTAGGTTTGCGTGCAATGAGCATTTTAAAGTATTTATTCCCTGTACCTAAAGAAGACAGTAAGAGAGTCATCACTTTTGCTAATCACGATGATTATATTTCATTCCGACACCACACATATAAGAAGGTCAATGGACGAGACATTGAACTATCGGAAGTTGGACCAAGGTTTCAATTGAAACTGTACGAGATAAAACTGGGAACGCTAGATGCAGCCACTGCTGCAGATACAGAATGGGCTCTTAGACCTTACATGAACACCAGTCATAAGAGAAGATTTTTGTCTGATGATGACGGATGGCAACAACAAGATGATATAGAATAATTGTACTTGTAAATACGTTTATTGAATAAATTTATAATTTTAATACAAATTATTAAATATGCCTTCTCTAAAAGCCTTATTCATTAAATTCACGTCCTTAAAATTTTCATAAAATGTCTATTCTTCGTCTTTTGATACAATAAACCAGAAAAAAATTATTCTTCATAAAGCGATACCTAGATATGCGATTTTGCGAAAAAATTTTCTCAAAATCTAACCACAAAACAAATTTATCCATAAACTTTGAATATAGTGACAATAATCAGCTGTTATGTAATAATTAACTATTTTAACCATCAATAATAAGAAAAAACATGATAAAAACCTTTGGTTACAGTCTTCGTTAATCTTCACGGCCAACGACTTTTTCAACTCTAAATCCTTGAACACCGAATTCCTCCGTCTTCTCGAGGTGACCCCTTTCGTTTCCAAGATATTGATGCACAATCCACTTCTAATCGTCTTCATCTTTCAATAAAATACCGAAATTAACAATAACTGCAACCGAAACGACAATATTTTTCCCGAAAATGTCAGCGAAACACCAAAATCGAAAGAGCCGTTTACCCGGAAGTTAGTCATCTTGGCGTCGAACAAAGAACGAAAAATCAGATTTGCTTCTTTACTGATACATGTCATATTTTTATAAAAAATTTTGTAAAAATTAAACAATCACGCACATTTTGATGACAAACAGCCGCATCACAAGGCTCAAAAAACAAAATCGCGATTTTCCGAGAAAGCTGCTCAACTGCCTAATACCGTAGCGTCAGACCGGAAGTAACCCCGGTATTTCGCGCGGTTGGTAAATCGAATATTTTGCACAAAAATTTATCGTCAAAAGCGTTGAATCAAACAAAATAATGCACAAAAACACTGAAAAATTTTTAAAATGTTTAATTTTGTTAATACGACAATGCAAAATTGTCCAGAATCGCACAAATCTATTCCAGCAAAAATGTCTAATTCGCCAAAATCGATGCACTTGTTTAGCGATGCAACAATCTTCAAAATAGTGCAACTGAATAACCGCACAGTTTGGAAACAAAATTTATTACTCTCTACACCCGGAAAATTTCAGTGCAGGATAAAAAGCGATTTTCGGTTGTAATGTAAGTAGCTTTTATTTAGGAGGGGGCGCCTCCTGACCCCAAGCGTTTCGTAAAGCCACTAAACGAGGCGAGCACGTCGTGACCAGTGCTTCGCCGGATGATTGTTTGTTACTATAGTTGTAAAAGCCAATGATTTGTATATAGGAGTCATCTACGCTATTATGGATTACTTCGCGACGCCGAAGAGTCAGAAGACCGACGGTGAGGATATTTGCTTGTTGGCTTGTCGAATGATTTACCTAGCTAGGTTATGTTTTGAAAAATGTGCACTTGTTATGCAGTAAGAATTTTTTTGTTTACACTATTTGTTTTGGATTTTTTTTAGTTCTTCGTTGTTGAATTTTGTTGTTTACGCTTTTAATATTTTTTTTATTGCATTCAATCAATTGCTGTTGTTACAATGTAAAAGTATGTAATGTAGTTGTAACAGAGTAGAGCATTACAGCTTTGGACATGCATTTTCGAAAAGTTGTCAAATTTAAAAGTGGCCAAGTAAAGTTGAGAAATTTTATTGAATTCACATTATAGCACTTCTGATCAGATCAATATTCAATTAGTGAGTGAATAAGTGCATGTCAAACCATACTAAGCTTGGAATTGCAAAGTAGATTGGACCTTACTCCCTTTTTGGCAAGATGCAGTCTTTTGAATATTACAGATCTAGAGGTCACCGGTATTTCACGAAGTGGCAGAGTGCGCAAGAAATCCTCGAAGCTGGTTGACTTTGAATCTCCAGATGATTTCACAGAACACAAATTAAAGAGGCAAAAGGCACTTCAACAGGCTCATGCCCAACAGCTCCTGGAAAAGTATGAACAGCAGCTTCAGCAAAAGTCACAAAATGCTAATTCCGTACAACAGAAGAATTCCTCACCACAGACAAACTCAGTGCATCATACCAATTCCATTCATCAAACAAATTCAGTACATCAGACAAATGCCTTTCAACAGAGAAAAAAGCCTGTGCAACCTGTGGTTCATTTCAAAGAAGAGATTAAAGAAGAGTCACAAGAGTCAGAAAGTGAAGAGGACTCGTCAGATTCCGATTCTGGGAGTGCCAATGGAATTGACAACAATGACAACTCTAGTTCAGAATCATCCAGTGAAGATGAAGTTGACCCTTTGATGTTGGATGGAACTGAGAAAGAAATTGAAACTACTGGATTCACAAAATTGGAGCCACCTGAGCAAACAGATATGCCATCTCAAGCAGCCAAAAGCAGCTTGTATATGCTAGAAAAGTATAAAAAGAAGTTAGTAATAAAAGATGGCAAAGTTATTAATAAAACTACAAAGACTCAACGAAAAGACAAAGGGGTAAAGTCAATTTTTATTTAGATATTAAATTTAAATTACCGTATTAACTAAAATTAATATAAACATTTATGATTTCAGAAAACTAGATTTACAGCTTATATGTTATGGGCCAAAGAAGCAAGACAACAGGTAGTGGATCATTATCCAAATTTAGGTTGGTTGATCAATGATTTTTACTGCTCATTAATAAATTGCAGGTATCGGAAATTACAGTTTTTTTTCTTTTTTAGATTTTGCACAAATATCAAAACGTTTAGGAGAAATGTGGGCTTTAGTACCAAATCAGGAAAAATACAATTGGAGAAAACGCGCGAAGCGTCTCGCATTGAATCCTTCAGTAATGTCAAAAGATAATAAAATGCCACCACCCTCACGGAAATTTATTAACAAAATGGGTAAATTAAATTAATTTTCAAATTATACAATTCAAACGTTTTCGATGCTAACCATTGTTTATATATTTTTTTAAACAGGCAGTAGAGATTCTACATCGCCCCAAAAAACGATACAACTTGGAACTCCAATTGTAGGAAATAGAGTACCTGTATCACCTCCTTCGAGCAAGGTAGGAAAAGATTTGTACAATGAACCCTTCACTGGAACGGGAATGTATAAAGTTACCGGAACACAGCCAATCGACGTTGCGGCTCATTTAACATTACTCGGCGAGAGTCTTACTATCATAGGAAAAAGACTTAAAGAGCACGAAGGCCAGATAACAGTTTCGGGTAGTTTACCCCTACTCTTAGATTCTCTGCTTTGCGCTCTTGGCCCGTTACTCTGTCTTACACAGCAAATACCTGAAATGAATGGAGCCAATCCAGAGAACCTAACTTCCATTCTCGAGAATGTAGCATACATTATGCCAGGTCTGTAAATTGCAGAAGTAGTATAGACGCATATATTAATTATATATAAGACTAAGATTTTTATTTTGTATTCCTTTATTTAATGATCTTTTTATAAAAACAACTCAGAGGATGAACTTTCGTTTTTTTACTTGAGATGAGTTGATGAATTAATTGACTATATATTGTAAGATAAATTGAGAACAATAAAAAAATTCCTATTCTAAGTACAATCCTTAGGAATAATATGTACAAACTGTGCTTAAATCGTGATTTTTTCTTTTCTTAATACGTTTTAGATGTGGCAATGTAAAGCGCAGCTAGAACTTATCAATAAATTACTATGTACATTTAATTACAATTTATTGCTGCTGAGGTAAAATAGGTGGACAGGTACAGAAGAGGTTTTTGTCGCCGTAGATGTCGTCTATTCTGCCAACGGTCGGCCACATCTTCGAGCTTCCCTTTACGAAAGGCTAAAATAATATGTCTTTAATTACTGCTCAGTTCTATTAAAGAATGAAATTTAAATGCAAAAAAGAAATGCTTACCGCTGGGAAAGCTGCAACTTCTCTGGAATAAGGCCTGTCCCACTTGTCGCTAATGACTTGTTCCTGCGTGTGCGGTGCCATTTTCAGAGGATTAATACTGGCATCTGACTTTCCTTCTTCGATATTTCTAATTTCCTGTCTTATAGCTGAAACGAAATTCAAAATTTAAAATTCTTTTCTCCCATCGATATCGATTGCGAACAATCTTCAACTTACAAATAAGAGCATCGCAGAACCGATCAAGTTCGACCTTATCCTCGGACTCGGTCGGCTCGATCATGAGAGTACCAGCGACAGGCCAGCTCATGGTGGGCGAATGAAAACCGTAGTCCATGAGTCTCTTGGCTATGTCGACGGCCTCGATGTTGGCGGTTTTCTTGAAATCGCGGAGATCGATTATGAACTCGTGCGCCACCAAGCCTGTCGTACCCTTGTAGAGAGTCTTGTAGTGATTCTCCAGACGCTTGCTCATGTAATTGGCGTTGAGGATCGCGACTTGGGTTGCTTTGCGAAGTCCTCGGGGTCCCATCATCTTGATGTAGGCCCAGGAGATTGGGAGAATTGCCGAGGAGCCGTAGGGAGCTGCCGATACGGCGCCCAGTCCTTGATTGACCTGTTGGAACAATCATGTGTTTTAATTTATTCCAGGACTTTGTGTTGTAACATAATACAAACGTAAAATGATTGATTATAAATTGAAAAAAAAAAAAAAACGAGTTGCATTTCTTGCTGTTACGTTACCTTGGCTTCACCAGTAGCTGGATCGATAACTGGATGGCTGGGCAGGAACGGAGCCAGATGTTTCTTGACACCGATGGGGCCCATACCGGGGCCACCACCTCCGTGAGGTATGCAGAAGGTCTTGTGGAGGTTGAGGTGAGAAACATCACTGCCGTAGTCTCCGGGCCTGCAGAGACCAACCTGGGCGTTCATGTTCGCGCCGTCCAGATAGACCTGACCACCAACTTGGTGCACGAGTTCGCACACGTCGCTGATCGTCTCCTCGAAGACGCCGTTTGTTGAGGGATAGGTGATCATCAAACATGAGAGATTGTGCTGTAATTTATCGATAGCATAAAAACATGTTATATTATTGTTCATTTTGTCTTTAACTGTTATTTTTCAGTTGCGCAATTCACAAGAAAAAATTCTCTTTTTACGCACGTATTTCAAGGTAAATTATTGTATGCGATCTGTTGCACAAATTAGAAAAAAAGGTATCGTTCGAAGACAATGGACTTCAAAAGAGTTTTTTTCCACGCTTCGTAACTCGATCGATCAAACAATTACAAGTATAGTGCATACCTTGAACTTATCAGTCATGGCCTTGAGATGCTCGATATCAACGGATCCGTCCTTTCTCACGTTGATCGGTTCGACCTTCATACCGGCCATCTGTGCGGATGCAGGATTAGTACCGTGAGCCGAGATGGGAATCAGACAAACCTGTCTGTCCTTGTTACCCTGAGACTCATGGTAGCATTGGATAGCCCTGAGTCCGGCGTATTCGCCTTGAGCTCCGCTGTTAGGCTGGAAACTGATGCTGTCGTAACCGGTGATTTCGCACAGATCGCGTTCCAGTTCGAGGAACATCTGCTGGTAGCCCTTTGACTGTTCCAGTGGGACGAACGGGTGAATGTCCGTGAAGCCCTTGAAACTGCAGGGCATCATCTCTGTCGTCGAGTTGAGTTTCATGGTGCAGGAGCCCTGCATTCATCGATCATTATCGTCGCTTTCTTTCGGATTTTTCTCATCGACTATTTAATATTCAATTCGAACTTACCAGAGGAATCATACTGTGCACGAGCGAAATGTCCTTGTTCTCCAAAGACTTCATGTACCTCACGATCCTCGTCTCGGAGTGGAAGGAATTGAACACGGGATGCTCCAAGTATGGGGAAGTACGATGGAACGGCGAAACGCTCAGGTCTTTACCTTCGATCAAACCGCTGTCCAAGACCTTTTCGATCGTCGTGCTGGTGGAGAACACCTTGAACAGATCGTTCACGTCCTCGGGCTTTGTAGTCTCATCCAGAGACAGACCTACAGTGCCATCCTGATTGTACCTACCCAACAATCGCCCGAAATATTTACTCGACATTCCAATATTTATCTTTTCGCACGTAAATCACCGATTCTGTAATTACCTCAAGTTGATCTTGGCAGCCTCGGCATTCTTTCTCACGACCTCCAAGGGCACTTTGGGCTTCACCGTCAACGTATCGAAGTACCACTCGTTTCCAACCTGATGACCATCGGCCTTCAGTCCCTCGGCCAAGCCCACAGTCAACCTATGTACTCTCATAGCGATGTCCTTGATACCCTGTGGTCCGTGGTACACCGCGTACATGGCGGACATGTTCGCCAGTAATGCCTGAGCCGTGCAGATGTTGCTCGTGGCCTTGTCCCTTCTGATGTGCTGTTCTCTAGTCTGAAGAGTCAGACGGTAGGCCTCACGGTCGTCGGCATCGCGGGTGACTCCGATCATACGACCGGGCATGAGACGCACGAGCTTATGGCGACAGGCGAAGAAACCAGCGTGAGGTCCACCGTAGCCTAGAGGAACACCGAAACGCTGACTAGTTCCTATGCAGATGTCCACGTCGAACTCGCCTGGGGGCTTTGTTACGGCGAGGGAGAGCAGGTCTGTGGCTGCTACCACTAGAGTCTGATGTATAAGACAAAAATGTACTTATGGTAAGAAGAAGCTTAAATAAACATATACATTGTTCCATCTTCGAAAGAAATTGATTATCGTGAGAAAAGGCAGTAGCGATTCATTCTTCTCAAAAAAGAAGCAACGCGTCGATGCGTACACACAGTAAATTAAGGTCACGCTCCGATATAGAAAAAAAGCCTTATCTCGCCAAGACACTTACGCCATCGGCATGCGCCTTCTTGACGACGCTCGAGAAGTCCTGGATCGTGCCCGTGGTGTCGGGATACTGTATCAGTACCCCAGCGATATCCTTTCCACTGGTGTCGACCTTGAAGATATCACCGATCTCGAGCTCGAGCCCCAAGGACGTCGCTCTGGTCGCGATAACGCTGACGGTCTGCGGATGCACCTTGTCCGAAACGAAGATGCGCTTGCGCTTGTTGTAGCGGTGAGCCAGTCCCAGAGCTTCAGCAGCTGCGGTACCTTCATCGAGGAGCGAGGCGTTTGCTACCTCCAGACCCGTGAAGTCACAAATCATCGTCTGGTAGTTCAGCAAGGACTCGAGTCGGCCCTGAGCGATTTCCGGCTGGTAGGGCGTGTACTGCGTTGTCCTGAATTCAGATCACTCGTTATATAGTTTATAGGTATTTGAGCGAATTCCCATTTAAAAAAAAAAAAAAAACTTTTATAATGTTACCATCCGGGATTTTCGAAAATGTTCCTCATGATGGTGTGGGGAACGCAGCAGTTGTAGTATCCCATGCCGATGAAGCTGCGCCATATCTGATTCTTATCGGCGATTTCGCTGATCCGCTTGATCAATTCGAACTCGGCTGTGTAAAACGTGCGGAGAGAAACGCTTGATAAACAATCAGCATAACAATATTTCGTACGTTGGGAAACCGATTAACTTTGCGGGGGATTGTTGAGCAAGCGCGTCGGATAATCGTCGTCGTCGTCGTTGTCGTTGTCGTTGTCGTTGTAAAAATAGAATACACGAGTTTTTATTTTACGCGCACTCGACATCGCGTGAGGAGCGATTCGGTTTCGGAAGACGATGACTGGGTGATCTAATGACCTCCGATAAGGGTAGAAAAAAATTATACGATTTATCGGGCTTATAGTGTCTTTATCGGTGTGTAGCTTTCTGCTGTGAGCTGTTACGGTTAGTCAGTGTAGGAAATATTATGTTTCGTGACATATTTCTTTTTTTAATGCTATTTTCGATACATGAATGCGCGTATATATAATCTCTACGATATTTGTGATAAGCTTCGTTTCATTGCTAAATTTAGTAAAAAAAGCGGAAAAGGTAAAAAAAAACGTATGAGATATACCTTATATGACGATGAAAGGATTTCATAACTATACCTATTATCAGTGACGTTTGTAAAAAGCGGCGAGGCTATTAATGATTTTGACATTGCTTCATTGAATTCTGACAATAGTAGGTTACCATGCTAAAAAATTGAAACCCCGACCATCGCACAATTATTGACAATAATCGATTGTTTCTCAAATGTCAAGTGACTATAATACGCTCGATCCAATACTATTTTCCTCATTTTCACAAGAAATTCTAAATCTATACCATACACAACATTATAATCTACGATAAACACAATTTTTCACAAAACTTTCCTCGGAAAATCCACCGCATTCTTTAAGATAAAATTCAATACTCTCGAGCGGATCCGCGCAATACCGACTCCTTGAGGGTCGCCGACTTTTTGCCGAATGCATCTGACCCCCCACGAGATATATTCAACGGGTTATCGCTGCACCTACACCGAAACGTCTCGTGACTACGGTCACGTTTATGCTGTCAGCTGCGCTTATCGTTCTCTCATCGGATGTATGAATGTTTGTACGTTTTTATTCGAAGAGAGAGAGAGAGAGAGAGAGAGAGAGATATTACGAGAGAGGCAGATCCATGGAATATTTTATACGACGTGCATGTGCGCTCGGAAAAATTTCAATGAAGATTGTCGATATACTTACTCACTGGCTTCTCGATAGCCAATTCCTTGTTGTAAAGGATATTCGTTGGCACTGCCTTGGCCGTCAACTCTTCCAGGGACTGAAATGAACATTTTCGTTTGATTAATTTTTTTGAATAAGATAAAATCTATTTGCATACTTGATTTAATTTTTTTGTTTAAATCTTATAACTTCGACATATGGTAATTATCAATTTCAAACGTATGAGAATTTGTTTGATGTGGGACAGTAATTACGTAAGCAGACAATAATTACCTTAATCCCGAGGGTCTTGAGCATTTCCGCCTGCTCATGCTCTCTGGGACCAATGTGCCTCGTCTGAAATTCTTCTCTAGGCGGGAAAGCCTCCTCAAATTTTGAGCACCTCGCGACTGCCAGTTGTAATCCTCGCGCGTGTTTCTTCGCCCCCTCGCGCACCAGCAGCAGCCTCGAACATCGGGAGAATCTCAACGTCGACTGCATCCTTTGTTTTAAGTATTACGTCTCTGGTGGAAGAGTTTTAAAATTAATTTTTACCATGTTTCAGTTTGAGCGACAAAATATAAAAGCAATTACTATAGTTTAAATTAAGGAACTTAAAAATAAAAATTGAAAAAGTAATATTTTGTCAAATTTCGTGCGCACAGTGTTTTAAATTTCAGATTAAAAATCAAACTTCTATATGCAAACACTAATATCACTGTATATACGTATATTGTGTACACGTGTTCCATTGATAGATCACTTACTTGATCCTATATATTATAGTACACTCCCAAAATCGTCTCACAAGAATCGGCTTACAATCGCACTATTAACAAGAGCAGCAATAACAGCAAGAGCAGCAGCAACTGGAAGAGCGTGAGCAAATCGTACAGGAGGTAGCGAGCATATTCCGCGGTGCTTTCCGCTCTCGGTTAGTGCCAAAGCGCAACTGGAACCGCGGCAATCTACTCCAAGATATTTTATACAGCTCCACGTGCTCCCGCGCGCACTATCGCCGATGTCACAACTCGACGATTACGCCGCGCTATAATATTATAACGCGTGAACTTCTTAACCCTCTTATATATGTACTTGCGTATGTTGGCATGAGCTGAGGCCAGAGCGGTATATTCTTCAGACGTTTGGTGTAGTTTGTTTTGAGGCGCTTGGGAAAGTTTCGAACCGATGACTGCGTTGCGCAAAATTTAGTAATTGTTTGTAAGTCTCTCGAACTTCTCTAGCTCTGCGCAAGTTTTCCACTTTGAGATATATAAGATGTGCAGTGCAAGCTCAGATTGTTGAATAACGTTTGAATAAACGATTAAAAACAAGATTTGTATTTTGCAATAGAAATTAACAGCAAAGTTCGAGCGGAGTAACATCGATGACGTTTGTATCTAACGTAGACGTGAGAAACGTAACGAAACAAAAACAAGACTTGTTATGTTCAGAATAGGAATGTTATTCTTAAAGACTTACATTTGTACAACTCTGGATTAAACTTACTTGAGAAAAATATATATACTAGGATATAGATCTTACACAGTCATACGAAATTCATACTGTCAATTTTTCAAACGCTTTTATTATAAAATTTCGTTTCTTAACTTAACTCTTAAAAGTTACTTAAACAAACGACTACTATTCCATAAATTTGTCTCTCTGTTGCGTAAGAATCTTCGCCGAGGATTTGGCGTCGAGGAACAGGCTCTTCACCTCCTCGATGTCCTCCTTTTGTATACTCGATCTGCCGTTGATTTTGGCGGTGAGCGAAGCTGGTGTCAGCAGCTGCACAACATATCTAAGAGTCGTTTTTGTTCCCAACTCGCTGAGCAGCGTGAGAGCCTCGTCCTCCAATTGTAAACCTTCGGTAACCGCCCTTAGTTTGATAATCTGCTCGATTTCGGACTTTGAGTATGGAAGGGTCTTGATGATGAGCAGCCTGTCGAGGAGATCCAGAGGTATACCGTGAGATGAGACAATATCCTCTGTGCCACGGATCACGCATTTGCCTCTGTTGGTCGCGAAGATAACGATAGGAGCGATGGCGGTTTCTAAAGCACGGTGGAGGTAGGTGAAGGTCTCGATGTCAAGCATGTGCACTTCATCGATGAATAGGACACCTGGGACCAACTCGGCTATACCCTGATCTATGTATTTGTTTACTACTTTGTTGATTTCCTTCCTCAACTTATCTGGAAATAAAGAGTAGTAAAGTGAATAAAGTTATTTGGATAATATTTCATGCATGTATTGATATTAAATTTTGCTGTACCTGTAATTTCAGTTTTCTTTGGTTTCATTAGTTGACCCATCATGGACATAATGTCCTGCCCTCCCTGAGGTTTGGCGTTAGCCACATCCAAGTCGTGCAATGTGACATCCTGGATCACCTCTTTCTTCTTGTGAACATCACCTTTGGGCAGAGGCACATACTCTTCAGCTTCCAAGTCAAATTCTGTAGCATAGTTGTCACTCCTGCCTTGCCTCTTTACAGCTCCACTATTGGCTTCGATGTAAATCACATCACCAACCTCAACTTTTTCTTTTTGAAGCGATTCATAAATCAAAGGGTCCAGTTTCAGCTGTTTGGTTCCCTTTGCAGTCTTTAGACCAATGACGACGTGTGAAACTGTCTTGCCATAACCTCCCATTGGATTTTCTGTTTCCACAGGTGACAATTCTGTGACCTCTCCTTCGTATACCTCTTTTGTTTCTTTGATTCTAAGACCAATTGCTCTGCGAAAATTTTCCATGAGCACCTCTGTCTTTTTTATTTCGGAACTGTATACTTCTGACCCAACCATGGGACAGAACGGCACCTTGTTACCTAGTTCCTGAGCTATAGCTAAAGCTATAGCAGTTTTTCCTGTGCCTGGGGGTCCAGCAAACAATATTGCTCGACCGGACATCTTCTTTGTTCTGATCATGTCAACGACAATTCCTGCAGCCTGAGTAAATAACAATGTATTAGTAGTAATAAAAAATTACGTATAATACACTTTTATCAAATTAGTGAAAACCATCGTTAAACAATAAAGTTATTTCGTTAAAGAAATAAATAATGATAAAAATTTTCAAAATAACTAACCTCTCTGGCCTTTTCCTGACCGACGAGGCCGGCCGCGAATTGAATAGCGTTGCCATTCTCGTCGAGTCCCAGACCCTTTATGTGGGTGTGAACGCTAATTCTCTGAGTTTTTGCAGTGCTCTTGACCTCCTCGATCTTCATGTTGGAAAATTTTTAACAAAATAACCTAACCGGCGAAAGCGTGACAACTTGTTTGGTTGATAATCTAATCGGATAAGTAGGTATGGGTATGGCGCGTTGCCGCCATCAGTTGCATGCGGAGATTATCGACCCAACCAAACCTCGCGTTGCCTTAGTTACTTTTACTTTTTGGAGCATCGGAGCACAGGCGCTTTTGTCAGCGCTATAGGTATACCTAATAAAGTCACGTGAATCGCGGGGACAATTATAATTTCGTATTAAAATATTTTGAAAAGCATTTAAATGTGTTTAAGAGCAGTTTTTAATCCATATTACCACTTTTAATTAATTTCTACTTAATCATTTCTTCATATAAACGCTTTATTCACTTTGTATTAAGATATTTCGGGGGCCAGGTTCACGGTAGTAATTATTTATTCCATCATCAATTCAATTGTCAATTGTTTGAGAAATATTAAAATGATTCGCTAGCTTTTATTGACCTTTTCTCTATCAATATATCATTGTTTAAAAAAACTGTATCAAATACTCACCAAATATTTCTAATTTTAAGTTCTTCTCTAAATTATTAATTTATTTTTCCACCTGTTTACTTATATGTATATTACTTCATTTGTAAAAGGGTATTAACCGGTATATTTAATAAAATAAAAAATAAATAAAATAAAATAAAAATGAAATAAGAAGGGATGATTAATGATTCAAAAATACTTTATTTATGTAAAAGTTACATCTTTCATATCCCTAAAGTAAAATAGCAGTCCTGATCGCTTAACAAATTATTTCTTATACTCTATATGTACAATATGTATCAGTCCTTACAATTTTCTTATGATTTTTAACTTTTGTCAACTAAAGTTGTATTTTCATCTAACTCTAGCCCGCATGATATAAAATTATCATCAGTACCCTGAAAAGACAATTACAGAGATATAATACTTGCGTTCTCGAGTTATTTGAAAGAAATACCAAATTAAACACTCACTTCATGTACCACGACTAAAGATCTATTATTTGGTAAATTAAGCTCATCCACATCGCCGCTAGCAAGAATTATTACTTGATCATCTGATATGTTACTTTCATCAATGTATGTTATATTCATGTCTGTATCCTCCTATTGAAAATGAAAAGTATTTGTATTATTATTTTTTAATGTCTATAGACAACTGTTATATGAGTTTAATAATTAAGATTCATACCGGACAATATGCTTCAAAATCAGTTTCTTGTAACTCTTGTGATTTATCCATTTCTTCATTCTTTTGAGTAGTGGAATGGTTCCTCTTTGGCTGTTTCCTTACAGATGAACCTGAATCGGATTTTCCTATTTCTTTTTGAAGTCGTCTCCATATAGTAGTTTTAGGTATTTGATAAGTAACTGAAGCAACAGCTTGCGACATCTTACCCTCTTTACAAGCAGCCACAGCTTCTTCCAAACGAGATCGTTTGAGCTCTTCGCCATCACTCTTTCGCTTTTTCCAAAACGTCGACGGTAATTTTCCTTGGTCAACTAAACGAACTTTATCTCGAAAGAGCGTCGTTTTTGGAATCTATGTGAATATAAAATACATAAATTGTGGTGAAATTAAAATATTTAAAGATTCAAGTATGGAATCATTAAACTCACTTTGTATTCATTGGCAACTTTTGTGAGGGAATCTCCTCTTTCCAATGCTTTTACAGCAGCTTCTCTTTTCTCAGCTGCATAACTTTTTTTTTGTTCATGTCGAGGTGGTACACAGCCTTCTTTCTGAATTCTTCGCCACAAAACTGTTTTTGGAATACCGTAACAGTCAGATGCCTGTTGTAAGCTAGATCCAGCCATGACTGCTTGTATGGCCCCTTGCATATCTTCGTTTGTGTATTCACTTCGAGATGGATTGAGAGTTAGACCCAGCACTTTTGCTCTCATGTAGAGTGTAGATCTGGGAATATGATTTTTCATAGCTGCCTCCAACAATGAGCATCCCTCTTTGATGTCATTAATTGCAGTAGCCAACATTTCATCGCTGTACTCTTTCTTGCAAACGCTCCTTCTCCGCTTTCGCTTTTTAAGAATCCCATCCAACTCTTCCTCTTCATCGTTTGTTGAAATTTTTCTTTTGTTTTCACTAGTTTTCTCTGTTTGTGACTTCTCAAAACCAGTCGACTGAATACTCTCATCATCTTCTTCAACTTGAGGAAACTCACTCAATACATAACTGTCATCAGCGGTCATGTCCTTATCCTGAGATATTTCCGACTCGTCCAAACCTTCAATCTGAAAAGAACTGTCATCAGTATCCAAAATAACAGAGTTCAATTTTATAAAAGTCGATCACTTTCTACGTACCTCCATCAAACCGCATATCTTCAAAGAATGAGCAGCGTCCAAGAGATTGTTGATATTCTCCACAGGGATCCTCACCTCTCCATTGTAACTGAACTCCACGATGGATCTCACATCTTGAGGAGATATGTCACTCAAAATAATAGTGGCATGCTCATCATTAACCTGGCTCAAAATTTCCTGAAACAAACGATAGTAAATTAACCATCATATAATATATCACAGGTAAAACACTGAACTGTCACTCTTCACCAAAAGCAAAACAAAAACACGCATCCTATTGTTTACGTACTTGGAATAGAGAGCTGCAGGCGCAGAGGACGAGCCGGTGCGCCTGTATGCGTTCGCCACCGGCGTAGAGGGTCACGTCGACCATACATTCCTCCTCCAGCAGCTGGCGCACTACCTCGGACAGGTGACTCTGGTAATTGCTCCATTTGAAGCAGTACGAAGTGTCGACCTGCGTCTGGTCTGTCCCAAGACCCGACTCGGACATTCTGACGCCTTCCAAGTTTCGTGTTTCTCTCGAACCACAACGCAACCGCGCCTGAAAATATTACAGTAGACCGCCGCTGCGAGAAAACGGGAACGGAACACGGGCACTATACTTTCGCGCTATGGCCGCGCTGCCGACGATCTTACGGGTATCACAAAATGAGATTTGGAAATCGGTGCTGATGGACTGGTTGATTTTATGCAATAACGCACTAACAACTCTCTGCCAAGACGGAGGACGCTTGGCTTGGGATGCTTCTGAGCAAGAAGTGGAGAAAACATGGAGGCCTACAAGGCTAAAATAGGGCCCGCGTTTTCGAGCTGTATATATAGATATAGTGGAGTGGAGAGGTTAGTTGAGGGAGATGTCGTTGATGGATATAGTGGCGCTGGTGGAGGAAGCTGGATCGGTAATTTACTTTTGTTGCTCTGTTATCGATCATCGTTTTTCGTCGAGAATATGGTATATCCAATTGTTTTCGTCAATCAACAATAGTCGAATTGTTGAATTGCAAAATTGGAAACGATTAATTACTGGGTTTATTGATACCCAACCAATTCTCATTCGGGCAATGAGGACGGAGTTATATGAAAAATAACAATCGATTATTAAAATGAATAGTCGAAAATTTTTGTGATAAAAATGAAACGAATCGTCGCTAGTGCATTTAATTATATAAAAAACGAATTAATAAAAAGTCAGTATTTAAATTTTAATTGCGAAAAATTACGCATTCTCTCATTGGCCCGGAGCTTTCGCTACTTCATATTATGTCGCTACTTGCGTACTCTCCCTATCTCTCTCGTGCCGCCGTGCCGCGTCGTTGGACCATCGTGTCTAGCAAATAGCTCTTTCTAAGTGAATGCCGTCAGATTTCAGCGTGTAAATCCATCGATGGCCCAAGATTTGTTCCATTATTAACCAGAATAGAACAACCTAACAAAACACAAACATGGTGAGTATGTGAACAAAGGTGTTTGTGATTATTTTACATTTCTTTTAAGATAATATGTGCAGTAGTTCTTGCATAGTATTACATATTTTACAGTATAACCTCTTTTCCGGTTTGCACAAGCAAATTGGGTGTGAATATTTGCCCTGACAATTATTTTATAGCCGGAGTTCGTCTCTAAAGATGTACTGAATAAGCGTCATCGACATCCTATTACTTTATGTGATACGATATTTGTACAAGGAAACAAAAACAATAACTTTACATTTTGTTCAATTTAGAAACCTCTGATGTTACATGGGCACGAGCGTGCCATTACAAAAATCAAGTACAATAGAGAAGGAGATTTGCTTTTCTCAGCCAGTAAAGACAAGAAACCAAATGTGTGGTACTCTTTGAACGGAGAAAGACTTGGAACCTTTAATGGACACGGTGGTTCAGTTTGGTGCATTGACGTTAACTGGGATTCAACGCGTTTTCTATCTGGTAGTGGTGACAATACCTTAAGATTGTGGGATGTTGAAACAGGTATGCAGTTATAAGTCTCAAATCAATTAAGCATCAAAATTTAATTCTAATTGTGCCGTATTTTTCTATTCAGGAAAAGAACTTAGTTTATTGTCCACAAACAGTGCTGTGAGATGTTGTAGCTTCAGTTTCTCAGGTAATCTTGCTGTGTACGCTACAGATAAAGCCTTGGGTCATCCTTGTGAGATGTTCATCATCGACGTCAGGAGTCCTGAACCTGTTCTTTCCCCAGAAGATAATGTTTGCAGAACTAGTATTCAGGGATCCAGGATCTCATCTCTTTTGTGGGGAGCTCTGGATGAGACTGTTATCACTGGCCATGAAAATGGTGAATTGACCATCTGGGACAGCAGGGTAAATTACTAATATAGTGTTATTATGCGTTTTTCCTCAACTGGAGGTTATTACCTGCAATTTGAAATTTTTAGACTGGAAAGAAATCGATTGATGCTCAAGGGCACAAGGGTCAAATCAATGACATGCAATTCAACAAAGATGGTACCATGTTTGTAACAGCCTCGAAAGATCACACTGCCAAATTATTTGACAGTGAATCTTTAATGTCGCTCAAGACATACAAAACGGAACGACTCGTGAATTCCGCTACAATTTCTCCAAACTTTGACCATGTAATTAACATATTTTCTTTGTATATTTTGAAAATGATAAAAACCAGTTTTATTTACAATATTATCTTTGAAGGTGGTCTTGGGAGGTGGTCAAGATGCCATGGATGTAACAACAACATCGGCCAAGCAAGGCAAATTCGACGCTCGTTTCTTCCACCTCGTCTTCGAAGAAGAATTCGCCCGTCTTAAGGGCCATTTCGGTCCAATTAACTCGTTGGCGTTCCATCCGAATGGACGCAGTTTATCCACTGGAGGAGAGGACGGTTACATTCGTATTAATACATTTGATCAATCTTATTTCGATTTCCACTTTGAATACTAAAAAATTTTATGAAAATAAAATTATTGTGCAAAAATCTATTGCAGTTTTTTTTGCCGATTTTAATATGCTAAATTTGAAGAAGATATGAAAAATATAAGTTTTCTAGATGTAACTACTGTTTATCTCAGCTTGATTCTCTTTAACTTGTAAAGGAATTTTTTTCATGATTCTACCTACTATCAATATTTACATTGAACTTTAAAGAACCAAGAAACGAACCATCAAACCTAGTACATTTTATCAATTTTCTTTCGAATTTTAATTTAAACTTTAGTATTAAAGTTGTATGAAAATAAACATTAATTATAATTAATTCCGTCTAAAAGAAATTTGTAACCACTTTGACGCACTTTATTCAAAGAATAAATAATGTACGTTATTTTATATTATTTACTCGCGTTTGCATCAAAATGAACAGGCATATTGAGAAAAAATTTACGACGCGTGTTAGTACAATGTTGGTACACTTTATTTTTGTATTTTTTAGTCATTCATATAATATTGTACAAATCATTACAGTAAAGTAGATATATATGTAATCGTACATATTGTACCTGTGAATGTTTCTATGTATTACCAACATTTCCTTTGTCAAACCAGAGGTCAAACTTTGACAATAAGTCCAACTTAAAAGTACAGCCATTTGTCACAGTTAATACATACAACGGACTTAATCCTTTCGTCAAATATATCTGCTTTGATCTAAATTAACAATTGTATCTATGATTTAACGTACAAAAACTTAAAGTTGTTCAGTTATTTAAATTAAAACCGTTGCTCGTTTTTAAAAGGACTATCTACACATTAATTTGTATGTTCAAGTAAGCATATTATTTAATTAGAGCGTGTACAGGAGACTCCTTTTCTATTTTCTATCTTCCAAAACTATTAACCAAATTTTTTTTAAATATGCGACGTTTATATATATGAATAAATACTTTCCAATATTTTTATACATATAAATATGTACATTTAAATTGATTCAAATTAAAATGTACAATGCCCACCCACATTTTCATACGATCTTGATAGGAAAAAATGGAAACTCATGAAAGTATGTGCCATCCTATTTTATTGATATATTCGTTTATATTATACCCTAGATTAATGTACATTTTTTGTTCTTATAAGAGCGCAAAAATAAAACTGGATATTTTATTACAAATACTGGATCGTAATAGATCCAACTTATAATAATAGGTTGTACACTTTACAGTTATCTGTATTTTCAATTGTGTATTCATGATCATTATTATAAATTAAATTCATACTCGCGAGCCATCGTGTGACTATTTATAAATAAAAAGTGTTGCGCAGGGATGACAGTTTTTTTTTTGTTTACTAATGATCATTATTTAGAAAAATACGGCGCGATTCAATTAAAAATTATACACGTTGGACCTATTGAAGTAAAATGACAAATAATTTACGCGTTGCGTATATGATTACGGCATTAATTATACAGCAACTCGTCTCATAGCTGGACAAAGCCTTTTCTTAAGGTAACGAGTCTATCTAATATCAGTAGTCAAAGCTCATCTCCATTCGCTGATATTTTTATTTAAAAAAAGACAAACACTCGTTTTAACTTATCGAAGTAGTAGTATACAAAATAGTACAAAAAAAGACATCTCAGTAAACTGCAATATATTCTCACATAGGACAACTCTTTTTAAACAATAGGTAGTACACACGAACTAAAAGCATTTTTGATGGATTAGAAAACCATCCATAGGGTTTCAAGTATTTTTTCTTTTTTTAATTAAAATATCAATCGAAATTATGCACAATTTCTGCTGATTAATATTAGTCCGTTACCTTGTCATTATACATAGTTCATCATTTATTACAAAAACATATGGAATTTCGGAAAATCTGTAGACGATAGCGTTAAGCCAAATCTTTGTAAAACGCTACATTACTCCTCTTACAAAGAACATGTGGTATATGAGCTCGTGTGCAGCGTTCTGGGGGTGCAAGTACCGATACACATGAACATTACTTTTTTCTCTTTCATTCACTGAACTTTGCAACATGAAACGCAGTTTTAACAGTGCCTCTCACACATACACCGCGTATCAGTTTTCAACCAGAAAATAGAAGGACGCTCGACACTACATCGCTCTTATGAAAGGAATTTACATTAAATAAGCTCCCTGTTTATTTGGGAGATACAGTCAGAGTATGACAAAACGCCAATATACTTTATGCGCGCGATTTATCTTTATTATTATTATTCTTTTTTTGTTATTTTTCTTCTCTTCATTTTTTTTTCTTTTTTGTTGAAAGATTATCATCGTAGGCGTGTAGATCGGGAAAATACGATGCAGCTCGATCGATCAATCAACCAAGGAATCGTACTGAAGGCCACCCTTTTGTTAAATGTCTTTTTTTTCACAGTCTATTTTCTTTCATGTGTCTTGATAACAACAATAAAAATTCTTAAATAAATATATCAGTATAATCGTCGATGGAATATTACGCATTCAACTAGTGTACTTCCTTGCCAAATGTTTTCCAGTGCATCCGTTTCTACAACAATATTCCTTCTCTAAAACCTTCGCGATATTATGTCTGCATATTCCGAAATAATGTATATCATTGTATATAGTTCCAATCCTTGCTTTCTTCATGTCTACTTCGTTAATTTCAAGCAGTATTTGCAAATTACTCATGTACACATGCTGATCGCTGCCTTGAGCTACACAGAGATCGTTATGGGGTATGTATAACCACAACAGTTTACACGTGTTTTGTGAGACCTTTGTAATGAGTAGTTGAGAAAGAGAGAATTTTAATTAAAATCACTCGTCTTTGTCATCTTTGTCGTTATCTAGGGACTTATCACTGTTATTTGGCTCTGCCTTGGGGTCCGGACCTACTGGTCGGCTTTGCTGGCTGTGGAATAATTGTGATCTCGTCGTTGATCTTGAGAGGCTTAAGAAGTGAATCGTTAGACCTCGAGGACGGCGAAGAGGGCGCGCTACTCTTCTTGTCTATTACGCGCTTAGCGACGACGCTGTGTGCTGAATATACATGGTTCTCGAATTGTTTGTACATCCCAAACGTGGCAGTGCAGACCGTACATTTGTATGATAGATGCGCGGGTTTCAGGGTCATACCATGATCGCGAGCTACGTGGTTAAGCAGCTTCCATTGGTACACCTAAAAACAGATAAATTTTAATTGTAGTAATCGGCTTTAAATTAAATAGTCTTCGAGACACAGAGTTTAAAGTATAAGATAGGCATAGTATACGTACTCGTCCACAAGCTGGGCAACGGCCTGCATCTTTGCCTTTGTTTGCAGCTTCCTGCATGCTAGACGTTACGAGTCCATGAGACCCGAGCAAATGTCTTTCTAATCCCTGTTTAACAAAATTATAAATTTTTTAAAAATAATTGTATACTTTTTTATATGAAAAAAAGAACGAAAAAGTTTAATACTGCAACGAAATTTACCTGATCTGTGAAGAATCGGAACTGACACTTCTGGCAGTTCAGTGGTGGTCTGTTGTAAATCATCTTTGGGTGTATCTTAACTTTGTGAATCCATTGCATATGGTTTCTTAATTGCTCCAGATCCTGCACATAATTTATAGAAATTATAAATTAGTAGGTGGTACTAGATTTAAAATGGTTCTACAAATAGAAAAACATACCTTTATGTATCCATCACATATTTCACATATAACAAATGTACTCTTTCCTCCAGGTTTCACTTGACTGTTTGAACCTGGTGCAGAAGGTTGTGGTGCTGTGCGAGGCAAGGGAGTTATCGATATACTTGGTTGACTTAATAACTTAGCTGTAGGATTCTTTACAGCATTAGTGACTGATGTATTCTGCAAAATAAAAATGGAAACTGGTTAGAACCAACTAGTTTTCTTATTATTTTATCCTCGAATTTCCGAATGTTAAGATATCTTAAAAAATTGTTAGAGTCAAGCTAAAAAATGTAAACATTCGCCACATTATTGTATGTCTCGATGATAACATAGCTCCTTTCAGCATGATACAAAGCTTTATTAAGTTATAATTAATTTTGATTAAACTCAGGTTATTTTTTATGTTAAATAAATATTCACGACGTAAATATACCCCGTAAAAAGTACTGCACATATATGTAAATCCAATTATTTTAAAATACTCTGTAAAGTATAAAAAATAGAAAAAAGCATGCACTGCGAAGTTAAGTACCCTGAAATGTGTTATTGTTAATTATTTTGTCAGTAAAATAAAAAGTTATGTTTGAAGGAAAAATCTTGAAATGCATTCTCTAAGAGTAAAATATGTGTGTAGTGCTTTTGTAAAGTGTTCTTTATAAATCTTAAGAGCTATTATGTAACACTTAGAATTCTAAAAACTACCTACACAAGAAATGTGAATCAAGAAAAAATACATACAATAAAATATGTTTTATAAACTCAATCGATAATCATAAAAACGGCGTATTACACCACGAACAGATATTTTTGCTATATAAGAATTATATTGAAAAAAAATGTAGCTTGTTGGTTGTACAAGCAAGACTTTTCCTTATAATATTAGGTTTCAAACGCGCGCGATTAATACAGTTTTAAAAATCTAACCAAGTTTAAAAATGATCTAAAAGGTTGCGCACTCTATTTGTCAGATTTTTAAACAAGAGACCGAAGCTCTGCAAAAGATGGTTACCTTGATTATTGCGCTTTTACAGTTTATTTCGACACAAATATTATCATAAAGATTTCTACATATTTTCACGGTGTTAATGTAAAAAGTGACGTAAGGTTTTACGAAAATATAACTAATCAGAATAATTCTATACTTCGTTTGTTATGTCGTATAAAGCTATATAGTGAAATGAAGATATGCAGAAATGTTTATGCCTTTTAATTGATTATAACGGAAATTCGGTAATGAGAGTTCGGTTGCTTGTAGAAGCAAAGGAGTATGTTTTTAGAGCACATCGTGTCATCAGCCATGCGATAAATATACATTTGTATATGATAATGTGAACATATATAAACAAAACTGAAAGTTCTGTACAGCCCAACGTTTTCCCGAGTGTTTATTTAAATGTTCTTAGAATGTTTAAACGAGAACCCTCTGACACCCGAGACCAACATTTATTTACCTGTGACGAGAGCAACCTAGACTGGGACTCGTTAACGTTGGGTACTAGGGCAATGGGTGCGGGTCGTCCGGAACTGCCGCCACTACTGCTACTCACCCCCGATAAGGCCGATATGACAGTCCCAGAGCCACCCACCACCTGTTCACCACCCACACATACTTTGTTTAATTTAACAAACGGCAAGTTCGGTTATTGCAATTTTTTAAAGCAGTATCTTTGAAATACTGCCATGGTGAGCTTTTCTCGCAGATGTTAGAGATTGTGTCAGATACGAATGAATCATTAAAAATTTATTTGAAAAGCATAATTTTAGTTATCCCTGTGAAGCAGCTAAGTTGAACATGTTTAGAATGAAAAACCATTTACGAAGTAATTAATCTTTTACTCGGTATGGCATTAATAATTCGCATTGTTCAACATTCCAAACAACGTTTAAATTAGATAAGTAATGAGTCATTCTAAAAAAATTAAATTCCTCAGTGATTCTGAATAACTCTTGCTTCATTGTGGATTCTATCGAAATTTATTTTCTTGATACGAAAAAAATGCGGTAAATCTTTTAAAAAACTATTTTTTAATTTAAATACTATGATTATCCTCTCTTGGTACAAACGTGTTTTTAGAGATGTACTTACACATATAGATATATTTTATGCAAGTATAAACTGATTCGTATATCATCCCGTCCCCCATCTTTTCCGACTAACTCCAACATAACAAATCAACGAGAGTATGCGAGTATGCATGTATATAGCGTACAGGAGAAGAGAAGGAGTGACGGGTGAGGCGATGTATACAATACATATCTATATATGTATACTTATATATTTCGCAATATATCGATGCAAAGAATACATCATAATATTGCGATGTAAAATACTGAAACGAATGAAATCTCGACAAAAAGATTTTCGGTGAATTCAAATACTAATGGTTATGAATATTGATGTATTTTATCATTACGATTTAAGACAAAGCAAGCCGACCATAAACAATTAAATTATAAAAACAATATTTACCTGGAATATTTGGTTTCCGGCTCCAAACTGGTACGAATTGGGCAACATTAGTCCTGAAGAAGTTGGTCGGTACATCATACTTGACATATTGTCTGAATAAAAGATAGTATGTGAATGATTAATACAAAAGTCGATCAGAGATTTTATAATAGATGGTTTAACTATTATTTATATTTTAAAAAAGCCCATCCGTAATGTGCTATTTTAACATCAGTATCGATTAATAAGCCGCAATTGATATATCTCGTTATAATAATAAATTAGTTATTTTAATTAAAGTGCTAGAATAGCTCATTAGCGTTCAGAAGCCTATCATCTAGAATGGACTAAATTGAATTTCAGTTGACATTCAAAAATGTACTCTAACTTGTATTTGTTAAAAAAAAAAAAAAAAAAAATTTGAAATGAGAATGAAGAAAAAGGCTTACCTTGTCGAATACCGGGCGAACCACCAGGTCTCCCCATGGCCTTCATATCCGGATACCTTGGTGTCATTGGTGGCCTACCTCTGCCCCTGCCGGTAGACGCTGGCGCGGGCAACAGTTTCGGCAAAAGTGTTTGTTGTCCCTTGGCCGCGCCCATGGCCGAGGCCAACTGGCTTGCCGACATCTGAGGCAACGCATTCCTCGGCCGGTTGAGCCGTGGTATCTTGGCCGGCGGTTCCCAGTCCATCGATGGCTCGAGATTCCGCTCGGGCCGGAATTTCTTTGTGCAGGCAAGTATATGTCGCGTAAGCTTGCCCTTTTGGTTATCCTCGAACGGGCAATTAGGACATTGGTGGAACGCAGGTCCACGCTCCAGTCGACCTCGCGTGTTGTGCTCAGCTTCCATGTGGAACAAGATATCGTGGGGACTGCGTACTTCAATTGGGCAGAAGTTGCATTTGTATATGTAGTTGCGCAAGTGCGGTGTTTCGAGATGGTGTTGCATTGCCAAGGCAGACTCGGTCTTGAAAGTGCAGAACTCGCACTTTTTGAGCTCCAAGTGGTACGGTTCGTTGTTCTCCTTGCTGAACTCGAGGTTCTTGATCAACGAGTTAATGGCCATTTGAGTCTCGGCGGAAGTGCTACCCTTGCCCTGTTTACGCTTTTGGGTGCGAAGCAAGTCAGTCTGCACGTATTCTTGTACGAGTCCAATACCGATCGACATGAAGAACTTTCCCAGCGGGAGATCGAAGTATGTGGGAATTTTATTCTTATCCTCATGCACGGCAAACTCGTTCTTCTCTTCAGGTGTCGGTTTTTCGCTCAAGTCTAAACATTCGTTTTTGTCATCATCGTCACTGTCATCTTCGTCGTCTTCCGCCCTATCTCCTCCCTCGGCCTTTTTCTTCTCCTTTTCAGCCTGTTTCCTCAACTTTTCCTCTTTATCATACTCCTTAATGCTTTTATCTGTAAATAAATATCGATACAATTACTCTACTGTACTTTATACTCGAATGCCTGTATAACTAATAAATTAGATTTTCACGTTACCTAATTTGCTAACGAAGTCCTTAAGTGGTTTCAGCGGTGGCTTTTCGTATACATAAGGTACAATGAAGGACGGTGCCTCGACTACGAACATGTCGTCCGTGAGCGTTGGCAGAATCTGCTGCTGTTGCATCTGCTGTTGTTGCTGCTGCTGCTGCTGCTGCTGTAGCTGTTGTTGGTGATGCATCGGGTTGATCACGGGTGTGATCGTGGTAGATTTGTTACTGTTGAGTGTGGTACCCTTCATGGGCACAGGCGTGATCGTCGTCCGAGTGTTTGCGTACATTTGTTGGGGACCCATGCCAATCGGCATCATCGAAAACGAGCTGGAGCTCGAACTATGGTGCAGGTGTGACGATGAGTGGTGTGACGAGGACTTGGAACTCGTCATCGGAACACCGCCCTTGCCTGAGAGTATGGAATTCGTGTCTATAATGACAAGTGTCGGCTCCTTCTTCCCACCCTTGATGTTCTTGCTACCAGCTGCAATTTCAACGAGGCGCTTCGTGTCGTTAACGACGATCGTCGTTTTGTTATTGGTCGTCGTTATGTTCTTGATGGGCGACTTATGCTTGGAGTTCTCCTTGTCTTTGCTATCGACCTCGGCCAGAGGATCCTCTGGCTTGATCTCCTCGATGTCAGAACTATTGTCGATGGTCAACGGACCGTCGTCTTCTGGTCAAAAGTTAACATTAGAATTGAGTTGTAATCTTTGAAATAAAAGGAAAAGTAGATCAACCAAAGCATAATCTCTTATCTCATAAATAACACCATTCAAGAAAGTCATAAAGCGTGATAGTTCGTGATGTCAGGATTGTAACACTTTTGAATTTCTGCTTCTAATCGACGAGATAAATAAACGAATTCAAAAATATTACTGCAACACAGGACTCTTTTTCAATTTAGTGCCACATGGATGTTTTAGCGGGAAGGGGTATTATACAGGTTACTCTTAAAATAAAAAACGAAAAAAAAATTAACAAAGCAACCAATGATAAATAAAGCGAATTTCCAAATATAAAAAACCATTCAGGAATACGACTGCAAACGGATGCTCAAAAAAAGCGCAATCTCGTTAGTGACATTCAAAGTAAAAGGTTAATTAACGTAAAATAAGCAGAAATCACTTTATTACCCAGATAACCCATTTCTCGCTCCAAGTAGCTCTTTCGATTGATGTTTCGAGAACTTCTACGGGGCGTTATGCTAACACTGGGTTGAACTGCTTTTTTATTTTTCTTTTTAGGGGTGTCTTTAAGAGAGTCCGAGCTGCTGTCGTGTCCATTGCTCTTACCGCCGTCCGTTATTTCCTCGATATCGGGACTACCGAGGCTGCCGTTCTCCTCGCAGATCTTTACGTCGGAGTTGTCTAGGCTGCTATCGGGCTTGCCAGAAGCAACGGCCTCCTGCTCTGGACCTGCCGCTGCCCCCGCCGCCGTCCCTTCGTCTTCCTCGTCCTCCTCTCCGAGGCACTCGACGTCTGAGGCGTTGCTGTGCGCGTCAACGTCCATCGACTCGTCCTTGTTGCACTGAGTCTCGCTTTTATTAGACACTGCACTACTCTCAACATTTTTGTCGACACTGGTGCCGTCACGCGCTACAGCGGAAGCCGAATAGCTGTCTGCTAGCTCGGCCAGAGATTCAGTTCCAGCCTCGTTACTTGCTTCCACGTCGCCCAGGTCGACCTCCATACCATTATCCTCGTCATCATCCTCCTCTTCCTCTTCCTCCTCCTCCTCCTCTTCTCCTTCACCTTCTAGAGGATTGACACCACTTTCACATTTGTCCAAATCTTCCTGCTGCCTGTCGGTGGAGGAGATATCGTAGTCGTTCTCCATATCATAGCCACCGTTCATTCCATTTGCAATTAAAGAATCTGAAATAAGAAATCATGCGTTAGTTTAAGGCATTCAAATGTTACAGATTACAAAGTAATAAGTTTGTTCATACTTTTAAATGACAAATAATTTTTGATAAATAAGATGTACTAAAATTACATGACTGATTCCAGTGTACTTATGTCATGACATAACAACAATTTACCCTCGAATTTACCTCATCGATACAATAATACAATGTGTGTACGTAGTTTATTTATACACAACATCAATACGTACTGAGGAATCATTGGCATGCAGTATAGCCAAACAAGACATAAAATATTTTTCCATTGTAAAACCAAATTTACAAATAGATTCTCAATTGAAATAAGAACTTTGAAAAATTTAAATAAAAAAAAAATGAAAAATGTGTTCACATGACACTGGACTAAAAATTAAATTCAATCCAGATGTACTTTAGAGCACTCTGACAAATTCAATAACTATAGAAAAAAAAAATCTTGACAGTCCAGTGAACTGGAAAAATCCTGTCACTATGAGTGGCACAGCAAAAATACCGCACTCTCCGCGAACAACCACATCTCACCATTATATACTTCAACGACCACTACGACTGTATATAAAGTACAAATACCTTTTCCAAACGCACTAGCATCATCCTGCGATGGGTCCTTGACCAGTAGGTGTTCCGTGCTGGCTTCCATGAGGATCAGCGATTCCTAGCCGATCTGAAAAGAAAACAACACGTGAGTCAGACGATATCCCAATATATCAATGCAACGAGTGTAATATTAACGCGTTATCATAGCTATATATATATATATATATATATATATATAACGGTACACGCAACCAGGACAGCGTCGTCAACCCCGCGCTCTAGAGCACGCAGCGCGCTGCAGCAGCACAAAGCGCGACCTACAACACACAGTCGCGCGCGCACACACATACACACACACACCTAACCAAGCACGGACTGCACGTCGGAGAGAAGACTAGAAGAGTGTTCTAACTCCGGGAGAGGCCGCGCAGCGCTTGCACACCCAGCAGCAGCAGCGGAGGTGCATCATCGGGGCAGAAGGGGGTTAACGCCAGACAGACACTCGCACACAGGCAGACTCGTGCGCGCAGACACACACACACACACAGACACATGGATGCGATGCGGACGAACGAGAGAGACTCGGTGCGGACCAGGCTAGAATTTTTCAAAATGGCGCTCCGCAAATTCCGCACTAGCAGCCGGAGGGTCCCGTCAACGGGAGCACCATAACCAACCAGCCGACCGATGGTCTCTCTCTTTCGCGCGCGCGCTTATAACCGCTCCGAGCGACGGATAGATGCAAAACTCAGTCTTAAATATACAAGCCTATAGAGACGAGCGTCGTCCTCGTGGATCACTGTCACACCGGGCGATCTCTGCTCTCGGAGGAGTGTGGCATACTACACCAAGGATACCGTACCAGTTAGCGCACAGAGCGGCGTGCATTTACGCGCAAGTTCGCCGCATCGGCAGGTATACTTGTACACAACGTGCAGCTAGCAACGAAAACGGAAGAAACGCGGTGGAGAAGATCGGAGTCGGGAGTAGGGAGTTGTCACCTGTGCAGGTCGCGTCGTCGTCCCCTGGCGCTTCGACGCTCCCTCGTTCCGGAGAGCAGCAGCAGCGGCGGCAGCTCTGGTTGCAGCAGCAGACACGTACACACGTACAAAGCGAGCACACGCCACTGCTGGCCGCCAGTCTGTGCCGTGGCTCCTTTACCGCGCACCAACACGAGCAAACACCGATGCTCTCTCTCTCGCTCTCCCACCACTTCGCCCTTCTTCTCTATGCTCTTCTTTCCTTAGTCTCTCCCGCCCCCGGCTCTCTCTCTCTCCCCGCCGCACACACGTATACGTGGTTACCGAAAGTTCAGACTGTATATAATTATGTGTATATATATATATATATATATATATATAGCATGTGTGTGTGTGTGTGTGTGTGTGTGGAACGAACATTTATTCACTGCCTCTCTCTCTCACACACACACACACACAATCTCTCGTTCTCTCTCCCGTCCCGTACACCCGCGCGCACCAACACTAAAGCATTATATATATGCTTTTTTACTCTCTCATCTTTCTAACGAACGCAGCTTGTGCTGCGAGATTGTGTTGATAGACAGAGCGCGCGCGCACGCACACACACACAAAATATAGTAGTGGTGGGATGGCTGTACAACATTTTATTGCGTGGAAATGTGGGAGAGCAATTCGGTGATTGTTGAGACGTTCTCTTTTTCGTGGCGCCTCGACGATAAAAAAAAACCGACGAAAGGGAGAGACCGAGAATAAGATGCTGCGCTCAGATTATTCGCACGTCCTGATGCAGATGCGCTCGCCATTTATAAAGTTCCATCATTCGGGGAATTGATTTCAAGAAGTGCGAGGACTCGTCGCGTTGCAGCTTTCCGAAAGCTCCGAAATCGAGATTTTTATCTTACAGTGTGTGCAAGAGGACCAGCTGCACTCATATTTGACAAGATTCCAGTGCGTATGTCACTCGTATGTCACGAGGGATCGAGACGAAGACGAGGACAATTTTTTGAACTATTAAAAAGCCATTACAAGCTCTCGCGCTGTGTTTACATCGGAAACCGCATCAGCAATCGCAGATAAGAGAAGCGGCTCCCGTCGTTGCTCCAATTTCCCGAAAAATTGCAACGGAATACTTAGAAATCTATACAATCAACTCCAAAAAAAGTGCATTGGCGCAACCGCGCGAGGAACTCCGAACTGTGCAATCACGCGCCGGCGAATCCCGCCCGAGGGAGAGCAAGAGATCGATAATACCTAAAAGCCGCCTATACGATCGTTCGCCGCGCGAGCGAGCGCATGTACGCGTAAGTATGCATATAAGAGAATAGCGTGCAAAAATACCTGCAACACGCGGCTTTTAAATTTCCCGCCAGTGTTAAGGCGCCACATTTGAAAAGCGCGTCGTATAATTGTCGCGCTCGCGGAAAATCCTTGCCATACTCTTGTCTACACCGCTACCATAGACGAGCCTATAACGATCGAGATAGTATGGATGTACGTATATGGACGAACACCAATACTGCCACACTCTCGTGTATGTGTGTGTGCGCGCGGTAACTGTGCCAAGAGGAAGGCCCCGTCGTCGATGAAAATCGCACGGCAGAGGGCAGCCCAGCTCCACACACACACACACACACACAACACTCGCTGCGCACACCAACACTGCGCCGAGCGTCCGACGGGGAAACGTTTACGAAAAAGAGGATCAGAGAGAGAGAGAGAGAGAGAGAGAGAGAGAGAGAGAGGCGCTTGGCTACTATGCTCCATGGCCGTGTGAAGCGCCCCAAGTGCTCGCCGTGCTCCATTTTCCGCTTTCTTCGCGATCTCCGAGAACTCCGCGTCCTGGGCTCGACTTTTTTTCCAAGCCTAGGGTATTACCACGGAGAGAAAAAGAAACGCGTACAGGATCCGCTCCTAATTTACGTACTTTCCCACGATGCGATTTCTCTTTATGGACTGATGTTCGCCTTTCATTCTACACCTAATACCGAGAAGGCTCATGTTTACTTATTTTAGCTGTATACGATATAAAACGCATCTATAGCAGGAGCTTTCGAAAAGCTCACGCGATTGTGCATACAGCACGTGTATAAGTGCTGTTACAACGAAAGACGAGACGTCCCGTTAAGTATAGAACCACACGGTGTACCTAATCTGTGTTTTTCAACATATTATAACATCCTGCGCAAGTTCATCGCAATCGGCGAATGACCAACCCGCTCGTTATATGCAGAGATGCAAGGTGTAAACGTCTTATCGCGAGCGACAAGATTCGAAATCGCGATGGCCGATACGTACGGGCAGGCTGACTTTTATTAATAAATTTTTATTGCAGCGACGTGACGTCAGGTCGGCCATTTTACTTTTTGTACCTCGTGATCCAAGTGTGCGTGCGAGAGAGAGCGGTTTCCGGTTTGGGCCTCTGTGTTCTGTGTGTGTGTGTGTGTGTGCGTGTGTGCGTGTGTGTGTGTGGATTGTAACATGGCTCTTCCTGTCCATCTCGGTTCTCGCTCGAATTCACGACATTTTCATGCTTACATACGATGATCCGAAATTTCGCAAGTGGCTTGTTGTCGAGAAACAGCTGATGCGCTTTTTATATATATAGTGTAAACAACGCCTGCCATGCTCTCTCTCTCTCTCTCTCTCTCTCTCTCTCTAATTCTCCGAAATATCGAGTGACCTATTTAATGGAGCCTACGTGTAGAAAAAATAACGTCCATTCTCGGGAGAATTTAAAAAACTTTAAAAGCCGACGATTCGAATTTCCCGCTCTGCCTAGAAGCTCGATAATTCAATATAAAAAGCATCAACTCCTTTCGAGTCCCGTCGATCGTCTATCTATTTAGTATTTACCAACAAAGAGCCGAAAATCTTGCCGCCCACGCGCAGCTCCACGCTAACCTCTCGACTACGATAATCTACTCTTGCGTATATGCATCTCGCGCCTGTAGGTAATGCAAGACACACAGCCACAACATCAGTACAGCTTCGAATGGAAGCGCGCGAAAACACAGCACACGTGCGCTTCTGCTACATATAGGAGCACACAGCCGGCGTCGTTCGCAACGCTGCCCAACTTTAATTCCAAGCGCGGCATGGGAGAAACAGCGTAGAAGACGGAGAGAGAATCAAGGCGTCACCGTCCTCCAGGAGTCGGCGTTCGAAGAGCCAGTGATGTATACATATATAGTTGTACAAAGGCGCGCGCGCGCGGGGGGCCCAGAAAATGGTGGAGAGAGAGAGAGAGAGAGAGAGAGAGAGAGAGAGAGAGAGAGAGAGAGGAGAGACAGCGCGTGCACGGGGCGCCGCGAGCGCGCGACCCCTGCTTTACGGCCCTGGCGTCGTTGCCGTCGACGTAGGTGTCCCTCGGAGAGGCTTCCCCGGGTAGCGCCTCTACCCTTGCACCGATTTCGACGCCGAAAACGCGACTCCGATCCTCGCGATGCCGGCAAATCAGGCCGATATTCGTGTTTTCCTCAACAAACGCTCGTGGAGGAAATCTTGTCCGAGGAGAGGTCGCAGCTGCAAGCGTTGAAGGCGGACGATCGGCCACGAGACGCCTCGTTGTCGCGATACCCATTCCTTATTGTATACATACAATCTGACTTACCGAACAGCTGGCCGGTGATGACAATGCTAGCACTGCGTCTTGGACGTAGAGCTGAGGGGGACGGTCCCGCCGTCGTCGTCTTCGTCCTCCGGAAGGTACGCCACACCGCTGCCTTCTACTGCTGCTGCTTCCACACTGATGGACGACCAAGCTGCGACTGTGTCTGTGTGTGCGCGCGCGCGCGCTCTGCGGACCGCAGATGTGCTTGTATACGTAATTTACGTGCGCGCGCGAGCGCAACTCTCTGCACACACACACAGACAAGCTGGACTAACTCTGTTCACACACACACACACACACACACGCGCGCGCGAAGATTTTCTGCTGACGATGATGTCTTGGCTGTCGTCGCGCGTAACCTACAAACAGCTCCGGAGCCTCTGTTGTATACACGCTGCTCCGCTCGCACGTTATTTCGCGCTATAAAGGAGATAGCAGATTTTTCAATGGGAATTATATATGTATACATAGGCGCGGGGCGCGATATTTGAATCGGCGTCTGTCTGCACACGCGCGCACTCGTAAACTATTGTATTTGAATGTATAGATATGTAAGTATAGCTACGAGATCAAAGCTGTTGCAACGAACGGCAAGGTCGACGAAGAAGAGATCGAGGATTGGACGCGTTGGGTTGGGCGGCTGACTCCTCTGGGCTCTACGTCGCGGCGATGCTGCTGGTGCCTATTGCGGTATATAGGTATAGGTAAGTGCTGCGCCGTGCGCGTCTCGAGCGAGCGAGACTGGCGAGGAACTGTGCAGGCAAGATGGCGCCGGGCGTCTGGTCACGTGACTGCTTCCCTGTTGATGCGGGAGACAGTTTTTCGGGGAACCGAATTGAGAGGTGATGATATCGCGAAGCTTTGTCTACAAGCGGCGAGAGCTGACGGTTTTGGATTCCGAGCTTTTTGGGACATCAGCAAAATAATAGATCCTTTGCATAACGGTTGTTGCCGAGGTGGACTGTTGTTTGTTTGTTCTGTTCGAGGTTTTTGTTTAGAATATACTCAAGTATGCGAGAGAGATGATAGCTCGCTGTGTGTTTTAAACGACTGCGTCACTTGATATTTTGTAACGATTTTAATTAAGCCTGTCTCATTTAGTCATTTTACAGAATTATTGCTGAAATTTTGGATTGTTCAAAGAGAATTCTGAAAATTTTTGCTGTTTTGAAGGGTGCATCTCCATCAGATTTTGTTTTTTGAAGATTCTATTTGAAGAAGAAAAAACGAGGACCTAATAAAACAAGTAAAAAACACCATACTTTTTTTCTATAATGCATGCAAGACTATATACGCTTAAGCTATAAATGAATATATCAAAGATTCCACTCTATTGAAAAAAAGGTATTGATTTTAAATTATCAACTGGCTGAATAAATTATAAAAATATCATTTTCTAAAAAATATTTATTTTTTTTTAAATATATTCTTATAAAAATAAATTATCCATTAAAATTTACTACTCTTCCTCTTCATCCTCATTAAACGATAATACACTTTTTGTTGGTTTAGCTTTTTCTTTCTTCTTCTTTTTGACCTCTTTTGGGTTCGATGTTTCTGAGGAACTTTCATCTTTTGCTTCCTTTTTCCTTTTAAATATTACTCTTTGGGATAAGTCTGCCTTGTCAATTTTATCAACTAAAATGAAAAGAATTTTAATTTAATATTTCCACTATCAATTATAACTGTAAAACAAAGTTTTAAGTAATTTTACGCACAATCTTTTTTGACTTTTGCATACAGATTAGCATCTTCTTCTGTCATATCTCCCTCCTTCATGACTACTACAACAGGTTTCTCATCATCACGATCTTCATAATCATCATCGTCGTCAAATTGTGGCAGTTCTTCTCTCTACATTATAGAATACAAGTTTAATTCATTTTACTGTTAGAGAATTGTAAAACTATATTCATTTGTTTCATAGTTAAATTTACCTTTGTGTCAACATTAGGTCCTTCCACATAGCCAGCTTGTTGTTTCAACCTTGTTATAAATGCTGGCTCTGCTGGTTTAATGAAGTTAATATTTTGCTTCTTTTTTGAGTTCATTATAATCTTATACAGTTTATAATTTATAACCTTAAAATACACTTGGTTGCTATCTGAATCTGAGGTAAAATAAACACACTGCAGACTGTCGTGCTACTGCTGAGTGCTGAGAGCAAACCAGTGTTGCCATCCAACTGTCATTTTATGAATGAATCATATGTCAGGATTTTACCTTCCAGCAGTGCTTAGCCGATAAGGTCAGTATCTTCAATTTAAAATAAAAAATGTATTATTTTATTGGTATAAATAACAAATTGGTGCTAGCTTGGTCATATGATAGAGTGTATTCAATTTAATTGCTATAAAGCACCAGAAATAATTTGTTTAACTGTAAAATTTATTTAAAAATGAGTGTAATAACTTTCACGCAGAAAATTTCCATCTAATGCTATCATATAAATATTTTAAATTGCTATATCTCACTCTCCACGTACTTCTATTTTTTGCATACATCTATATTTAGTCAAAAAACCAAAATAAATTCAACGATTCACGCTCCTTTTCCTTTACCACCGCCGCAGTAAGTGCTGCCGCAATTCACAGCGGATAAATCGCGAAGCTCCTTCAAAGAGATATTTAAAATATTTAAATTTAGAATATAAATGACACATGCAATCTCTCCGACACTGGAAAATTTTCCGTATCTAAAATTACCCAATTCTCATTAATCCCCGTTGCATCACTCTCCACCGCTTCCCTGAACGAAAAAAAAAGTCCACATGACGTGACTAAACAAACCACTTTGTAAAGCGCTTTATTTGTCCGTTCTTATAATATACAATATATATAATATAATTCAATATATACGCGTGTACATAGAAAACTGCATCATTGTCATCTTGTGATCACTTCTTTTTTTCAGAGTCTCGTGATTTCGGAGGCGTTGATCGACGATCGTTGCTTGGCGTCCGAGTGACTGGATCTCCGGTGTCTGACCTGCTGCTGAGCCTCGGCCCTCGTGGCGTACGACGAGGATGTGTCATTTTGGCGTTTGTGCTTTTCGAGCTGTACGGCGATAAAGCGTGGATTTGGTCCATCGAGGCATTCGCAGCTGAGGGTCGCATCGAGCTCCGTCGGGTAAGGCGTCGCTATAAGAAGGCTCTCGGTTGACTTCGTTGGCTGAAAGTGGTGACGACCGCTGCCGCTGTTCGAGGAGTAGACCTGAGTGCCGGAAGTACGTCGGGATTGCGAACAACTGCTGCTGCTGCTGTTCGTTGGGGTTTTCGCGCGGCCGTGGTGCGAGGAGGATGAACCTGAGAAGAATTTTTTTATCTATAGAGATATCTCACGTCTTTATCGATTATTTCTTCAAATCTAATTTATTTATTTATCTCGATGATATAGAAGACGGCTTTTTATTACTTGAAGCTTATTTAAGATTTATTTTATCTAAATTGAATGAAGTTTGAAATATATGTATAATCTTTCGTTTCTTTAAAAATAGATGCGATGGAAGCGACGAGCTTTTAATCCTGATTGAAAGTATTGATTTATACATTCGACGCGTCAAACCTGTTTTCAAACACAATTTTTATAAGTTAGTCTGGAAGTAAAACTCTCTTGGTTTATACATATTTAAAATTCGATTCTGTAGAGTGAATCTCGAAATTTATCTAGGCAGCCTTTTTTAGAATAACTAATAAAAAATAAAAAAAGTATATTGTAATTTGGTAATAGCGTTTACCAGATTTTGCGGGTCGTTCGGCACTGTGGGTAGACTTGGCAGTATCAAGATACCCATATCCGAATCCATACCCCCCGAAAGCTTTGGTCGTCAAATTATCCCACGATTTAGGCTTAGCGTACTGCAGACAGGGCGGAGGCCTGTGCTGTACATTAGGGTCCCAATAAAGAGTATCCGTACTGAGACTCGTCGAGCAGGAGACGACGCTGTCTGCGGCTCCGGTTGACATCTCGCTGCTTGTTATCGAGTGCAAACTGTGACCCGACGCTCTGGAGCAGTTGTGCTGACTCGAGTGATGTTCGCGGGGTTGTGTCTGAGCTTGAGCGTCTCGTTGCTCTCGCGATGTGGTTTGGGTTTGGACTGCTTGCTGCTGGGATTGTTGTTGTTGCTGCTGCTGCTGTTGCTGTTGCTGTTGCTGTTGCTGTTGCTGTAAATGGTGGTGCTGGTCACGAGTGGTGATGTAGAATTAATGAGTGATATTCGATGAACCATGAGTTATTAGCAATTAAATAAAAATTTTATGTTTACGCTAGCGAGGTTTTGCGTTTGCTTGGAAAAACCTCTCAAATACTTGAACGTTTCATCAGAGATTAAGCTTCTGAATGTTTATATAGTAAGACAAATAAGGAAATTTCCTCCTTGATTGGAGAAGAACATATTTAAAAACGTTCGAAAGAATGTTTACCCAAATATCCACGACGCAAAACCTTCAAATCGACAAAACTATACAGCGAAATCAATAAAAAACCATAACAGCCAAAAAGCACAAGTCCGCCTACCCATACTTGATGTTGGTGCGTTTGGGATCCCTGCTCGTGTTTGGCCCTTCTTTGTTTCTCCCTACGTCTACGACTAGGTACGCAATTTGGATCACAGCACGGACTAGCCAAATCGTAGGCGTCTAAGCTTCCACCGTCTCCTTGAGGAGCTTGATCGTTGCGGTTGCGACGACTCGCGCTTGAGATACAGGCGACGCAGAGATTGCGAGCGGATGGGTGCAAGTTTTGGTTTTCTGTGCTTTGGCGTTCTGGCTGTCGTTGTTCCTAACACAAAAAATAAGACACATTATTATTATCATCGTAATCATCCTCTTGACGAAGGATTTGCAATTGCATACTTGTGCTTGCAGGCTCGTCTTGCTGCTGTGAGTCGATCGGTCCTTGCTCTTGGAAGGGGTATTGCTGTTGCTGAGACCGTTGGCCTGGTGGTAGCTGTGACGGGATGAAGAAGTCGTCGAGGTGGCAGTGGCTGCTGATTCGACGGAGACGTTCGAGAGGAAGTGGTGATGGTCGCTACGAGAACGAGGTGGACCTATGGCCACGAGGCAGGCTGCGCTGCGCGGGATTAGAAAAGATCGACCGTCTGCGTACTGCGTAAAGAAAAATTTGTGAGTATATATTAATGATAAAATTGGTATAATTATTCATTAAAAATTATACCCACTACGCTATAAAGCAGCAAGTGCTCAGTGGAAGAAGCCGGTCTGCAGCAAGATTGCGTAGCTGAGGAGTTGAGCGTCGAGGAGGACGTGGGCTCGAGGCTTGGTTCTCCGGCGACACCCTGAGTGCTCGGAGTTCTCTTCCTCGCTGGCAGAGAGTGCGTTTTCCATCGGCCCATGAGAATAGAACGCTCCCGTTCACATAATCGTTCAAGCTCGCTCAGTCGCGACTGCAAAGCCCGCTGGAGCTCGATGTAACGCATATGAAGCTCCACCTGATGAAATGTTTATTTTTATAAAGTTTTTCTTCGTGTTATTTATCTGATTTCAATGATTTCTAGATGTCACCAACTTTTCTGACACAATCCTCGAAGGAGACGACCATGCGCATCCTGGCGTCGCAGTTCTTGATAAAGTTGACGAGGGTCTTGTGATCAGCCCTGTCCATCTCCTGGCCGTTGATCGAGAGGATGACGTCGCCCTCGCGCATCCCAGCTTTGAAAGCCGGCCCGTCGTACTCCACGTAGTCCACGTAAGTCACCATCTCTATCTCTTGCTCTCTTTTGTAGTGGATACCGTAGCTCTGCAGTATAAATATTGATAATTAGAAAATTGCAGTTTTTTTCATCATTCTTATTGTAGAAATCTAAGATGCCAGATTAAATGTCGTTCGTATATGACTTCCAAAACTGTCAAATGAGTAAACAATTGTATGTATTTGTTCTGAAATATGCAGCATCGTGTTAAGCAAGTAAAAAAGCGCTAAGATGCGCAACATACCATCAGTACATGATGGAACCGCGTGGGCGGTGATCGCGGGAAAGTATATAATACTCTACCTGTAACGTGAAGCCGTACGTGCCGTTCTTCTTCTCGACGATTATGGTGCGTCGACGTCGGTCCCCGTCGGCACGAGTGGACCGATCCGATTTCGTCCTCTCGAGAACGGCCTGCGAAAAAGCGTCGATTATTTCGTCATCTCTTTTGTGAAGCATTCTCTGCATCCGAGTAGATTCTCATGAATTTGGCGTGGTTTACTTTACGTGATCTATCGATTAGAAGCGAAGACTTTTGCTTGTTTCTTTACAACAGCTTGTGCAGTTCAAAATAGACATTGCAAACATGTGGGAGTCGAAGTTATAAGCGTTGTGCATCATCAGTAATTCGTATACTATTTCTGTTCTAAACCGACTAGTTTAAATTAGATCTACCGCACAAAGTAATTTTTTACTTCGCAGCTCTCGCAATTAAGTTATGCAAGAGCGCCAATTACGACAATCAGCTAAAATTAAAACAAACACAAAACCTACATACTCAGCTCGCATTACATAAATAAAGCTACCGCGCGTGTGAAAAAAAGGATGAATGCGTTTCTCCATTGATCTAAATGAAAATATATATATATATATATATATATATATATATCGGAATGCGCTGCGGTGGTTGGACGTGTAATTAATCCGTGTCTTTATCTCGCGCAAGTCATTATCAAAGGCGCAAGAAATTTAATACGGTGTAATAGGCACACACGTGTCGTGTGCCGTAAGCGACTAATTATCATCGCCTTGTGCTCTCCCAATTGAAATTGCTTATTGCTGCTGTGCTCTCTTTTTCGGTTTGTGTAGTTACAGCTTTGTGGAGTGTATTTCCTAATTTTTATGAAGAGATAATGAGGTGGCTGAAGCGGAGTTTTTAGCTAGTGAGGTGGACATAAAAAATCAACATGTGTGCCTTCGTAGGTGTAGGATAAGAGTGTCTTGAAAGAAATTTAAACGAAATCGTAAAATAAAATAAAATGAAAATAAAAATTCTGTACCTTGGAGTTATAAGGTCTCTCCTTATACATTTTGTTTGAACTAAAAATCATGCAGAATCATCTGGAAAAAATATCAAAATAAAATCGTTGAAAGATAAAAAAAATTCTAACGCTTCTATACGCATATACTTCGTCGGTATACCTTGATTATAGAAACGATAAAGTTTAAGGTTTGTCGTAAAATCCATCGTAAAAACATTGTAAAACCTAAAAAGTATTATTCATCTTGCAGGCCACATTCATATCTGCTTACAAAAAAATTTACACGACTTTCGCTACACAGACGTAAACTTCGTTCGCACACAACTTCCCAAGAGGATTAGAAAAGCTCAGTACACCCAATCCAATCTCTTCAGCATCCGAGAAAGAGAGAAAAAAAATATTGATCTCCAAGCATGTGGTACGAAAATCAGGGAGTTCGACACGTCGGCTCGCTGCCAAGTAAACTTCGCGACTCGTTCATTCATGCATTCGTCTTTGCAGCCACGTTGTAATAAGTAATAAAGCGTCTGATTTATCACTCTTACACCGGACTCTCTCTCGCTCTCTCTTTCTCCAAAAGAAGAAAGCATCGAGTAAAT
Source organism: Pteromalus puparum (assembly GCA_012977825.3). Classification (NCBI taxonomy): domain Eukaryota; kingdom Metazoa; phylum Arthropoda; class Insecta; order Hymenoptera; family Pteromalidae; genus Pteromalus; species Pteromalus puparum. Next base: position 71,251,677 of record CM053170.1, read on the forward strand.
AAAAAATAAGAAAATTACACGCTCGACGAGGCTGCTCCATTCCTCATCATCGCTGAGCTCGATCCCGCCGCTGTTTCTTTGATTCCCGCTGCTCCCAGGTTGCTGCTGCTGTTGTTGGGCGGTATTCTGCGAGGCACTACCGGCGGCCTCATCCGCCTCCTGCTGCTGCGAGCCGTTCATCCTGTAGCCATCACAGTGCAAAAACTAAGGACTAACAACAGGACTAAGTAACGATAACGAGAGAAGATAATAATGTACAGCGAAAGCAAGTGCGCGAGAGAGACTACATCCTAGAGTCCGGTCGACGGCGAGCTGCTCTCGTCGCCGACTGACTGGCACGCAGGCGCCGGAATATCGGCCTATAGGGGAGGAAGCCGGCGACGGCGCACTGACGCCGACGGTTAACGACCCCGTGTAACAATGGAGGGGTGTACGTATACGTATACACACGCTGCTACTGTACTATCGCGCAGCCCTTATTGTGCGGGTGGCTTCTATGTAGTCTGCAAAGTGTGAATGTACCGAAGAGAGAAATTCTGGAGGCCCCCCTTTCGCTTTCTTTTGAATGCGCGCGCGAGAGCTTTCGTAGACGCTGTTGCTCGTAGAGCGAGTGCACTGCACCGAGGGTGATGGGATTGCGGCTTGTGAGATGGCTTATTTGCTTAAAATTGTGGGGTGCAAGAATTAGGCTTGATGTGTGTACTCCAAAATTGCTCGATCACGTCGTGGTATATCTTTCGTTTGAATTTCATATTTGACTCACGATGAGTATTCATTTATAAGATTTTTAATGTAAATTTTACCAGGAAATTCGGCGAACCAAAGCAATTTGCGTACAGCGCGCGTTGTATTGCATTGTTCGAATTCGCGTTGGCAAAAATAAAGCACGCTCAATTTAGACTCTTTGTATACGCGAAATGCTTTCAGATTTCTTTTTTTCACTTTATGCTTTTATGAGTTTACATTTACACGCGGGCTTTAGATGAAAAGCCGTTGTGTATTTGGTTGTCGCTACATTTATTCGGCTTTTAAGGGGCCTCCACACCAATATATATGCCATATATATATAGATATAATGGCTGGGCAAAACCGGGGTGATTTTGCGCCATTAAATCTTAAAAAAGAGGCATTTCTCAGCGGGGAAAAAATACGGACATGTTCCTTGACCCAAGGAAAGAGCGCCGAAGCGAGCTTATGTCGTTGGATTTATTTAATTTTGTATAAAAAATCTACGAAATTCAAACAAATTTTTTCGGCATGAGCTGTCGAAAACATTTGAATATGACAGAATCGGATGCGCATAACCCTTCTTTTTACTTTGAATAATTTGTATTAGTAATTTTAAACACATTTTTTCTAGTTCAAATACGATATTAATCTATTTATGTGTTTGTATTAAATTTACTTTATCCTCATTTTCGCTTTTCTTGAATAAGATTTCCGTTGACTCCAAAATGGTTTTTTTCTGTTACAGTGTCGTTTTCGAAAGGGTACATTTGTAAACATTTTTTTTATGTTGGTATACTTGTCGTAAGATGTTTTATAAATATAAAATAAATAAAATTGATGAAACCTTTTTTTCTGAAAGCTCGATCATTAGAAGTAAAAAGCAGGGTTATGCGCATCCGATTCTGTCATATTCAAATGTTTTCGACAGCTCATGCCGGAAAAATTTGTTTGAATTTCGTAGATTTTTTATAAAAAATTAAATAAATCCAACGACATAAGCTCGCTTCGGCGCTCTTTCCTTGGGCCAAGGAACATATCCGTATTTTTTTCCCCGCTGAGAAATGCCTATTTTTTAAGATTTAATGGCGCAAAATCACCCCGGTTTTGCCCAGTCATTATATCTATATATATATGGCATATATATTGGTGTGGAGGCCCCTTAACTTGTCTTTTTGAAAAGAGAATCGCACGGTTGCTGATTTTAAACGGCAAGCTGATAACGAGGTTGATTTACCAGCTCTTTCCCTTTCTTTTGGAAGATTGATACACATTTTATTTCATTCCGTCGTGATTTTAATCTCGCTTTCAATAATATTTGTTTTTGATTAAAATCTGTCAGTATTGTATTTATGAAAAATACAGTAGGCCGATAAGCGAGCGATAATTCTGACAAATAGCCTTTAAAGGACGATTTATGTAATGCAGATACAGAATGTCTCTTGTTCTCTAATATAAATAGTCGCGTCCTCATATACATATGCGTCGAGAGTTGACACGAGCCGCCGGATGAATCATCCGCAATGCACTTTCCGCTAATTCTGCTCGATACCTACACACACACACATATACTTTTCCTCGTTCAACAATAGCCGCTGTCAGCTTAATGAGACAGTGCAATTATCTCTCCGCAAACTTCGTTAGTCAATACTCTTCATTTACACTAATTCTCCCGTCATTCATAATTCTATTACGTAAGTGATTTCGTCGTTATTTCTTCTTTTTCTTCTTTTTCTTATCGGATTTTTTTCAATCATCGACGATCGGCATAGGGTCGATATTGCGCTCTTCAGTTGGAGGTTCGACAACTTTTAGTCTGGGAAGCGGTGGTGGTTTCGGCTTGGGTACCGGCACGTTCCTAAAGATGAAAAAATAAAGTCACTTTGAAACTACGCAAGTGCATTTCAGATTTAAGTTTAAGCGGTAAATAACGTTACTGAAAGGCCATCTGGACATGCTGAGTATTCTTCTCGTGATTTATTTGGACCCAGATGTTCGTCTGGGTTCTCGGTTTTGGGAAAAACTCATCTGGAGCGCAGCAGGCCTTGCAATCCTCAAGGCGCTCGTCTTCTTGAATTTTCCGCTCCCATGCTTCGTTCCATGCTCGCTGGCGCTCTTCCTCCTGTTGCTTCAATTTCAACGCCTTTTCAGCCTCTTCTTCGAGCTTTTTTCGCTCCTCTGAACCATTTCCGTTTTTACTCTTTTTCTTTGCTTTTCCTGGCATTTTCCTTCTTTTAGTGAATTAAAACTTCAAATTTTGATCGGATGCATTGCCAAACATATGTTCCTCTCGATCTGAAAATAGAGGTTATAGTCTGCTAGATGACAGAATAAAACAAGCAAACGTTTATTTTCTATATGTGTACGTTGTTTTCGTCTCACCTATTATCTGCTTCGATCACTTCCTGCAGGCGGACGATTTGTCTTCCTTAATCTCGCATCCGCATTGTCTCGTTCCCTTCTCACCTTGTGTCTCGAACAAACTTTTGTAAGGCGTATGTCCACGATTTTCCGACTGACATTCTATACAAATGAAAATCTCATTATACTAAACATCTCATCATATCCTACTTATGCAAATAAGAAATCGCCATACCCCTAAGTGGCTCGCGTTTCTGCTTATGCGACGCAGGACAACAGGGTCGTTTCCTCGAGCTTTTTCCTTTCGATTCGCTTCTCTTCTTCTGTCTACCGCTCACATTTGTCTCGCAGCAGCTCCTCGGCGTCTTCTCCTCGACATTACACTCGTCCGTTTTCTTCTCGCATACGCAGTTTTTAAGTGCATCTTCTTCCAGAATCGTCGACGCCACCTTCCTGCACTGAAACACCGGACTGTTCTCCGCACCCTTGAACAGGTATGGTTTCCTGTTGTGCGGGTTCTGGAACTGCGTTACGACTTTTCTGCCCAGTCTCGAAAACCTGATGAACACGCAGACTTCGCCAACGCATTGTCCCGTAGCCGTCGAGATTCTGAAATTGTTCTTCAGTGTTTTGCAAGGATTCTGAGATGTGAGTAATGACTCCTGGAGTAGACAGTTGATCATGTCGCGAATCTCGATCTGGCATGTGCCGATTGTCATGATGTCTGGTAGGACAGTAGGCGGCAGTTTCTTGTAGACGGACATGGTTATTGGGAAAGAGCATAGGGGTGTTTTTAGGAGTTTTGATGGTAGAGCGAAGAGGCAGGATTTGCCTTTGCGGAAAACCTGTGCATCCGCACCCAGACAGGTGCAGTTATCGTGAGAGGTGTCTTGGCAAATGTAGATGGGTGGGAGGTTCAAAATCTGAAAATTGAAAATGACATTTTTTAAAACTTTTTTAATAAGCGATTGCTGATTCTTTATTATTCTTCTAATGAGTGTAAAGTAAATCTTTTATTTCAGGATGTGTACATTGTGTGATTTTGCAATTGAAAGCAGCTGTTGATTGTTAACGTGTATTGAAAACTTTTCTACTACTCCACATAAAGTTCCAGTATAGAAGCGTACTTTGAATTCGATGCAGGTTTTCACGAGCAGGACGTCATCGTGCATGGCTTGCACCGATGGGATGTTGACGCGATCGACCAGAAATTCCAATAGAAATAGCTCCTGCGTATCGGAGTCCTCCATTTCTTGTCAGCGAGTTTTACACTTTTACGAATTTTTTTTTCTAGTTTTTATTTTCTTTATTTAGTTTTGGGCGTTTCTTATTGAAAATTGTCAGACATAACCACTTATAATTTTGTAAAGGCGTCGAAAAATTTCAGTTAGTTGGAGTTTCTAACCGTTGCTCTTAAGTCAGCTGTTCGTATGTTTTTGTTTTGTTTAATTCAAAATTATCAATTATGGCAGCATCAAAATTCTAGTTTTTTTTTCACAAACAATTTTTTATAATTTTACATTCAAAATACAAAAAAAAAAAAAAATTAAATAAATTAATAGCAACACAATACCTATTTAAACGCTAACAATAATTTTGTGTAAAGTATAAAGAAAATCAAGATGACGGCGATAAAGTCAACCTCGACTTCCGAGCCTAACCCACCGATCCGCGAGACCTGCCGGGAGCAGTACTTATTCCTCCTCGAGTTCTACGTTCGTTGCATCCAAAGTCCTCGACTCGCCAAGCTCAACGAGATGTTCTACGTACCGACGACCGTTGCGTTTCGCTTTCTCGATTTCAAAACTGTAAAAGCCATAACTCCAATTCTCAATTCACACGATTATTTTATCAAAAATCTATTTCTAATAGTACATGTGAAAATTTCTATATCAACAGGACGACGAGCTGCAACTAACGCCGGTAAACACTCAGTTCCAACCTCAAGCGGGTATCGCTGACGACATCGAGCCCTTCTACGCCGGACGTTCGGTGCTATTTGCTCTAGCCCAAAGTGCTGTGTCCGACGTTTACAGGGAATTCAAGATCGACGTCAGGGTATTCAAGAGGATGCCCAAGGAGATTAAGCCCGATGTATTGGTCGGCAAGGCCGAGGTCGACCTGAGTGTGCACTTTGCGGCTCTGCGCAAGGAGGTGATCGATAGCGTGAAGTATCCCGAAGCTGCTTTGCCGGTGAGGAACATTCTGATTTTGTCGATGTTCATTGTTTCGTTCATTTATATAATCCATTTATTTGAGTGATTTGTTAATGTGTTAATTGATCGAATCAAACGCGAACTCAGCACATTGGAGAGTCTGTTCAGTTCTACGAGGGTCTGAGTAATGATTTGAATAAAGCAATTAATAGTTTGAGATACGCTATGATTGACTGTTCTATTCAGAATTAAACGTGAATAATCCACTGCTTGTCTTTCGCAGCAAGAAAGTTTAATTGCTATGAATAGAGTATGAAAGCCTTATTATAGTGCACGACTTTAAAAATTTGTTACAACGAATGAAACTCGGTTTGATTGCATCAACAGAATCCCTCAAAAACCTTCGACGACGAAATTCCTCTTTTCTTCGACGACCGTCCATGCGGTAATCTTGGCATCTTCGCGCGAATATCCGCCTACGGTCAGACGATAATAACCGAATTTTCGGCCCCTCGCGACGACATCTCCGCCGCGAGTTTTCTCTTCAAGGCCAACGACGCCGAGTGTGATAACCGTCCATTGAGCTACAAGTGCCGTGTCCTCGAGCCCGACACTTGTACCCTATCGTCGATTCTCTCGGAGGATGGAGCGGCAAGGAGAAAAGATTGTTTTGTGTGTAAACCACCGAAGATGGCCTGTTCGCCCTGCCGAGTTGCTTCCGGGGCGAAGATCGCGTCGAAGGATGTGTGCCAGAAAAAGCCCGAGACCCAGTGTGTCTTGGAGACTTGTACGCCGGGTATACAGACGAGTCGAGGACCTAAGGAGCCTTGCGGCAAGGCTGTCGTTCTCAAGGTTCTGTCGTAAATCAAACTTCATATACTGTATCTCGCGTGACTTTTGATTTTCCACGAACTCAAGTATATATAACGTACATTCTTTTACTTCGAGTTGTTTGATTTACGCTAACAATTATAATTTGATGCATAATCTAGAATCGATAACTCATCGCTGCTCGGTTATTGTTCAATTAAAAACAATCAAACTTCCGAGAAAATCCAATTAAAAATGAGATAAAAATAATCATTCATAATCTTATAATAATAAAAATAAATCAGGTCTCGGGTCTTCTTGACGCCTGCGCCGATGGAAAACCTCAGCAGCCCTGCGTAACCGTCGCACCCGAGAGCGAGGCGACGAATCCAGCGGATATGTGCGATCCGGAGCACGACGTTTTCATTCTTCGGATCGGTAAGAAGGGCCTCGTCGGTGCCGGGGAGAAGTCTGACATCCAATTGGAAATGCGCACACCGAAAGGTCCGGAGAGGAGACCACCGGTGAGACTCGAGACGCGGGAAATACAAACTGAGGAGGAGACTAAGCAACACGGAAAGAAAGGCGGCAAGGGAAAGAAAAAGAATAAGTGATAAGGTGGGTCGAGTGTTGCATTTTTGCCTAAGATTGTGACTGAGAATGAAGAGACAGAATGTGTAGATTATTATACGTAGTGGTATTTCGTAAAAATTGATATCGGAACGCATAGCTTCCGCGCAGAAAAAGAATGTTATCTGAAGATAAAACATGTGTGTCCTATTAAGCTTCCTCGAGTAGACTGCGGTAGAATCAGCGACTATTTGACGTGCCACATAAATTCATAAAGCCTGTCATTTTCGAAGCAATTACCGTCGCTGATGTGCTCATTTCTTTTTTTTTCGGCGTAGACACATGCATATATCCACACTCACATACATCTTCCAAGACGAGAAATCATCTCCGAGAAATTGTCGCAATTCCGAGCGATCTCTATCGTTGTCAAAACGCTTTTTATCGAGGTATATATTATATACAAACCCACGCCACGTGGTATATACACATGCGAAATAATACGGCGAACAGCCTAATTGTAACAAGCTGCAATTTCCGCACAGCCGGACATGTGTAACCTCGTTTCTCGAATATATGGTCAACCTTGCGATGTGGTTTTGTCGGGAAACGCAATTTTTCACGTGCGACTCGTGGGACTCGGACTAACGACGTTGGATAACTTTGCAGATATGGTGTTAGAGATAATGAGTGTATATGTGGCGCAAAAGAAAGTTGTTTGATTTGTGCGACTTCATAATGTTCGAATGTTTGAGTATAACTATGGTTCATTGTTGCTGTTTATTCGCGAATGATGAGTCACCAATGCTTAAACCCATTAATCTTAATTAAATTTACCGCGCTACTGACAATGATTCGATCAAGTTAATATTTATAATTGTAAGTTTCAATAATTCGCCATCACAGATAAAACAATCCATTGATTTATTACCTACTATTGAAATACTTTCAAAGTAATTAAAATCGTCTTAAGTGACTTTATTAGTTCACTCCTGTTATATCGCATATCAAAAGTAAGGCATCACAGAGCAAGCCATCATAAGTGAAAAATGCTGTTCAACAACTGATGCGATCTATCGTTCCCACGCGCTAGCTATTTCTCCCCGACGAGGAATGCCTCTTTATTAGGCGCCGAAGTCTGGCCCACCAGCATTTTAGTCTAAATTATTAATTGTTGGCCACTTGCGGCAATCTAAAAGCTCAACCCGTGACAATTCGGGTCGCCCTCTTAGCGTAGCTGTCTCGTTCGCTAAGTATTAATGGCCGTCGAGTCGTAGGTAGACGCGAGCGCAACTCAATAAGCTTAGACGCCATCAGATGATTGAAAGCCGAAATCAAGGCGCGTGCTGGTAGTTTTCTACTGCGTTGTGCTTTTGCGGGCGAGAACTTTCGTCATCTACTTCATTCTGCCGCGTACATTGTTAATTTTACTCAAAGTACAGAGCAAGCGTTTTTTTTTTTCAATGGACTACGTATTGTAGGCGATTTCGTGCAATCGATTATTTGATAAGAGAATGCGTAAGCCATTCGCCGAATCAATTTGCTTAAATACTCTTTACGACGCGGTTCCGCTTTTATGAGAAACTCCAATTATACAATAAACACCTCTATTTATAGGCATAGCTTTAGAAATTCGACGCATAATAGCAAAGTCCACAAAGTCAAAGAAATATTCAGTTACAACAACTGCAATTCGATTTTTCTACAGGAGATTCTACTAAAAACTCATCGATTTTCAATCTTACTTCTTTACATCAGTACGCCATTCTTCACTATATTCTAATCAACTCCAACGCAAACGAGCAATGGATTGCGCATTATGCATAAACGAGCTTTTTGCCAATGAAAATTATTCCAAGATGTATTGAGTAACCGACTTGTTCGTCAACACTATAATGATCTCTCTGCCGTCGTTATGCTAGGAACGCGACACGTGTACCAATAATTTACCTGCACTACACTAGGCTTTTTTAATACTGTGTAACGCTTTTGGAAAATCGGTTCATTTTTAACAAATGTTTTAACATTTCTATAAATGCATTTTCAAGGACACTACTAACGATACAAGCTAGTATATCATAAACTCGTGCAATTGCACTTCGATAACTCAAAGTTCAAAACGGTTTTCCTCTCTAAACATGACGGAGCTTATCTAGCGACAAACTTATCCGTAAAGAAAATACTTTATGAAAACTGAAAATATGATATAAACGTTGAGTGTAGAATCGCACGTCATAAGACCCAAGTGGATCGAAGTGTTTATGACATCCATCGAGTCCGTCTATATGTCGTTTGTTATGTCTCGCGCGATTTCTTATCAAAGCTGCACACGATGTTAGTCAATATGGGTGATTCTGTCATAACTTGCCCAGATCATGTCCAAGCCTTAAAAAGCACTTTAACGAACGAAAAAAAATTCTTGAATAATTATAATCGATGTCAAATTTTGTGATAAATGTCCGGAAAACATGTAGGAGGTCTTATTTTAATATGAAATAACTTAAGGCACAACCCATTAATTAAAAACAAAAGATATGTGATTTATTCTGCTAATCAATATATATACTCGCACTCAATGCGACTACTCGGTTACTCGGTTGGAACCAGACTGGCGATCCCTCTTGTTCTCGCTGGTAAGGGCCAGTTCCAGCCTAATCAGATGTTTGTATTATTTCATAAACATCTCTCCTTGATTCTTTCTTCTATGGGTTTTCTTATAGTATAGGCTCTGCATATGGAATATTCCCCACAAACAATTGGAAGACCGATAAATTATGTTTTCATTTAGAAAATTAACAATTAAGACCCGAAATGTCAGTTCCGTCCCCTGTCCAAAATCGATATTTTGGTTTAAACCACAGACCATATGCAAAATAAACAATTAAAGCATATCTCAATACGGACATATTGAAATATAGACCGAATTCATTAATTTTTACTAGTTTGTCAGAATAACTTAAAGAAATGCTGTTATAGCCAAACACACATTTTTTGTCCAGTGATTTAAACACAAAAGCAGATATCAGCATTAAACGTTTTTGAAAAAACGCTTTGTAATGTTTTTGTAACGTCTTTGTAATTGCAAGCAAAAAGTATTTTTAATTTTGCAATGTACAAAAATTTCAGTCAATTCCGTCCCCTGAGTAAATACCTGTTTAAATAATGTTTATAGGTAAATGAAATGGGTTTTTTGGTAGTATTTGGTGGGTAGAAGAATATACTATGCGGACAAGTTTGAATATTAAATTTACAATGAATACGAGCTTCTTAAACATGAAAATGTCAGTTCCGTCTCCCAAACATAAAAGAAATCATCATGGCATATAAGAACACATCACACTTTGAAAATTTTGATAATTTGTAATGATTTTATTTAGGATACTTTATTTTAATCATATTCTAAGTGTGCTTAAATACGCAAAGAATTCAATTTCAAATAAAATGTTTTTTAAATCGTATAGACATAAAATAGGCTATTCTGGGCAAGTTATGGCAGAATCACCCATATGTTATGCAGCTTGTTTTTGCAACTAATGCAGGTCTAAGTTATTCTGCATGAAATTTCACACGGGATTACTGTATCATCTTCGGTTGTATGCGCAAGCTATAAGCAAAACAAAAAAGAAGGCGAGAACTGTCTGTCTATTAACAAAAGGGCCTATCATTAGGGTATACTTTTGCACATCTGGCGCGCGTAAGACCAACGGAAGTCTGACCTGATGAGCCTGGGGAACATATTGTCTTCATATTGTCATGCTGTATAGAAACAGTTAAACGAGAGACTGCCGCAACGGAAGTCGACTGCGTGACTCTTGTGCCAGAGCAAGATGAATCTACCAAGAAACGTATACTGTTAAGTTTGATTTTTATGCAAAATAATGACTGAAATAACAAGCTGTTGTAAGCGTGTGTCGATAAATCGAGCGACTTGAGAACATTATGACGCGTGAACTTTGATCGGAGAAGTTATGCATCATCGATCCTTTGTTGAAGCTCGTAAGATAAGCACGAGATAAACATTTATTGGGAAATGAATGGTTAAAATATTTCTTTCTTGTTTTTCACTATACTTCCATATTGATGATGGCAGTTGAAAAAAGAAGTAAGAAACACTATGAAGATAAGTCAGCAATTTAGGTCAAAGTTAAACACTAATTTAATCTCGCGTAAGATATCATTTTGAATATTCGCACACAGTTTTACTCTCTGTGTGTATATTTTAGAAATAAAGTTATAAATAACTTTTATTTGAAGAAGGTAGCAGCATCGAAGTAATAGAGCACATTTATTTCCGATTCAATGGAAAAGACTATAAGTATTCTTATAACAGAAATTTTTTCAGGATTCCTCACGAGCTATAAATAATTGAAGACGACACCACAGCAACTGTAAAACACAACATTGAAATCCGAATCATCCAAAAAGAAAAAGACAGCAGGCTATTCTCGCTCGGCAGCAGCACTACTCCAAACTTCATGAGCGTTACAGTACTTGACTTTCAACTCTTATCTACAGTCCATCGATGCCGTAAAAATCAACTCAATCCCTCGGAGCCGTTACTAAATAAACGCTGCCGATAAAAATCATCAATACAGTCGTCGCTCTCGCTATTGTCCGTGCGCTTGTGAGTATATCTATATGTACATGGAACGTGTTCGCGCCTTCTATATAGACACACACATATACATAATAGCGTCTAATACCGTCGCTAAATCATTAAGCGCGGCGCCGAGTTGTATTACGTGTCCTCGTGAGTGTAGTCCTCAGGCCGTTGACCCAAGGTGTAACGTACGCAATATTGCGCGTAGGATTCCAGCGACGGAAATTCTCTACGATTACTTAAAATGTAAATCGAGCGCTTCTTGCTTATCACAAGCTTTGATATCCACTTATACACAGATACCAAAAAACTTGAAAAAAAAAAGAACGAGCTCATTGCACAGTGGGAGACCGGTTGGCCGGTTGCACGCCTGCATTATCATCGTTATTCGCGCGAATTTATCGCATCGCTGGCGACTTCTGGCGGCAGAAGCCCCAGACCTCAAATAGATCCGTGTAAAATGTCAGAGTATAGCTATCCCTTTCTCACGTGAGAATCGTGCTTTCCTCTTCAGGTGTATAGTTCTAGCGCAAAATCGGCGCGCGCATCTCGCGCATGTCTATATGTATCCACGGGCAACCGCCAAGCACATGGCTCTCACAAGCTATCGTCGTTTGCATATATGGAGTGAATACAAACATCACGGCGTGGCTTCCCCGGGAATCATGCTTGTGCGATGATGAGCGACTCTATTTTCTGTTTGCTTTGGTGATACTTCGTTTTTGAAATCGGGGGAAGGCATTTGGCGTGGTCGAAAGTTATCGAACGGTGACGTCGAACTTTCACGGTGACGTCATCGTTTGCCCCCGAATTTCATTACGTGACGTCACGCGCCGTAAAATTTATTGCAGTTGTGCTTGTAATAACTGCTGAAGCACTTTTTGCACCAGTGTACGCGAAGAGTTAACGTATTACCCGAACCAGACATTGCAGTTGTTACAGTAATGAAATAAAAAAAAGGAATTGCATCATATTCTCAGGCATCCTGAAATTGTATTATTTAAAAAAAATATATAAAATAAATACTAAGATGGAAATTTCGAAATCACAAAATCCGAAACGCGAAATCCCTCCGTTTGCATGTACAATTCGAAAATTTTAATTTTAAATTTTATTTTATAGGAACTCTCCGACCAACTCCGAACCGGCCCAAGGATCCACCTACAAATACCAAGAAGGCCTTGGCGATGTAGGGTCCGAAAAAAAAGGATAGATTCTAGTCTTCGCCGCTGCATCCCTCAGCCAACGCCGCCGGTTTGCCATCCAAAGCCATGCCTCCGACTCTCTCCCTCTATACATCATCAACTCTCTAACACAGAGTCACATCGCACTGACATACCAACGGGGGAGCAGAGAGAGAGAGAGAGAGAGAGAGAGAGAGAGAGAGTCGGTCGCTTGCTTGCTCGGCAGCCAGACAGCGCAGACAGGGAAGGAGGGAGAAAGAAAAAGTCGGCCGGGCGGGGAGTGTTATACCTTTGCGCGGCGCGTCGTCAGCGCAGCGGCGGTAGTCCAGTCTCTCTCCTCGGCTCGCTCGCACAACGCGCACGAGAACACACGGTACAGTCGTACGCCGGCTCGTACGACCGACCGCGTGCATCACAGACAAGACGCCGCTGCTGCAGCCAGCCGCCTCCCGAAAATAATGAGATAGCAGTGCGCAGCTTACTGTATAAAAGTCGTACACACGAGAGAAGAAAAAAGTGCGTCCATACACGACAGAGAGAAAGAAGAGCACGAGGAGAGCCCGTTGGCCTGCAGAGGGATTATCAAAAGAGACTTGCGAGGTGAGTTTATCGAGAATAACGTGCTTCATTTTATGTGTTGTTCCGGCGATCGATCCACGAGAACTCGCTGTACTTAATTTAGGCGCCGAGGCCGCCGGTCGATCAGCACGCGGGGGTGATTATAGGTTTCGCTCCCAATTTCTGGAAGCGAACGTATACTATACTGTACTTTCCTGTGCTTCCGTGACGACTGCTCGTATATGCATATGTTCACTCGGTTCCGCCTGCAACTCGAAGCAATTTTCCCGACTCTTGAAATTAGAAATTCTAATTTTTCGTAATTCGTAAGAATTCATTGCACTTGTCAACTTCCAGCCGCGCTCATGCATCTTTCATTCATTGGTTTCCCGACGAGAAAAGAAATCATCCCGGCGAGCTCGGCTGCTCCGAAATTTCCTTCCCGCCGGAAATTTGTGGAACCGCGCAGAGAGTTCATTGACAATCCGCTCATGCGGCTGACGAAAGCCGCGCCGACTCTGCAGAGCATCTTTGCATCATCTTGTTCAAACCCCGAGGCGCGCGCGCTCGCTGGTTCATCTAAAAATAGAACTACCTCGAATCATCCTCCTCCCGCTCAAGCTAACAGCCAAAAACCGCTAGACAAAATTGTCCGGTATTTCAAGAAAAAAAAAGTTTCCGCGATCCTCGAATTCGAAATTAGCCGCGCGCCGCGCGCCGCGCGCGACGAGAGCTGCACTTTTCGGCGCGTCTCGATTTCCGGCTCGGGTCGCGGACTCTAAATTTAAATATCGGCCGGGTATTTTTATCGGGGGTAGGAGACTGCTATGTCTGTCGCTGTGCCGTTACATACGTATATGCCTAGGAAAGGCCCGGCCTGTGCGGACACGAGGAAGTCGGAAAGCGGATGTATATAGTATAGTATAGGCTGTGGGCAGAGCATATAGCTGTCGAACAGTCAAGGCTGCCATGAATTTAGCGAAAGCCTGTCGGAACGGCTGGCGCTCAAGACCATAGAAGTTTGCCAATTTTCAGTGTTTGCGGTACAATCGCACGAATTCTCGGTAAGCTCTGTTATAAAATTTCTCTCTGTATGTACAAGTTACAAGCGATTTTAACATTTTCATTTCGCGGTAATCTAGCTTCCTCGTCGAGTCGTAAAATTAGCGGAATTTTACGTGCGCGGATATAAATGCATCAGCGTACGTCATGGCGTCATGCAGCGTGCATACGAAACCTGCCAACGCGTTCGACGTCAGGACGGCCCGTAAAAAATAATCGATTTTCGCGCGCACAACAAATTCGAAATCGAACGATTGTTATATACTTGCAAACAACAGTTCCTTGAATTTAGTAGTGAAACTCGTTTGCTTCAATCAAATTCTATTTCGCATTTAGACAATATCCTACTAGTGTACAAACTATCGATTAACGCTCACCTAGTAAGACGCCACTCGTTACCATATTGTATTATATCCTGCACGTTTCTGAATCTTTTTCCTCGTATACACGTATATTTACACGTACAGTATGTATACTCATACACAACTGTTCCCAGTTCCTGCGTACTATCAGTCCTTATCTCCCTGGAGACGACCCTGCGCGCTCGTCAGGTAAAACACACGCAGATACGCGGTCGATAAGAAGTGAAAAATGTAAAAGGCGAACTTTAGTGCAGTCGCGTCCAAGTGTTCGTAAAGCTGCACACGTGTTTCGTCAGGCGAGACGCGCCGACCACGTGGTAAGCGCAGACGCCATCGTGTAAAGAGCGCGTGTAGGCGGCCTGATGTGTGTGAGCCTTTGGTTGCTATATATGTACAATTCTTTGCGGGCTCGACTCTCTGCCGCATGATGTAATCCGACGTCGGTATTTCGGGCGGAATCGATAGGAAAGCGCGCGCGAGCGACGTCATATAGAGCAGCGGCTTTACCCAGTTCCGGAGAGCCGGGTCAGGAAGTCACGACGGGACATGAGAGCATGTATACAGTGAGTATAGCTGAATTTTTTAGATTTTGAGTGAGAGTAGGGCACACTCCAGGGAGGGGATTGTTTAATCTGTCAGCTGCGTTTTTTTTTTTAGTTTGAAATTGGAAAGTTCGACGTGGTTATAGTAGCTCGAAAAATTAATCAATTTTGGAATTTTAATAGTCTTTCGGTTGCGTGATAGTTGCTGTGCGTGTCTACATGTAGTTATGTGTAACTGGTTTGTGAGTGCAATTTTTCCGAGAGCTCGAAAAAAAAAAAAAAAAAAAACTAGAGTATACTTACTTACAGAGTTTTTAAAGATAGCTAACGACTCGATATCCATTAAAAAGGAAAACAAATGGAAAAAGAGCTGAACTACACTTTTGTGCTATGTGGTATCGATCGGTTCGTTAGCGTACACTGACAAATAATTGACGCTTCGTTTATTTCGAAGCAAGCCTATGTATCGATACGAATAAATGCTCGCAGTATCACTCTATTCATATAAAAATATATTCTGCGGGTAATCGATAAAATCCATATAGCTTGAAAACGATGATGCATCGTTGAAAAAATTCGAATATTTACTATGAGTTGCGTTGGCGTTACGTGAAACTCCGCTCTGTCACCGAATAGTCGATCATTCTTTTAGCTACTGGCGTTATCGCTGGCCGAACATGATTTACGATCACGAATGAAAAACTTTAAATGCTCGTGCTGCCTAGGTTTCGCATACACAAGACGGCCGTTATAAAAACGCACACGAGTCAGCTATTAACGCCTTCTGGTGAATAAATATTCCGTTTGCTCAAGATCGCATTACAATATTCGCAAGGCGCGCTGCAACCACGTTATTAAAAGGAAATTTCTTTCTATAGCTACGTCGAAAGTGCACAACGTGTACGATGTATATCATTATCTCTGTAGGTTAAAGGAAACTTTAATGAAAATGTGTGCCGAGTGCGTGTTATATATATAACAACACAAAGAAACAATATTTGCGCAAAGTGTATGCATTTATATACGCGAATCTGCTGCTCTTTTTATTTTATGAATAAACAATAAATGTTGCTCGTATACGGCCAGTATAATTTTAACTAAAGAAATTAAAAATATCATTCGAATCTCATACGGGCTTTATGGCCTAACAACCGGTATAGCGGCACAGCAAAAAGTTCGCAGAGAGACGTAAAAAAAATGTAATAGTGACTCCACAAAAACTTCCATCATCATCCTCTTCTATACACACCCAAAACTTTCCTTCGTTCCGGAGCCTGGTCACATGCTCTCCGCGTTATTCTAAAAGCGAGTGTATCCATCTTCGACTTTTTTGTTCTTTCGCGCCTCCGCGCGCGTAATTCACACGTTCAACGCGAACGACCTACATTTTTCCGCTAAGTTTATCGCCGACGAAATGTCAATGCCAATCGATTGAACTTCGGAGCAGGTTTTAATGAATCTTTGCGGCATAATTCATATGCATATCGCTGTCGGTTAATTATATATACGTATTTGGGGATTCCGCTCGTTATGTGAATTATTTTCGTGCTTTTGTAATCGTTGACCATTGAACCAGCCATTCAAGATCTTGATGTCGCTTGTTTTGTGGCAGGTATATGCTATTTATACTTCGATAATTCGTGATATGAAATTGGATTGTATTTGCGTGATTGTTGATAAAAATAATCAAAAGTATATGCATATTTAAAACACGGCATATCGGGTTTTGCTTATATTTTCGCACGTTATTATTTTAAAGACGATTTAAATAATGCCAAGACTATGAACTAGCTATCTATCGCGAGATCTGTCGATGATTTTTATGAATGAAAGTGATAAGCGAGAGATATAGAGCCGCGTAAACAAAATAAGAATTGGAAATTAATCGTCGTTTGGGCTGTCATATGATCGTCACTTATAAGCGTTTTTGTTGTACTGCGATTTTCACGATAAGTAATGATAATTCGTTAAATATTCCACTTGCGGTCATATTTAATCGAGTCCAGTGATATCTCTTCAAACGAGTGTACTTCGCCTGGTTATAAGAAACTACTATGTATGTGTTAACGATGACCTTAAATTTTGCGTAACGATAACGCGCGAGTTATCACGTTATGTGCCAATATTAGCATCATTGTGTTCTCAAACATACACGTTTTATAAAGACTCGGGCTAAATTTTCCTTAGCTTTATACAGATTGCGTTAACGTCTGCTTCATTGCCAGCTCGCTTCTCAGTTAGATAAAAACAATAAGATTCTTGTTTACCCTTTTGCTCGCTGCGTGAAACAATTATTTTCGCTCGATCGACCAATGGCATTTTAACGTCTTCCGCTTCGAAACGACGTATCGCTTTTATTTACAGCTGTAATTCAAATAACGCGTGAATTCAAGCACTCGAAGATCTATTCTTGCACTGCACAGCGCATTATAGACTCAAAGACTAATCGTGATAGATCACACACGATATCGGGCTTACATAAATATTCATTAGTCGCGTGAGTGCGTCAGTCAACGAAAGATAAACACGACTTTCGGGCTGTCAGATCAGTATTTCGCGTGTATATCTGCCCAACGTTATCTCGACTCAATTATAGGCGATTCGAATGATCAATGTCAAGCTTTCTTTTCTCAAACTTTTGCTTCATATACGCGCTTATGCGTTTTTCGCTTGTATGTATTATAATGTTATGCTCTTAATATTAAGCGCATTACTTACATCAGTGCAAATATTTGCGGGATGTTTAATAGGAGGAACTCGTCGTTAACCGCTCATTAGTTGTCATTACCTGGAGGGAGTTGTTAATACCGCTATTCATAATGATGATTTCACGTTTACTCTGAAATTACAGTTTCGGGGAAAATTTCGTATTGTTACACGCATCATGCAGTGTCTTTTAGCATTAGCTGCTCTCGACAATGACGCCAGATGAGATTCGCAAGATAAGAGACTTGGGTATATAGAAGTAATTTCTTGTAAACAGAATTAAGGCCTAATTGTCGTCGTAAATGCAGACGGTTGCAATCAGCGCTATTGCTCGGGCTTAAACGAAGCTCTCCTATAATTAGTATATAAAAAGTTGTTATGCGAGCGAGTGTAATTTGTTTCGGAAATCAACATTACTGTCTAGCCTTGAACTCTGCTACAAACGATTCTAAAATCGTTCTGTCAGCCAATCGATGGTAAACACTGCAGCGCGAGCGATACGCTGCTTTCATGCCAAGAAATAGTTCTATATTGAATAACCTATATAGTATTTGATTTTGTTTTTAAAGAAAGACTACAAACTACACGGGCAACAGTTTACCTGTACTATTTTTAGACGTAAAACCCGCAGAGCCTATAGAAACTCAGTCACCATGACACTGCAAAGAGCTATCTGATACGCGACCCGCTGACATCGACTCGCGCAACATGTCCAAAAAAACAAACAACCGAAGCGCATCGATCGAGATGCATCAGCAGAGGCTGCTGCACGTGCGAATCCTCGTAAATGCGCTTTCATAAATATCAGCCGCGCGAGCGAAGCCACGTAATACAAATCAAGTTAAGTAAAATGTAATTGAGGCTCAATTGAAAGTTTGCCACACAGCGTGATTCACTCTCTCCGTCTGCTGCGTCACCCTTAGTATATGTATATATACAACATGTAGGCGCCACTCACTGTGTATGTATATGTAGGTATGTATGTATATGTTATAATTGAGGTATATCTAGCCGGCAGCCGGTTTGTCCACTTATTTTTTCTCCCTCTTTTTCTGTATCCCTCGCCAAGCAGCGCGGCTATTCTTCAAGCGCGAAACAGCCTCATTATCTCGTCGTATATGCAGCCACGTGCGGTTTTGCAATCTTTGAGAGAATCTCGCCCCCTCATCGTCTCGCTCACCTCCTTGTTACAGACTTGTGTCCCGTCGCGCTTGGTTATCGTAAAAGTGGAAACGACGACGATTAGGCGCCGTTAATGTGACTTTTATGCCACTGCGAACGCGCTGATGATTTAATCTCTGGCGAATTGATTTTACGGCGTTGACAGTTATTGATGTTGTACTGCTCCAAGAACTGCATCGCGTTATCGCGTAAACGAGTTTTCGCATAGGTGTATACAGGCATTGTGTAATTAGATCGATAACATCGATAATTGCGGAGACGCGACACAGGCAATCGCCAAGTATTGTTAGTCGCAATACACAGATTTTGTAGAACAAATTGCAAAGTTGTAAGAGCTACAATCGTAACAAGGTTAGCTGCTGTAATGTGCTGAGTAGCTTCAAATAAAGGCAGACATTAGCGGCCAATTTGTTGTTTTTGTCGGTCGATAAATTGGCGGCTCTGTAACCCACATTATCTACGAGTACTTAGCTTTTGAGCCGTTGAGTTGTTGTAGCACATACTTCAAGCCATTCTTCCCATGCAAATAAAATCACTCAAAGGTCAGCGAATTTGAAAAGGATGCGCGTACAAAGATTTTCTTGAAGCCACGATCATGTTCCCGAGAACTCAGAATTCAAGGATGACACGAAGTGTAATATTTGAATTACAAAAGTAAACAACAGTCTATCAACCATCGGACGTTTTGAGAGCGACTCGTCTTTGCGAGCTTCACACTAATGCGCATATTTCGACATTTTTCTGAAAAATGTATTTATAGAGCTTCGGTGACTTACATCCGTTGGCAAAAAAAGTTGGGATGGCTTAGACGAAAAAATCTCTTTGTGAGCAAAAGTGAATACATTGCGTATAAAGCAAAGCAAGAGACAGAGATAGAAGAAAGCTCGGATGGGTATATTGAGTAACATTTCAGTGTAAATATTGGCAAACTTGCACGTATATAGTTCACAGGTAAACACAGGTATTGCTCTACTTTTAGCTTTTCCCCACACGACGTGTACGTAATAATATTTGTCTAAGATTATTGTGTGGCCATATAGTTAATTTCGTGCGCCAGTTAATCTTTCAACACGTGTGGTTACTTTGTGGATACAGATGTCGAATAAATGTCGCATACACACAATATCCGCTTGAATTTGAGATGACGTATTCGAAAAGCTTCGAAATTACGCAAACCATCGAAAATTCTTCTCTATAATTGGGAAAATATTTTGTAATATCGATAGCACGAACCGTACGTGAATACTCGTGGCTCGTAAATATTGGCAGAGTCTTAGTTCCGCGCGAGGCTTCTCGGCCAAACCGACAAAGAGCAGAATTCGAAAAGCTGGCTCCGACTAACCGGTGAACTATTTTCAACGCTTGACGGGTACACTATAACCCACGAATAATTGCGGTAAAACGGTAAACCCGTCGCTCGCGCGTTTTTTTTTTTTTTTTACCACCGCCGCAAACTTGACACACTTTGTGACTTACACGCGCGGAAAATTTTTCACCCGCCGATCTTTTATACTCGATAACAGCTTTCTCGTATAGACGCATGCTTAGACTCTTGTAAGTAATACAGCGTTGAAAAGCGTAATCTCTTTTCACGCTGAGCGACTGCTGTAACTTTATAAGGCAGCACGTGTAATACAATATATATATCAGCGAAAGTGAACGTGAACACTTCCTATGAAATTTTCGTTACGAAAAAACACATATCAGACGAGACTGCGTGTAACTCGTCGTTTTTTTTTTTATATCGGCCGGCGTAAAATTCGAGCAGCGATAATTATTGTGACACAAGATACTACATGCTTACTTTGGGCCGCAGTTGTATATAGCTATATGCGAGAGTTTCTTGAAGTTTTAGAAATCGTACTATGAAGAAAACTCTGGTTTTTTTGCGTTGAATATTCGATGCTGTGTGTTTGCTATCGTGAAATAATGATGCAAGCTATAGTAGCGGAAGATTCTCCGATAAAGGTCTCCGAACGTCGCATTGTATAGTTGACAGGTTTGACAGAAAGAAGCGAGAAAAATATGAAAATTATTCATCGAATTACTAAAGGCCGATATCCTAGATGTGAGATAATAAAAACAGGGCTGTATACGTTATGCTCTAACGACTATCTATCTCGACGGGTGCTCGGACGGGTGATTAACTATGACAAAATTAGAACCTCGATTATCAGTTATCCTTGGTTATAGATCTTACTATTCAATCAGGTAGACGTATAGCAAAAAGGATAAGCAACAAAAACAATACATTTAAAATGTTAGAATATTACATAAATTCTGAGACAAAAAAGTGCCTCCAAAAGTCAATGTACGAATTAAAGTCAAACTGCGAATTAAAGCGCTCTTCGCAGAAAGATCCACGCACTCATCTATCTTCTCTCGTACAGTCGCACACTACCGTCTATACACGTCTACAATAATAGATTACATAGAGAGACACACACAGAGAAGAAAGAAGGCCGCTGCGTCTCGGGTCAGCCGCGCGTACTAATCGGCCCGCAGGATCTCGCGCTCTAGTTGTCTCCACAAAAAGCGCCTGGAATATAATATGTATAAACCTACGTGTACAAGTGCAAATATAGTTCGTTATACCGAGGAAAGCGTCGAAAATACTTATCTCGCGCCGCGTGGTTTCCGGTATTTATGAGCCAGAAAGTCTGACGAGAGATATCACGCTCCGCGATATATGCGGTAATGGAAGATGAGGTGCGAGATACCACGACTTCCGTGTCTCGAGAGGATGCGATCCTTCGTTTACGAATTATTCGTGTACAATGTTTCTGTTAAATATCATTCGATCAGGATGTTCACGATCAGTAGAGGCTTGAATCTCTCTGGGTATTACACTCGTTACACACAATGTAAGACAGTCGATTTTTTTTCTTGTACTGCGATTGACGTATCTGTTTGGAATATTGTCTTCTTCTCTGTTTATCAGAGTTCTGCACAACAAATTCATTTGAACTCCCTGATCGACGCAAGCCAATGGCTGCTCATTTATTCGTAACGCGAAACTCTCACCGCAAAACCGCGAAGAATCAATCCGGTACACATCGGCAGCCTATAAGTATCGAATTAACGCGCCATTGCCCAACGCTCTTTCTTAAAAAAAAAAAAAAAATAATAATAATAAAATAAATTAAGAGAAAGTCGACTTACACCTCTCAACACTTGCCCAAGAGCATCTCGCAGATACTCGCTATACTGTAAATAACGCGTCGGCCGATTGATAAAGCTCAACCGGTCGCTCGCGCTTGGCCAAGGGTCAGAGCGGTAACCCCGGAAGCTTCGCGTTGTTGCTCGGATTATTTGCCGCCTGTATATATATGTATCGTGGCTACTTCGTAACGAGCGAGCGTCGATAAACAAAGCGCTACCCGCGAGCATATCGAAGGATGTCGAGCGTGGAATAAATTGTTGTATAGTCTGGATGAAACGAGAAATGCTATGCGTGAAAAAAAAATTGGAAACTATTAGACGATTATCGCTTTTCCGATTCTCACGGGCTCCGCTATTCGCTGGATATCTGATGTAATACCGACTCTCAAAGGCTCTTCTGTCACTTATATCTATATACTCGATCCTATAAATGCACGTGATAAATTCCCGTGAGACAGAAATATTGCGCAACGGCTTCCTTAAAATATGGATCAAGGAGTGTACCTGCTCTGAACTATCGATTTCTCAGGTATAGCTATGTGTATGAGCAAAATCGTGGGTCGTGGGATACAAAACTAGGTCGTCCGCGTGATTATATTCGCGGCCCCTTATCTCGCCGGCGGCGTTTTTTACGCCCGCTTCAAAATGCACGGTCGCGGTCACTTTTCGATTAGGAATTTAGAACAGAGTCGTTACGTTGTGAAAGGAAAATTCTTAATTTTGACGTATTATTTTTGTTGCAGATAAGCTGAGAGAGTTCGGAAGGAACCAAAAAAAAAATAAGCAAAATGGTGAGCATCAATAAATGTCGATTTTATTTAAATCATACAGTATTCGAGTGTGAAAACGAAGCTAATTATAATTATCCCTGATTTGTAGGTTGAAGAAAATCTGAAAGCGCCGACGGAGTTGGACACCTTCCTTCCGACAGACGGATCCAGCTTGAAAGATGGTGCTCTCACTGCCAAGTAAGTTTTTGGCCATCGCGCTTATTAGAATTAGGACGCTTGTATGAATTATTGGCTGCTTCGTTCGGTATTTAGAGTCCGATACGCCGGGCTTTGAGAAACGGCTCAAATTTTCAAGACTAAGTCCGAAGAACATCGAGTTTATGCAATCGAGCGTCAGTTACAACACTTACAAGCTTCGATTTGTTTACGCAACTGATAAGGAGCAGGAATCTTGCGCAAAGGCGACGGCAAAACTGCATTTATCTATATACACAATTACACACGCTACTTATAAACAGCAACTCCGGCAAATCAGCCGAACTCTCGTGACAAGACTGAAGGAGCGCTAATCGTTTATCGCCAACTTTCATCATACCTCTGAACGCGATTACTATTCACTGCGTTGGAAATGTAACGGCTTGCCATTTCGTGCTTTCCTCGACATCGACCTTAATATCTCGAAGCTAGCTACATACGTGACACTGAGCTCCGACAAAAGACGCGCTGCATCGATTAAGTAACGCATAATCGCGAGCGCGTTCGATTGTATACTTTGTGCGTCGCGCTCTGATCACAGGAGAAAACGCGAGAGATTTTCGCGCGAGTCGCAACAATGACGGGTACTTACGACAACAGATCGAACGTTATTGTCGCGTGATTCCTTCGAATCTCGAGCCGGCGAAACCACACGACTTTTATTTAATGTTTAACGAGTTAGTTCCGGACTTCCTGATCGAATCGTTCCATAATTCACTCGAATGAGTAAGACATGCACGCGCACGTGTATGTATATTGTATATATAAGATTAGACAAATTGTTGTCGACGAAACTCAACACCGTGATACGCTCAGTCCGCACATTTCTCCGGGGAACATCCGACGAAGCGGCCGACCAATGGCGAAACGTGCACGTTTGCAGAAAAAAGCGCATAGTCGCGGCAAACTGAATGGGAGGAGATATACTTAAAGGAGTGCAGCGACCTCGAGTTCTCGTCATTTGCGATTGCGATTAATTCAACGGTTTCCTGTCCCTGAAGCGTCCGCTCGCGCTCTATATATCTTCAATTTTCCTTGCGCTAGATTAAAAGCATTATTCGGTGCTTGAGTGTGCATATGACGCGAGGACACATTCTTTAGAAGAAAGAAAGTGTGTATTATTTATTGTCGAATATTGCATTGTATTGATTCGAAGTGGCGCGAATTTCAGTGACAAAATGAGTGGACCCAGTGGACAGTCGCGCAAAAGCGTTACAGAGTAAATTGAGACATTTTTAGACTGCAATTTATAGTTATACTAAAGCATATGTTGTGTTTGTGTGTGAAGAGGGTGTAAACCAAGATTTTTCTTGAATTTACAGGTACAAAGTACAAGTTGCCTCGCGTGATGTCGAAACCGCCGCCCAACGAGATGGAAAGAGCTTCGACCCCTTCACGGAACGAAAAGTTTCCAATCCAACGACGTGAGTATATATATTGTTATTTCTTTATAACTTTTTAAGTGTAACGTTGCTTGTTAACCGTTGAACTTCAGATATGATAAAAGTGAACAATGAACTTATTATGTATCGCATCGGTATAATGGCATTGGTAAAATTTTAATTAAAAAATTTACGTAAGTTGTTGCTCTTCTTTTCTTATGTCTTTAATTATCTGGGTTTTTATTGTATACATTTTCACAAGGTTCCTTGAGCGTGATCAGTCAGAGAAAATATTTATGCAAACTGTCTTGATAGACAGTTTCTTCTCCAAGGTGATTCGAGTATGCATAAATCGTTAATCAACGATAACGCGTATAATAACTAGTATATGCAGATAAATCCGGACGGATTTTAAACATAGCTGCCCCAATTTATAGTTTCGTGAAAATTGCCGAGCAAACAATTTCAACAGAGCTCGAAGGGAAAATTCATTAACTCGTTTCGTTTTTTTTTTTCAGAGATTGTGATACGTTAACCCACCTACTGAAAGCCTCCCTAGGAACTGGAATCTTAGCGATGCCAGTAGCCTTTCAAAGTGCCGGATTAGTAGTAGGAGTTTTCGCGACGATACTAGTCGCATTTGTTTGCACGCACTGCGCGTATATTCTTGTAAGTATAAAATTAACAACTGTACAAATATGACTGCATGGAGAGTATTTTCATACCAAACGTCTGCATCAAGTGTATATAGTATATTGTGTGCGCGAGAAACTGACACGAAAGAAAGCGCAGCAATGAATGCATACAAATTGCGCATTAATCGAATAAGAAAATCTTTTCATGCAGCGCGTCAATCGAAATTGTGCCGGCATATTATACGTATAAATGGATGTTAATTAAATTTTATTGCAGGTTAAATGTGCCCACGTTCTTTATTACAAAACGAGAAAAACGCAAATGGGTTTTGCGGACGTCGCCGAAACCGCCTTTGCAAGTGGGCCTAAGTGGGCCCGGCCGTTTGCTGGACCGTCTAGGTAATTTAAAGCTTATATTTATTAAAAGAAAACGTCAATTTAAATAAAATATCCATCGTCGTCGTCTATAAAGAAACATCTGCTAGCTCATAAAATCTAATAAACGTTGACTTTAAATGCAAATGTAAAAAGGCGTTAATTGAAAACCGGCTAAGTCGGATGATACTGGAAATTTCCAAATAGAATATTCTCCAGTTTTGAAAGAGAGCAATGCCCATTTTAATGATGTTGCATTTTTAGCTAATTTAAGTACTAACTGTCTATTTATATTTACAGATACCTCATTCAGATTAGTTTGTTCATAACGTATTATGGCACCTGCAGTGTGTACGCCGTGATAGTAGCGGCAAATTTCAATAAGGTTATCTCATACTACATGACGCCGACCGGCGAACCGCTAGTAGAAATCAATCCCAGAATCATAATTGCTATATTGCTGCTTCCGCTGATTCTCCTCAGTTGGATTCCTGATCTCAAATACCTAGCACCCGTCTCCATGGCGGCCAATGTATTTATGGGAACGGGTCTTGGAATCACGTTCTATTATCTCGTCAAAAGTATCGAAAACTTCGACAATGTCGCCTATATAGCACCCATTTCAGAATTTCCAAACTTCTTCAGTATAACAATATTTGCTATGGAGGCTATAGGTAAGAAAATATGTCATATGAAATTGAAAAAATCGAAACAGGTTGTAAGATACATCGACATAGGTAACAAATTTTCAAATTTTCAGGAGTCGTCATGCCGTTGGAAAACAGCATGAAAACGCCTCAGCATTTCGTCGGTATTTGTGGAGTTCTGAACAAGGGAATGTCAGGTGTGACGATGATATATATTCTTCTCGGATTCTTAGGATACGCTGCCTTCCCCGGAAAAGCTGAGGGCAGTATTACTTTAAATTTGCCAACTGAAGAAATGTAAGTACACATAACAGTCAGTCTACGTGTTTTAAAATACTTATGCGATGGCAATTAATAAAATCGATGATTATTGTTTCAGTCCCGCACAAATCGTACAAATTCTAATAGGTCTGGCAGTCTACTGCACTTTCGGCTTGCAATTTTATGTGTGCCTTGACATTGCTTGGCAAGGGCTTAAGGACCGTTTCCAAAAGAAGCCAAACCTTGCTAATTACATTTTAAGAACCGTTCTTGTTACTGGATCAGGTAAGATTTTGAATACACTGTTGAATATTTAAAAAGATTTTTGAAAATTACAATTAAGCAGTCCAAAAATAATACTTCTTATTCTTTTCCAGTTTTAATTGCAATAGCTGTACCAACGATCGCTCCCTTCATTGGACTGATTGGTGCATTCTGTTTTTCGATTTTGGGTCTTCTCATTCCAGTATTTGTTGAGACTGTTACATACTGGGACATTGGATTTGGAAGGTTCCACTGGGTGGCTATGAAGAATGTTATTATTTGCGTCATTGGCCTTCTGGCTTTAGTATTTGGATCTAGCAATGCTGTTAAAGATATTCTTAAAGAGTACGCCCCTAAAGATACACAAGATGCAATATCAAGAAATGTAACGAATATTGCAGCTAATGCAACAGAAGCTGTAATAAATGCAGCAGTTGATGCATTGAATACAACTGTAGGCAATTTTTAATAGGTGCTAAATTTTGTCTTTTTATATACAAGTATATCAAAAATCTATTTTTTGTAAATACGTTTTAAAATTATTAGTTTAAAAAATAAAGTTTTTTTGATACAACATAAATATTGCATTTGTCAATTTATTACCTATTGTTTCTATAAAAATGTCCAAGAGCCATCTAAGTTAATTGTTAATTTTTATAAAGTAAAACACGAGAATTAGAGAATTTTCTTAAATTTATTTGTACTAAAACTTAAATTTAACAATCACTTATTTAATGCAATCTGTAAACTTTATCTATACTGTTCATTTTCACAAAGTTTCACTTTTGTAGACAGCATGGTTGACATGAATACAGGAGTAAGCTTCTTGTTGTTTTGTGTATTTTGAGTTGCTAGATTTATTTCTCCAAGGGTGCGTAATTGAGAAGCTTTTCAATCAAGTCTACGTGACCAAGAAGCATTCTGCGGCAGCAGTATCTCTTGAGACCCAGAGAATCCAGGGCATCACTAAACAATAAAACTATTAGTCAGTCATTATTTCTATGATTATCAAAGGGAATTTAATGTCCCTCTTGTACATTGAAAAGTTAACTGGTAATTCTAAATAGAAGTTTATTCACAATACGAAAATAAGCACTTAGGGTGAAGCACATTGCATTATATTTTACCAGCACAGTTCTTGAAAATTCTTTTGGGACACAAATTCAAATTTAACTTTATGAGACCCAAGTAATTAACGCACACGTAAGCAATATTACTCAAAAACAAAGCATTTAATCGAATTTACAAGCAACAACGTAATGCCAAAACACATGATTTAGTGAGGTTATATTACCCTTCAGTATATTCCGCTTGCAGCAGGCCCAAGTAGGCTTCCCATTTGTTCCCGATGACTTTTCCACAGGTAAAACAACGCACAGGGATGATCATCTTGACTGCTGTCTAAAATAATCACTACTTTATTTAATAATCCAACGACGAATAGTCGGCTTTCGTCGAATGTTCCAGTGGCTATGGCGTGTTATTCATCACTAAACCAGACTGTCGCAGAAGAAGGCAAGCTGCAAGCAACAGCGTCTGCATCTAGAGATAAACGCTGGACGCGCGCGCCATCTGTGCAACTAGGATTCTGCCGCGTTTGCAATATTTTGCAAATCATTCAACAACCTATGCGTATATATATATATGTAAGTAATTTCCAAAAACGACTCATCTTTGTTTCTCTCTTTCAACTCGATATCGTCAACTTTTTCTGCTCCAAATCACCCACTGGTTCAAAAAAGCGAAAAGCAGAATCTAACAACTAATATCAACGAGAAGAGCTGTAAAAACGCAAATCAGTAAAAGTCATCATTCAGTAATCGCGATCGTAAGAACATGACCAACCGGAGCATCTCCGGAATCGAAATTTAAAGTCCCACCATATCCACCCTCGCGCGCGCCTAGAGCATTTTCGCCGCCGCTCGAGGGAACGGCGGCAGCGGCGCTGGCGGCAACGCAACCTATCCTTTGTAAGCTCGCGGTCGTCCGTCGTCGCCACTATACATATATACGCGGCCTTGCTCGAGCAAGGAAGGGAGAAGAAACGCACACACACAGACGTAGAACTCAATGCGCGCGCGCGCTATACTCGAAATTCACGGTCGTCACTCGTCGAAGCTGGCGATCGAGACGACGGCTACCAGCGCATCCTCATCAGGTCTTCTCATCAGGAGAACAAGAAGAAGGAGCAGCGGAGCAGACGTCTTGGGGATTAAAGAGCCGCATTTAAAGGGACGCCGCTGCAGCGGCGTCGTCTTCTCTCCACCCGGCGACAACAGAGTGCGTAGCTTATACTGTCTTATATACATAGGTACCTCTCTACTACATTGTCAAAATCAGCTGCCATTGCTCACAGCGTAGATCTACATAGATATATATCCGCGATCCATTGTCTCTCTCTCTCTCTCTCTCTCTCTCTCTCTCTCTCTCTCTCTCTCTCTCTCTCTCTCTCTCTCACGTTATCTAAAAATCCTGCGAATGCCGTGGTTATTATATTATCGCTCCCCTGCATCAATTTTTTCGCTGGACTCGCAACAGCTATAGGGCTATGTATGTACAGGGCTGCATGAATTTCGGAGTAGCCGCCGCCGCCGCCGCCGCCGAGTCGACAATAGCGCGCGTCAGCAGCTGTTTTCCCAGTCGCCCTCGCCAATAACAGCCGCTTTGCTGCAGGCCTTCCTTCTCCCTCTACTTTTTTCGTGTTGCATACTTACACTCGCGCACACATAGCTGCCTGTAGGTATACCTATAACTATATATATATATGTGTAAGAATCTCCCCACCCTCCGGATCCTGCTCCCTCGCGCGTAGAGCATCGTCGACGGCATCGCAGATCGCAGGGCATCAGGCATAGCGCGCGCGGCGTTATATACATTTTATATACGTACGTAAACCTATATAGCAGCAGCAGCGGCGCACAGACACAGCCGGAGAACACAGTGTGTATGTGCGACGCGAAGCCGCTTCTCGCGAGTGACGACAAAAGGTCGCGCGCGGCTCGGAGCTAGACCTCGACTCCTTTGTAAAATATAGAGAAGCTACCTGCGCCGTTTTCCGTAACGAGAGTCGGACCGTCTCTGGATTTAATCGCATCCTTGCGCGGATATATTAGTGGTGCTGGTGCGTATTTCGAGTAGAGGAGGGCTCCGAATCGAGAGAGAGAGAGAGAGAGAGAGAGAGAGAGAGAGAGAGAGAGAGAGAGAGAGAGAGGGGGGGTATATATCTCACCTATACACACGTATATCTAGCGGGCATAGTAGCTGCGAGAGAAGAAGAGTATAGTGTGTATAGATATAGAGTCAAATAGTAAGTACGCCGAGAGAGAGAGAGAGAGAGAGAGCCGCGCGATCAGCCTCTGACTCCGTTTGTTTTTGTTGCGGAGCCATCAGTCAGTCCCTCTTGACATCTATCACATTTAAGTATCTGTTTATCGCGTAGGTGGTTTCGTAGTGCTGAATGAAACGGCTACTGGCGTCAGGATGTAGTTCTCCGAGGGCCAGGACTGCATGCAGCTCCGGAGACGCTTCCCCGCGGCCGAGTCAATTGTTGCTGCCGCCGCTGACGAGGGCTGCTGATGTGTATATATTATCTGGTATATGTAAGCGTCTACGCGAACTGTTGGTACTCTGAGGAGGGAGGATAATAGAGATTACGGCATTGTTGCACGAACCAACGTCGATCGACTACCTACCCTTCCGTTATTCTCTTCGACTCTTTTTTTACGGGCTCTTTTGTACCGCTCATTGATATTATTACTATACCATTGACACAGTATTTGAGGTGCGTGTGTGTTATATACTATATTGTATAAAGTTTTATAGTCGTTATCGATTATTCATCGTTGTTGAGGAATACTTGGACACGTATACTGTTCTGCAGGCTGCGGTAAATGCAGCTTGCCAGGGAGATATGGACCCCTCGATGTTTGTCGCTTACACAACACAGGTCAATGGAGTGCCACTGGAGTCCAAGCTTGCTACCTACATGGTGATTTATCTTTTTGATACTCACATCTCTAATTGAATTATAAGAGCTTTGGATTGATTAAAAATCTTGATTTTTGTTTTTGCAGAACCGTCAAACTCCAGTAGGAGTAGCGGTGAACACAGCGAATGTGACCAAGCATCTATCCAACTTGTCGTTGGATGCAAAGAAAGTGGCTGCTGCTCCCGAGTTCTTGCCCAGAGGAGGTCCTGCAAATAGCAATAGCACCTCGCCCAATTTCCTCAACAATTCTTATCATTCTCAAGAGAATGTTGGAGGTACAACATACTTCTATGCTCAAAATTCTTCTGTTGATTCCGGTATTGCTGCTGCTGAAGAGGGAGCTGATATTGTGAGTAAAATAGATAGACTTAAGTTATTTTTGTCACCAGCCTAATTAATCCATGTAAAAATTGTTGTTTAGGTTGGCACTGTAGAGCCACTACCACTAGCTTATGTATATCCGGGTACACCGTCTTACTTGCAACCTTTCAAGGCAGCAACAGCTAATAAATCAGCATCTAATAGTACAGAATCTAATATGCCTCCAGCATCACAGGCATTAAGTTTCTTTGTCAACGAATCTCTGCGAGTGGAAATTCTACAAAAAAATGCACTAACACTTGCTCAAGCTGATCCTGTACAATATCCAGATTTACCTGCTGAGGTTGAAAATTATCAGGATCTGGTTCCATTGGAAGTGATACATAAACCTGTTTCTTCAGTATTGGGATACCAAACTTCTACGTACAAAGCTACAAATGTCAAAAATGGATCGAAATACTGTCTACGAAGAATTCACGGTTTGTTAAATCCTTAAACCTAATTGTCTTAGAAAGTAATCTAGAAAATTTTGCTAACCTTGTAATTTAATTTGCAGAATTCAGGCTAACAAATACGAAATGCATGGTACTTGTTGATATGTGGAAAAAATTGGCACACACAAATCTTGTCCAGTTGAGGGAAGTCTTTACTACAAAAGCATTTGGTGATCATTGTTAGTATTGATTATTAAGCCATTATTCGACACAAAATTATTATTAAACTTGAATTATTATCACAAATTCTTCTTACAGCTATAGTATTTGTGTATGATTATCATGCCGGCTCAGAAACTCTACTCACGAGACATTTCTCTGAGATCAATGGCTACACAGATCCGTTCTCTTCGGACCCGAATGTTCCGCGACCCTACAGCCACACGAAAAACACAATACTCAGACAGCAGCAGCATAATTATATGCTTCCGGAAAGTCTCATCTGGAGCTACATTATACAACTTACAGCAGCTCTACGTGTGATTCATGCAGCTGGTAAATATTTTTGGTACCAATTATTATCAAAAATTTTACATCGTGATATAAATCGGTTTAATAAATCACTCATAATTATCTTACAGGTCTAGCGTATAGATGCCTAGACCCAACCAAAGTTTTGATGACTTCGCGCTCACGACTGCGTATAAGCTGCGCAGCGGTACCGGATGTCGTGACGTTCGACGGCAGTACAACCAACCCTCTAAGCCTGATACCGCACTACCAGCAAGAAGACTTGATAGCGCTAGGCAAGCTCGTCTTAGCTCTAGCTTGTCGCAGCCTCCTCGCCGTCCACAGAGACAATATGCAAGCGTCTCTGGAACTCGTCGCACGCACCTACTCCACCGATCTCCGAAATCTCATTCTGTTTGTATACCAATGTTTATCGCGCACTGCTAATGTGCATCTCGTGTGGGTTACTCTATAGCGTTGATTACAGACTACCGACAACTCCCGCTTATTTATGCCTTGCTTGCTGACAAA
Source organism: Pteromalus puparum (assembly GCA_012977825.3). NCBI lineage: Eukaryota > Metazoa > Arthropoda > Insecta > Hymenoptera > Pteromalidae > Pteromalus > Pteromalus puparum. Next base: position 71,283,992 of record CM053170.1, read on the forward strand.
AGGTGACTTGCTTTTGAGACTCGATTTTTTTTTTCCATTTCTTCGTTATCTTAAATGGTTACTCACATTTCATGAGTAAAATACGTTAAAAGCTTGTCATAAATAAGTGAAAAGGGTTTATTTGGTTAAAACTGAGTAGCCATGTCTTATGCAAATCCTTCAAGATGTAATCACTAAATGTAGTGGTACAATGCCTGTGCTTGTATCAAGTTAGTTTGGATATGAAGTATACCTCAAGGTAATATTCTATGTCTTCGTAATATCTTGATTGGTACGAGGTATTAAGAAAGCAATAGTAGACTATCACCTTGCTCTTCAAATCGAACACCAATATCACATCAGTATAACTCTATTCCCCAGGTATTTGCTGTCGAACCAAGCACGCAGGAGCGTAACAGATCTAATGCCAATGATTGGGGCGCGCTTCTACACCCAATTGGATGCGGCACAGCTCTGCTCTGACGTACTCGAGAACGAGTTGACGAAGGAACTCGAGAACGGCAGGCTTTTTAGGCTTATCGTCAAGCTGTCCACCATCAACGAACGGCCTGAGCTCAATCTGGATCCCCAGTGGTCAGAGACCGGCGATCGTTACATGCTCAAATTGTTTAGAGATTACGTTTTCCATCAAGTTACCGCTGATGGCAGGCCCTGGCTAGATTTAGCTCATGTCGTATCGTGTTTGAATAAATTAGATGTCGGTTCACCGGACAAGGTGAGTACTAGCCGTTATAGTGCTTTACGTTACATAATGCTTGCTGCTGAGGCGAGATTTATAGCGAGATTTATATATGGTTGTAAGCATTTTAATTGATTGAATTTTTGCGTTTCCAACAGATTTGTTTGATATCTCGGGACGAGCAAAGCGTGCTGATTGTTAGCTATGCAGAATTAAGACATTGCATGGAGACTTCGTTTAACGAACTAGCACAAGCTACGAAAGGCTCTACTGCAGAGGTTGTCTGAACCACCGCGGACGAAGGTTAATAATGCCACTTGGCGCTTACCGCAAATGTGATATCGACATCTCCAAGGTACTGTCATTTTAAAGAAGCTCTCCGATGGACAAGCTAGTGGTAAGAGTAGTAGTGACAGATATTAAAAGAAAGAGAAACGAAAACTTGATTTCTATTCAAAAAAGCATGCGTTGTAAAAAATTTTTTCATAAAAAATAAGTCTTGTGCAAAAGAAACCTAAAAAAAACAAAAGAATGAAATAAAATATGAGAGATATTCTTTAGAGAGTATGTGTGAAGAGAGAATTATGATTATAAAGTGATTCATAAGTGGTGGATCACCGAGTCATACGTGTCTAAGTGCGTTCTAGTGTTTACGAAAGAAATTAATTGTAATATATATACGTATGTGCAAATGATTACGTAAGTAATCATGTAATGATGTAAATTAAAAGACATCTTTGAATTTGCTACGAGAAAAGCAGAATCCGTTACGGTACTATTACGATGAAACTGTACACAGAACTTAACATTGTGCTGAGAAACAAACAAAAAATCTTAAAATGATACAATACCTAAACACAATCGGTGTATAGGATAGAGATCGTTACGTTTTAGGTACAACTCGTAAGCATTAATTTTGAAATAAATGTTTATTTTTGAAAGCAATCTTAAATAACTGGTATTTTTAATCTATTCTAGAAATTTTATCGATAATTTATTTATTTATTTATTAAATTCGATAGGCTGTGAGCCCTTTTACAAAATAAAGATATAAATCAACCGCAAAATAAAGAGACGTTAATACTTTCATGAAAATAAACAAAATATTTCTAGGCAATTACTACTACTTTTATTTGAAACGATTTATATTTTTGAATAGATATACTGATCGTGGTGAACTATTTTTTCAGTACTTGTCAATCGATTTTAATTGTTTTGTATACGTCATGATCTCTCCATAATCTATAACCACACTTGGTATATCTGCTCTAATTTTAAACGTAGTCACAAGTATTTTTTTATTTTTTATTTAAAATTATTGATAAATTCAAGTATTATATGCCCAATGACGAAACAAAATCAATTTTAATTTTATTTCTATATTCGATTATTTAATCGCGTTATTGATATGATTTATTAGTAGTTTTATTAGTAAGTTGCTGACGATTATATTAATTTAATAAGTTATGCGTAGATGCATATATATTTTTAATTTTCATTATTATTATTATTATTATTACTAATATATTTTACGTTTTTTGCCAAAAAAAACCGAATAATTGATCTGACTGCTCATCCCAAAAACGAATTTACACATAAGATGATTGGTACTAAAATAGATACATTTAATAAACAAAGTTTCTTTTATTTTAATGTCTCTTGAAACTGAGACTGATTCATCTCCCGTAACCTTTTTCTTTTTATTTTTTAATATTAGCATGCAATGAAAAACAGTAAAATACTTTAAAACTTTTTTTTTACAAATTTTTTCATTTTCAGTACTGGAAGTTCATAAAACATTTTCCTAACGAGATATTCATCACAACATGATAGACGACTTTTCAGAACATTTTATCACTCGAAATCCAAACAAGGAAGCCTCCCGACCATCTTTTTGCACGTATACGCATCGCTTCTCCGCATTGCCACAGATTCCCCTCAAAAGGTCAGCAACATCAGAAGAGAAAGAGGAATCTCGGGCCATCTCTCAAGCGAGTACATCAGAGAGCCGAAGTCTCTCGAGAAGCAGCAGCAACAGCTCGAGCGCAGAGAGTCGGCTAGAGAGACATACACGGCAATCATCAGAAAACGTTGTCCGCTGTGGACCCTTTCGGAGAGCGCTTGCCGTACGCTATATACGGCGAGCGAGGCTCGATGACCACTTAAACTTGATCTCATTTCCTTCGCAATCATGCCTGCCGTCGCCGGTAGACGCACAATGAGACAGGGCCGAAATAATGCCGGTTGCGAGCTGATGTCGGGTAGGCTTCTCCTTGATTGTGTTAATGGAAGCGTGATTTCCTCCTCACCGGAGAGAGGCTCCTCTCTCTCTATGTGTGTATACAGTTGTATACGTACTTTGCAGCTTTGCTATGGGTTCAGGGCGAGTGTGTATACTTAGAAGTTGAAGTGAGGTGATGCTGGAAATAGAAATTTTGAACGAGAGAACGAAATTTTCTGAACCGTGTTAACGCTGGATCTTTTTTGTTTTCATGAATTATTTTGGCGCAATGAACAAATACGCTGAATATTCATGATTTGTTTATTTCTCGGTAGTGTTTTTTAAGCACATAATTTGCGAAATTTTCCGAAAGCAAACGTTTTCATTTCACATTCAAATTTAACCGAATGATGAAAAATACTCCGGTAACAACGCGCTCGTTAATTTAGCAACATTAACGGAAATTCTCCCACAAAACATCAATACTCTGTCCGACAAGCCACACACACGCGCGTTCGCCATAACCGTAAAGGAGTAAATCCATCCTGCAACATCGCGTCTCTCGAATCACGAACGCACGAGCGAGTGTACAGCAGCAGCAGCAGCAGCAGCGGCACACGCGTCTATTAGCGCGAGCCACTTGCGAAATCGACGTCATCCATATATCCACATGCATTAGGCATATATACTCCGTCTCGTCGGGTGCGTAGATAGATCGGCGCGTATTATTGATAGTAGCGCGGGTCGAGGTGAGATGCATGTGTGTGCAACACTGTATATAACGAGGAGTCAATCGCTTGGGCAGTTCGCGAAACGGGGTCGCCGCATTTGAATTGTATGCGCCGCCGTTGCTACTGATGATGGCATAGCGAGAAGGCGCTAGAGTCCGAGCGGTTATTACCCCCTCGAGCTGGCTCTAGGCTCTTGTTCGTCGCTATGCTCAGCTGCGCCTGTCGATGTGGATTCTGATGATTCGATGCAGAACGTATACGCGATCACTCTTATCGAACTTCTGCTTTGTTTGATTAGCCTCTGTGCTTGAATCGGACATTTTGCAGGGTTATTACTGATAACGGCTTTGTTTTAGGCAGAGATCTCTGTTCTGAATTCACTTTTGTTGCTCCCATCGGGATGATGAATACATAGGTCATCATAGTTTCTATTGAACAAACCAGCTGGACTAATAGTATCAAAGGAACGCTATTATTAATATAATTACATCGGCGCGCATTTGAATTCGACTATTGTACTACGGCTAAATTTATATTAATCATCGCTCGCGTATTTCGATTCATATATCAGTATCCAATATCCATATGCAACGAATAATCCGGTGAAAACGAAGAATCTCGAAACGTTAGCTTCCAAGCTACGCCATTTAAAAACCACGAACGACGCTTCTTCTACGGTATATATAGTATATACCCGTACACTCGTTCTCCCCTCGTGAAACCATCATCACCGCCCCATTCACCGCATCAAACAATCACTCCGAGAAAGAACCTTTTAAAGTCCCGCCACTTGGAATCGCGGCGCGAGTCATCCTCTAAAAGAAAATACATCCCCATCGAACCCCACACGCATCCCCCCTCGAAGAATCCCATTAAAAAAAAGGCTCCGCTCCGATAGCCATTACACACGCTGTAGCCGCAGGACATGAACGAGAGGAATCTCGCGGTTCGCAAAAAACGCCTCGTCGTCGTTGCAACTACGGAATGCCACATCCCCGCTTTCGGAGAAGCCTGAAGAAACGCCGCCTGAGATGTTGTGTGTGCGTGTATAATGCACTGCACAGCTCCGCAAAGCGAAGCAAACAACCACGCCGGATGTATACGTGTGCACTCGGTTTGTGCAGTATATACCATATACATGTATATATACATAAGGGAGAGCTTGTTGCAGCTGCTGTTGCATCGAGCTTTCGACAATTCGTCGCTGGGGCCGGATAAGGAGTTATGCGCGAGTGTATATACTGCCAACGGACGTGGAAGAGTTTTACTTGTTGTGTATACATATATTATGCTGCAGCGAGACGTGGGCTGTTATAGTCGGGACTCGGGAGTATAACGAGCCGCTGCGTTTTGTTAGGTAATGAGTCTTTTCTGGGAGATTATGCCTCGTGTATCCTTTTTACAATTGTCTGTGTACGGCGGTGTGCAAAAATTGCTTAATTATTCAAAGTTTTGATGGAGGACGATGGTTGAGTAAAACAACGTGGCGAGCGTTTATAATTGCCAGTTGCGCGCTTTCCTGAAACTGCAATACGCCGTGACGCTTTCTCGGAGAGGCTTTTTCATGCGGGGTTTCTCGAAATCTCGGCTGTAAGCGCTGCGCGCGGAGCAAACATGTGATTTATCGGCTGTTTCGCGGGGTGAATCAAGCTTCTGAGAATTATAATCAATCGACTTCTACACGGTTTTTGTTTAAAATCTTAATTCGAACGCGGGATGAGCTTTTAAAAAAGCTCGCCATTCGAAATCGCTGGAGAATAAACCGCGCCACTGCAAAAGCACAGCCCCGATTTTTGGCAAACCCAAATTCATTATGAATACCTGAAGCGATCAAACGCCGCTTGGTGGCATTCACGGGCGGCTGGAACAGTAGCAGTAGCAGCAGCATCAGTAGCCGCGGGCCATGCTTGATGCGGTGCGGCCGCCACAACCGGAAAATGCGAGCCGGAATCCCGCAGGATTGCACCGATCTGCTGCTGATGCTTTTGTTAGCCAAAGAGAGAGAGGGAGAGAGAGAGAGATATAGTCGGTCGGTTGGTTAGTCGCTAGCTGCATTGTTTTCACGCTGGCGCATTATATGAATTCCGGAACATCACCGATTATATAGCCTGTGGCATCTTGCATAGATGATACGCGCTTCAGGCGGGGCTTTTTCGAGCTTTTTGTGCTCCAGTGCGATAATTGGGGCGTGTTTTGATCTGCAGTTTGACTAATTTGATTGTGAGTATAACTATGCGATATTTGGCGACGGTAACGATACGATCTAGATAGTTTTGTAGTAACGGTCGGCACTATATAATTCTTGTCATAAAAACAGTTGCGCGCATCGAGTCAACTAAGAAAACTCGCTCAGATCAGTTGACCCGTTTTTCACGAAGCACATACTGCACTTCGTCGCAAGACACATAATAGTACACGGAGCAAAGCCTCGAAGAAAAGGCCAATAACCCTGTACACATCAGTATAGTATATATATATATATATATATATATATATATATATATATATAGCGAGGAAAGCGCCCCGACGAGATCCCGCGAAAATTAGAAGATGGCCTATTAAGCGCGCGGCAATTATTTACTTTACTCGCGACTCTCTGCTCTTATATGTATACATGTGTGCACATATAATACGAGCGCAGAGCATTTTGTCGTGCGGTGACTCCAGATGCGATTAATTATTGGCGCGACACCCACGCACGCGGCGGTCGCCCGAAGCGCACACACGTGCTTGCGAGCGAGCTTGACTTTTTGAATTTTCCTCGTTGAAAATTATGAGGATTACACTCTGTATAATCGTTTACATCAATCTTTCCACCCTCATCTCGATTAAAATCCAGTTGTCAGGGCTAATCGAATTCTTCATGCTCATTATTATATTATAGTAACTATACATACGCGCCGTCATCGTTTCCTCCGCCATAATCAGCTGTAATCGAAAGACATGCTGGTCATGACTCATTGTATCAATCCGTCCGTACAAAACATAATTACGTATACATACAACAAACACACGCAGACCGCGCGGGCAAACGTACCTATGTAACAATCGAAACCCAAAGTCAACAGTACACTTACCGCTACCGCGTAACCGCGCGATTTCCAAACAGAACGACCTTATAGTATTATATGCAAACGCGTCGATCAATCGTGGAAAAAAATTCGAAAAAATTCGACTGAACGCAAAAATCCTCGGAAGCTGCATCGCACGCGCACCATTTTTCTCCCGTCTTCGCGCAGCATCGCGCGCAGGCCCTTAGCGTCGTCTCCCCCGCCATATCTCTCTCTCTCTCTCTCTCTCTCTCTTTCATCCCACAGCGGCGTTCCGCTGTACATATGCACAGTGAGAGAGAGAGAGAGAGAGAGAGAGAGAGAGAGAGAGAGAGAGAACTGCCCCTGGATCGAGCCGCCGCCGTCGAGAGAGAGAGTCGGAGCGTGTGCAGAGGAATAGCGAGCCGCCAGCGCCGCAGTCCGTCGAGCGATCAGCACCGAGCAACTGCGATATCGTACTCACTCTCTGCATTGTGTACATACACTTACCTCTGCTTTCTCTTTTCTACGGACGCATATAGCCGCTGTTGCTGCTTCGAGTGCATCTACTCCGAGAGGATATTTAGTGTCTTGTCTCGAGGTGAGTACCGAATCGAGAGTCTCTTTTATATCGGATCGACGCGCGTATAATACGAGAGGGTATATAAAGACAACGAGAGTTCGCTTTTCCACCTGGTTCTGACTCTCTGCGACGTGTATCAGCCTCTCTCTCTCTCTCTCTCTCTCTCTCTCTCTCTCTCTCTCTCTCCACACCTGCGCCGCCGACGCGCGTTGTACACACGGGGTTTTCATCGATTTTCCCGACGAGCCGCGCATATAACTCTCTATTCCCCTCTCTCTCTGTCTCTCTCTCTTCCTCTTAAATTTCTGGAAAATCTTGCCTACACCGCGTAATATAGAAGATGTCTCGTTGTTGCGACGTGCACACTTCTGAGCGGTGTTGTGACCGAGGGATCGTGCGGGCTTTACAGGTATATATACTTATATTATGTGCATCAGCGAGGGGGAGACGGATGAGTTTTCGGAGGACGGATGCTGTCGCCGAGCGACGCGCGTTTTTGCTTGTGTGCGTTTCTTCGCTCTCTCTCTCTCTCTCTCTCTCTCTCTCCACTCGCGGCCCTTAACCCTTTGCCTAGCGATGCGCCGAGTGTGCCGCTGATGTCTGGTTGGTTTTTCGTCTTGCGACGTCTTGAGTTTTCACGTCATTGAATCGTGGAAAATCACGTTTTAATTCGCATCGTTTGAAAGCAAAATAGCGCGGACTTATCGATTATATTGACAGAGCTGCTGGGAAAAAGTTAATCCAGGAGTGTATATATATACGCGCGCGTAATCCTGGTGTAACTCGCGGCGGGATTATCTTTGTTTTCCCCTTTCCGGTTATACTCGCTTTTTAACGAGGTTCGCCCAATTGTTCAATGACTGGAAAATTGATTGAGTCGCCGTAGCTTTTCGGCAGAGCGATAATTAGTTCGGGAATTGCACACCGGAAGCGATAGCTTTCTTATCGGCTCTTTCGCTTTATAATTTTACGATTCGTGCATTATCGTCGAGAAATGCTATCTACACACTTTCTCGTGCATTATTTCCCTCAGTTATTCGGACGAAGAGTGCAGTGTGTGTATATCATAAAACACTCGCTATCCGAACTTGAAAATAGCCGCGGTTATCGGTTCAGAAGTGAGGCGGAGTACGAGAGGGAAAAAAGCTATTTGTATAGAGCCGATGCTCTTCGCAATCGCCTATACACTCGAGTGTGGCTGCAGTGCCTGGCAACGATCGAAATTTATACTAGCAATTAAGTCGTCGGTGCGCGAAGCTATCCGTTTTCTATTTGAGCAAAAGATTACGAGACGATAATTACAGTCCCAAATAAATTCCCACCCATATACTGTATATCGTTTGTTTAATATGTGTCGGGTAAATATTTCTCTTTCCTTATATAGAGCGGTGGTGCACTTTTATCTCAAAGCGGCTCTGTATAGGCACAGCTTTGTTTATTTTCATCTTTTCGAGCCGTCCGTGGGTGTCTCTCATCGTTCCGCCCTCTGGGAGGCTCTCGGAACGCTCACGTGAGTAAATTTCGAGAGCGTTTGAAAAGCTCATAAGTATGCCGATACGATGAAGAGAGAGATTATGTGCACTGATATAACTCCCGACGCGATGGCCATCACAAAGTACTTTAATTCAAATCTCCCGCCGCTGCGAGAGCTTTCGGAAAGCTTCAGAATAGTACATTACGATACGAGTGCGCAAAGTAAGTCGTTTCCGCACGAGCGAAGCGAGTATCGTATACTATTTTTCCTACTGATGTGCCCAATGTTCAATTTTGCAGACGCATACGCGTGAAAAGTGTCACTATCCCAGACGCTAAGATCGAAGAGCATGGGTGAAAGCAGCCGAGCGTGCGAGGAAGTAGCTGAGCGTGGGGAAGTCAAACTGGGCGCACACTCGTTGTCTCGTTTTACATTCCCGCACGCTCATCTCAGCGTGTGGGAAAGTGACACTTTGCACACGCATATGCGTTCGCAAAATCGAACTTTGCGCACGTAAGTAGAAAAAAATCATTATCCTCGCGCGGCCCGAATAATTATATGCGCGCCGAAAGCTCGCGCCCGGAAAAGCCGGAATAATGAAATTTTAATCAGCGCGGCTGAATTCCAACAAAGCCTCTGAAATCTTCAATCACGAGCGAGTAGAGAATTCCCTCGCTTTCTGCATTTCTCGAGATCAAGACCGGTGGAGCGAAAATCGTAAAAGCGCGCAAAACAAACCACCAAGCGCGCGCGTTCACCTGATTAAAATTTTCAAATTGAAATGCAAATCCAGCTTTTTTTCTGTAACTATAACTAAACAACGAGCAGCAATATAATGAACATCTCGTTATAGCATCGACGAGATTTTGTTGTTCTTTTATGGAAAAAATAATGGTCAGGCGAGGGATAATAATTGTTCGTCCGGCGTGCACTTCTTGTTTCGCAACAGAATTTCGCATTAGCATTGGAACCGAGGACGAGCTGGAGGTTTCAAAAGAAAAAGCTGTACTAGTAGTATAAGTGGTACTGGTAGACGAGACGAAGAAAAGCTCGGACTTTTCTGCTCCCTTTTGCGGAGCTTTGTACCCAGCGAGCTTTATGTGCGAGGCTCGGAAAAAGAAGCTTAAAAAGCTTGTGCCTCCTTTCCACCCGAAATATCCCGAAGGACGGGTCATCGAGCATCGGCTCCGGATTTCTAGCAACGGTTCTCTTCCAATGAGCCTTTTCCTAGCTCATTGTTTAGCATTGCCGTCAGGTCAGAGGAGCTTTTTGAATTACCTTGACGGCCCGGGAGCTGCACCTTCGCTAATCAAAAGCTCGAACTCTGCGCCTTATGACGAATCAAGCTCGGGATCGATGCGAGATCGGGAGCGCGATTTGATTAAGATATAGCCGGTGCGCTACTGCAGTAGCGAGAGCGACGAATTAAAAAAAGCTTATCGCGCGCGTATAACTCACTTTGAATTGCTTTCAACGGGAAAGGCCCTTTCGATTCGCGCGCGAGGACGTTTTATCGAGGAATTTATGAAGGAGAGAGAGAGAGAGAGAGAGAGTTTAGAGCGTAAAATACGTTGGTTGTGCTTTATTTAAGCGAGTATGTCCACAGTATAGGCAAAGCTTGTTGTTCCAAAACGCATAAGTTTTTCAGAATAAAGCAACGCGGCGTATTTGAAAATAATTTGCATGCAAGCTCGTTTTTATTTACATAAAACGCAACACGAAGCCCGCGGATAACGCGGGCAAAGTAAAATTTGTTTACAAAAAAAAAAAAAAAAGCTTGATACACGTTGAGATACGCATGAATAATACATAAACGTCGACCTCGTTAAAAAATTTCCGACGCAGCTCCCTTTACTCGCGTATTTTTCAAAACGACGTTTTACGCTTCGCCCATGACGCGATATAATAGCGGCCGAAATTACTGTATTCGTCGTGTCCCTCGGAAACAAAAATCCAGCGCAGAAATATAATACCGGGCATTTTTCGGCTACTCCTTCAGCAAGTCAACAAACCGATTTCAGCGACGCGAAAGCTCTCTTTACCAGAATTGTATTTTTTTTCTCGCTATTATCTAAAAAAGCTCTGTGCTTGACACGCAGTCGCGACACGCGCGCGTGAATTCCACCGCGTTTGTATATTTGTGAATTTCATTACAAGCATCGCCAATTTCGAGAGCGAGCTACCCTTTGACCGCGGATACACGCGCGTATACACTATATTATATACACATCCCCTCGTTTTTGCGTTATAAAGCTGACACTAGAAATTACGCGGCTGCGAATGAACTCGAAGTGAAAATTGCTTTATTAAAAGCTCGTGAACACGCTGTTTCGCGCAACTGACGGACGCGTTGCGGATATGAATTATAAACGATGAGACGATGAGGTATAGCGGATATTCAAAAACGCAAATATTTGCGTCGATATTGAAGAATCACGGAAAAGTAATAAACATAACAACAAACTATCTCTATACGCCTCGAGAACCGATCGCGCGAATGCGTATTCTCCGAAGCGAGAATATAATATAACTTGGCGAGGGTAGTATCGAGAAGAGAGAAAATTTTCCCGCTCGTAAGCCCGTGAAAGCTCTCCGGGGAAACAAAACGCCATCGTGACGGTAAAGCTAAAGAAAGTCATCGTAACGAAGAAGTCGAATTATTATTTCAATTAATGCCGGGGCTCGATACTGCAGCCGACTACTCCCGTGAAAAGAATGAGACGGGGGAGAAAAATAAGCGAAGCCGCGACGGAGAATTAAATGAAAAGAGCAGAAAAGCTCTGTCTCTTTCGGAGAGAAAACAACGAGTCGGTCAACTCGAACGCGAGTAAGAAGTTTTAATCGGACGACGTTTCTTCTCTCTCTCTCTCTCTCTCTCTCTCTCTCTCTTTTCCTCGTCTTAAATTGCCGCGTTTTATTCTTATTCTCTATTTTCGCGCAAATTAAAGGGTTTCGTTTTCTACGCTGTTTTTTTTCCTTGTTCGGCTGCTCTCGCTACTGCAGTGAAATAATTAAGTGCGGATAAATAGGAGCGAGTGGGTTGATTATACGCACGATGGGCTTTGAAAGTATTTTGCGATGCTTAAAATTCATCACCGCGGCACGCATCGAAAGCTTTTCGGTGTTAGACATTAATTAAGCGCGATGTTTCACATTTAAATTATGCCGCGTTGACCCAGAGAGTAAAATTTACATTATTCCACGAAATAATGAATAATTATCGGATAAATTTCAATGGCAATTCCGCAACGCGGTTATCATCGTATGCATCCCGCGGGCGGCTGTATATATTCTCGTTTGGTATCGTGTCACATCCAGTATATTTTTGAAATATCCCAGCACTATACGGATGACGTATTTTTCACGAGTTTCGCGGTATTAAATCTTTTCTTTCATCCGCCTCGTATAATTATCAATTTAATCAAAAGACAAATTTTCATATATACCGTCTGCTTTTGAATATTCTCCCGCGCTCGAAAATCTCAGGTCAAGTTTGTATATAGAGCGGCTGAAATGTTCATTTTCATTAAGTAGGACAGTAATTTTAATCCCGACCGCAGCTAACCTACATCCTCTCACAGCGTCATTTTCTATAATGAAAAACCTTACGCTTCCAAAGCTCGTCGATGACAATCTCCCGTCCTCATGCCTCATCAGCGACTGCCGAAAATCTCTGGCAGCGGCATATTTTTGCTCTTATATCCGACTTTTTTCCCTTTGACTCTCCGACTTTATGCTCCGCGGGCGCGGATCATACATCCCCATGCAGCAGTCGTTTCTCTATAGGTATATATACACATCTCTATGCAGCCATTCGGCTCCGAATGATGGAAAAAAAATCCGGTCGATCGCGCTTACCTATAGATCACCTCCTCTGTATCCGTATATACAGTGTATACCGAGTACGTGTGTGTATCTCTCAAAGAGGCGACGCCGAGAGATTGCCGGTATGCACCGCTGCTCGACCTGAATGTGGCAGCCGACGTGCACATTGGAAAAGAGCTGCCGCTGGGTAAAAAAGAGATAATGCGAAACTATGGCAAGGAGTCCCTGGGATATTAAAATAGACTCGCCGCTATATACTTACTGCAAGCGAGGGAAGCCATAGGCCAGATACGACCGCGTTACTACTTACTGCGGATTTTTTTTTTTGCGTTGTATCACCTTTCGTTGGTGCATTTTGAGATTCGTGGCTGTATCGCACTATAGAACATTGATTTCCAGTATTTTCAAGGTGAAACGGACATTTAGCGCTATTCGTTTTTTTTTTAACCGATAATGCTTTTTTTCAGAGCCTTTTTTACACAGTCACACCGCAACGCTACTATAGCGTTCTATTATACAAGAAATAATAAAGCTTCCGCGTAATTTCTTCGGTGTTTATTCGACGACTCGTTTAACTGGAACGCATAACAATTATACGAAAAAGAATTCGTCCATCCATCCCTTCGCTCGTATTATTATCACATCCCAACGAGCCGCACAATCACTCCGCTGTGTCACTATCATTAAACGAAGCTTTTCAGCGAATACATATCGGTCTTATCAAAAAAGCTCCTCCACTCAAGCGTAAAATTCAACGACCAAGAGAGAGCTTCAGGTCGGCAGAAGTCAATTTTCAAAATACACACAGCTGAAAAACCCTTATCTCTCGAAATTACACTGCAAACCGAATCCAACGATTACCTACGACGAGCCGCGTGTGCTGCAGTCGTCCGCGTTTTTATATCACCGTAATCTCGAGGCGATCTCCAATTAAAGCGACGAACAATCCGTCGCGGATAAAAAAAAAATAGAGAAATAGAGTCTCTCGCCGCAGCACTTGGAACAAAGCCCGGGAAATGGAAATGCAGACGAGGGTTAAAGTAGTCCTTCTTTGGGGGAGAGTCGTTTGAAGATACGCGCAAAGTGCGTTTTATATAACACACCCACAGGGACATCATCGTCGTTATTATTATTATTCCGCTCTCTCGAGAGGGTGGCCCCTTGATCTCTCTGACCCGAGGCGCTTTTTCATGATGTTTATATTCTATATACAGTTATCTCACTAATAATCTTTATATACAGTCGCTTTCTCGTCAGAAGAATAGCGCGGAACAGGAATAAAGAGCATATATAGCCGCGTCGTAGACAAAGACGAGGCTGCAGTGCAGGAGAAAAAGAAGGAAAGAAAGAAGCCGGCCGGCAGATTATTTTTAAAAATAGCTTCCTGAACCTTGGCTCGACTCGACCGAGAGAGAGAGAGAGAGACATGTAGAAACTATATACACTGCAGCAGCATAGCGCTGCAGAGTGCAGACCCTCTTCGCTAATTAAGCCGAAATTTTCTCATGCGCACGTCTGTCCCTCAGACTCACCAATTCTCTCTTACAGCTCTTCACTTTTATATTCCTGTTTATTACGTCTGTACAAAACACGCGTGTATATATTGTCCTCCGTGATGCTGTGCAGTGTATACACGTCGCTTCGATTTCCACGAGGGGAAAGAAGCGAGACGGTATAGCCGCGATAATTGCTGCACGCACAATCAATTTTCATGTAGCCAAAGTGCCCGAAGTAATTTAGTTCTTGTACTCCAGCTCGCTGTGTGTGCATAGCGCGTCGAGGGAGAGAGAGAGAGAGAGAGAGAGAGAGAGAAGAGATGCTAGTGTGTATATAACCGCACACACACGGGGCTGTTTGGGCTTCGTATCGGGGCTCGTTTCGCTTCGGCTACGGTCAATCGGAGCTGATTTTGACGGAGACCGGGGCCATGTAGCTGGATTTATTAGATCCTCGGGATCGGGCTTGAAAATTCCTATAAAGTGATCGTTGATAATATAATGTTAATATTAATGGACGGGGAAACATCAGCTACTCCTTCACGTGGCGTATAGCTGCACAGCGTCAGTCATAACTTAAGTCGAGAGTTATATATACATATAGGAGAAAAGAAAAAAGAGTACACGTTATCGCGAATACGCCGCCGGTGCCTAAGCGTCGTGTTCCGCGAACGCTGCCGATTAAATGTATATTTGCGCGACGGCGTACGGCTTCCTTTTTTTTTGCTGAGAGAGAGAGTTTGCACTCGAAATGAATGAGCTGACGTCACTGGGATTTTCGTAGTAATCGCACTTGATATATTTTTAATACTCGATTGCAAATCATGCCGCGATGTAAGTATTCGTGCAATTTCAAGCGCATAATTCAACCTAATGTTAAACAGCATATATGGAGAACAATCTAAAAATATCCCATAGAAATATCCTCAAAACCTCCCGCGCACATCCTTCGTCTAAAAAAAAAAAAAAATCCCGTCGTTTCTCTCTCGAGTTCTCTCTTCCCCTCGCTTGAGAGTAGAAGAGCGACGAACTTTTGCTTGAACCCAATAAGACACAGCTTCGACTCGTGCACTGCCCACACAGACATTATACAGTTCCGCGAGTATAGTCTATTATTGTAGATGCGCAGGCTTGCAGCTTGCGAATGTCAATAAACTCCTTTTCCTGTATACTCGTGAAAATATAGCCTCTCTTATACGAGAACGCTAGCACACAGACGAAAACGAACTTCGTCCGCACTCGAGGAGTAGATGTATATTATAGTATACCAAATCCTCGTGCCTTGTTACACGAGTTTTTGGCGAAAAAAATCGTCGGCGCGGAAAAAAAGCTCGCTCTCATCTCTCTCTCCCGACGGCTATATACTTTCTTTTTCGGATTGTGTCGCGCTGGCGGTTCGCCAACGTTCACTCGGCCGCAGATCTGCGGGTGGAGAGAAAAAAAATTCGGGGAAAAATTCACGCTACGTGTACTATTGGATTATTCAATTGCTCTTCATTATCGCGCAGTTCTGTATGTGTGTGCGTGGACTAGAGCATATATAGAGGAATAAAAATATGGAATTGGCTCTTTTTTTTCCATTTCTGCGCGCGGTAACGATTAAAGCCGGAAAGATTGAAATTCCGCGAGCTTTTTCTGCTTTTTCGACGATTTTCGTCGAATTTTAATTCCTATCCCGCTGATAATATAAACATTTTTTTTTCTCGTTGCTATATTAATCATTCACGCTCGGATTGATTTGAGCGAACCGTCGATCGTGCTATTCCAAGTATTTATTTCCGATCGCGCGAAAAATGCAGTACATCTATATACGTATAAGCGTATTTGAAAAATCAATTCGCGCGTACGTACGGCTTTTATAATAAACGGTATTCGATGAATTTATATCTGCACACTGCAAAAAAATAATTGAGCCTGCAATTTTTTTCCTGTATATACGTGCGCGAATTCATTTTCAGATGATTAAAATCGACGCAATATCAGCTATATCTGCGTGTATATGTATATATACATCGAGAGATATATAAAACTTTTGTTCCATTTTGCTCGAACCTCGTCGCTTCCCGAAAAAACGTCGAAAATCGTAAACTCGTTATAATACACGGAACAAAAAAGCCTCTCATCCCTTCGTGGTGTACCCTCATCAATTTCAATTTTCGCGAAACTCGACTAATTAATCATACTTTCCGGAGAGGCTTCGTTTCATCGCGACGACGAGCGCAGCAGCGAGCTAACTCTGCTCGAAGAAAAATCGAGCAAAAAAGATCGTTGTCCAAAGGCGAGGCTGCATCAGGTGAACTAACGCGTTAGATGCACACACAGACACACGCTTGTAGGCCAAGTCGAGTCCGCTAACAATACTTATATATGCGCTCCTTTCGCGTATCGCTAATTATTGCACACATACGAAGAGTTGTGTGTGTGTGCAGTGCAGGATAACGGGCGCGAGGTGTGTAAAAGGAGATGGAAATATGGAATCCGCACCTGATCGTCGGCGGCTTCTTGGAAACTCGCGCGATTCTGGTATATAATACACGCGCGCGCATGTGTGTGTGTGTGTGTGTGTGTGTGTGTGTGTGTGTGTGGACTGGAGAAGATTAAATCGATCGCAAAGAGGTGTAGGCGTGAGTTTATCCGATGGCAGAAGCGCATGCTGATGATACGATAGACTCTCTGGGGCTGTTAATGCGCCATTGTTTGCGCGTATACACCGACAGGGATGGTTTTAGTTCTGGGTATGTTTTTTCTTTGTCGAGTTAAATTCGTTTCAGGGTTTTGTATACATTGAACAGTAATCGTCGGTGCAGCTTGACGCGAGACTTGAATATTGGAATAACGAGCTCGAATATACTTCAATAAATTAACAAGTATAATTAAAGCATAATTATAGTAAAGTGTAGTATATATACGCTGAACATCACTACGATTTCAATCCTTTCTATTCAAGTATGCTCTTCGCATAGTTTGTGAAAATAGCTGCCAAAATCGCAATAATTCGCATCCATCATCAGCCTGCCGCCTGATGATTAAAACGAGCTTCGAAATTCTGTACATACATATAGTTATACGGATCCAATATACACGCACATCTATACATTAAATTAACCGAATATTCCGAATTCCAACAAGTCCAGCCAACGGCATCTGGACGTCTGAGCGAAAAAAATTAATTCGTCCAAAATCGATGGGAAATAGCCCTCCATCAGCTCTAGAGTATAATATCCCCATATTATATACCAAACGCACATACCTTTTTACCCATAGTCACATAGCTCGTATGTATACGTATGTAGGGAACGGAAGAGCTCGGAGAATTATATTTCATCCCATGAATATTCAAGCCTGTCCATCTCGTTACATACGACGAGCGCGCACTAGCTGGCTCCGCTTGAATTTGCAATTCGCGCGCGCACGAGCTTCTCCGCTTTCCGATACACTCTCCGCTTGTAGCACAGTGAACGGTGTATCGAACATTATAGGATAGGCCTGTGTGTGTGTGCAGCGTTCGCCCGTTTCGCTATATGTATAGCTATATACGTTGTACTAGCGGCGGTGGCATTAGCGTGTTATAAGATTTCGCTGCGCTTCGGGCATGTATAAAGTACACCGTAAAACGGGATTATAAGCTCAAGCTCGTGCATGTGTATAGGTGTGGAGGGAAAGCTTTTTCGGTGTACAGGATTTTTTCGCCAGTTTGTTGTCGTTAAAGAGGATGTTTGGTATGGAGTGATGGAATTTTCAGAGAGGCTTTGAGCTTTTTGTCCGAGTATACGAGAAAAAAAGTAAAATTTCGTTATCCCATAAGCGTTAATTATATCCTGCTCTTATTTGCGCGTGGTGTTACAAATCAAAAAACTTCTGGCAGCGAGATCCGGAGCTTGCAGACATAAATTCAGCCCTGCGCGCGAAAACGACTGCTCCGATCGCGAGAAAGCTAAACTCCCTCTCGTCTGGTCCATTCAGTCCCGTCGCATAATTAGCCCCGACGACCCGCACCTACTAACTCTCCGCTCTTCGAAACGAGGTTATAATAATAACCGCGCCAGTGTCCCTAAAAGCTCGTCGAGATATTATACTCCTCTGCAGCAGCAGCAGCAGCAGCTAGCAGGAGAATCAAAGAATGACGTATAAAGAAGACGAGCCAAGAAAAGCCGTACTTATACCCTCCTTGACTACTAGCTTTCCGCCCGTCACATTAGAGAAAGAGAGATAGGGATGTGATTACAGCGAAAGAGAGAGAGAGAGAGAGTTGATCGGATGAAAGTGGCGCGACTCGAAATTGAAAAGATTCACTGTACGGCCGCGAACATAAGGATGAATAAATCTTTTTAATAGACCTACTGCTTTATATTGAAAAACGGATGATCGGATGTAGCTCCTGATGACGATGCTGGTATTAAAATTAACGAGATACATCGCGTATAAGATTCGAGTTAATCGGTTTCTTCTTCGCGGACAAACTCTATAACGCTATAGCTTGTCGTTGTCTTGGTGAAATGGATCGCGACATCCAGAATTTCAATCACGCATATATTACAACCCGAGAAAAAGCAATCCGCGCGTTTCCGCAGAACTTTATAATTAAAAAACGAAAAATTCAACGAAGCTCCGCATTTCGACGCATAAAAAAGCCATTATAGAGCCGAAAGAAAAAAAAATCGTCCGACCGCAAACCAGCAGCAGATTTATAAATCGTCCCACAGGGTAGAGCAGTATATGTATATATATATATATATCTATACTTCGTCGCGGCGCTCCTGCGAATTCCGCTAAAAGCTCCGCAAGCTCAACTTTGCGCCGCTACTCGCGCGCACCTACGACTCGATAAATAAATTGATACCCAACGCTAGCGCTGCTGCTGCTGCTGCTGCTGCAGGTATATGAATCACTATTTCATCGCAGCCGTAAATCGCCGGCAAGTTCGCTAAATTACAATAAAGGGATGGCTTATGTGTATGTGTGTGTGTGTGTTGTTGCCGCCCTTATGTTCGTCTCGCGCACAAATACGTATATAACACGGTATATGTATTATATAGCTCGCTCGAGGATGAATTTTGGATGCGAGACTATTTTCGCCCCGCGCGCGGAGAAACGAAATTATTTAGCCGTGAGTGTATGTATGGCGCTGTGTATTTATGGCCGTGATTATGCAACTCAGCCGTTTGATAAGAAGTTAAGCGCTTTGAGTTTTCATTGTATTCCACCGTATACAGCGCTATACATTGTATTACATAGAAAGTTTCGTGGTATTCATCATCGCACGAATTTCAATTGTTCTCGTTATCGACATGTGCGTCACCAGATTATAATCCTGAAATGAATGATACGCGGCTGTCGTTAATATACGTCTATGAATGCGTTAAAGCGATTATCATACTTGCAGGGAGGCCGCATATTCGAAATGGATTAACTCGTAATTTCCCCCCCGTGCGCATCGTAAAGAACAAACTTTCTCTCTGCGCAGCCGCACACACATGTCCACGACACGCCACTAACTCTGCACACATATATTATACGCGAATAAATTTCACTATGCGCCACTCTTATTCATCGTAATAATGTATAAAACGTGGGCACTGCACATCACACACGCGAGCTTGCAGTAGTCTCCGGCGAAAAAAAAAGAGCGACGCGTCGCCTCTACACTTCCCTATTAATTGAAATCAACGCCGGCGCGCTAGACTCGTCCAAGGTCCGCTTCATCACGAGCATAAACGAGTCCGTTCCCTTTTTCGCGTGCGCGATATATACGCGATGACGCAGTGTGCTTGCGTGTAGTGCGAGTATATAAGTACAGATCCGAGCACGAGATATATAAGACGAACTTTCGAGAAACGGAGTGTTGCTGTTGTTGTTGTTGTTGTTAGTGATCGATCTGATGGATTTGGGGGGGGGGGGGGGGG